>OW028595.1:3602500-4335869 GCA_932294275.1 Chloroclysta siterata | reverse complement strand
CTGTTGCTAATTATAATTTTGTTCTGAGATGGTGAAGGTTGTGGTGCTGCTTGCCGTTTCTTTGTGTACCTACAGATATTGAATTGAATTAACGGCGGCGCCTGAAGAATGTAGCGGTCATCGTTTACGATAGTTTCAGAAACATTTCACGTGCATTAACGTGTATGAAAGTTTTGTTAGCCCTGAAAAGGGCTTTTTGGTGAACGCATAGGTGTGCGTGTGTGCATGTAACACACGCGACGCCATGCAAGGTGCGATTCTCCTGCCTGCCTGCCTGCCTGCACGTTCGGGATCGACGACGCGACGACGACGACCACGACGACGGCGGCGGCGGACGAACCGACACCCACACGAGGATTGTAGGTTTGCGCACCTACGATCCTACTTCTTCGAGGCGGTGGCCTTCTTGCCGGCCGCAGCCTTCGATTTGGGAGTGGCCGCTGCTTTTTTCGGTTTGGGCGCCTTCGGTTTCTTGGTAGGTGGCTTGGCGGTCTTCTTGGCCTTCGGAGCGGCAGCGGCGGCGGCGGCGGACTTTGCCCTGGCGGGCGAGGCGACGGCCGCCTTCCTGGCGGCGGCCGGCTTCCTCTTGGCCGCGGCGGCGGCCCTCTTGTCTTTGGGTGTCGCCTTCGCGATTGCGGCCTTCGATTTGGACGGCGAAGCGGCAGCGGTCGCCTTCTTCCTCTTACCGCCGGGGGAAGCGGCGGCGCCGACGCGGGAAGCGGCAGCCTTCTTCGATTTGGCCGGCGACGATGCGGCCGCAGACACCTTCGCCTTGGCGGAGGCGGACGATTTCTTGCCGGCTGCGCTCTTGGAGCTCTTCGATTCCAACTTGAACGAACCGGAGGCGCCGGTGCCCTTCGTCTGAATAAGGGCGCCCGACTCGACCGCGCTCTTCAGGTACCTCCTTATGAACGGGGCGAGCTTCTCGGAGTCGACCTTGTACTCTGCGGCGATGTACTTCTTGATGGCCTTCAGGGAGGAACCGCTGCGCTCCTTCAGCTCCTTGATCGCGTTGTTCACCATTTCAGATGTTTTCGGATGGGTAGGCTTCGCTTTCGGCTTCTTCGCGGCGGCGGAAGCTTTCGGCTTCTTGGCTGGAGTCGCCGGGGCTGGTGCCTCTGCTGCTACTGCGGTATCTGCCATTGCTGCTAATAATTAATTGTTTGTTTGTAGTATCGTCGAATCGAGAGACGAACGAACGAAACACTGTAAAAGTAAAACCAGATGGCGCTTCGGTTTAAGCTAGTATAGCATGACCGTAAGGAGAACGGCACAGCCGAGAGACGATTTCTCGTAGGAACGCTCACAACTTTTCACTAACATCGGTCTAATTAAATTTGATTTTATACAAATTTAGATACTGTTCGGCATTTTACCGACGGGCATGCGTCTTCCTTTTGAACATGACCCTCAGCATTGATAACAATCATAACGAACAAACGTAAGCCGAACTATATACTGACCATTTTTTCCGCCACTCTGCTCCTAGGATAGGTCGGGTCGTGTTTAAATTCAATTTTTCTCTATTTTAATTGTTTAATTCAATACTCACTGTCGACAAATAAACGGCGAACATATCAATATCATCGTGCGACACCATAACAAACATATTCTAATATATTTCATCGTATAGAACACAATCTGTTTGAACGCTCGGTAAAACACTATGCGCAGATTCTTAGTGAAACACTACTCGAGAACCGACTCAAATAGCATAATAATTCCCATAATATTAATGTAACACTGCTAACTATCAGACGAATCATAATCTTTCACTAAAATACTATAATAATTCATATACATTATACGAATATCTACACAATATACTTAATAACATTATGATCATCCATCGCACGCACACCAACCGCACACGTTTTAGCAAGCCAAGCCAATGTTAGTAAGTAACTAAGTACTATATAGTAAGTAAGTATATGATTTGTATATTTTTATTTATTAAGTAAATACATACTTACTCCCTCATAATATTTCATGTTAAGTATACCTAAGTAAGTACTCAACACATTCATCATAAATCATCTTAACGCTCATCGATGAATAGGAAAAAACGCAAATAAGTTGAAACAGTGATCGTTGATAATAATGTGTAAGTATATGAGCATTGTAACCATTAAGCCTATCTATCTCTATGTAATGTGAATAGTATTATGTAAGTACATACTTAGTATTAATAATGTCTATGATAGTCCCAATCCCCAATACTAAAAGTAAGACGTTTATCATATCAGTCAGAATGAAACATAGTTTTACCATCAGTAGGTATAGAATAATTTGCGGCCCTGAAAAGGGCCTTTTTTTTTTTTTATTGCGGTTCTGGTCGGCAGAAAGACGAGGACGAGGAGGAATTCCGGTCCGCGTTTAACCTCCGAAACCGTATAGGGTGCGACCTTGACGTTTCAGAGCGTAGACCACATCCATAGCGGTGACGGTCTTCCTCTTGGCGTGCTCCGTGTAAGTGACCGCGTCACGGATCACGTTCTCCAGGAACACCTTCAGCACGCCGCGGGTCTCCTCGTAGATCAGACCGGAGATACGTTTGACACCACCCCTGCGAGCCAGACGACGGATAGCGGGCTTCGTTATACCCTGGATGTTATCACGGAGCACTTTCCTGTGACGCTTGGCACCTCCTTTCCCCAGACCTTTACCTCCCTTACCGCGACCAGTCATATTTTTTTTTTTTTTTTTTCGAGAGAGTAACGAAACGAACCGAGGGAACGCAAGCGCGTCGACAGACAGCTACCGACACACAGTTACGACGCGAACGTAGAAACGCGTTATATTTATAGTAGTGAGCGAGGACTACAGCGGCGAGGCGGCGCGTGGTGTGGGGCGCCCCTTCGTCGCGGGGCGAGGTACATTTGCGACTGATAAATAATAATAATAATAATAATAATTAAAAAAAAAAAAAAACCCTTCCACATTCTGAATGCATGAGATTAGTGTACATAAATAGTGAGTGAGTATATATAATTAAGTATATTTTATGAGTGTCTGTCATTAAACTACCTAATACAATCATAACGGTATTTTAGGTAGCGAGGCAAGTATTAATCTAATCTAAAACAAGCTAGGTACGCATGTATGTATGTTATTATTATTTTTCCTTATAATATAATATAATATATAATACTTTGTTAATAGTTTGTTATAGTATTCAGAAAGATTAGTTCTGTGTGTGCGTTTCGAATAAAGATGTGAATGAGGAAAAATCGATTTTTATTTAATCGATTCTTTTCCCTAGTTTCGAACTAAAGACGTTTTGCATGTACCCAAGAAACATTTTGTTGTATTTCGATATATGTGTGGCCCTGAAAAGGGCCTTTTTGTATGTAAGCACTTTATCGTTGATGCATAACGCACGCCGCAACAACGCTTAGGCTCGCTCTCCGCGGATCCTGCGCGCAAGCTGGATGTCCTTGGGCATAATGGTGACGCGCTTCGCGTGAATTGCGCACAGATTGGTGTCCTCGAACAGACCCACCAGGTACGCCTCGCTGGCCTCCTGGAGAGCCATAACGGCGGAGCTCTGGAAACGGAGATCGGTCTTGAAGTCCTGAGCGATCTCACGCACGAGACGCTGGAACGGCAGCTTGCGGATCAGCAGCTCCGTGCTCTTCTGGTAGCGACGGATCTCGCGCAGCGCCACCGTGCCGGGCCTGTAGCGATGGGGCTTCTTGACGCCGCCGGTGGCGGGTGCGCTCTTGCGGGCCGCCTTAGTGGCGAGCTGTTTGCGCGGCGCTTTGCCACCGGTCGACTTGCGGGCAGTTTGCTTGGTGCGAGCCATGTCTCACTATTTTATTACTGTAGTAGTAACGAACAATAGAAATAAAAAAACTTCGGTACGGAACGGAACGCAACGCACGGTCTCACGGCGGCACGGTACGATGCGACTAATAAAAATTTCGTAGCCGCAGCGCTCTTATATTTATAGTGTATGGAGGCGCCTAAGTGAAGGAAGGCAGCTCACGAGGGGGGGAGGGGGAACACGAGCCGTGTTGTGTATTCGAATTATTTTTTAATAAAAATACTTATATAATAATAATAATAATAATAATAACTAAAAATGATACTTATTACTATTACTTATAGGTACCTACATACATAATTCCATTTCATCAAAAGAAAATTAAAACAAAAAAACTACTTGTTAGTTTTCCATATCAGTAAGATCAATTAATTATTACTTACTTACTTATTATTATTAGGAATTATAAATTTAAGAAAAAAAAAAAAAAAAAAACAAAAAGTCTTACTTACTTACTTACTTATTATCCATCATTCGTTTACAGAGTAAGCGCGAGCCGATCAGCCAGCCAGCCACCCCAGCGAGCATAATCATCATCATCATCATCATCATCATCATCATCGCTTCGATCATGTTGCCGATTCTGCACTGCATGCAAAGTTGGCGGCTCATCGCATCGCGGGCCGAGCTAAGTTCTTGTTGTAAGTTTATTATTAAGTAATAATAATAATATAATTTCGTTTACTACTAATATTAGATACTTACTTACTGCTACAACGACTACTGCACAAAGATGTGTGCGAGTATTGTTTTTTGTTTTTGTTCGTTTGTTCATAATCGAAAGAAACATTATATATGGTTGGTTATACATATAAATAGAATCATTTTGTGGCCCTGAAAAGGGCCTTTTTTGTGTGATGCGTCGCGCCAACAAGGCTAGTAGTAGGCACACTCTACTTGGAGCTGGTGTACTTGGTGACAGCCTTTGTGCCCTCGCTGACTGCGTGCTTCGCCAGCTCGCCGGGCAGCAGCAGCCTCACGGACGTCTGCACCTCCCTGGACGTTATGGTGGAGCGCTTGTTGTAGTGCGCCAGGCGGGACGCCTCGGCGGCGATCCGCTCGAAGATGTCGTTCACGAACGAGTTCATGATGGACATGGCCTTGCTGGAGATACCGGTGTCGGGGTGCACCTGTTTTAGCACTTTGTAGATGTAGATGGCGTAGCTCTCCTTCCTCTTGTGCTTCTTCTTTTTCTTGTCAGTCTTAGAGATGTTCTTCTGGGCCTTGCCGGATTTCTTGGCGGCCTTACCGCTGGTCTTCGGCGGCATGACGATAATGTATTAGATTATTATTATTATAAATGCGTATTGATGCGATACGTACGTCTGCAACGTGAGCCGAACAGACGGAAAGTAGTAAAATCACCCAGAAAAAAGCCGTATTTAACGAGCTCAACATCGAGGGGAGGCGGCGGGCGACGCGGAGCGGGCACGTACTTTGAGACCAATGGCGTTCGTCGCTTAATTATATACAGATTTGCCTTCTCACTCGCACAATGTAATAAAATCGATCCTACCCCCCGCCCTTCGCCCCGACTCTCACCCGTAACCCGTAAACCGCAGGTATATTTCTTTTGTTTTTGTACCTACACTAAACACTAATTATGAGCAGGCACAAATGTAATAATAATAATAATAATTATTATTATTATTATTATTATTATTAATATCTAATAATAGTAATAGTGCTTAACATACATAATGCTATCACTACTCGCAGAGTCCGGGTATACCTAGGACTTTTATTACGTAGGTTTATTCTAATATGTACAATATAATACTTAATAATTATTTGAATTTATATGTCGTATAAACGTTTCTTTTTATTGATCAAGGATCAAGACGCTGAACTGTACGCGGTCGTCGGTGCTGGCTGCTGCTGCTGCTGCTGCTGCTGCTGCTGCTGCTGCTGCTGCTGCTGCTGCTGCTGCTGCTGACGCTGACGTAGCCGATGTAGCCGATACGAGGTACCGACCTAATAATTATTATTACCTACTTACTTACTTACCAACAACAACCGCTGAACGATGAACATCATAACGTACGCATAGTCATAGAAACATTAATTAACATTAAGTTACTGAATCATATTGTGGCCCTGAAAAGGGCCTTTTAGTGTTGCTTTTTCGCGTAACGTCGTATTACGCCTTCTTCTCGGTCTTCTTGGGCAGGAGAACAGCCTGGATGTTAGGTAGGACGCCGCCCTGAGCGATAGTAACGCCCGACAGTAGCTTGTTCAGCTCCTCGTCGTTCCTGATCGCTAGCTGCAGATGACGCGGGATTATCCTGGTCTTCTTGTTGTCCCTGGCGGCGTTGCCTGCCAGCTCGAGCACCTCAGCCGCTAGGTACTCCATAACGGCGGCAAGGTAGACGGGAGCGCCGGCACCCACGCGCTCGGCGTAGTTGCCATGCCTCAGCAGACGATGGATACGACCGACGGGGAACTGTAATCCGGCACGGTTCGAACGGGACTTTGCCTTACCCTTGACCTTTCCTCCCTTGCCACGTCCGGACATGGTAATGAAAAAGTTTGTGAGCGAATTAACAATGACAAACGCGCGCGCCTTAGTACGGCGAGCGGAGCAGAGTGTTTTTTTTCGAGCAGCGTTGTCCGTTTTATTTGTAGCGGCGTCGAATCGACCGAGGGGTGGGGAACGTAACAAGCGATACCGGAACATAAATATATCGTCCCTTAAATGTTAATCCTTTAGATAACAATGGAACAATAGACATATGGCAATAGGCACCGCACCCTAATTAGCGTTTACCTGTCTAATTGCATTGTCTTAACGGACGGATCTAGTATAGTAGTTAGTTAGTTAGCTAGTAGGTCTCCGTCAGGCAGTCGGTGTCTCAGTAATTGAAAATTCGCTGTGCCGGGCGAAGAAAGAAAGCGAATGAACAAGATGATACATATTATTATGCAAATGGATTCTTTCTATGAAGAAAATTAGTATATTGATTGATTGCATTACGCATTCGCATCGCATGGCATGGCATGGCATGGCATGGCATGGCATAATACAGCTGTTGCTAATTATAATTTTGTTCTGAGATGGTGAAGGTTGTGGTGCTGCTTGCCGTTTCTTTGTGTACCTACAGATATTGAATTGAATTAACGGCGGCGCCTGAAGAATGTAGCGGTCATCGTTTACGATAGTTTCAGAAACATTTCACGTGCATTAACGTGTATGAAAGTTTTGTTAGCCCTGAAAAGGGCTTTTTGGTGAACGCATAGGTGTGCGTGTGTGCATGTAACACACGCGACGCCATGCAAGGTGCGATTCTCCTGCCTGCCTGCCTGCCTGCACGTTCGGGATCGACGACGCGACGACGACGACCACGACGACGGCGGCGGCGGACGAACCGACACCCACACGAGGATTGTAGGTTTGCGCACCTACGATCCTACTTCTTCGAGGCGGTGGCCTTCTTGCCGGCCGCAGCCTTCGATTTGGGAGTGGCCGCTGCTTTTTTCGGTTTGGGCGCCTTCGGTTTCTTGGTAGGTGGCTTGGCGGTCTTCTTGGCCTTCGGAGCGGCAGCGGCGGCGGCGGCGGACTTTGCCCTGGCGGGCGAGGCGACGGCCGCCTTCCTGGCGGCGGCCGGCTTCCTCTTGGCCGCGGCGGCGGCCCTCTTGTCTTTGGGTGTCGCCTTCGCGATTGCGGCCTTCGATTTGGACGGCGAAGCGGCAGCGGTCGCCTTCTTCCTCTTACCGCCGGGGGAAGCGGCGGCGCCGACGCGGGAAGCGGCAGCCTTCTTCGATTTGGCCGGCGACGATGCGGCCGCAGACACCTTCGCCTTGGCGGAGGCGGACGATTTCTTGCCGGCTGCGCTCTTGGAGCTCTTCGATTCCAACTTGAACGAACCGGAGGCGCCGGTGCCCTTCGTCTGAATAAGGGCGCCCGACTCGACCGCGCTCTTCAGGTACCTCCTTATGAACGGGGCGAGCTTCTCGGAGTCGACCTTGTACTCTGCGGCGATGTACTTCTTGATGGCCTTCAGGGAGGAACCGCTGCGCTCCTTCAGCTCCTTGATCGCGTTGTTCACCATTTCAGATGTTTTCGGATGGGTAGGCTTCGCTTTCGGCTTCTTCGCGGCGGCGGAAGCTTTCGGCTTCTTGGCTGGAGTCGCCGGGGCTGGTGCCTCTGCTGCTACTGCGGTATCTGCCATTGCTGCTAATAATTAATTGTTTGTTTGTAGTATCGTCGAATCGAGAGACGAACGAACGAAACACTGTAAAAGTAAAACTACTAACAAGGTCATCTTTCCTCCCCTTGTGAGGGAGGAGAGGGAAGGGCCTCGACTTACGTCTTTGCCCTGACTTTCACCACCAGGGGTAGTAACCCCTGGGTCTTGGGGTGTCGCCGTTTGGCGGATTATACTAATAAATATATATCATAATAGTTTTTTTTTTTTTTTTTTTTTTTTTTTTGTATTTTTTTTTTTTTTTTTTTTTTTTTTTAATGATATATATTTTTACAATTTTGGCTTAACTTAACAATATATATATATGTATTTTTTTTTTTTTTTTTTTTTTTCCTAAGTGAAATACAATTTATTAGTATACGCAGAGATCAAGTGGAGAGTATATGCGTGAAGTGAGAAGTTGGAAGTTTACAAATTACAATTGACAAAATTTCAATCAATAAACAAACACAAATTAGGGGGGAAAATAGAAATATAATGCAATGCAATTCGGGGGATGGGAGAGGGGGGTGGGGGGCTTCGTCCTCAGTTTCCTGGGTCCGGAGTCCCCAGGATTTCGCGGGGGAGGGGCCTCCACCGCCTACCAAAGTCGGGCGGGCGTGCGTGGAGGGGGGCTAGGGCATTCAGGTGGGCGTGGTGTCCGTTGTCCGCCTTGTCGTACATACGACGGGCGGACAACACAATATGGTCTTCAAGGCTCTCCACACCTGTGTCGCGGGCAATTATGTCGTTGCGGACATACCTGCCCGCGCCTACACTGGTGCGGAGAGCAACATTTTGGACTCGTTGGAGTCGTAGTCGGTCGGCAGTCTTCGTCAACGCGTACCATGCTGGTGCCGCGTAAGTCAGTCGGGACCGGATATAAGTTTTGTACACACGAATCTTGGTCCTTAGTGGCAGTCTGGATACCAAGACAGATCGGAGTTGACCCCTAGCGCTTCGCGCCTGTTGAAGGGCGCGATTCACTTGCGGGATCATTCTCAACGACCTGTCGATATCCACGCCGAGGTACCGCACGTGTGTATGCCACTGTATATCCTGGCCCCGGAGTCGTAATCTGTCAGGGTGGTTTCGGCTATGTGCGACAAACAGCGCGGCCGTCTTACCGACGTTGACAGCTATGCGCCATTTGTCTAGCCAGGGAGGGAGGAGGTCGAGGAGTCGCTGCATGCGACTTGCGGCTATCGTTGGGCTGCGGGAAGACGAGAAGAAAGCGCTGTCGTCAGCGAACAACGCAAGAACGACGTCCCTTTCCCCGGGGAGCAGGTGCCCCTCGAGGGTGGGGATGTCGTTCGTATAGTGCGCGTATAGCGCCGGCGACAGGCAGCTTCCCTGTGGTACCCCCGCAACGGCTGGTCGGGGGGCGGAGCCTATGCGCTCAACAGAGACGAAGAAGCTCCGTCTCTCGAGGAACGAAGCAACAAGCCTAATGAGCGCTGGAGGGAGGTCAGTCAGAGTCAACTTGTAGAGTAGTCCGTCGTGCCAAACTCGGTCGAACGCCTTCTCTACGTCCAAAAATACCGCGGCGGTGCAGTGATCACGGTTGAGTTCGTCGGCCAGCAAGTGGAGCACGCGCGTCAACTGCAGCGTCGTGCTGTGCTGGCTTCGGAACCCAAACTGCTCCGGCCGCGGTACTATACTTGGGTATATCCGACGGAGGAGAAGTCGCTCAAACAGCTTGGCAATAGTCGGTAGTAAGGTGATCGGCCTGTAGCTCGCAGGTAGGCGTCGGTCCTTACCCGGCTTTGGAAGGACGATCACCTTACCAGTCTTCCAGTAGTCGGGGAAATGGGACGTCCGGAGAATGCCGTTGAATAACCGCGTAAGTGCGGTCACACCTCGGCGGGGCAATTGTCGGAGGGACATGTTAGTAATTCCGTCGAAGCCGGGCGCCTTACGCCCTTGCAGGCGCAAGATCGCCTTCCTCACCTCGGCGGGGGATATAAAATACCCTCCGTCGAGGGGGGGGATTGGGCCCGACAGGAATTCTCTAACCTTTCCCTCGACAATTGCGTGGTGTTCCAGCACCTCTCGCGGGGCATCAGCGGCTACAGGGTGTGGCGAAAACTGCTCCTCAAGATGAGCCGCGAGAATCTCGGCTCGATCTGAGGGGGCAAATCGCCTCACCCCGCTCCGGTCGAGGAGGGGGTAGGTGGGGGCGGGGGCTCGAGTGAGCGCTCGGTTGAGCGCGTATAGATTGGCGTCGTGCTCGGCGGCCCGGTCGATCGTGGCCTCCCACGTCTCGCCACGCCAGGCCCGAACAGCCTCGGAGACCTCCGAGGAGACTCGCAGGAGATCGGCTCTCACGCGAGGGCAGCGAGATCGCGACCATTCGCGCCTCAGCTGCCTCTTCCTGCGTAAATCCTGCTTTATACGCAGGGGAAGGTCCTGACGAACCTTGGTCGGCCTGGAGATCGGCTTGGAGGCCGCATCCTTGGCCTCGGTGAGCTTGGACGCGAGTCGAACCGCCTCCTGCTCTACCTCCTCTGGGGAGCTGAGGCGACCCACATCCAAGCCTGCGAGAGATTGGGAGTAAGCCTCCCAATCCGTCTTAATGCCAGAAGGGCGGGGGGCAGTAAAAGAGGCAGAGAGTGCAAGGGTGATTAAAAGAGGTAGGTGGTTGGTGTCCAAGTCGTACAAAACTTCGACTTGGACGGGACAGAGGAAATTTTTTGTAAGTACTATGTCAAGTACGTCAGCGGCATGTTGGGTGTTCGTTGGTATGTGTGTCGGTGAGTCAGGCCCTAGTACGACTATGTCGCTGGCCTCCGCGTCCCGCTGTAGTTGACGGCCCACGGGGTTCATGACCCGGGACCCCCAATCGGGGTGTTTCGCGTTGAGGTCAGCGGCTAGAAGGGTTGGGGTGGGGGAGCTAAAAATAGCTGAGACATCCGTAGGGGAATAACGGGGGCCAGGGGGGCGATAGCCGGCGAAGAGTTTTAATTCGACTCCGGCCGCGCTCACCAAAACCCCCGTAGTTCTCAGCTCCTGAAAGGGAAGGTGCTCAATTTCTTCGTGTATGACGTCCCGCCTGACAAGGGCAGCGGTGCCCCGGAAGGCATTCCGGGTGGCGGGGGACAGTTCGTCCCGTCTATACACAAAGTAATTGGGCACGGAAAAGGGGATGTGGGGGGCTAATTTAGTCTCGCCCAGCAAGATGACATGAATGTCCTGTGCTTGGGCGAGGAGGCGGAGGGGCAGGGACTGACTCCTGACCCCTCCGGGATTCCAGTAAAGGACTCTCAGTGAATCCGTGCTACCCATTGTGGGTCCGGTTCAGCGAGGCCAGTCCTCGCACCGCGGCGTCCTGGAGGTTGCCTCCTGCCGCGATGGTGACAAAAAATCGCGTTGTTCACCATTTCAGATGTTTTCGGATGGGTAGGCTTCGCTTTCGGCTTCTTCGCGGCGGCGGAAGCTTTCGGCTTCTTGGCTGGAGTCGCCGGGGCTGGTGCCTCTGCTGCTACTGCGGTATCTGCCATTGCTGCTAATAATTAATTGTTTGTTTGTAGTATCGTCGAATCGAGAGACGAACGAACGAAACACTGTAAAAGTAAAACCAGATGGCGCTTCGGTTTAAGCTAGTATAGCATGACCGTAAGGAGAACGGCACAGCCGAGAGACGATTTCTCGTAGGAACGCTCACAACTTTTCACTAACATCGGTCTAATTAAATTTGATTTTATACAAATTTAGATACTGTTCGGCATTTTACCGACGGGCATGCGTCTTCCTTTTGAACATGACCCTCAGCATTGATAACAATCATAACGAACAAACGTAAGCCGAACTATATACTGACCATTTTTTCCGCCACTCTGCTCCTAGGATAGGTCGGGTCGTGTTTAAATTCAATTTTTCTCTATTTTAATTGTTTAATTCAATACTCACTGTCGACAAATAAACGGCGAACATATCAATATCATCGTGCGACACCATAACAAACATATTCTAATATATTTCATCGTATAGAACACAATCTGTTTGAACGCTCGGTAAAACACTATGCGCAGATTCTTAGTGAAACACTACTCGAGAACCGACTCAAATAGCATAATAATTCCCATAATATTAATGTAACACTGCTAACTATCAGACGAATCATAATCTTTCACTAAAATACTATAATAATTCATATACATTATACGAATATCTACACAATATACTTAATAACATTATGATCATCCATCGCACGCACACCAACCGCACACGTTTTAGCAAGCCAAGCCAATGTTAGTAAGTAACTAAGTACTATATAGTAAGTAAGTATATGATTTGTATATTTTTATTTATTAAGTAAATACATACTTACTCCCTCATAATATTTCATGTTAAGTATACCTAAGTAAGTACTCAACACATTCATCATAAATCATCTTAACGCTCATCGATGAATAGGAAAAAACGCAAATAAGTTGAAACAGTGATCGTTGATAATAATGTGTAAGTATATGAGCATTGTAACCATTAAGCCTATCTATCTCTATGTAATGTGAATAGTATTATGTAAGTACATACTTAGTATTAATAATGTCTATGATAGTCCCAATCCCCAATACTAAAAGTAAGACGTTTATCATATCAGTCAGAATGAAACATAGTTTTACCATCAGTAGGTATAGAATAATTTGCGGCCCTGAAAAGGGCCTTTTTTTTTTTTTATTGCGGTTCTGGTCGGCAGAAAGACGAGGACGAGGAGGAATTCCGGTCCGCGTTTAACCTCCGAAACCGTATAGGGTGCGACCTTGACGTTTCAGAGCGTAGACCACATCCATAGCGGTGACGGTCTTCCTCTTGGCGTGCTCCGTGTAAGTGACCGCGTCACGGATCACGTTCTCCAGGAACACCTTCAGCACGCCGCGGGTCTCCTCGTAGATCAGACCGGAGATACGTTTGACACCACCCCTGCGAGCCAGACGACGGATAGCGGGCTTCGTTATACCCTGGATGTTATCACGGAGCACTTTCCTGTGACGCTTGGCACCTCCTTTCCCCAGACCTTTACCTCCCTTACCGCGACCAGTCATATTTTTTTTTTTTTTTTTTCGAGAGAGTAACGAAACGAACCGAGGGAACGCAAGCGCGTCGACAGACAGCTACCGACACACAGTTACGACGCGAACGTAGAAACGCGTTATATTTATAGTAGTGAGCGAGGACTACAGCGGCGAGGCGGCGCGTGGTGTGGGGCGCCCCTTCGTCGCGGGGCGAGGTACATTTGCGACTGATAAATAATAATAATAATAATAATAATTAAAAAAAAAAAAAAACCCTTCCACATTCTGAATGCATGAGATTAGTGTACATAAATAGTGAGTGAGTATATATAATTAAGTATATTTTATGAGTGTCTGTCATTAAACTACCTAATACAATCATAACGGTATTTTAGGTAGCGAGGCAAGTATTAATCTAATCTAAAACAAGCTAGGTACGCATGTATGTATGTTATTATTATTTTTCCTTATAATATAATATAATATATAATACTTTGTTAATAGTTTGTTATAGTATTCAGAAAGATTAGTTCTGTGTGTGCGTTTCGAATAAAGATGTGAATGAGGAAAAATCGATTTTTATTTAATCGATTCTTTTCCCTAGTTTCGAACTAAAGACGTTTTGCATGTACCCAAGAAACATTTTGTTGTATTTCGATATATGTGTGGCCCTGAAAAGGGCCTTTTTGTATGTAAGCACTTTATCGTTGATGCATAACGCACGCCGCAACAACGCTTAGGCTCGCTCTCCGCGGATCCTGCGCGCAAGCTGGATGTCCTTGGGCATAATGGTGACGCGCTTCGCGTGAATTGCGCACAGATTGGTGTCCTCGAACAGACCCACCAGGTACGCCTCGCTGGCCTCCTGGAGAGCCATAACGGCGGAGCTCTGGAAACGGAGATCGGTCTTGAAGTCCTGAGCGATCTCACGCACGAGACGCTGGAACGGCAGCTTGCGGATCAGCAGCTCCGTGCTCTTCTGGTAGCGACGGATCTCGCGCAGCGCCACCGTGCCGGGCCTGTAGCGATGGGGCTTCTTGACGCCGCCGGTGGCGGGTGCGCTCTTGCGGGCCGCCTTAGTGGCGAGCTGTTTGCGCGGCGCTTTGCCACCGGTCGACTTGCGGGCAGTTTGCTTGGTGCGAGCCATGTCTCACTATTTTATTACTGTAGTAGTAACGAACAATAGAAATAAAAAAACTTCGGTACGGAACGGAACGCAACGCACGGTCTCACGGCGGCACGGTACGATGCGACTAATAAAAATTTCGTAGCCGCAGCGCTCTTATATTTATAGTGTATGGAGGCGCCTAAGTGAAGGAAGGCAGCTCACGAGGGGGGGAGGGGGAACACGAGCCGTGTTGTGTATTCGAATTATTTTTTAATAAAAATACTTATATAATAATAATAATAATAATAATAACTAAAAATGATACTTATTACTATTACTTATAGGTACCTACATACATAATTCCATTTCATCAAAAGAAAATTAAAACAAAAAAACTACTTGTTAGTTTTCCATATCAGTAAGATCAATTAATTATTACTTACTTACTTATTATTATTAGGAATTATAAATTTAAGAAAAAAAAAAAAAAAAAAACAAAAAGTCTTACTTACTTACTTACTTATTATCCATCATTCGTTTACAGAGTAAGCGCGAGCCGATCAGCCAGCCAGCCACCCCAGCGAGCATAATCATCATCATCATCATCATCATCATCATCATCGCTTCGATCATGTTGCCGATTCTGCACTGCATGCAAAGTTGGCGGCTCATCGCATCGCGGGCCGAGCTAAGTTCTTGTTGTAAGTTTATTATTAAGTAATAATAATAATATAATTTCGTTTACTACTAATATTAGATACTTACTTACTGCTACAACGACTACTGCACAAAGATGTGTGCGAGTATTGTTTTTTGTTTTTGTTCGTTTGTTCATAATCGAAAGAAACATTATATATGGTTGGTTATACATATAAATAGAATCATTTTGTGGCCCTGAAAAGGGCCTTTTTTGTGTGATGCGTCGCGCCAACAAGGCTAGTAGTAGGCACACTCTACTTGGAGCTGGTGTACTTGGTGACAGCCTTTGTGCCCTCGCTGACTGCGTGCTTCGCCAGCTCGCCGGGCAGCAGCAGCCTCACGGACGTCTGCACCTCCCTGGACGTTATGGTGGAGCGCTTGTTGTAGTGCGCCAGGCGGGACGCCTCGGCGGCGATCCGCTCGAAGATGTCGTTCACGAACGAGTTCATGATGGACATGGCCTTGCTGGAGATACCGGTGTCGGGGTGCACCTGTTTTAGCACTTTGTAGATGTAGATGGCGTAGCTCTCCTTCCTCTTGTGCTTCTTCTTTTTCTTGTCAGTCTTAGAGATGTTCTTCTGGGCCTTGCCGGATTTCTTGGCGGCCTTACCGCTGGTCTTCGGCGGCATGACGATAATGTATTAGATTATTATTATTATAAATGCGTATTGATGCGATACGTACGTCTGCAACGTGAGCCGAACAGACGGAAAGTAGTAAAATCACCCAGAAAAAAGCCGTATTTAACGAGCTCAACATCGAGGGGAGGCGGCGGGCGACGCGGAGCGGGCACGTACTTTGAGACCAATGGCGTTCGTCGCTTAATTATATACAGATTTGCCTTCTCACTCGCACAATGTAATAAAATCGATCCTACCCCCCGCCCTTCGCCCCGACTCTCACCCGTAACCCGTAAACCGCAGGTATATTTCTTTTGTTTTTGTACCTACACTAAACACTAATTATGAGCAGGCACAAATGTAATAATAATAATAATAATAATTATTATTATTATTATTAATATCTAATAATAGTAATAGTGCTTAACATACATAATGCTATCACTACTCGCAGAGTCCGGGTATACCTAGGACTTTTATTACGTAGGTTTATTCTAATATGTACAATATAATACTTAATAATTATTTGAATTTATATGTCGTATAAACGTTTCTTTTTATTGATCAAGGATCAAGACGCTGAACTGTACGCGGTCGTCGGTGCTGGCTGCTGCTGCTGCTGCTGCTGCTGCTGCTGCTGCTGCTGCTGCTGCTGCTGCTGCTGCTGCTGACGCTGACGTAGCCGATGTAGCCGATACGAGGTACCGACCTAATAATTATTATTACCTACTTACTTACTTACCAACAACAACCGCTGAACGATGAACATCATAACGTACGCATAGTCATAGAAACATTAATTAACATTAAGTTACTGAATCATATTGTGGCCCTGAAAAGGGCCTTTTAGTGTTGCTTTTTCGCGTAACGTCGTATTACGCCTTCTTCTCGGTCTTCTTGGGCAGGAGAACAGCCTGGATGTTAGGTAGGACGCCGCCCTGAGCGATAGTAACGCCCGACAGTAGCTTGTTCAGCTCCTCGTCGTTCCTGATCGCTAGCTGCAGATGACGCGGGATTATCCTGGTCTTCTTGTTGTCCCTGGCGGCGTTGCCTGCCAGCTCGAGCACCTCAGCCGCTAGGTACTCCATAACGGCGGCAAGGTAGACGGGAGCGCCGGCACCCACGCGCTCGGCGTAGTTGCCATGCCTCAGCAGACGATGGATACGACCGACGGGGAACTGTAATCCGGCACGGTTCGAACGGGACTTTGCCTTACCCTTGACCTTTCCTCCCTTGCCACGTCCGGACATGGTAATGAAAAAGTTTGTGAGCGAATTAACAATGACAAACGCGCGCGCCTTAGTACGGCGAGCGGAGCAGAGTGTTTTTTTTCGAGCAGCGTTGTCCGTTTTATTTGTAGCGGCGTCGAATCGACCGAGGGGTGGGGAACGTAACAAGCGATACCGGAACATAAATATATCGTCCCTTAAATGTTAATCCTTTAGATAACAATGGAACAATAGACATATGGCAATAGGCACCGCACCCTAATTAGCGTTTACCTGTCTAATTGCATTGTCTTAACGGACGGATCTAGTATAGTAGTTAGTTAGTTAGCTAGTAGGTCTCCGTCAGGCAGTCGGTGTCTCAGTAATTGAAAATTCGCTGTGCCGGGCGAAGAAAGAAAGCGAATGAACAAGATGATACATATTATTATGCAAATGGATTCTTTCTATGAAGAAAATTAGTATATTGATTGATTGCATTACGCATTCGCATCGCATGGCATGGCATGGCATGGCATGGCATGGCATAATACAGCTGTTGCTAATTATAATTTTGTTCTGAGATGGTGAAGGTTGTGGTGCTGCTTGCCGTTTCTTTGTGTACCTACAGATATTGAATTGAATTAACGGCGGCGCCTGAAGAATGTAGCGGTCATCGTTTACGATAGTTTCAGAAACATTTCACGTGCATTAACGTGTATGAAAGTTTTGTTAGCCCTGAAAAGGGCTTTTTGGTGAACGCATAGGTGTGCGTGTGTGCATGTAACACACGCGACGCCATGCAAGGTGCGATTCTCCTGCCTGCCTGCCTGCCTGCACGTTCGGGATCGACGACGCGACGACGACGACCACGACGACGGCGGCGGCGGACGAACCGACACCCACACGAGGATTGTAGGTTTGCGCACCTACGATCCTACTTCTTCGAGGCGGTGGCCTTCTTGCCGGCCGCAGCCTTCGATTTGGGAGTGGCCGCTGCTTTTTTCGGTTTGGGCGCCTTCGGTTTCTTGGTAGGTGGCTTGGCGGTCTTCTTGGCCTTCGGAGCGGCAGCGGCGGCGGCGGCGGACTTTGCCCTGGCGGGCGAGGCGACGGCCGCCTTCCTGGCGGCGGCCGGCTTCCTCTTGGCCGCGGCGGCGGCCCTCTTGTCTTTGGGTGTCGCCTTCGCGATTGCGGCCTTCGATTTGGACGGCGAAGCGGCAGCGGTCGCCTTCTTCCTCTTACCGCCGGGGGAAGCGGCGGCGCCGACGCGGGAAGCGGCAGCCTTCTTCGATTTGGCCGGCGACGATGCGGCCGCAGACACCTTCGCCTTGGCGGAGGCGGACGATTTCTTGCCGGCTGCGCTCTTGGAGCTCTTCGATTCCAACTTGAACGAACCGGAGGCGCCGGTGCCCTTCGTCTGAATAAGGGCGCCCGACTCGACCGCGCTCTTCAGGTACCTCCTTATGAACGGGGCGAGCTTCTCGGAGTCGACCTTGTACTCTGCGGCGATGTACTTCTTGATGGCCTTCAGGGAGGAACCGCTGCGCTCCTTCAGCTCCTTGATCGCGTTGTTCACCATTTCAGATGTTTTCGGATGGGTAGGCTTCGCTTTCGGCTTCTTCGCGGCGGCGGAAGCTTTCGGCTTCTTGGCTGGAGTCGCCGGGGCTGGTGCCTCTGCTGCTACTGCGGTATCTGCCATTGCT
Organism: Chloroclysta siterata; assembly: GCA_932294275.1. Lineage (NCBI taxonomy): Eukaryota > Metazoa > Arthropoda > Insecta > Lepidoptera > Geometridae > Chloroclysta > Chloroclysta siterata. The sequence continues at coordinate 4,317,509 of OW028595.1, read as the reverse complement.
GCTAATAATTAATTGTTTGTTTGTAGTATCGTCGAATCGAGAGACGAACGAACGAAACACTGTAAAAGTAAAACCAGATGGCGCTTCGGTTTAAGCTAGTATAGCATGACCGTAAGGAGAACGGCACAGCCGAGAGACGATTTCTCGTAGGAACGCTCACAACTTTTCACTAACATCGGTCTAATTAAATTTGATTTTATACAAATTTAGATACTGTTCGGCATTTTACCGACGGGCATGCGTCTTCCTTTTGAACATGACCCTCAGCATTGATAACAATCATAACGAACAAACGTAAGCCGAACTATATACTGACCATTTTTTCCGCCACTCTGCTCCTAGGATAGGTCGGGTCGTGTTTAAATTCAATTTTTCTCTATTTTAATTGTTTAATTCAATACTCACTGTCGACAAATAAACGGCGAACATATCAATATCATCGTGCGACACCATAACAAACATATTCTAATATATTTCATCGTATAGAACACAATCTGTTTGAACGCTCGGTAAAACACTATGCGCAGATTCTTAGTGAAACACTACTCGAGAACCGACTCAAATAGCATAATAATTCCCATAATATTAATGTAACACTGCTAACTATCAGACGAATCATAATCTTTCACTAAAATACTATAATAATTCATATACATTATACGAATATCTACACAATATACTTAATAACATTATGATCATCCATCGCACGCACACCAACCGCACACGTTTTAGCAAGCCAAGCCAATGTTAGTAAGTAACTAAGTACTATATAGTAAGTAAGTATATGATTTGTATATTTTTATTTATTAAGTAAATACATACTTACTCCCTCATAATATTTCATGTTAAGTATACCTAAGTAAGTACTCAACACATTCATCATAAATCATCTTAACGCTCATCGATGAATAGGAAAAAACGCAAATAAGTTGAAACAGTGATCGTTGATAATAATGTGTAAGTATATGAGCATTGTAACCATTAAGCCTATCTATCTCTATGTAATGTGAATAGTATTATGTAAGTACATACTTAGTATTAATAATGTCTATGATAGTCCCAATCCCCAATACTAAAAGTAAGACGTTTATCATATCAGTCAGAATGAAACATAGTTTTACCATCAGTAGGTATAGAATAATTTGCGGCCCTGAAAAGGGCCTTTTTTTTTTTTTATTGCGGTTCTGGTCGGCAGAAAGACGAGGACGAGGAGGAATTCCGGTCCGCGTTTAACCTCCGAAACCGTATAGGGTGCGACCTTGACGTTTCAGAGCGTAGACCACATCCATAGCGGTGACGGTCTTCCTCTTGGCGTGCTCCGTGTAAGTGACCGCGTCACGGATCACGTTCTCCAGGAACACCTTCAGCACGCCGCGGGTCTCCTCGTAGATCAGACCGGAGATACGTTTGACACCACCCCTGCGAGCCAGACGACGGATAGCGGGCTTCGTTATACCCTGGATGTTATCACGGAGCACTTTCCTGTGACGCTTGGCACCTCCTTTCCCCAGACCTTTACCTCCCTTACCGCGACCAGTCATATTTTTTTTTTTTTTTTTTCGAGAGAGTAACGAAACGAACCGAGGGAACGCAAGCGCGTCGACAGACAGCTACCGACACACAGTTACGACGCGAACGTAGAAACGCGTTATATTTATAGTAGTGAGCGAGGACTACAGCGGCGAGGCGGCGCGTGGTGTGGGGCGCCCCTTCGTCGCGGGGCGAGGTACATTTGCGACTGATAAATAATAATAATAATAATAATAATTAAAAAAAAAAAAAAACCCTTCCACATTCTGAATGCATGAGATTAGTGTACATAAATAGTGAGTGAGTATATATAATTAAGTATATTTTATGAGTGTCTGTCATTAAACTACCTAATACAATCATAACGGTATTTTAGGTAGCGAGGCAAGTATTAATCTAATCTAAAACAAGCTAGGTACGCATGTATGTATGTTATTATTATTTTTCCTTATAATATAATATAATATATAATACTTTGTTAATAGTTTGTTATAGTATTCAGAAAGATTAGTTCTGTGTGTGCGTTTCGAATAAAGATGTGAATGAGGAAAAATCGATTTTTATTTAATCGATTCTTTTCCCTAGTTTCGAACTAAAGACGTTTTGCATGTACCCAAGAAACATTTTGTTGTATTTCGATATATGTGTGGCCCTGAAAAGGGCCTTTTTGTATGTAAGCACTTTATCGTTGATGCATAACGCACGCCGCAACAACGCTTAGGCTCGCTCTCCGCGGATCCTGCGCGCAAGCTGGATGTCCTTGGGCATAATGGTGACGCGCTTCGCGTGAATTGCGCACAGATTGGTGTCCTCGAACAGACCCACCAGGTACGCCTCGCTGGCCTCCTGGAGAGCCATAACGGCGGAGCTCTGGAAACGGAGATCGGTCTTGAAGTCCTGAGCGATCTCACGCACGAGACGCTGGAACGGCAGCTTGCGGATCAGCAGCTCCGTGCTCTTCTGGTAGCGACGGATCTCGCGCAGCGCCACCGTGCCGGGCCTGTAGCGATGGGGCTTCTTGACGCCGCCGGTGGCGGGTGCGCTCTTGCGGGCCGCCTTAGTGGCGAGCTGTTTGCGCGGCGCTTTGCCACCGGTCGACTTGCGGGCAGTTTGCTTGGTGCGAGCCATGTCTCACTATTTTATTACTGTAGTAGTAACGAACAATAGAAATAAAAAAACTTCGGTACGGAACGGAACGCAACGCACGGTCTCACGGCGGCACGGTACGATGCGACTAATAAAAATTTCGTAGCCGCAGCGCTCTTATATTTATAGTGTATGGAGGCGCCTAAGTGAAGGAAGGCAGCTCACGAGGGGGGGAGGGGGAACACGAGCCGTGTTGTGTATTCGAATTATTTTTTAATAAAAATACTTATATAATAATAATAATAATAATAATAACTAAAAATGATACTTATTACTATTACTTATAGGTACCTACATACATAATTCCATTTCATCAAAAGAAAATTAAAACAAAAAAACTACTTGTTAGTTTTCCATATCAGTAAGATCAATTAATTATTACTTACTTACTTATTATTATTAGGAATTATAAATTTAAGAAAAAAAAAAAAAAAAAAACAAAAAGTCTTACTTACTTACTTACTTATTATCCATCATTCGTTTACAGAGTAAGCGCGAGCCGATCAGCCAGCCAGCCACCCCAGCGAGCATAATCATCATCATCATCATCATCATCATCATCATCGCTTCGATCATGTTGCCGATTCTGCACTGCATGCAAAGTTGGCGGCTCATCGCATCGCGGGCCGAGCTAAGTTCTTGTTGTAAGTTTATTATTAAGTAATAATAATAATATAATTTCGTTTACTACTAATATTAGATACTTACTTACTGCTACAACGACTACTGCACAAAGATGTGTGCGAGTATTGTTTTTTGTTTTTGTTCGTTTGTTCATAATCGAAAGAAACATTATATATGGTTGGTTATACATATAAATAGAATCATTTTGTGGCCCTGAAAAGGGCCTTTTTTGTGTGATGCGTCGCGCCAACAAGGCTAGTAGTAGGCACACTCTACTTGGAGCTGGTGTACTTGGTGACAGCCTTTGTGCCCTCGCTGACTGCGTGCTTCGCCAGCTCGCCGGGCAGCAGCAGCCTCACGGACGTCTGCACCTCCCTGGACGTTATGGTGGAGCGCTTGTTGTAGTGCGCCAGGCGGGACGCCTCGGCGGCGATCCGCTCGAAGATGTCGTTCACGAACGAGTTCATGATGGACATGGCCTTGCTGGAGATACCGGTGTCGGGGTGCACCTGTTTTAGCACTTTGTAGATGTAGATGGCGTAGCTCTCCTTCCTCTTGTGCTTCTTCTTTTTCTTGTCAGTCTTAGAGATGTTCTTCTGGGCCTTGCCGGATTTCTTGGCGGCCTTACCGCTGGTCTTCGGCGGCATGACGATAATGTATTAGATTATTATTATTATAAATGCGTATTGATGCGATACGTACGTCTGCAACGTGAGCCGAACAGACGGAAAGTAGTAAAATCACCCAGAAAAAAGCCGTATTTAACGAGCTCAACATCGAGGGGAGGCGGCGGGCGACGCGGAGCGGGCACGTACTTTGAGACCAATGGCGTTCGTCGCTTAATTATATACAGATTTGCCTTCTCACTCGCACAATGTAATAAAATCGATCCTACCCCCCGCCCTTCGCCCCGACTCTCACCCGTAACCCGTAAACCGCAGGTATATTTCTTTTGTTTTTGTACCTACACTAAACACTAATTATGAGCAGGCACAAATGTAATAATAATAATAATAATTATTATTATTATTATTATTATTATTAATATCTAATAATAGTAATAGTGCTTAACATACATAATGCTATCACTACTCGCAGAGTCCGGGTATACCTAGGACTTTTATTACGTAGGTTTATTCTAATATGTACAATATAATACTTAATAATTATTTGAATTTATATGTCGTATAAACGTTTCTTTTTATTGATCAAGGATCAAGACGCTGAACTGTACGCGGTCGTCGGTGCTGGCTGCTGCTGCTGCTGCTGCTGCTGCTGCTGCTGCTGCTGCTGCTGCTGCTGCTGCTGACGCTGACGTAGCCGATGTAGCCGATACGAGGTACCGACCTAATAATTATTATTACCTACTTACTTACTTACCAACAACAACCGCTGAACGATGAACATCATAACGTACGCATAGTCATAGAAACATTAATTAACATTAAGTTACTGAATCATATTGTGGCCCTGAAAAGGGCCTTTTAGTGTTGCTTTTTCGCGTAACGTCGTATTACGCCTTCTTCTCGGTCTTCTTGGGCAGGAGAACAGCCTGGATGTTAGGTAGGACGCCGCCCTGAGCGATAGTAACGCCCGACAGTAGCTTGTTCAGCTCCTCGTCGTTCCTGATCGCTAGCTGCAGATGACGCGGGATTATCCTGGTCTTCTTGTTGTCCCTGGCGGCGTTGCCTGCCAGCTCGAGCACCTCAGCCGCTAGGTACTCCATAACGGCGGCAAGGTAGACGGGAGCGCCGGCACCCACGCGCTCGGCGTAGTTGCCATGCCTCAGCAGACGATGGATACGACCGACGGGGAACTGTAATCCGGCACGGTTCGAACGGGACTTTGCCTTACCCTTGACCTTTCCTCCCTTGCCACGTCCGGACATGGTAATGAAAAAGTTTGTGAGCGAATTAACAATGACAAACGCGCGCGCCTTAGTACGGCGAGCGGAGCAGAGTGTTTTTTTTCGAGTTTTTTTTTTTTTTTTTTTTTTTTTTTTTTTTTTCGAATGGACTAAAATGCTGGTATAATCGTATGACGATTGCCGACAGCGTTACCGGGCTACTGGCGAGCGCAGAAGGCGCTCTGCCATACAAAAAGGGTTTATTGGCAACAAACGCAAGGGCACCACTTAGGTACGGACCTCGGCTTGGGCTGTTGCCGGGGAAGAAAGATATGTCGGAGAGATACTTCGCCCAGAAGGGGCGTTAACGGGGAATGCGTCTTCGACCCCTCCGGAGGGGCCGGTGTAGGTGTGTAGTGTTACTTGTGTCCGGGTTCGATGAGTCGGTCACATCCGCGTTAGCGGAGGTGATCGCGTCATCTGGGTCACCTAAAACGTGTCTAGGTCTACGGAGGGTACGTTTAGCGGGCGGTTCTACTGAATAATCAGGTAGTTCGGACACTAGCGGGTTCGGGTGGTGGGGGGCCGAATCATAGTAACGCCGGGAGGCTGTTTTCATGAATTCGGCTAACGATTCGAGATTGAGATCTCTGTGAAGATCGATATTACGCATGTACGGTGGGGCACCGGTAGCAATACGTAAAAATCGATTTTGAACGGCTTGGAGGGAGGCCAAGTGATTTGAATGAGCGAATACTACAGACGAGTACGTCATTATAGGGCGTATGCAAGCTTTGTAGAGCGTCACCTTATTTCTAAGGGACATTTTGCTCTTCTTACATAGAAGCGGATGTAGGCGACCTAGTATGAACCTAGCGCGGTTGCGTACTTGGCGTACATGACGAATAAAGGAGAGACGAGAATCAAGGATCACGCCTAAGTATCTAGCTGACTTTTCCCAGGGAATGGGTTCGTCAAAGAGAGAAATGGTTCTGGGAGTGGTGTTACCCCTAGTGAAGTACACGGCGGCACTTTTCGTAGGGTTCACCTCTATCCGCCATTTGCGGAACCATGCACCTAGTGCATCGAGAGCTAATTGCAGCCTTATACACACCCGATCGGAGTTCCGATCCGATGTGTACAAGGCTGTGTCATCAGCGAATAGGGCTATTTCCACCTGATGGGTGCGGGGGATATCGCTGGTGTACAGCGTAAAAAGAAGGGGGGAGAGCACGGATCCTTGGGGGACGCCGGCTCTGACGGGTCTAGGGTCCGAAAGGGCACCCTCTACGCGATAGCGAAAGCTTCGATTGAGTAGAAAGTCTCGCAAGATGAGCACGAGCCTGTCTGGCAATCCGAACTTGGAAAGCTTGTAAATCAAGCCGTTGTGCCAGACCTTATCGAATGCCTTCGCCACATCAAGGAAGATCGCACCAGTATCTGCCGGCCAGGTATGGTGAAATCGGGATAGCACGTGCTCCGTGATGCGGAGCACCTGTTGGGGACAAGAGTGTCTGGCTCTGAAGCCAAACTGTTCGTCGGGAAGGAGCTTGAGCTCGTTCACATGAGACCAGAGACGATTCAGAAGGAGTCGCTCATAAATTTTACCCATGGAACTGAGAAGACTGATGGGGCGGTAGCTGGAGGGCTCTGTCGCCTTCTTGCCTGGTTTGGGAATGCCGAGTACGGTGGCATTCTTCCAAGCGTCAGGGAAAGAGCAATTTGCCATAGCCGCATTGAAGATGCTGACTAGAAGGTAAATTAGGACGGTGGGGAAGTTCTTAAGCACCCTATTGCTGATGCCGTCAGCGCCAGGGGCTTTTTTCGGATGGAGATCCTTGATAATCGTCTGAACCTCGGAGGCCCTAATCAGGGGGAGGGGAGGGGCGGACGGGGGCAAGGAGGAGATCCGTTCGACTTCTTTGTCCACCGTATCGAGGTGGACAGGGTCAACGGGAACGAGGCTGGGGGAGCATTGCGACTCGAGGCTTTCCGCTAAGCAGTTGGCCTTTTCATCGTCGTCGAATGCGGGGGTTTGATTCTGGCGGGTGAGGGGGGGCATGACGGAGACGACATCGGCTTTCATAGACCGAGCCAATTCCCAGTAAGCCAGGTGACTGGGCTCGATCTCTGAGAGCTTGTCGTCCCACTGTCGGTTTCTATGGGCCTGAATGCGTTTACTGACTTCGCGTTCTAATACGCGATGCCTACGTCGGTTTTGTTGGGTAGGCCAACGGCTAAATCGACGGATCGCAGCGTTCTTCTCCGTGATAAGTCGTCTCACATCGTCTGGCAGGACCCAACGGCGATCAGTCACCGTCGGGACCTGTTTCGACGATCCGCTGACCGCGGAGGTGACATGACTAGTCAGGGAGTCGACCGCTACAGCTATGTCATCGGGGGACCTAATGTCGTCGGGGATCCTATCCAAGTCGGGTGAGTTTATGGACTCGAGGGCTTTCCCGAGCTTATGCCATTGCACCACGGTCTTGGTAGGGGGGGTCGAGTCGGGGGGGGAGCCTAGTCGCATGAGGACAGGGCGGTGATCGGATGTCAGTTCGTGGAGCGTCTCTATCGAGTGCAACCGGAGGGCTACATTCTTTAGCAACGCCATGTCTAGTATGTCAGGGCTATGACTTAGGATGTCAGGATAGTGAGTCGGGGTCATCGGAGGGATGATATCGAAGTTAAGGGAGTCGGCTATGCGCTCGAGGCGCCTGCCGTTCGTCGTAGTGACGGAACAATTCCAAAGGGTATTTTTACAGTTAAAATCACCCGCCAGAATAACGGAGTTGCCCATTGAGAGGAGTGCGTCGAAGTCACTCTCGAGACAAGTTTTATTAGGAGCAAGATAACAAGAGGCTATAGTGACCGATTGATGACCGGTCATCGCTAGCCTACATACGGAGACTTCTATGTCTGACAGGGGGGGGGCGTCTAGCGGAATGCAGTGCAACGACCTTTTGTGGTAGATGAGAGTGCCACCTTTAGTGCGGTCAAGTCGATCATGACGGATCGCTTGGTAGTTTGCAACTCTCGGGGTCTTGTCACTGGGCTTCAGGAACGTTTCCTGTACTAACATAATGTCGACTTGATGCCGAGTTAAAAAATCGTGAATTAAATCGCGTTGGTTTTTAACACCTCTAGCGTTGAAAAATGCTAGGGTAACGGAGCGGGGTTTTAATCTCTCCTTTTGTACTAACATTGTGGTTTAAAATTTGGAGCTAAGGGGGAACGGAGGGACTTAATGTGGTCGTTGTTTAACAATATGAAATTGATTAATTGATTCGGATCGCGGATATTTTGGAGATTTCTAGCGAAATCTGTGACCGCGTCGGTGCAGTGGCCTACTCCTGTCCCGAATCCGGGCGGGTAGCTCGACCAGGAGGGTCGGAGGGCGACAGGGGCAGGGGGAGAGGAGTGGTACATGGGCATGTACGGCTCCTGGGGCCTGAGGGGCGGGAAGTTTGCCTGACGGGCAAAGTTAGAGTGGGCGAGAGGCTTAGCCCACGCATTGTGGGTCGGGGCCTTCGCGGGGACCAGGGTCACCTTAGGGGTGGCCCTAGTGTATTGGGGGGTTGCGGGGGGCGCGCGCTCAGGAGCCCTCCGAGTCACCTTTTTAGCTACCCTGGGGGCCTTGGGACAACCGCGATAGTTCGCGGTGTGACCCACTGCCTGGCAGAGGACACAGCTCGGTGGCTCGGGGGCTTCGCGGGTGCGGGGGCATTCGGCAGTGCCGTGGTCGCCCAAGCACTTGACGCAGCGCGGACGAGAGAAACAGTTTCGTGCCGAGTGCCCATACAATTGGCACCTGTGGCACTGGGACGGATTACCGTTTCGGTGGGGGGGCTCCACCGAAAGGCCTGAGAGACCGTTGACGGACTTAAGGTTAAATATCGCCTTGCCCTCTTTGGTGAGGTCTAGGATCGCCAGCACGAGATCGAAGGTCTTTTTCGATCTCGCACTATACATTCGATGGACTTCCCTGACGGGGAAGCCCTGGGCGAGTAGGTCGGACTTGATCGAGTCCGTGCAGTGTTCCGCCGGAAGGCCACGGATCACCACACGGAGGAGGCGTTCGTCTTCGAGCGCATAGGTGTGGAAGCCTATGCGCTCATTGCGAAGTACGGAGGTCAGGCTACGGTGAGCCGAGGCTGTGGGGACCTGAATTTTAATCGCATCCCGTGTGCTACGGGCGTGCGTGTATGGGATGTTCATCGCCTTACAGGCAGATGAGACGTGATCCCATTTCTCCTTCTGACGAAGGAAAATGGGCGGCGGGGATTTCTCCTTCTTTGCTACCGCGGGAGTCGCGGAAGAAGAAGGGGTCGGGGTGGGCGGGCGGAGGGCCTGAGCTTTAGCGGGAGGGGCGGGAGAGGTTTTGGTCGAAGACCTCTTCCTCTTCCCGAGCACCACCGTGAACTCGGCGTCGTCCTCTTCCGAGGAGAATTGCGGTGAAGCCGCAGGTTCGCCTCCCTCAGATTGCATGGAGCGCGGGCTGAGGGGAAAGTCTGGAATGTCCATATCACTGGACGCGTCGGAAGTCGAGCCCAAGATGGGCGAGCGGGAGCGGGACAAAGAACGCGCACGCGGGCGCGGGCGAGGGCTAGGCTTTAGCACGGGGGAAGGGGAGCGGGGGGAGTCGGCCACTGCAGCGACGGGTTTGGCCGGAGGGGCAATCTTTTTAGCGCGAGGCGCGGGTGCCTGAGGGGCCTGGGTGGGGGGGGACGCGGGTGCTCTAGGAGCCGAAGGGTTTTTGCGAGGCGCGGGTGCCATGAGGGCCGGGGGGTTTACGCGCGACGCGGGTGCCATAAGGGCCGGGATAACATTTCTCGCGGGCGCCTTAAGGGCCGGGAAGACGTCACGTTGGCCTACGGTCGCCTGAGGGGTAACCGTAGGCTTATGCGACTTTAAGGCCTGAAGGGCCGGGGGAGCGCGGGTCGCGGGAGGGGCTGCAGAAGGCAGCTCCCTCTCTAAGTCGGCGGCGAGCTGCGGGTATTGGCGGATCACCGCCAAGATTAGCCGGAGGGCGTCCTCTGGGCCGGCGATTCCGCTCAACACACGCTGCTCCATCCTGGGGGGAAACACCCAGGACGTGTGTGTGGTGAGTGATCCTTCCCGTCGGGATAGACAGGAAGGGGTGAGGCCTAGGTGTCCTACCTAACTCGTGTGTCCGCTGCACTTTCTTTTCTCACAGCGGGTGTGTTCCTAATTGGACTGGCAGTCGGCTAGGAGATCCCCCAAGGCCGGTGGTCCAGACCCGACCGGATTCAACGTTCCTCTGAGGGAGGAAAGTCGGTGCTCCGGGTCCACACCCAACCAAGTTGGTATAACACCGCTGGGTATCCCTTGGTTGACCACTAAAAGGTGGATTTCGTTTGACAGAGTGAAACACAAGTCGTCCTAAATTCGGACTACGTTTGCGTTCTGAAAAGAACGTCGAATACACTAGTCAATGAAACAACGCTACCGTCCTGAAAAGGACAGTCTCGGTGCGACGCACAGTTAGACTATGCGTCGGGCGGCTCGGGGAGCGGGGCGCGGGGCGCAGCGTGGCTCGGAGAGCGGAGCGCGGGGCGCGGAGCGGGCAGGCAGCTGGCGCGGGGGCCGGGCGGCGGGGAGTCCAGGCGGCGAGCGCTGGGAGCGGTGGCAACGTCCGTGCAGCTCGGCGTCTGAAACAGGAATCGTTTTTTTTTTTTTTTTTTTTTTTTTTTTTTTTTTTTTTTCGAGCAGCGTTGTCCGTTTTATTTGTAGCGGCGTCGAATCGACCGAGGGGTGGGGAACGTAACAAGCGATACCGGAACATAAATATATCGTCCCTTAAATGTTAATCCTTTAGATAACAATGGAACAATAGACATATGGCAATAGGCACCGCACCCTAATTAGCGTTTACCTGTCTAATTGCATTGTCTTAACGGACGGATCTAGTATAGTAGTTAGTTAGTTAGCTAGTAGGTCTCCGTCAGGCAGTCGGTGTCTCAGTAATTGAAAATTCGCTGTGCCGGGCGAAGAAAGAAAGCGAATGAACAAGATGATACATATTATTATGCAAATGGATTCTTTCTATGAAGAAAATTAGTATATTGATTGATTGCATTACGCATTCGCATCGCATGGCATGGCATGGCATGGCATGGCATGGCATAATACAGCTGTTGCTAATTATAATTTTGTTCTGAGATGGTGAAGGTTGTGGTGCTGCTTGCCGTTTCTTTGTGTACCTACAGATATTGAATTGAATTAACGGCGGCGCCTGAAGAATGTAGCGGTCATCGTTTACGATAGTTTCAGAAACATTTCACGTGCATTAACGTGTATGAAAGTTTTGTTAGCCCTGAAAAGGGCTTTTTGGTGAACGCATAGGTGTGCGTGTGTGCATGTAACACACGCGACGCCATGCAAGGTGCGATTCTCCTGCCTGCCTGCCTGCCTGCACGTTCGGGATCGACGACGCGACGACGACGACCACGACGACGGCGGCGGCGGACGAACCGACACCCACACGAGGATTGTAGGTTTGCGCACCTACGATCCTACTTCTTCGAGGCGGTGGCCTTCTTGCCGGCCGCAGCCTTCGATTTGGGAGTGGCCGCTGCTTTTTTCGGTTTGGGCGCCTTCGGTTTCTTGGTAGGTGGCTTGGCGGTCTTCTTGGCCTTCGGAGCGGCAGCGGCGGCGGCGGCGGACTTTGCCCTGGCGGGCGAGGCGACGGCCGCCTTCCTGGCGGCGGCCGGCTTCCTCTTGGCCGCGGCGGCGGCCCTCTTGTCTTTGGGTGTCGCCTTCGCGATTGCGGCCTTCGATTTGGACGGCGAAGCGGCAGCGGTCGCCTTCTTCCTCTTACCGCCGGGGGAAGCGGCGGCGCCGACGCGGGAAGCGGCAGCCTTCTTCGATTTGGCCGGCGACGATGCGGCCGCAGACACCTTCGCCTTGGCGGAGGCGGACGATTTCTTGCCGGCTGCGCTCTTGGAGCTCTTCGATTCCAACTTGAACGAACCGGAGGCGCCGGTGCCCTTCGTCTGAATAAGGGCGCCCGACTCGACCGCGCTCTTCAGGTACCTCCTTATGAACGGGGCGAGCTTCTCGGAGTCGACCTTGTACTCTGCGGCGATGTACTTCTTGATGGCCTTCAGGGAGGAACCGCTGCGCTCCTTCAGCTCCTTGATCGCGTTGTTCACCATTTCAGATGTTTTCGGATGGGTAGGCTTCGCTTTCGGCTTCTTCGCGGCGGCGGAAGCTTTCGGCTTCTTGGCTGGAGTCGCCGGGGCTGGTGCCTCTGCTGCTACTGCGGTATCTGCCATTGCTGCTAATAATTAATTGTTTGTTTGTAGTATCGTCGAATCGAGAGACGAACGAACGAAACACTGTAAAAGTAAAACTAACTAACAAGGTCATCTTTCCTCCCCTTGTGAGGGAGGAGAGGGAAGGGCCTCGACTTACGTCTTTGCCCTGACTTTCACCACCAGGGGTAGTAACCCCTGGGTCTTGGGGTGTCGCCGTTTGGCGGATTATACTAATAAATATATATCATAATAGTTTTTTTTTTTTTTTTTTTTTTTTTTTTTTTTTAATGATATATATTTTTACAATTTTGGCTTAACTTAACAATATATATATATGTTTTTTTTTTTTTTTTTTTTTTTTTTTTTTTTTTTTTTTCCTAAGTGAAATACAATTTATTAGTATACGCAGAGATCAAGTGGAGAGTATATGCGTGAAGTGAGAAGTTGGAAGTTTACAAATTACAATTGACAAAATTTCAATCAATAAACAAACACAAATTAGGGGGGAAAATAGAAATATAATGCAATGCAATTCGGGGGATGGGAGAGGGGGGTGGGGGGCTTCGTCCTCAGTTTCCTGGGTCCGGAGTCCCCAGGATTTCGCGGGGGAGGGGCCTCCACCGCCTACCAAAGTCGGGCGGGCGTGCGTGGAGGGGGGCTAGGGCATTCAGGTGGGCGTGGTGTCCGTTGTCCGCCTTGTCGTACATACGACGGGCGGACAACACAATATGGTCTTCAAGGCTCTCCACACCTGTGTCGCGGGCAATTATGTCGTTGCGGACATACCTGCCCGCGCCTACACTGGTGCGGAGAGCAACATTTTGGACTCGTTGGAGTCGTAGTCGGTCGGCAGTCTTCGTCAACGCGTACCATGCTGGTGCCGCGTAAGTCAGTCGGGACCGGATATAAGTTTTGTACACACGAATCTTGGTCCTTAGTGGCAGTCTGGATACCAAGACAGATCGGAGTTGACCCCTAGCGCTTCGCGCCTGTTGAAGGGCGCGATTCACTTGCGGGATCATTCTCAACGACCTGTCGATATCCACGCCGAGGTACCGCACGTGTGTATGCCACTGTATATCCTGGCCCCGGAGTCGTAATCTGTCAGGGTGGTTTCGGCTATGTGCGACAAACAGCGCGGCCGTCTTACCGACGTTGACAGCTATGCGCCATTTGTCTAGCCAGGGAGGGAGGAGGTCGAGGAGTCGCTGCATGCGACTTGCGGCTATCGTTGGGCTGCGGGAAGACGAGAAGAAAGCGCTGTCGTCAGCGAACAACGCAAGAACGACGTCCCTTTCCCCGGGGAGCAGGTGCCCCTCGAGGGTGGGGATGTCGTTCGTATAGTGCGCGTATAGCGCCGGCGACAGGCAGCTTCCCTGTGGTACCCCCGCAACGGCTGGTCGGGGGGCGGAGCCTATGCGCTCAACAGAGACGAAGAAGCTCCGTCTCTCGAGGAACGAAGCAACAAGCCTAATGAGCGCTGGAGGGAGGTCAGTCAGAGTCAACTTGTAGAGTAGTCCGTCGTGCCAAACTCGGTCGAACGCCTTCTCTACGTCCAAAAATACCGCGGCGGTGCAGTGATCACGGTTGAGTTCGTCGGCCAGCAAGTGGAGCACGCGCGTCAACTGCAGCGTCGTGCTGTGCTGGCTTCGGAACCCAAACTGCTCCGGCCGCGGTACTATACTTGGGTATATCCGACGGAGGAGAAGTCGCTCAAACAGCTTGGCAATAGTCGGTAGTAAGGTGATCGGCCTGTAGCTCGCAGGTAGGCGTCGGTCCTTACCCGGCTTTGGAAGGACGATCACCTTACCAGTCTTCCAGTAGTCGGGGAAATGGGAATGGGAAAGTAAAACCAGATGGCGCTTCGGTTTAAGCTAGTATAGCATGACCGTAAGGAGAACGGCACAGCCGAGAGACGATTTCTCGTAGGAACGCTCACAACTTTTCACTAACATCGGTCTAATTAAATTTGATTTTATACAAATTTAGATACTGTTCGGCATTTTACCGACGGGCATGCGTCTTCCTTTTGAACATGACCCTCAGCATTGATAACAATCATAACGAACAAACGTAAGCCGAACTATATACTGACCATTTTTTCCGCCACTCTGCTCCTAGGATAGGTCGGGTCGTGTTTAAATTCAATTTTTCTCTATTTTAATTGTTTAATTCAATACTCACTGTCGACAAATAAACGGCGAACATATCAATATCATCGTGCGACACCATAACAAACATATTCTAATATATTTCATCGTATAGAACACAATCTGTTTGAACGCTCGGTAAAACACTATGCGCAGATTCTTAGTGAAACACTACTCGAGAACCGACTCAAATAGCATAATAATTCCCATAATATTAATGTAACACTGCTAACTATCAGACGAATCATAATCTTTCACTAAAATACTATAATAATTCATATACATTATACGAATATCTACACAATATACTTAATAACATTATGATCATCCATCGCACGCACACCAACCGCACACGTTTTAGCAAGCCAAGCCAATGTTAGTAAGTAACTAAGTACTATATAGTAAGTAAGTATATGATTTGTATATTTTTATTTATTAAGTAAATACATACTTACTCCCTCATAATATTTCATGTTAAGTATACCTAAGTAAGTACTCAACACATTCATCATAAATCATCTTAACGCTCATCGATGAATAGGAAAAAACGCAAATAAGTTGAAACAGTGATCGTTGATAATAATGTGTAAGTATATGAGCATTGTAACCATTAAGCCTATCTATCTCTATGTAATGTGAATAGTATTATGTAAGTACATACTAAGTATTAATAATGTCTATGATAGTCCCAATCCCCAATACTAAAAGTAAGACGTTTATCATATCAGTCAGAATGAAACATAGTTTTACCATCAGTAGGTATAGAATAATTTGCGGCCCTGAAAAGGGCCTTTTTTTTTTTTTATTGCGGTTCTGGTCGGCAGAAAGACGAGGACGAGGAGGAATTCCGGTCCGCGTTTAACCTCCGAAACCGTATAGGGTGCGACCTTGACGTTTCAGAGCGTAGACCACATCCATAGCGGTGACGGTCTTCCTCTTGGCGTGCTCCGTGTAAGTGACCGCGTCACGGATCACGTTCTCCAGGAACACCTTCAGCACGCCGCGGGTCTCCTCGTAGATCAGACCGGAGATACGTTTGACACCACCCCTGCGAGCCAGACGACGGATAGCGGGCTTCGTTATACCCTGGATGTTATCACGGAGCACTTTCCTGTGACGCTTGGCACCTCCTTTCCCCAGACCTTTACCTCCCTTACCGCGACCAGTCATATTTTTTTTTTTTTTTTTTCGAGAGAGTAACGAAACGAACCGAGGGAACGCAAGCGCGTCGACAGACAGCTACCGACACACAGTTACGACGCGAACGTAGAAACGCGTTATATTTATAGTAGTGAGCGAGGACTACAGCGGCGAGGCGGCGCGTGGTGTGGGGCGCCCCTTCGTCGCGGGGCGAGGTACATTTGCGACTGATAAATAATAATAATAATAATAATAATTAAAAAAAAAAAAAAACCCTTCCACATTCTGAATGCATGAGATTAGTGTACATAAATAGTGAGTGAGTATATATAATTAAGTATATTTTATGAGTGTCTGTCATTAAACTACCTAATACAATCATAACGGTATTTTAGGTAGCGAGGCAAGTATTAATCTAATCTAAAACAAGCTAGGTACGCATGTATGTATGTTATTATTATTTTTCCTTATAATATAATATAATATATAATACTTTGTTAATAGTTTGTTATAGTATTCAGAAAGATTAGTTCTGTGTGTGCGTTTCGAATAAAGATGTGAATGAGGAAAAATCGATTTTTATTTAATCGATTCTTTTCCCTAGTTTCGAACTAAAGACGTTTTGCATGTACCCAAGAAACATTTTGTTGTATTTCGATATATGTGTGGCCCTGAAAAGGGCCTTTTTGTATGTAAGCACTTTATCGTTGATGCATAACGCACGCCGCAACAACGCTTAGGCTCGCTCTCCGCGGATCCTGCGCGCAAGCTGGATGTCCTTGGGCATAATGGTGACGCGCTTCGCGTGAATTGCGCACAGATTGGTGTCCTCGAACAGACCCACCAGGTACGCCTCGCTGGCCTCCTGGAGAGCCATAACGGCGGAGCTCTGGAAACGGAGATCGGTCTTGAAGTCCTGAGCGATCTCACGCACGAGACGCTGGAACGGCAGCTTGCGGATCAGCAGCTCCGTGCTCTTCTGGTAGCGACGGATCTCGCGCAGCGCCACCGTGCCGGGCCTGTAGCGATGGGGCTTCTTGACGCCGCCGGTGGCGGGTGCGCTCTTGCGGGCCGCCTTAGTGGCGAGCTGTTTGCGCGGCGCTTTGCCACCGGTCGACTTGCGGGCAGTTTGCTTGGTGCGAGCCATGTCTCACTATTTTATTACTGTAGTAGTAACGAACAATAGAAATAAAAAAACTTCGGTACGGAACGGAACGCAACGCACGGTCTCACGGCGGCACGGTACGATGCGACTAATAAAAATTTCGTATTTTTTTTTTTTTTTTCGAATGGACTAAAATGCTGGTATAATCGTATGACGATTGCCGACAGCGTTACCGGGCTACTGGCGAGCGCAGAAGGCGCTCTGCCATACAAAAAAGGGTTTATTGGCAACAAACGCAAGGGCACCACTTAGGTACGGACCTCGGCTTGGGCTGTTGCCGGGGAAGAAAGATATGTCGGAGAGATACTTCGCCCAGAAGGGGCGTTAACGGGGAATGCGTCTTCGACCCCTCCGGAGGGGCCGGTGTAGGTGTGTAGTGTTACTTGTGTCCGGGTTCGATGAGTCGGTCACATCCGCGTTAGCGGAGGTGATCGCGTCATCTGGGTCACCTAAAACGTGTCTAGGTCTACGGAGGGTACGTTTAGCGGGCGGTTCTACTGAATAATCAGGTAGTTCGGACACTAGCGGGTTCGGGTGGTGGGGGGCCGAATCATAGTAACGCCGGGAGGCTGTTTTCATGAATTCGGCTAACGATTCGAGATTGAGATCTCTGTGAAGATCGATATTACGCATGTACGGTGGGGCACCGGTAGCAATACGTAAAAATCGATTTTGAACGGCTTGGAGGGAGGCCAAGTGATTTGAATGAGCGAATACTACAGACGAGTACGTCATTATAGGGCGTATGCAAGCTTTGTAGAGCGTCACCTTATTTCTAAGGGACATTTTGCTCTTCTTACATAGAAGCGGATGTAGGCGACCTAGTATGAACCTAGCGCGGTTGCGTACTTGGCGTACATGACGAATAAAGGAGAGACGAGAATCAAGGATCACGCCTAAGTATCTAGCTGACTTTTCCCAGGGAATGGGTTCGTCAAAGAGAGAAATGGTTCTGGGAGTGGTGTTACCCCTAGTGAAGTACACGGCGGCACTTTTCGTAGGGTTCACCTCTATCCGCCATTTGCGGAACCATGCACCTAGTGCATCGAGAGCTAATTGCAGCCTTATACACACCCGATCGGAGTTCCGATCCGATGTGTACAAGGCTGTGTCATCAGCGAATAGGGCTATTTCCACCTGATGGGTGCGGGGGATATCGCTGGTGTACAGCGTAAAAAGAAGGGGGGAGAGCACGGATCCTTGGGGGACGCCGGCTCTGACGGGTCTAGGGTCCGAAAGGGCACCCTCTACGCGATAGCGAAAGCTTCGATTGAGTAGAAAGTCTCGCAAGATGAGCACGAGCCTGTCTGGCAATCCGAACTTGGAAAGCTTGTAAATCAAGCCGTTGTGCCAGACCTTATCGAATGCCTTCGCCACATCAAGGAAGATCGCACCAGTATCTGCCGGCCAGGTATGGTGAAATCGGGATAGCACGTGCTCCGTGATGCGGAGCACCTGTTGGGGACAAGAGTGTCTGGCTCTGAAGCCAAACTGTTCGTCGGGAAGGAGCTTGAGCTCGTTCACATGAGACCAGAGACGATTCAGAAGGAGTCGCTCATAAATTTTACCCATGGAACTGAGAAGACTGATGGGGCGGTAGCTGGAGGGCTCTGTCGCCTTCTTGCCTGGTTTGGGAATGCCGAGTACGGTGGCATTCTTCCAAGCGTCAGGGAAAGAGCAATTTGCCATAGCCGCATTGAAGATGCTGACTAGAAGGTAAATTAGGACGGTGGGGAAGTTCTTAAGCACCCTATTGCTGATGCCGTCAGCGCCAGGGGCTTTTTTCGGATGGAGATCCTTGATAATCGTCTGAACCTCGGAGGCCCTAATCAGGGGGAGGGGAGGGGCGGACGGGGGCAAGGAGGAGATCCGTTCGACTTCTTTGTCCACCGTATCGAGGTGGACAGGGTCAACGGGAACGAGGCTGGGGGAGCATTGCGACTCGAGGCTTTCCGCTAAGCAGTTGGCCTTTTCATCGTCGTCGAATGCGGGGGTTTGATTCTGGCGGGTGAGGGGGGGCATGACGGAGACGACATCGGCTTTCATAGACCGAGCCAATTCCCAGTAAGCCAGGTGACTGGGCTCGATCTCTGAGAGCTTGTCGTCCCACTGTCGGTTTCTATGGGCCTGAATGCGTTTACTGACTTCGCGTTCTAATACGCGATGCCTACGTCGGTTTTGTTGGGTAGGCCAACGGCTAAATCGACGGATCGCAGCGTTCTTCTCCGTGATAAGTCGTCTCACATCGTCTGGCAGGACCCAACGGCGATCAGTCACCGTCGGGACCTGTTTCGACGATCCGCTGACCGCGGAGGTGACATGACTAGTCAGGGAGTCGACCGCTACAGCTATGTCATCGGGGGACCTTATGTCATCGGGGATCCTATCCAAGTCGGGTGAGTTTATGGACTCGAGGGCTTTCCCGAGCTTATGCCATTGCACCACGGTCTTGGTAGGGGGGGTCGAGTCGTGGGGGGAGCCTAGTCGCATGAGGACAGGGCGGTGATCGGATGTCAGTTCGTGGAGCGTCTCTATCGAGTGCAACCGGAGGGCTACATTCTTTAGCAACGCCATGTCTAGTATGTCAGGGCTATGACTTAGGATGTCAGGATAGTGAGTCGGGGTCATCGGAGGGATGATATCGAAGTTAAGGGAGTCGGCTATGCGCTCGAGGCGCCTGCCGTTCGTCGTAGTGACGGAACAATTCCAAAGGGTATTTTTACAGTTAAAATCACCCGCCAGAATAACGGAGTTGCCCATTGAGAGGAGTGCGTCGAAGTCACTCTCGAGACAAGTTTTATTAGGAGCAAGATAACAAGAGGCTATAGTGACCGATTGATGACCGGTCATCGCTAGCCTACATACGGAGACTTCTATGTCTGACAGGGGGGGGGCGTCTAGCGGAATGCAGTGCAACGACCTTTTGTGGTAGATGAGAGTGCCACCTTTAGTGCGGTCAAGTCGATCATGACGGATCGCTTGGTAGTTTGCAACTCTCGGGGTCTTGTCACTGGGCTTCAGGAACGTTTCCTGTACTAACATAATGTCGACTTGATGCCGAGTTAAAAAATCGTGAATTAAATCGCGTTGGTTTTTAACACCTCTAGCGTTGAAAAATGCTAGGGTAACGGAGCGGGGTTTTAATCTCTCCTTTTGTACTAACATTGTGGTTTAAAATTTGGAGCTAAGGGGGAACGGAGGGACTTAATGTGGTCGTTGTTTAACAATATGAAATTGATTAATTGATTCGGATCGCGGATATTTTGGAGATTTCTAGCGAAATCTGTGACCGCGTCGGTGCAGTGGCCTACTCCTGTCCCGAATCCGGGCGGGTAGCTCGACCAGGAGGGTCGGAGGGCGACAGGGGCAGGGGGAGAGGAGTGGTACATGGGCATGTACGGCTCCTGGGGCCTGAGGGGCGGGAAGTTTGCCTGACGGGCAAAGTTAGAGTGGGCGAGAGGCTTTGCCCATGCATTGTGAGTCGGGGCCTTCGCGGGGACCAGGGTCACCTTAGGGGTGGCCCTAGTGTATTGGGGGGTTGTGGGGGGCGCGCGCTCAGGAGCCCTGCGAGTCACCTTTTTAGCTGCCCTGGGGGCCTTGGGACAACCGCGATAGTTCGCAGTGTGACCCACTGCCTGGCAGAGGACACAGCTCGGTGGCTCGGGGGCTTCGCGGGTGCGGGGGCATTCGGCAGTGCCGTGGTCGCCCAAGCACTTGACGCAGCGCGGACGAGAGAAACAGTTTCGTGCCGAGTGCCCATACAATTGGCACCTGTGGCACTGGGACGGATTACCGTTTCGGTGGGGGGGCTCCACCGAGAGGCCTGAGAGACCGTTGACGGACTTAAGGTTAAATATCGCCTTGCCCTCTTTGGTGAGGTCTAGGATCGCCAGCACGAGATCGAAGGTCTTTTTCGATCTCGCACTATACATTCGATGGACTTCCCTGACGGGGAAGCCCTGGGCGAGTAGGTCGGACTTGATCGAGTCCGTGCAGTGTTCCGCCGGAAGGCCACGGATCACCACACGGAGGAGGCGTTCGTCTTCGAGCGCATAGGTGTGGAAGCCTATGCGCTCATTGCGAAGTACGGAGGTCAGGCTACGGTGAGCCGAGGCTGTGGGGACCTGAATTTTAATCGCATCCCGTGTGCTACGGGCGTGCGTGTACGTGATGTTCATCGCCTTACAGGCAGATGAGACGTGATCCCATTTCTCCTTCTGACGAAGGAAAATGGGCGGCGGGGATTTCTCCTTCTTTGCTACCGCGGGAGTCGCGGAAGAAGAAGGGGTCGGGGTGGGCGGGCGGAGGGCCTGAGCTTTAGCGGGAGGGGCGGGAGAGGTTTTGGTCGAAGACCTCTTCCTCTTCCCGAGCACCACCGTGAACTCGGCGTCGTCCTCTTCCGAGGAGAATTGCGGTGAAGCCGCAGGTTCGCCTCCCTCAGATTGCATGGAGCGCGGGCTGAGGGGAAAGTCTGGAATGTCCATATCACTGGACGCGTCGGAAGTCGAGCCCAAGATGGGCGAGCGGGAGCGGGACAAAGAACGCGCACGCGGGCGCGGGCGAGGGCTAGGCTTTAGCACGGGGGAAGGGGAGCGGGGGGAGTCGGCCACTGCAGCGACGGGTTTGGCCGGAGGGGCAATCTTTTTAGCGCGAGGCGCGGGTGCCTGAGGGGCCTGGGTGGGGGGGGACGCGGGTGCTCTAGGAGCCGAAGGGTTTTTGCGAGGCGCGGGTGCCATGAGGGCCGGGGGGTTTACGCGCGACGCGGGTGCCATAAGGGCCGGGATAACATTTCTCGCGGGCGCCTTAAGGGCCGGGAAGACGTCACGTTGGCCTACGGTCGCCTGAGGGGTAACCGTAGGCTTATGCAACTTTAAGGCCTGAAGGGCCGGGGGAGCGCGGGTCGCGGGAGGGGCTGCAGAAGGCAGCTCCCTCTCTAAGTCGGCGGCGAGCTGCGGGTATTGGCGGATCACCGCCAAGATTAGCCGGAGGGCGTCCTCTGGGCCGGCGATTCCGCTCAACACACGCTGCTCCATCCTGGGGGGAAACACCCAGGACGTGTGTGTGGTGAGTGATCCTTCCCGTCGGGATAGACAGGAAGGGGTGAGGCCTAGGTGTCCTACCTAACTCGTGTGTCCGCTGCACTTTCTTTTCTCACAGCGGGTGTGTTCCTAATTGGACTGGCAGTCGGCTAGGAGATCCCCCAAGGCCGGTGGTCCAGACCCGACCGGATTCAACGTTCCTCTGAGGGAGGAAAGTCGGTGCTCCGGGTCCACACCCAACCAAGTTGGTATAACACCGCTGGGTATCCCTTGGTTGACCACTAAAAGGTGGATTTCGTTTGACAGAGTGAAACACAAGTCGTCCTAAATTCGGACTACGTTTGCGTTCTGAAAAGAACGTCGAATACACTAGTCAATGAAACAACGCTACCGTCCTGAAAAGGACAGTCTCGGTGCGACGCACAGTTAGACTATGCGTCGGGCGGCTCGGGGAGCGGGGCGCGGGGCGCAGCGTGGCTCGGAGAGCGGAGCGCGGGGCGCGGGGCGGGCAGGCAGCTGGCGCGGGGGCCGGGCGGCGGGGAGTCCAGGCGGCGAGCGCTGGGAGCGGTGGCAACGTCCGTGCAGCTCGGCGTCTGAAACAGGAATTCTAAAAATGTAGTCTAAAAATCGTTTTTTTCAAAAATTTCGTAGCCGCAGCGCTCTTATATTTATAGTGTATGGAGGCGCCTAAGTGAAGGAAGGCAGCTCACGAGGTGGGGGAGGGGGAACACGAGCCGTGTTGTGTATTCGAATTATTTTTTAATAAAAATACTTATATAATAATAATAATAATAATAATAACTAAAAATGATACTTATTACTATTACTTATAGGTACCTACATACATAATTCCATTTCATCAAAAGAAAATTAAAACAAAAAAACTACTTGTTAGTTTTCCATATCAGTAAGATCAATTAATTATTACTTACTTACTTATTATTATTAGGAATTATAAATTTAAGAAAAAAAAAAAAAAAAAAACAAAAAGTCTTACTTACTTACTTACTTATTATCCATCATTCGTTTACAGAGTAAGCGCGAGCCGATCAGCCAGCCAGCCACCCCAGCGAGCATAATCATCATCATCATCATCATCATCATCATCATCGCTTCGATCATGTTGCCGATTCTGCACTGCATGCAAAGTTGGCGGCTCATCGCATCGCGGGCCGAGCTAAGTTCTTGTTGTAAGTTTATTATTAAGTAATAATAATAATATAATTTCGTTTACTACTAATATTAGATACTTACTTACTGCTACAACGACTACTGCACAAAGATGTGTGCGAGTATTGTTTTTTGTTTTTGTTCGTTTGTTCATAATCGAAAGAAACATTATATATGGTTGGTTATACATATAAATAGAATCATTTTGTGGCCCTGAAAAGGGCCTTTTTTGTGTGATGCGTCGCGCCAACAAGGCTAGTAGTAGGCACACTCTACTTGGAGCTGGTGTACTTGGTGACAGCCTTTGTGCCCTCGCTGACTGCGTGCTTCGCCAGCTCGCCGGGCAGCAGCAGCCTCACGGACGTCTGCACCTCCCTGGACGTTATGGTGGAGCGCTTGTTGTAGTGCGCCAGGCGGGACGCCTCGGCGGCGATCCGCTCGAAGATGTCGTTCACGAACGAGTTCATGATGGACATGGCCTTGCTGGAGATACCGGTGTCGGGGTGCACCTGTTTTAGCACTTTGTAGATGTAGATGGCGTAGCTCTCCTTCCTCTTGTGCTTCTTCTTTTTCTTGTCAGTCTTAGAGATGTTCTTCTGGGCCTTGCCGGATTTCTTGGCGGCCTTACCGCTGGTCTTCGGCGGCATGACGATAATGTATTAGATTATTATTATTATAAATGCGTATTGATGCGATACGTACGTCTGCAACGTGAGCCGAACAGACGGAAAGTAGTAAAATCATCGTCCGTTGGTCTTCTCACACTCCGGCGAAGCCGGAGTGGGGGACGCAGTGTCGGGCTTTTGCCCCTTCCTGCGGTGCTCGGTTTCGCCCCCAGTGGCTACTGGGGGGTCCTTGTGTTCGCTCATTGAGCTAGTGGTGGTGGAGCCTCTCACTCTGCATCCTGGTGCCCTCCGAGTCCACCCTGTGCAGGGAGGGTCGGTGGGCGGACCACAGAGCTGTCGGGGCTGTAAGTGTCGTCATCGGTTCTGACTCTGTCTTCCGCTTCCGGGTCGCTGTCCACGACCAGTTCTCGCGGGTAGGCCTTGCTGCCTGGAGCCCGCTCGTAGGTTGGGGCCAGTTCTCGCAGGTGCGGGAAGGTGGCCTCTTCCGTCCGGGCGAACATCCGTTTGGCAAGGCGGCTGATCACTGTGTCGAGGCTCTCTATTTTCAGGTCCCGCTGAATGGTGGCGTTGCGTACATACCGCTGCGCGCCTGTGATGGTGCGGAGGCATTGGCTTTGTTGGCTGCGCAGCTTCGCTCTGTGGCGCTCTGCCAACAAAGCGTACCACGCGGGGGCTGCGTACGTGAGGCGCGGGCGGATGTACGTGTTGTACAGGCCGATCTTCATTTGCAGCGGGATCTTGGAGGTTAGTACGGGCTTCAGGATGGCTCTTGCAGCGGCGGTGTTCCCTCTGACCTCTCTCATGTGCCTCTCCATGGTGAGTTTACGGTCGATGGTGATGCCAAGGTACTTCGCCGTTCTCGACCATGGGATGTCCTGGCTTTGGAGGGTCAGGTTTTTGGGGAGTCTGATCGTCCTCGTGATGGCGACTGCCTGTGTTTTTCCCACATTGACCGACAGTCGCCATTTGGACAGCCACGAGGGTAGTTCGTCCAGCAATCTCTGCATTTTGTCTGCGGCTCTTTGGAGCTGCCAGGACTTCGTGATGTACGCAGCGTCGTCGGCGTACAGGGCTAGGAGGGAATCTTCGGTGGTGGGGATGTCGTCAGTGTACCTGGAGTAGCACGCTGGCGATAGGCAGCTGCCTTGGGGTACTCCAGCCCGGATTGGTCGCACCGAAGAGTCCGAGCCCTCGACGCTGACCTGGAAACTCCTCGCATCCAAAAAGGAGGCGACTACCTTCACTGCCCGTCTCGGAAGTGTGGTGGCGGCTAGTTTGAAGACCAGTCCGGCGTGCCAGACTCGGTCGAAGGCTTTCTCCATGTCCAAGAATACTGCGATCGCGTGCTCCTTGTTGTTGTGGGCGACAGTCAGGTGATGCAGTACTCTTGTAAGTTGGAGGGTGGTGCTGTGCTCCGACCGAAATCCAAACTGCTCCGGGCGGGGGGTGATGTGGGCGTCCAGGAGTGTCAGAAGCAGTTTCTCGAAAATTTTTGACAGGCAGGAGAGTAGGGTGATGGGCCTGTAGCTGCCCGGAAGGAGGATATTTTTCCCCTGTTTGGGAAACATTATCACCCTTCCGGTCTTCCAGGTGGTCGGGAAGTGTCCGCTTCTTACTATGCCGTTGAAGAGGCGGGTGATGGCGGCGATGGCTCTTGGTGGCAGGTGTTTGAGCGTGGCATTTGTGATCCCATCCAGTCCCGGTGCCTTCCTTGGCTTGGAGCTTTGGATGGCTCTTTGGACCTGGTTGGGGGAGAAGAAAAAGAGGCCACTGTCCGGGCAGTCTGGCTTCTCGAGGTATTCCTTGACAAAGGCTTCCACAGCTTGGGTGTGTACCGGGTCTTTGTCGGGGTTTGGCTGAAATTGCCTCTCGAGGCTCTCGGCGAAGATCTCCGCTCGGTCCTCAGCTCTGTAGCGGGGGTGGCCGTCCGGGTGGGTGAGCGGTCGGATTGGCGTCGGCTGGTTTCGTATCTGTCTACAAATTTTGTGCAGGGAGGCCCAGTCTTCCGAGGCGTCCGCGATGCGCCTTTCCCATGCCTGGGAGCAGTCTTCTGCCAGTTCGGCGCGTACCTCCTCGCACTTGGCATTCAGTTTCGACTTCACTGCCGGGTCTCTCGTCCGTTGCCAGGTCTTTCGAAGACGACGTTTTTCTTCGAGGAGCCTGGCAAGGCGGGCAGGAGTCGTGGGAAGTCTGTTTTTGCGGGGAGGCAGCGTGGCTTCTGCTAGGGCCGCTTGTATAGTGGCGGTGATTTGCTCCGTAGCCTCGTCGACGTCTTCGGCACTGTTGACGGGGCGCGACACGGTGTTGTTGTGCACCAACTCAGCGAGCATCGGCCAGTTGATACCGGGTCTGGAGGTTGGCGGTTTCAGTGCTGCTGGATGAGACTTGATGATCATTAGTACCGGTTGGTGATCCGAGTGCAGTTCATCCAGCAGCACTTCGAGGGTTGGCGGAGCTCTCAGTCCCCTGTGGACGGCCAGGTCAATGACGTCCGGCATCTGGTCATCCCGGTCGGGGTAGTGCGTGGGGGTCTCCGGTCCTGACACCTCGTACCCGTTTGCCTCGGCGTGGGCGAGCAGGTATTTGCCGTTGGTGTTTGTGGTGAGAGAGTTCCAGGACCGGTGCTTGCAGTTCCAGTCCCCCGCCACGATGATGCCGGCGGCGTCTCCATCCAGGGTGGGGGGAAGTGCCGAAGCGAGGTCCGTTTGTAGGACTTGGTGGCTAGGTGGTCGGTAGACGGAGAAGATTTTGAGGGGGCGGCCATCTATGCAGATTTCCACCCCCAGGGCTCCAATCCTCTCCGTCTGAGTCGCTGGCAGGGGTTGATGCACTATCGTGCGCCGAACCACAACAGCCAGTCCGCGTATGGCTCTCCCTCCTTGGCTCAGCTCGTCCTGCCTGTAGGTGTGGTAGCCCGGGAATTTCACCTTATCGGCCGTCCCGAGCATGGTCTCGTTGATGAGGGCGATGTCAATGTTTTGGTCCTTCAAGAGTTGTCTCAAAAGCAAGACCTTTCGTCCTTTCTCACTTTTGAGACCCCGGGCGTTCCAGTAGACCGCTCTTACTTCCCGACGTGGAAGAGTTTCCCGATCCCGCTGAGAACTATCGGGATCGGGTCTCCCCCCGTCCGGAGGGTCTGGAGGACCTCCTGCAGAATCTCCAGGGCCGTGTCCAGCAGCTCCAGGCGCGCGCTGTCGTACCCGTGCGGGTACTGTTGGTTGTGGTGGTCGGTCCGGGGGGGGGGAGGGGCCGGGGCCCTCCGCTTGGGTTTCTTCGCCGGGGGGGCCGTCTGCGCCGGCCCGGCTGGAGGAGCAGGACCCCGGGGGGGGGCGGCTGCTGGCGTGGCGTTCCGAGGGGGCTGCGGGGCTGGGGCGTCGTCCTGCTCGGTTTCGTCGTCCTCAGTCGGCCGCGGGTTTTTCCTCCTTTTCGGCTTTTTTGGCTTGGCCGTCCTCTCCGTTGGGGGGTTTGCTGGGGCCATCAGCGTCTGACCCCCGGTTTCCACGGAGTGTACAGCGGCGGTAGGGGGCGGGGGGGGGTCCCTCGCGCTTGACTGCGGTCTGCCTCGCCGGGGGGGGGGCATGGTGGTGGTGTTGGCGATGGTGCCCGCCCGTTTGTTCCTTGCCTCCTTTTTGAACACCGGGCAGTTTTTGTTGTTGGCGGTGTGGGCTCCGTCGCAGTTGGCGCATGTGGGCGGCATCTCCCGGGACCTCGGGCAGTCGCCCGCGAAGTGAGGGCCTCCGCATCGTACGCAAGCCAGGGGGCGGTGGCAGTTGTGGCTGCTGTGCCGGAAAGCCTGGCATCGGTGGCACTGGGCAGGGCCTGCCTTGCCCTTCCAGCTCTCCACCACTACTCCAGGCATGCAGAGGAGTTCGTTAATTTTGTAGATGTTTTCGATCGACGGGGTGCGTTTGAGAATGGCAAAGAAAATGCACCCCGGTCGACCTTTGGAGGGGCGGATGGCTCTCAAGGCCTCCGGCTCGTAGCCCAGCTCCCTGAGCTCTGCCTCGATTTCCCCTGGGGGGGTGTCCGCGGGCAGGCCTCGGATCGCCACTTTGAGGCTGCGGTCCTCCGGGAGAGAATACGAGAACCATACGAGTTTCTCGGTTTTCTCCAGGTTAGTTAGATAATCTTGTACGGCTCTGTACTCATCACCGGAGGCAGGGGAGAATCGAACGCCCTTGCCAAACGGGCGTGCGTTGGGGGCGTGGCCTAAGCGCTCCTTCAGGGCTTTAAAATGCGTGGCCCAGTTTGGCATTACCTCGACCACAAGCGGTGGGTACTTAATTTTTGGAACAACGGTCACTGCACTTACGGTTGTTGCGTTCTGTGCGGGTGGCGGTAGGGCGGGCGTCGGAGCGGGCGTCGGGGCGGGCGGGTTCGACCTCGACGTTGAGGGCGTCGCTGGTGGCGGCTGGGCGGCTCTTGCGGCCGACGCGTACGACGTCGTCATCCTTGGGCGTTGCTCCAGGGGCGGCGGGGCGGCGGGCGTCGGGGTGGGGGGGGCTGCGGGCGTCGGGGTGGGGGGGGCGGACTGAGGCTTTGCGCAGATGCGCTTCGGGCCTTCTTCGTCCGAGAGCCCCTCCGAGCGCTTCCTGCGCGCACCGACGAGCGGGGCATCGTAGATGGCCATCGTCCTGTGTTCATCGACGATGGCCGTCTCTTCCGGTGTCGGGGTGGTCGGCTGGGAAAGGAGCTTCTCGTCCTCTTCCAGGGCCGTCCTCAGTACCCCCAGGTACTTGGGCGGCAGGCACTTCGACTCTATGAGTCTCTGGAGTATTATGTAGCTCCTATCTATCTCCGATTTTGGTGACAGCGGCTTGTTGGAGGTCTTCGGGGCGGGGGGCGGGGGGGGGCTTCATTGCCGTGCCCGCGGGGGTCGGGGGGGGAAGGGCAGCGGTGCAGAGTTTCTGCTTCCTTTTCTTCTCTAGGTACTTCTCGACTACCTTTTCCGCAAGCAGGGCTCTGGAGCGGGAGAGCGACTTTTCCCGGCCTGAGCTGGAAGCTCGGCTGGATGGAAGCGACGAGTCCGATGACTCGGAGGCGGTCGAGTCCTTCCGGGAGATCCGACCTTCACGGACGGGCTCCCCGGAGGGGGTACTTCGGCCTGACATGTCAGGCGAAGTAATCGGGATGAGCGATCAAAAAAGTTACTGGCACATTCACAAATTCACGAAACGAAAACGCGTTGTGCGATGCCTACGCGCGACCAAAGGACGAACGGGAAGTATCGCCTGTCACCGTGATGCCTAGCCCGGGGGTTTGGCGGTTCACGGCAAGGGTTACTGTCCCGTTGTCCGGAGTTCAGCGGGGTTAGGCGATCAGCACACTCTACAAGACATAGAGGGTGATTTCGGCAGGCGTTTTCAATAAAACGCTGCCGAGATCAAAAAAGTAAAGGGTCCGTGCGCGCGATACTACCACAGATAGGCATGCGTAGCTAATCCTAGTAAAATCACCCAGAAAAAAGCCGTATTTAACGAGCTCAACATCGAGGGGAGGCGGCGGGCGACGCGGAGCGGGCACGTACTTTGAGACCAATGGCGTTCGTCGCTTAATTATATACAGATTTGCCTTCTCACTCGCACAATGTAATAAAATCGATCCTACCCCCCGCCCTTCGCCCCGACTCTCACCCGTAACCCGTAAACCGCAGGTATATTTCTTTTGTTTTTGTACCTACACTAAACACTAATTATGAGCAGGCACAAATGTAATAATAATAATAATAATTATTATTATTATTATTATTATTATTAATATCTAATAATAGTAATAGTGCTTAACATACATAATGCTATCACTACTCGCAGAGTCCGGGTATACCTAGGACTTTTATTACGTAGGTTTATTCTAATATGTACAATATAATACTTAATAATTATTTGAATTTATATGTCGTATAAACGTTTCTTTTTATTGATCAAGGATCAAGACGCTGAACTGTACGCGGTCGTCGGTGCTGGCTGCTGCTGCTGCTGCTGCTGCTGCTGCTGCTGCTGCTGCTGCTGCTGCTGCTGCTGCTGCTGACGCTGACGTAGCCGATGTAGCCGATACGAGGTACCGACCTAATAATTATTATTACCTACTTACTTACTTACCAACAACAACCGCTGAACGATGAACATCATAACGTACGCATAGTCATAGAAACATTAATTAACATTAAGTTACTGAATCATATTGTGGCCCTGAAAAGGGCCTTTTAGTGTTGCTTTTTCGCGTAACGTCGTATTACGCCTTCTTCTCGGTCTTCTTGGGCAGGAGAACAGCCTGGATGTTAGGTAGGACGCCGCCCTGAGCGATAGTAACGCCCGACAGTAGCTTGTTCAGCTCCTCGTCGTTCCTGATCGCTAGCTGCAGATGACGCGGGATTATCCTGGTCTTCTTGTTGTCCCTGGCGGCGTTGCCTGCCAGCTCGAGCACCTCAGCCGCTAGGTACTCCATAACGGCGGCAAGGTAGACGGGAGCGCCGGCACCCACGCGCTCGGCGTAGTTGCCATGCCTCAGCAGACGATGGATACGACCGACGGGGAACTGTAATCCGGCACGGTTCGAACGGGACTTTGCCTTACCCTTGACCTTTCCTCCCTTGCCACGTCCGGACATGGTAATGAAAAAGTTTGTGAGCGAATTAACAATGACAAACGCGCGCGCCTTAGTACGGCGAGCGGAGCAGAGTGTTTTTTTTCGAGCAGCGTTGTCCGTTTTATTTGTAGCGGCGTCGAATCGACCGAGGGGTGGGGAACGTAACAAGCGATACCGGAACATAAATATATCGTCCCTTAAATGTTAATCCTTTAGATAACAATGGAACAATAGACATATGGCAATAGGCACCGCACCCTAATTAGCGTTTACCTGTCTAATTGCATTGTCTTAACGGACGGATCTAGTATAGTAGTTAGTTAGTTAGCTAGTAGGTCTCCGTCAGGCAGTCGGTGTCTCAGTAATTGAAAATTCGCTGTGCCGGGCGAAGAAAGAAAGCGAATGAACAAGATGATACATATTATTATGCAAATGGATTCTTTCTATGAAGAAAATTAGTATATTGATTGATTGCATTACGCATTCGCATCGCATGGCATGGCATGGCATGGCATGGCATGGCATAATACAGCTGTTGCTAATTATAATTTTGTTCTGAGATGGTGAAGGTTGTGGTGCTGCTTGCCGTTTCTTTGTGTACCTACAGATATTGAATTGAATTAACGGCGGCGCCTGAAGAATGTAGCGGTCATCGTTTACGATAGTTTCAGAAACATTTCACGTGCATTAACGTGTATGAAAGTTTTGTTAGCCCTGAAAAGGGCTTTTTGGTGAACGCATAGGTGTGCGTGTGTGCATGTAACACACGCGACGCCATGCAAGGTGCGATTCTCCTGCCTGCCTGCCTGCCTGCACGTTCGGGATCGACGACGCGACGACGACGACCACGACGACGGCGGCGGCGGACGAACCGACACCCACACGAGGATTGTAGGTTTGCGCACCTACGATCCTACTTCTTCGAGGCGGTGGCCTTCTTGCCGGCCGCAGCCTTCGATTTGGGAGTGGCCGCTGCTTTTTTCGGTTTGGGCGCCTTCGGTTTCTTGGTAGGTGGCTTGGCGGTCTTCTTGGCCTTCGGAGCGGCAGCGGCGGCGGCGGCGGACTTTGCCCTGGCGGGCGAGGCGACGGCCGCCTTCCTGGCGGCGGCCGGCTTCCTCTTGGCCGCGGCGGCGGCCCTCTTGTCTTTGGGTGTCGCCTTCGCGATTGCGGCCTTCGATTTGGACGGCGAAGCGGCAGCGGTCGCCTTCTTCCTCTTACCGCCGGGGGAAGCGGCGGCGCCGACGCGGGAAGCGGCAGCCTTCTTCGATTTGGCCGGCGACGATGCGGCCGCAGACACCTTCGCCTTGGCGGAGGCGGACGATTTCTTGCCGGCTGCGCTCTTGGAGCTCTTCGATTCCAACTTGAACGAACCGGAGGCGCCGGTGCCCTTCGTCTGAATAAGGGCGCCCGACTCGACCGCGCTCTTCAGGTACCTCCTTATGAACGGGGCGAGCTTCTCGGAGTCGACCTTGTACTCTGCGGCGATGTACTTCTTGATGGCCTTCAGGGAGGAACCGCTGCGCTCCTTCAGCTCCTTGATCGCGTTGTTCACCATTTCAGATGTTTTCGGATGGGTAGGCTTCGCTTTCGGCTTCTTCGCGGCGGCGGAAGCTTTCGGCTTCTTGGCTGGAGTCGCCGGGGCTGGTGCCTCTGCTGCTACTGCGGTATCTGCCATTGCTGCTAATAATTAATTGTTTGTTTGTAGTATCGTCGAATCGAGAGACGAACGAACGAAACACTGTAAAAGTAAAACCAGATGGCGCTTCGGTTTAAGCTAGTATAGCATGACCGTAAGGAGAACGGCACAGCCGAGAGACGATTTCTCGTAGGAACGCTCACAACTTTTCACTAACATCGGTCTAATTAAATTTGATTTTATACAAATTTAGATACTGTTCGGCATTTTACCGACGGGCATGCGTCTTCCTTTTGAACATGACCCTCAGCATTGATAACAATCATAACGAACAAACGTAAGCCGAACTATATACTGACCATTTTTTCCGCCACTCTGCTCCTAGGATAGGTCGGGTCGTGTTTAAATTCAATTTTTTTCTATTTTAATTGTTTAATTCAATACTCACTGTCGACAAATAAACGGCGAACATATCAATATCATCGTGCGACACCATAACAAACATATTCTAATATATTTCATCGTATAGAACACAATCTGTTTGAACGCTCGGTAAAACACTATGCGCAGATTCTTAGTGAAACACTACTCGAGAACCGACTCAAATAGCATAATAATTCCCATAATATTAATGTAACACTGCTAACTATCAGACGAATCATAATCTTTCACTAAAATACTATAATAATTCATATACATTATACGAATATCTACACAATATACTTAATAACATTATGATCATCCATCGCACGCACACCAACCGCACACGTTTTAGCAAGCCAAGCCAATGTTAGTAAGTAACTAAGTACTATATAGTAAGTAAGTATATGATTTGTATATTTTTATTTATTAAGTAAATACATACTTACTCCCTCATAATATTTCATGTTAAGTATACCTAAGTAAGTACTCAACACATTCATCATAAATCATCTTAACGCTCATCGATGAATAGGAAAAAACGCAAATAAGTTGAAACAGTGATCGTTGATAATAATGTGTAAGTATATGAGCATTGTAACCATTAAGCCTATCTATCTCTATGTAATGTGAATAGTATTATGTAAGTACATACTTAGTATTAATAATGTCTATGATAGTCCCAATCCCCAATACTAAAAGTAAGACGTTTATCATATCAGTCAGAATGAAACATAGTTTTACCATCAGTAGGTATAGAATAATTTGCGGCCCTGAAAAGGGCCTTTTTTTTTTTTTATTGCGGTTCTGGTCGGCAGAAAGACGAGGACGAGGAGGAATTCCGGTCCGCGTTTAACCTCCGAAACCGTATAGGGTGCGACCTTGACGTTTCAGAGCGTAGACCACATCCATAGCGGTGACGGTCTTCCTCTTGGCGTGCTCCGTGTAAGTGACCGCGTCACGGATCACGTTCTCCAGGAACACCTTCAGCACGCCGCGGGTCTCCTCGTAGATCAGACCGGAGATACGTTTGACACCACCCCTGCGAGCCAGACGACGGATAGCGGGCTTCGTTATACCCTGGATGTTATCACGGAGCACTTTCCTGTGACGCTTGGCACCTCCTTTCCCCAGACCTTTACCTCCCTTACCGCGACCAGTCATATTTTTTTTTTTTTTTTTTTCGAGAGAGTAACGAAACGAACCGAGGGAACGCAAGCGCGTCGACAGACAGCTACCGACACACAGTTACGACGCGAACGTAGAAACGCGTTATATTTATAGTAGTGAGCGAGGACTACAGCGGCGAGGCGGCGCGTGGTGTGGGGCGCCCCTTCGTCGCGGGGCGAGGTACATTTGCGACTGATAAATAATAATAATAATAATAATAATTAAAAAAAAAAAAAAACCCTTCCACATTCTGAATGCATGAGATTAGTGTACATAAATAGTGAGTGAGTATATATAATTAAGTATATTTTATGAGTGTCTGTCATTAAACTACCTAATACAATCATAACGGTATTTTAGGTAGCGAGGCAAGTATTAATCTAATCTAAAACAAGCTAGGTACGCATGTATGTATGTTATTATTATTTTTCCTTATAATATAATATAATATATAATACTTTGTTAATAGTTTGTTATAGTATTCAGAAAGATTAGTTCTGTGTGTGCGTTTCGAATAAAGATGTGAATGAGGAAAAATCGATTTTTATTTAATCGATTCTTTTCCCTAGTTTCGAACTAAAGACGTTTTGCATGTACCCAAGAAACATTTTGTTGTATTTCGATATATGTGTGGCCCTGAAAAGGGCCTTTTTGTATGTAAGCACTTTATCGTTGATGCATAACGCACGCCGCAACAACGCTTAGGCTCGCTCTCCGCGGATCCTGCGCGCAAGCTGGATGTCCTTGGGCATAATGGTGACGCGCTTCGCGTGAATTGCGCACAGATTGGTGTCCTCGAACAGACCCACCAGGTACGCCTCGCTGGCCTCCTGGAGAGCCATAACGGCGGAGCTCTGGAAACGGAGATCGGTCTTGAAGTCCTGAGCGATCTCACGCACGAGACGCTGGAACGGCAGCTTGCGGATCAGCAGCTCCGTGCTCTTCTGGTAGCGACGGATCTCGCGCAGCGCCACCGTGCCGGGCCTGTAGCGATGGGGCTTCTTGACGCCGCCGGTGGCGGGTGCGCTCTTGCGGGCCGCCTTAGTGGCGAGCTGTTTGCGCGGCGCTTTGCCACCGGTCGACTTGCGGGCAGTTTGCTTGGTGCGAGCCATGTCTCACTATTTTATTACTGTAGTAGTAACGAACAATAGAAATAAAAAAACTTCGGTACGGAACGGAACGCAACGCACGGTCTCACGGCGGCACGGTACGATGCGACTAATAAAAATTTCGTAGCCGCAGCGCTCTTATATTTATAGTGTATGGAGGCGCCTAAGTGAAGGAAGGCAGCTCACGAGGGGGGGAGGGGGAACACGAGCCGTGTTGTGTATTCGAATTATTTTTTAATAAAAATACTTATATAATAATAATAATAATAATAATAACTAAAAATGATACTTATTACTATTACTTATAGGTACCTACATACATAATTCCATTTCATCAAAAGAAAATTAAAACAAAAAAACTACTTGTTAGTTTTCCATATCAGTAAGATCAATTAATTATTACTTACTTACTTATTATTATTAGGAATTATAAATTTAAGAAAAAAAAAAAAAAAAAAACAAAAAGTCTTACTTACTTACTTACTTATTATCCATCATTCGTTTACAGAGTAAGCGCGAGCCGATCAGCCAGCCAGCCACCCCAGCGAGCATAATCATCATCATCATCATCATCATCATCATCATCGCTTCGATCATGTTGCCGATTCTGCACTGCATGCAAAGTTGGCGGCTCATCGCATCGCGGGCCGAGCTAAGTTCTTGTTGTAAGTTTATTATTAAGTAATAATAATAATATAATTTCGTTTACTACTAATATTAGATACTTACTTACTGCTACAACGACTACTGCACAAAGATGTGTGCGAGTATTGTTTTTTGTTTTTGTTCGTTTGTTCATAATCGAAAGAAACATTATATATGGTTGGTTATACATATAAATAGAATCATTTTGTGGCCCTGAAAAGGGCCTTTTTTGTGTGATGCGTCGCGCCAACAAGGCTAGTAGTAGGCACACTCTACTTGGAGCTGGTGTACTTGGTGACAGCCTTTGTGCCCTCGCTGACTGCGTGCTTCGCCAGCTCGCCGGGCAGCAGCAGCCTCACGGACGTCTGCACCTCCCTGGACGTTATGGTGGAGCGCTTGTTGTAGTGCGCCAGGCGGGACGCCTCGGCGGCGATCCGCTCGAAGATGTCGTTCACGAACGAGTTCATGATGGACATGGCCTTGCTGGAGATACCGGTGTCGGGGTGCACCTGTTTTAGCACTTTGTAGATGTAGATGGCGTAGCTCTCCTTCCTCTTGTGCTTCTTCTTTTTCTTGTCAGTCTTAGAGATGTTCTTCTGGGCCTTGCCGGATTTCTTGGCGGCCTTACCGCTGGTCTTCGGCGGCATGACGATAATGTATTAGATTATTATTATTATAAATGCGTATTGATGCGATACGTACGTCTGCAACGTGAGCCGAACAGACGGAAAGTAGTAAAATCATCGTCCGTTAGTCTTCTCACACTCCGGCGCAGCCGGAGTGGGGGACGCAGTTTCGGGCTTCAGCCCCTTCCTGCGGTGCTCGGGTTCGCCCCCAGTGGCTACTGGGGGGTCCTTGTGTTCGCTCGTTTGAGCCAGTGGTGATAGTGCCTCTCACTCTGCATCCTGGTGCCCTCCGAGTCCACCCTGTGCAGGGAGGGTCGGTGGGCGGACCACAGAGCTGTCGGGGCTGTGCGTGTCGTCATCTGTTCTGACTCTGTCTTCCGCTTCCGGGTCGCTGTCCACGACCAGTTCTCGCGGGTAGGCCTTGCTGCCTGGAGCCCGCTCGTAGGTTGGGGCCAGTTCTCGCAGGTGCGGGAAGGTGGCCTCTTCCGTCCGGGCGAACATCCGTTTGGCAAGGCGGCTGATCACGGTGTCGAGGCTCTCTATTTTGAGGTCCCGCTGAATGGTGGCGTTGCGTACATACCGCTGCGCGCCTGTGATGGTGCGGAGGCATTGGCTTTGTTGGCTGCGCAGCTTCGCTCTGTGGCGCTCTGCCAACAAAGCGTACCACGCGGGGGCTGCGTACGTGAGGCGCGGGCGGATGTACGTGTTGTACAGGCCGATCTTCATTTGCAGCGGGATCTTGGAGGTTAGGACGGGCTTCAGGATGGCTCTTGCAGCGGCGGTGTTCCCTCTGACCTCTCTCATGTGCCTCTCCATGGTGAGTTTACGGTCGATGGTGATGTTAGTAAAATCACCCAGAAAAAAGCCGTATTTAACGAGCTCAACATCGAGGGGAGGCGGCGGGCGACGCGGAGCGGGCACGTACTTTGAGACCAATGGCGTTCGTCGCTTAATTATATACAGATTTGCCTTCTCACTCGCACAATGTAATAAAATCGATCCTACCCCCCGCCCTTCGCCCCGACTCTCACCCGTAACCCGTAAACCGCAGGTATATTTCTTTTGTTTTTGTACCTACACTAAACACTAATTATGAGCAGGCACAAATGTAATAATAATAATAATAATTATTATTATTATTATTATTATTATTAATATCTAATAATAGTAATAGTGCTTAACATACATAATGCTATCACTACTCGCAGAGTCCGGGTATACCTAGGACTTTTATTACGTAGGTTTATTCTAATATGTACAATATAATACTTAATAATTATTTGAATTTATATGTCGTATAAACGTTTCTTTTTATTGATCAAGGATCAAGACGCTGAACTGTACGCGGTCGTCGGTGCTGGCTGCTGCTGCTGCTGCTGCTGCTGCTGCTGCTGCTGCTGCTGCTGCTGCTGCTGCTGACGCTGACGTAGCCGATGTAGCCGATACGAGGTACCGACCTAATAATTATTATTACCTACTTACTTACTTACCAACAACAACCGCTGAACGATGAACATCATAACGTACGCATAGTCATAGAAACATTAATTAACATTAAGTTACTGAATCATATTGTGGCCCTGAAAAGGGCCTTTTAGTGTTGCTTTTTCGCGTAACGTCGTATTACGCCTTCTTCTCGGTCTTCTTGGGCAGGAGAACAGCCTGGATGTTAGGTAGGACGCCGCCCTGAGCGATAGTAACGCCCGACAGTAGCTTGTTCAGCTCCTCGTCGTTCCTGATCGCTAGCTGCAGATGACGCGGGATTATCCTGGTCTTCTTGTTGTCCCTGGCGGCGTTGCCTGCCAGCTCGAGCACCTCAGCCGCTAGGTACTCCATAACGGCGGCAAGGTAGACGGGAGCGCCGGCACCCACGCGCTCGGCGTAGTTGCCATGCCTCAGCAGACGATGGATACGACCGACGGGGAACTGTAATCCGGCACGGTTCGAACGGGACTTTGCCTTACCCTTGACCTTTCCTCCCTTGCCACGTCCGGACATGGTAATGAAAAAGTTTGTGAGCGAATTAACAATGACAAACGCGCGCGCCTTAGTACGGCGAGCGGAGCAGAGTGTTTTTTTTCGAGCAGCGTTGTCCGTTTTATTTGTAGCGGCGTCGAATCGACCGAGGGGTGGGGAACGTAACAAGCGATACCGGAACATAAATATATCGTCCCTTAAATGTTAATCCTTTAGATAACAATGGAACAATAGACATATGGCAATAGGCACCGCACCCTAATTAGCGTTTACCTGTCTAATTGCATTGTCTTAACGGACGGATCTAGTATAGTAGTTAGTTAGTTAGCTAGTAGGTCTCCGTCAGGCAGTCGGTGTCTCAGTAATTGAAAATTCGCTGTGCCGGGCGAAGAAAGAAAGCGAATGAACAAGATGATACATATTATTATGCAAATGGATTCTTTCTATGAAGAAAATTAGTATATTGATTGATTGCATTACGCATTCGCATCGCATGGCATGGCATGGCATGGCATGGCATGGCATAATACAGCTGTTGCTAATTATAATTTTGTTCTGAGATGGTGAAGGTTGTGGTGCTGCTTGCCGTTTCTTTGTGTACCTACAGATATTGAATTGAATTAACGGCGGCGCCTGAAGAATGTAGCGGTCATCGTTTACGATAGTTTCAGAAACATTTCACGTGCATTAACGTGTATGAAAGTTTTGTTAGCCCTGAAAAGGGCTTTTTGGTGAACGCATAGGTGTGCGTGTGTGCATGTAACACACGCGACGCCATGCAAGGTGCGATTCTCCTGCCTGCCTGCCTGCCTGCACGTTCGGGATCGACGACGCGACGACGACGACCACGACGACGGCGGCGGCGGACGAACCGACACCCACACGAGGATTGTAGGTTTGCGCACCTACGATCCTACTTCTTCGAGGCGGTGGCCTTCTTGCCGGCCGCAGCCTTCGATTTGGGAGTGGCCGCTGCTTTTTTCGGTTTGGGCGCCTTCGGTTTCTTGGTAGGTGGCTTGGCGGTCTTCTTGGCCTTCGGAGCGGCAGCGGCGGCGGCGGCGGACTTTGCCCTGGCGGGCGAGGCGACGGCCGCCTTCCTGGCGGCGGCCGGCTTCCTCTTGGCCGCGGCGGCGGCCCTCTTGTCTTTGGGTGTCGCCTTCGCGATTGCGGCCTTCGATTTGGACGGCGAAGCGGCAGCGGTCGCCTTCTTCCTCTTACCGCCGGGGGAAGCGGCGGCGCCGACGCGGGAAGCGGCAGCCTTCTTCGATTTGGCCGGCGACGATGCGGCCGCAGACACCTTCGCCTTGGCGGAGGCGGACGATTTCTTGCCGGCTGCGCTCTTGGAGCTCTTCGATTCCAACTTGAACGAACCGGAGGCGCCGGTGCCCTTCGTCTGAATAAGGGCGCCCGACTCGACCGCGCTCTTCAGGTACCTCCTTATGAACGGGGCGAGCTTCTCGGAGTCGACCTTGTACTCTGCGGCGATGTACTTCTTGATGGCCTTCAGGGAGGAACCGCTGCGCTCCTTCAGCTCCTTGATCGCGTTGTTCACCATTTCAGATGTTTTCGGATGGGTAGGCTTCGCTTTCGGCTTCTTCGCGGCGGCGGAAGCTTTCGGCTTCTTGGCTGGAGTCGCCGGGGCTGGTGCCTCTGCTGCTACTGCGGTATCTGCCATTGCTGCTAATAATTAATTGTTTGTTTGTAGTATCGTCGAATCGAGAGACGAACGAACGAAACACTGTAAAAGTAAAACCTAACTAACAAGGTCATCTTTCCTCCCCTTGTGAGGGAGGAGAGGGAAGGGCCTCGACTTACGTCTTTGCCCTGACTTTCACCACCAGGGGTAGTAACCCCTGGGTCTTGGGGTGTCGCCGTTTGGCGGATTATACTAATAAATATATATCATAATAGTTTTTTTTTTTTTTTTTTTTTTTTTTTTTTTTTTTGTAATTGTTTTTTTTTTTTTTTTTTTTTTTTTTTTTTTTTTTTAATGATATATATTTTTACAATTTTGGCTTAACTTAACAATATATATATATGTATATTTTTTTTTTTTTTTTTTTTTTTTTTCCTAAGTGAAATACAATTTATTAGTATACGCAGAGATCAAGTGGAGAGTATATGCGTGAAGTGAGAAGTTGGAAGTTTACAAATTACAATTGACAAAATTTCAATCAATAAACAAACACAAATTAGGGGGGAAAATAGAAATATAATGCAATGCAATTCGGGGGATGGGAGAGGGGGGTGGGGGGCTTCGTCCTCAGTTTCCTGGGTCCGGAGTCCCCAGGATTTCGCGGGGGAGGGGCCTCCACCGCCTACCAAAGTCGGGCGGGCGTGCGTGGAGGGGGGCTAGGGCATTCAGGTGGGCGTGGTGTCCGTTGTCCGCCTTGTCGTACATACGACGGGCGGACAACACAATATGGTCTTCAAGGCTCTCCACACCTGTGTCGCGGGCAATTATGTCGTTGCGGACATACCTGCCCGCGCCTACACTGGTGCGGAGAGCAACATTTTGGACTCGTTGGAGTCGTAGTCGGTCGGCAGTCTTCGTCAACGCGTACCATGCTGGTGCCGCGTAAGTCAGTCGGGACCGGATATAAGTTTTGTACACACGAATCTTGGTCCTTAGTGGCAGTCTGGATACCAAGACAGATCGGAGTTGACCCCTAGCGCTTCGCGCCTGTTGAAGGGCGCGATTCACTTGCGGGATCATTCTCAACGACCTGTCGATATCCACGCCGAGGTACCGCACGTGTGTATGCCACTGTATATCCTGGCCCCGGAGTCGTAATCTGTCAGGGTGGTTTCGGCTATGTGCGACAAACAGCGCGGCCGTCTTACCGACGTTGACAGCTATGCGCCATTTGTCTAGCCAGGGAGGGAGGAGGTCGAGGAGTCGCTGCATGCGACTTGCGGCTATCGTTGGGCTGCGGGAAGACGAGAAGAAAGCGCTGTCGTCAGCGAACAACGCAAGAACGACGTCCCTTTCCCCGGGGAGCAGGTGCCCCTCGAGGGTGGGGACGTCGTTCGTATAGTGCGCGTATAGCGCCGGCGACAGGCAGCTTCCCTGTGGTACCCCCGCAACGGCTGGTCGGGGGGCGGAGCCTATGCGCTCAACTGAGACGAAGAAGCTCCGTCTCTCGAGGAACGAAGCAACAAGCCTAATGAGCGCTGGAGGGAGGTCAGTCAGAGTCAACTTGTAGAGTAGTCCGTCGTGCCAAACTCGGTCGAACGCCTTCTCTACGTCCAAAAATACCGCGGCGGTGCAGTGATCACGGTTGAGTTCGTCGGCCAGCAAGTGGAGCACGCGCGTCAACTGCAGCGTCGTGCTGTGCTGGCTTCGGAACCCAAACTGCTCCGGCCGCGGTACTATACTTGGGTATATCCGACGGAGGAGAAGTCGCTCAAACAGCTTGGCAATAGTCGGTAGTAAGGTGATCGGCCTGTAGCTCGCAGGTAGGCGTCGGTCCTTACCCGGCTTTGGAAGGACGATCACCTTACCAGTCTTCCAGTAGTCGGGGAAATGGGACGTCCGGAGAATGCCGTTGAATAACCGCGTAAGTGCGGTCACACCTCGGCGGGGCAATTGTCGGAGGGACATGTTAGTAATTCCGTCGAAGCCGGGCGCCTTACGCCCTTGCAGGCGCAAGATCGCCTTCCTCACCTCGGCGGGGGATATAAAATACCCTCCGTCGAGGGGGGGGATTGGGCCCGACAGGAATTCTCTAACCTTTCCCTCGACAATTGCGTGGTGTTCCAGCACCTCTCGCGGGGCATCAGCGGCTACAGGGTGTGGCGAAAACTGCTCCTCAAGATGAGCCGCGAGAATCTCGGCTCGATCTGAGGGGGCAAATCGCCTCACCCCGCTCCGGTCGAGGAGGGGGTAGGTGGGGGCGGGGGCTCGAGTGAGCGCTCGGTTGAGCGCGTATAGATTGGCGTCGTGCTCGGCGGCCCGGTCGATCGTGGCCTCCCACGTCTCGCCACGCCAGGCCCGAACAGCCTCGGAGACCTCCGAGGAGACTCGCAGGAGATCGGCTCTCACGCGAGGGCAGCGAGATCGCGACCATTCGCGCCTCAGCTGCCTCTTCCTGCGTAAATCCTGCTTTATACGCAGGGGAAGGTCCTGACGAACCTTGGTCGGCCTGGAGATCGGCTTGGAGGCCGCATCCTTGGCCTCGGTGAGCTTGGACGCGAGTCGAACCGCCTCCTGCTCTACCTCCTCTGGGGAGCTGAGGCGACCCACATCCAAGCCTGCGAGAGATTGGGAGTAAGCCTCCCAATCCGTCTTAATGCCAGAAGGGCGGGGGGCAGTAAAAGAGGCAGAGAGTGCAAGGGTGATTAAAAGAGGTAGGTGGTTGGTGTCCAAGTCGTACAAAACTTCGACTTGGACGGGACAGAGGA
Source organism: Chloroclysta siterata (assembly GCA_932294275.1). Lineage (NCBI taxonomy): Eukaryota > Metazoa > Arthropoda > Insecta > Lepidoptera > Geometridae > Chloroclysta > Chloroclysta siterata. The sequence continues at coordinate 4,275,221 of OW028595.1, read as the reverse complement.
AATTTTTTGTAAGTACTATGTCAAGTACGTCAGCGGCATGTTGGGTGTTCGTTGGTATGTGTGTCGGTGAGTCAGGCCCTAGTACGACTATGTCGCTGGCCTCCGCGTCCCGCTGTAGTTGACGGCCCACGGGGTTCATGACCCGGGACCCCCAATCGGGGTGTTTCGCGTTGAGGTCAGCGGCTAGAAGGGTTGGGGTGGGGGAGCTAAAAATAGCTGAGACATCCGTAGGGGAATAACGGGGGCCAGGGGGGCGATAGCCGGCGAAGAGTTTTAATTCGACTCCGGCCGCGCTCACCAAAACCCCCGTAGTTCTCAGCTCCTGAAAGGGAAGGTGCTCAATTTCTTCGTGTATGACGTCCCGCCTGACAAGGGCAGCGGTGCCCCGGAAGGCATTCCGGGTGGCGGGGGACAGTTCGTCCCGTCTATACACAAAGTAATTGGGCACGGAAAAGGGGATGTGGGGGGCTAATTTAGTCTCGCCCAGCAAGATGACATGAATGTCCTGTGCTTGGGCGAGGAGGCGGAGGGGCAGGGACTGACTCCTGACCCCTCCGGGATTCCAGTAAAGGACTCTCAGTGAATCCGTGCTACCCATTGTGGGTCCGGTTCAGCGAGGCCAGTCCTCGCACCGCGGCGTCCTGGAGGTTGCCTCCTGCCGCGATGGTGACGAGGAACTCCGTCAGGACCCCAAGGATTAGCTCCAGTGGGTTCCCGGCGGATCCTGCCATACTGAACCCGGCCGCTGGGTGCGTCGGGTGGAGATCTGAGGGGGGGGGGACTTGTGCTGGGACCGGTCGGGCTCGAGGGTCCGGACGTTGGCGCTGAGGCAGCGGCACCCACTGCGGGGCGGTTGCCCTCAGTACCGAGGGAATGAGGGTGGGGGGGGGAACTGGACCCGCCGCTGCTCGCGAATCATCGCTGGCGCACTCCACCACCGCGGCCGGGATCGGCAGGCGGTAGGTCGGGACTGGGGCCAAACGGGTCGCGGCAACGGGCGGGGGGGGAGCGGCTGACTGAGCGGGGGGAGGAACAGTCTGGGAGGGGATGGGGGGCTGCTGAGGCGTGGAAGCCGCAATTGGCTTAGCCCGGCGGCGCTTACCGCCTCTGCGATTCCGCCTCCCGGGGACTTGTTGTCCTCGCTCTGTGGGCGGGTTAGCGAGAGTGTGGGCTGGCGGATCGAACGCCGTGGCCCGGCTCGGGGCGTCAATGCGCCTGGGTGGGCGGGCGGTCGGTGACGCCGCCCTGCCGCGAGCGAAGTTTTGAGGAGCGGGTTCGATCCTCGCTTGAGGGGATGCCTCACGTCTGTAGGTGGGAGCGGAAGGCGCGGGGGGAAGCGGGGGGGGGAACTTAATTCCCCTCTTCCGCGCTTCACGCCTAAAGACGGGGCATCGGCGATCATTCGCCGTATGTTCCCGGGTGCAGTTGGCGCATGTGGGTTTGGCCGTGGTTTCGCGGGGGCAATCCGCCGCGAAATGCTGGCCCCCACAGCGCACACACCGTTGCGGTCGATGGCAGTTTGAAGAGGCGTGGCCGAACGCCTGACATCGGTGACATTGTGGCACCCTGTTGGCCGCGCCTCGCCAGTGCTCCACGGTGACACCGGGCATGCAGAGGAGCTCCTTGGTCCCGTACATCCGGGTGAGCTCCTCCTGGGTCATGTGGTCGAGCTGGGCGTGGAACAAGCACCCAGCTCGCCCTAGTTTGGCGGAGATGTGACGTACGTAGCGTACCGGGAAGTCCAGCTCCGCCAAGGCCGACCTTATTTCCTCCGGGTCGGTATCCGCGGGTAATCCGCGGATAGCCACCTTTGTGGGCAGGTCGGCCTGGACGCTATAACAGTACCAGCTGATGGCCGGGTCTGCTGCCATAGCGTCCACCAGATGGCGCTGGACCACCCGGTACTCCTCGGGCGATCTGGGTATGAAACGCACCCCCTTACCTAAGGGGCGCGCGTTCGGAGCATGTCCTAATTTCCCGCGGATTGCGGCAAAATGCACTGTCCAGTTGGGCAGGCATTCTACCACAATCGGCGGGTAGCTCTTTGTGGCGGTGGACGGGGGCGCCTCCGCAGCCGCCGGTTGGCTCGCTGCAGCAGGGGATGGGGGGCGTGCAGGGGCTGAGGCCACGGCAGCGTAGGCCCGGGCAGCGACAGGCGCTGCCGCAGGCGGCACTACGGGCTCCGGGGTCGGGGCGCGGGGTGGGGGGGGAGACCCCAGGTTAGCCAGATAGGCCGCGTAGGCGGCCGCGGATCTCGGGGAAGGGGTAGGCGGGGACGCGAGCGGCAAGTCGAGCGGCACTGTCTGAGGCGGCTCGATGGGTTCCACCGAGGCCGCCTCAGAGTCCGCGTCGGATTCCTCGGCCGACTCCCCACTTACCTCGGAACTTGAGGAGGATGACGTCGGTCCGGGCAACGCCAGAAGCTCGGGCCGAGGTGATGCGGGTGAAGACGACGCTGGGGACGCCGGCTGGGGGAGGCGGATCACCGCGGATGCGGCAGTCGACGCCCCCCTCCGGGTCGGGATCCTCGACGTCGTCGGTGTAGCAATCAGCGGGGGTGACAAGGGCAGCACCTTCTGCCTCTTGTCGTCATGGCGCGGTAGGTGTTCCTCGACCGAGGAATCAGCTGAGCGCGGCCTGGGCATCTTTCTGCCTCCGGGGCGAAGTCCGGGTTCGGCGTGATGCGGAATCACAGTTCCGCTATCACGGAGCCCTTGGCCCGCGGAGGTAGAGGGGGCAGCGGCTAGGGCTGCGACTGTCGGTGGGCCAGGGCGGAAGTAGCCGGGAGGGTAGTGCACGGATTTCTCCGGCTCAAACAGGTCCCGGCATACGATCGCCCTGTCCATTTTGGATGATCGTTTGGCGCGATCCGGAGGTTTGCGGGGGGGGGCGCTACTGTCGTCGGCCATGACGACCGGCGAACACGAGCGGCGGGTGAGGCGGGGTGGGGTGAGGGGTTGGGGGGGGTTTCCAGGAAGGAGGGACCGTTGGGGCTGCTAGCTTATACTGGGGGAATCCCGGCAACCGGCCAGCAGGTCACCAACGGAAGGTGGATGGGGCGGGGGAAGGACCGGTTGTCACTGCACTGGATGTTTCCAATGAAACACCAGGTAGTGACGCACGAGACGGACGGGACGGAGTAGGCTGGGGCGGATTCAACCGTTCCGACGGCGACGGGTGCAGAACGCGACCGCGTACCAACACGCGACACTCCGGGGGGCGCGATACTCCCAACGGTGGGGTCGCACCAGCCCTCGGTTGTCAAGCGTGAGGTGGGGGGGGTAGCGTGAGGACGTAAGAGGCGCACGAACACTCGAGCGCACGGATACGACGGGGGAGTGTGTGTCGTGTGTGAAGTAAAACCAGATGGCGCTTCGGTTTAAGCTAGTATAGCATGACCGTAAGGAGAACGGCACAGCCGAGAGACGATTTCTCGTAGGAACGCTCACAACTTTTCACTAACATCGGTCTAATTAAATTTGATTTTATACAAATTTAGATACTGTTCGGCATTTTACCGACGGGCATGCGTCTTCCTTTTGAACATGACCCTCAGCATTGATAACAATCATAACGAACAAACGTAAGCCGAACTATATACTGACCATTTTTTCCGCCACTCTGCTCCTAGGATAGGTCGGGTCGTGTTTAAATTCAATTTTTCTCTATTTTAATTGTTTAATTCAATACTCACTGTCGACAAATAAACGGCGAACATATCAATATCATCGTGCGACACCATAACAAACATATTCTAATATATTTCATCGTATAGAACACAATCTGTTTGAACGCTCGGTAAAACACTATGCGCAGATTCTTAGTGAAACACTACTCGAGAACCGACTCAAATAGCATAATAATTCCCATAATATTAATGTAACACTGCTAACTATCAGACGAATCATAATCTTTCACTAAAATACTATAATAATTCATATACATTATACGAATATCTACACAATATACTTAATAACATTATGATCATCCATCGCACGCACACCAACCGCACACGTTTTAGCAAGCCAAGCCAATGTTAGTAAGTAACTAAGTACTATATAGTAAGTAAGTATATGATTTGTATATTTTTATTTATTAAGTAAATACATACTTACTCCCTCATAATATTTCATGTTAAGTATACCTAAGTAAGTACTCAACACATTCATCATAAATCATCTTAACGCTCATCGATGAATAGGAAAAAACGCAAATAAGTTGAAACAGTGATCGTTGATAATAATGTGTAAGTATATGAGCATTGTAACCATTAAGCCTATCTATCTCTATGTAATGTGAATAGTATTATGTAAGTACATACTTAGTATTAATAATGTCTATGATAGTCCCAATCCCCAATACTAAAAGTAAGACGTTTATCATATCAGTCAGAATGAAACATAGTTTTACCATCAGTAGGTATAGAATAATTTGCGGCCCTGAAAAGGGCCTTTTTTTTTTTTTATTGCGGTTCTGGTCGGCAGAAAGACGAGGACGAGGAGGAATTCCGGTCCGCGTTTAACCTCCGAAACCGTATAGGGTGCGACCTTGACGTTTCAGAGCGTAGACCACATCCATAGCGGTGACGGTCTTCCTCTTGGCGTGCTCCGTGTAAGTGACCGCGTCACGGATCACGTTCTCCAGGAACACCTTCAGCACGCCGCGGGTCTCCTCGTAGATCAGACCGGAGATACGTTTGACACCACCCCTGCGAGCCAGACGACGGATAGCGGGCTTCGTTATACCCTGGATGTTATCACGGAGCACTTTCCTGTGACGCTTGGCACCTCCTTTCCCCAGACCTTTACCTCCCTTACCGCGACCAGTCATATTTTTTTTTTTTTTTTTTCGAGAGAGTAACGAAACGAACCGAGGGAACGCAAGCGCGTCGACAGACAGCTACCGACACACAGTTACGACGCGAACGTAGAAACGCGTTATATTTATAGTAGTGAGCGAGGACTACAGCGGCGAGGCGGCGCGTGGTGTGGGGCGCCCCTTCGTCGCGGGGCGAGGTACATTTGCGACTGATAAATAATAATAATAATAATAATAATTAAAAAAAAAAAAAAACCCTTCCACATTCTGAATGCATGAGATTAGTGTACATAAATAGTGAGTGAGTATATATAATTAAGTATATTTTATGAGTGTCTGTCATTAAACTACCTAATACAATCATAACGGTATTTTAGGTAGCGAGGCAAGTATTAATCTAATCTAAAACAAGCTAGGTACGCATGTATGTATGTTATTATTATTTTTCCTTATAATATAATATAATATATAATACTTTGTTAATAGTTTGTTATAGTATTCAGAAAGATTAGTTCTGTGTGTGCGTTTCGAATAAAGATGTGAATGAGGAAAAATCGATTTTTATTTAATCGATTCTTTTCCCTAGTTTCGAACTAAAGACGTTTTGCATGTACCCAAGAAACATTTTGTTGTATTTCGATATATGTGTGGCCCTGAAAAGGGCCTTTTTGTATGTAAGCACTTTATCGTTGATGCATAACGCACGCCGCAACAACGCTTAGGCTCGCTCTCCGCGGATCCTGCGCGCAAGCTGGATGTCCTTGGGCATAATGGTGACGCGCTTCGCGTGAATTGCGCACAGATTGGTGTCCTCGAACAGACCCACCAGGTACGCCTCGCTGGCCTCCTGGAGAGCCATAACGGCGGAGCTCTGGAAACGGAGATCGGTCTTGAAGTCCTGAGCGATCTCACGCACGAGACGCTGGAACGGCAGCTTGCGGATCAGCAGCTCCGTGCTCTTCTGGTAGCGACGGATCTCGCGCAGCGCCACCGTGCCGGGCCTGTAGCGATGGGGCTTCTTGACGCCGCCGGTGGCGGGTGCGCTCTTGCGGGCCGCCTTAGTGGCGAGCTGTTTGCGCGGCGCTTTGCCACCGGTCGACTTGCGGGCAGTTTGCTTGGTGCGAGCCATGTCTCACTATTTTATTACTGTAGTAGTAACGAACAATAGAAATAAAAAAACTTCGGTACGGAACGGAACGCAACGCACGGTCTCACGGCGGCACGGTACGATGCGACTAATAAAAATTTCGTAGCCGCAGCGCTCTTATATTTATAGTGTATGGAGGCGCCTAAGTGAAGGAAGGCAGCTCACGAGGGGGGGAGGGGGAACACGAGCCGTGTTGTGTATTCGAATTATTTTTTAATAAAAATACTTATATAATAATAATAATAATAATAATAACTAAAAATGATACTTATTACTATTACTTATAGGTACCTACATACATAATTCCATTTCATCAAAAGAAAATTAAAACAAAAAAACTACTTGTTAGTTTTCCATATCAGTAAGATCAATTAATTATTACTTACTTACTTATTATTATTAGGAATTATAAATTTAAGAAAAAAAAAAAAAAAAAAACAAAAAGTCTTACTTACTTACTTACTTATTATCCATCATTCGTTTACAGAGTAAGCGCGAGCCGATCAGCCAGCCAGCCACCCCAGCGAGCATAATCATCATCATCATCATCATCATCATCATCATCGCTTCGATCATGTTGCCGATTCTGCACTGCATGCAAAGTTGGCGGCTCATCGCATCGCGGGCCGAGCTAAGTTCTTGTTGTAAGTTTATTATTAAGTAATAATAATAATATAATTTCGTTTACTACTAATATTAGATACTTACTTACTGCTACAACGACTACTGCACAAAGATGTGTGCGAGTATTGTTTTTTGTTTTTGTTCGTTTGTTCATAATCGAAAGAAACATTATATATGGTTGGTTATACATATAAATAGAATCATTTTGTGGCCCTGAAAAGGGCCTTTTTTGTGTGATGCGTCGCGCCAACAAGGCTAGTAGTAGGCACACTCTACTTGGAGCTGGTGTACTTGGTGACAGCCTTTGTGCCCTCGCTGACTGCGTGCTTCGCCAGCTCGCCGGGCAGCAGCAGCCTCACGGACGTCTGCACCTCCCTGGACGTTATGGTGGAGCGCTTGTTGTAGTGCGCCAGGCGGGACGCCTCGGCGGCGATCCGCTCGAAGATGTCGTTCACGAACGAGTTCATGATGGACATGGCCTTGCTGGAGATACCGGTGTCGGGGTGCACCTGTTTTAGCACTTTGTAGATGTAGATGGCGTAGCTCTCCTTCCTCTTGTGCTTCTTCTTTTTCTTGTCAGTCTTAGAGATGTTCTTCTGGGCCTTGCCGGATTTCTTGGCGGCCTTACCGCTGGTCTTCGGCGGCATGACGATAATGTATTAGATTATTATTATTATAAATGCGTATTGATGCGATACGTACGTCTGCAACGTGAGCCGAACAGACGGAAAGTAGTAAAATCACCCAGAAAAAAGCCGTATTTAACGAGCTCAACATCGAGGGGAGGCGGCGGGCGACGCGGAGCGGGCACGTACTTTGAGACCAATGGCGTTCGTCGCTTAATTATATACAGATTTGCCTTCTCACTCGCACAATGTAATAAAATCGATCCTACCCCCCGCCCTTCGCCCCGACTCTCACCCGTAACCCGTAAACCGCAGGTATATTTCTTTTGTTTTTGTACCTACACTAAACACTAATTATGAGCAGGCACAAATGTAATAATAATAATAATAATTATTATTATTATTATTATTATTATTAATATCTAATAATAGTAATAGTGCTTAACATACATAATGCTATCACTACTCGCAGAGTCCGGGTATACCTAGGACTTTTATTACGTAGGTTTATTCTAATATGTACAATATAATACTTAATAATTATTTGAATTTATATGTCGTATAAACGTTTCTTTTTATTGATCAAGGATCAAGACGCTGAACTGTACGCGGTCGTCGGTGCTGGCTGCTGCTGCTGCTGCTGCTGCTGCTGCTGCTGCTGCTGCTGCTGACGCTGACGTAGCCGATGTAGCCGATACGAGGTACCGACCTAATAATTATTATTACCTACTTACTTACTTACCAACAACAACCGCTGAACGATGAACATCATAACGTACGCATAGTCATAGAAACATTAATTAACATTAAGTTACTGAATCATATTGTGGCCCTGAAAAGGGCCTTTTAGTGTTGCTTTTTCGCGTAACGTCGTATTACGCCTTCTTCTCGGTCTTCTTGGGCAGGAGAACAGCCTGGATGTTAGGTAGGACGCCGCCCTGAGCGATAGTAACGCCCGACAGTAGCTTGTTCAGCTCCTCGTCGTTCCTGATCGCTAGCTGCAGATGACGCGGGATTATCCTGGTCTTCTTGTTGTCCCTGGCGGCGTTGCCTGCCAGCTCGAGCACCTCAGCCGCTAGGTACTCCATAACGGCGGCAAGGTAGACGGGAGCGCCGGCACCCACGCGCTCGGCGTAGTTGCCATGCCTCAGCAGACGATGGATACGACCGACGGGGAACTGTAATCCGGCACGGTTCGAACGGGACTTTGCCTTACCCTTGACCTTTCCTCCCTTGCCACGTCCGGACATGGTAATGAAAAAGTTTGTGAGCGAATTAACAATGACAAACGCGCGCGCCTTAGTACGGCGAGCGGAGCAGAGTGTTTTTTTTCGAGCAGCGTTGTCCGTTTTATTTGTAGCGGCGTCGAATCGACCGAGGGGTGGGGAACGTAACAAGCGATACCGGAACATAAATATATCGTCCCTTAAATGTTAATCCTTTAGATAACAATGGAACAATAGACATATGGCAATAGGCACCGCACCCTAATTAGCGTTTACCTGTCTAATTGCATTGTCTTAACGGACGGATCTAGTATAGTAGTTAGTTAGTTAGCTAGTAGGTCTCCGTCAGGCAGTCGGTGTCTCAGTAATTGAAAATTCGCTGTGCCGGGCGAAGAAAGAAAGCGAATGAACAAGATGATACATATTATTATGCAAATGGATTCTTTCTATGAAGAAAATTAGTATATTGATTGATTGCATTACGCATTCGCATCGCATGGCATGGCATGGCATGGCATGGCATGGCATAATACAGCTGTTGCTAATTATAATTTTGTTCTGAGATGGTGAAGGTTGTGGTGCTGCTTGCCGTTTCTTTGTGTACCTACAGATATTGAATTGAATTAACGGCGGCGCCTGAAGAATGTAGCGGTCATCGTTTACGATAGTTTCAGAAACATTTCACGTGCATTAACGTGTATGAAAGTTTTGTTAGCCCTGAAAAGGGCTTTTTGGTGAACGCATAGGTGTGCGTGTGTGCATGTAACACACGCGACGCCATGCAAGGTGCGATTCTCCTGCCTGCCTGCCTGCCTGCACGTTCGGGATCGACGACGCGACGACGACGACCACGACGACGGCGGCGGCGGACGAACCGACACCCACACGAGGATTGTAGGTTTGCGCACCTACGATCCTACTTCTTCGAGGCGGTGGCCTTCTTGCCGGCCGCAGCCTTCGATTTGGGAGTGGCCGCTGCTTTTTTCGGTTTGGGCGCCTTCGGTTTCTTGGTAGGTGGCTTGGCGGTCTTCTTGGCCTTCGGAGCGGCAGCGGCGGCGGCGGCGGACTTTGCCCTGGCGGGCGAGGCGACGGCCGCCTTCCTGGCGGCGGCCGGCTTCCTCTTGGCCGCGGCGGCGGCCCTCTTGTCTTTGGGTGTCGCCTTCGCGATTGCGGCCTTCGATTTGGACGGCGAAGCGGCAGCGGTCGCCTTCTTCCTCTTACCGCCGGGGGAAGCGGCGGCGCCGACGCGGGAAGCGGCAGCCTTCTTCGATTTGGCCGGCGACGATGCGGCCGCAGACACCTTCGCCTTGGCGGAGGCGGACGATTTCTTGCCGGCTGCGCTCTTGGAGCTCTTCGATTCCAACTTGAACGAACCGGAGGCGCCGGTGCCCTTCGTCTGAATAAGGGCGCCCGACTCGACCGCGCTCTTCAGGTACCTCCTTATGAACGGGGCGAGCTTCTCGGAGTCGACCTTGTACTCTGCGGCGATGTACTTCTTGATGGCCTTCAGGGAGGAACCGCTGCGCTCCTTCAGCTCCTTGATCGCGTTGTTCACCATTTCAGATGTTTTCGGATGGGTAGGCTTCGCTTTCGGCTTCTTCGCGGCGGCGGAAGCTTTCGGCTTCTTGGCTGGAGTCGCCGGGGCTGGTGCCTCTGCTGCTACTGCGGTATCTGCCATTGCTGCTAATAATTAATTGTTTGTTTGTAGTATCGTCGAATCGAGAGACGAACGAACGAAACACTGTAAAAGTAAAACCTAACTAACAAGGTCATCTTTCCTCCCCTTGTGAGGGAGGAGAGGGAAGGGCCTCGACTTACGTCTTTGCCCTGACTTTCACCACCAGGGGTAGTAACCCCTGGGTCTTGGGGTGTCGCCGTTTGGCGGATTATACTAATAAATATATATCATAATAGTTTTTTTTTTTTTTTTTTTTTTTTTTTTTGTATTTTTTGTTTTGTTTTTTTTTTTTTTTTTTTTTTTTTTTTTTTAATGATATATATTTTTACAATTTTGGCTTAACTTAACAATATATATATATGTATTTTTTTTTTTTTTTTTTTTTTTTTTTTTTTTTTTCCTAAGTGAAATACAATTTATTAGTATACGCAGAGATCAAGTGGAGAGTATATGCGTGAAGTGAGAAGTTGGAAGTTTACAAATTACAATTGACAAAATTTCAATCAATAAACAAACACAAATTAGGGGGGAAAATAGAAATATAATGCAATGCAATTCGGGGGATGGGAGAGGGGGGTGGGGGGCTTCGTCCTCAGTTTCCTGGGTCCGGAGTCCCCAGGATTTCGCGGGGGAGGGGCCTCCACCGCCTACCAAAGTCGGGCGGGCGTGCGTGGAGGGGGGCTAGGGCATTCAGGTGGGCGTGGTGTCCGTTGTCCGCCTTGTCGTACATACGACGGGCGGACAACACAATATGGTCTTCAAGGCTCTCCACACCTGTGTCGCGGGCAATTATGTCGTTGCGGACATACCTGCCCGCGCCTACACTGGTGCGGAGAGCAACATTTTGGACTCGTTGGAGTCGTAGTCGGTCGGCAGTCTTCGTCAACGCGTACCATGCTGGTGCCGCGTAAGTCAGTCGGGACCGGATATAAGTTTTGTACACACGAATCTTGGTCCTTAGTGGCAGTCTGGATACCAAGACAGATCGGAGTTGACCCCTAGCGCTTCGCGCCTGTTGAAGGGCGCGATTCACTTGCGGGATCATTCTCAACGACCTGTCGATATCCACGCCGAGGTACCGCACGTGTGTATGCCACTGTATATCCTGGCCCCGGAGTCGTAATCTGTCAGGGTGGTTTCGGCTATGTGCGACAAACAGCGCGGCCGTCTTACCGACGTTGACAGCTATGCGCCATTTGTCTAGCCAGGGAGGGAGGAGGTCGAGGAGTCGCTGCATGCGACTTGCGGCTATCGTTGGGCTGCGGGAAGACGAGAAGAAAGCGCTGTCGTCAGCGAACAACGCAAGAACGACGTCCCTTTCCCCGGGGAGCAGGTGCCCCTCGAGGGTGGGGATGTCGTTCGTATAGTGCGCGTATAGCGCCGGCGACAGGCAGCTTCCCTGTGGTACCCCCGCAACGGCTGGTCGGGGGGCGGAGCCTATGCGCTCAACAGAGACGAAGAAGCTCCGTCTCTCGAGGAACGAAGCAACAAGCCTAATGAGCGCTGGAGGGAGGTCAGTCAGAGTCAACTTGTAGAGTAGTCCGTCGTGCCAAACTCGGTCGAACGCCTTCTCTACGTCCAAAAATACCGCGGCGGTGCAGTGATCACGGTTGAGTTCGTCGGCCAGCAAGTGGAGCACGCGCGTCAACTGCAGCGTCGTGCTGTGCTGGCTTCGGAACCCAAACTGCTCCGGCCGCGGTACTATACTTGGGTATATCCGACGGAGGAGAAGTCGCTCAAACAGCTTGGCAATAGTCGGTAGTAAGGTGATCGGCCTGTAGCTCGCAGGTAGGCGTCGGTCCTTACCCGGCTTTGGAAGGACGATCACCTTACCAGTCTTCCAGTAGTCGGGGAAATGGGACGTCCGGAGAATGCCGTTGAATAACCGCGTAAGTGCGGTCACACCTCGGCGGGGCAATTGTCGGAGGGACATGTTAGTAATTCCGTCGAAGCCGGGCGCCTTACGCCCTTGCAGGCGCAAGATCGCCTTCCTCACCTCGGCGGGGGATATAAAATACCCTCCGTCGAGGGGGGGGATTGGGCCCGACAGGAATTCTCTAACCTTTCCCTCGACAATTGCGTGGTGTTCCAGCACCTCTCGCGGGGCATCAGCGGCTACAGGGTGTGGCGAAAACTGCTCCTCAAGATGAGCCGCGAGAATCTCGGCTCGATCTGAGGGGGCAAATCGCCTCACCCCGCTCCGGTCGAGGAGGGGGTAGGTGGGGGCGGGGGCTCGAGTGAGCGCTCGGTTGAGCGCGTATAGATTGGCGTCGTGCTCGGCGGCCCGGTCGATCGTGGCCTCCCACGTCTCGCCACGCCAGGCCCGAACAGCCTCGGAGACCTCCGAGGAGACTCGCAGGAGATCGGCTCTCACGCGAGGGCAGCGAGATCGCGACCATTCGCGCCTCAGCTGCCTCTTCCTGCGTAAATCCTGCTTTATACGCAGGGGAAGGTCCTGACGAACCTTGGTCGGCCTGGAGATCGGCTTGGAGGCCGCATCCTTGGCCTCGGTGAGCTTGGACGCGAGTCGAACCGCCTCCTGCTCTACCTCCTCTGGGGAGCTGAGGCGACCCACATCCAAGCCTGCGAGAGATTGGGAGTAAGCCTCCCAATCCGTCTTAATGCCAGAAGGGCGGGGGGCAGTAAAAGAGGCAGAGAGTGCAAGGGTGATTAAAAGAGGTAGGTGGTTGGTGTCCAAGTCGTACAAAACTTCGACTTGGACGGGACAGAGGAAATTTTTTGTAAGTACTATGTCAAGTACGTCAGCGGCATGTTGGGTGTTCGTTGGTATGTGTGTCGGTGAGTCAGGCCCTAGTACGACTATGTCGCTGGCCTCCGCGTCCCGCTGTAGTTGACGGCCCACGGGGTTCATGACCCGGGACCCCCAATCGGGGTGTTTCGCGTTGAGGTCAGCGGCTAGAAGGGTTGGGGTGGGGGAGCTAAAAATAGCTGAGACATCCGTAGGGGAATAACGGGGGCCAGGGGGGCGATAGCCGGCGAAGAGTTTTAATTCGACTCCGGCCGCGCTCACCAAAACCCCCGTAGTTCTCAGCTCCTGAAAGGGAAGGTGCTCAATTTCTTCGTGTATGACGTCCCGCCTGACAAGGGCAGCGGTGCCCCGGAAGGCATTCCGGGTGGCGGGGGACAGTTCGTCCCGTCTATACACAAAGTAATTGGGCACGGAAAAGGGGATGTGGGGGGCTAATTTAGTCTCGCCCAGCAAGATGACATGAATGTCCTGTGCTTGGGCGAGGAGGCGGAGGGGCAGGGACTGACTCCTGACCCCTCCGGGATTCCAGTAAAGGACTCTCAGTGAATCCGTGCTACCCATTGTGGGTCCGGTTCAGCGAGGCCAGTCCTCGCACCGCGGCGTCCTGGAGGTTGCCTCCTGCCGCGATGGTGACGAGGAACTCCGTCAGGACCCCAAGGATTAGCTCCAGTGGGTTCCCGGCGGATCCTGCCATACTGAACCCGGCCGCTGGGTGCGTCGGGTGGAGATCTGAGGGGGGGGGGACTTGTGCTGGGACCGGTCGGGCTCGAGGGTCCGGACGTTGGCGCTGAGGCAGCGGCACCCACTGCGGGGCGGTTGCCCTCAGTACCGAGGGAATGAGGGTGGGGGGGGGAACTGGACCCGCCGCTGCTCGCGAATCATCGCTGGCGCACTCCACCACCGCGGCCGGGATCGGCAGGCGGTAGGTCGGGACTGGGGCCAAACGGGTCGCGGCAACGGGCGGGGGGGGAGCGGCTGACTGAGCGGGGGGAGGAACAGTCTGGGAGGGGATGGGGGGCTGCTGAGGCGTGGAAGCCGCAATTGGCTTAGCCCGGCGGCGCTTACCGCCTCTGCGATTCCGCCTCCCGGGGACTTGTTGTCCTCGCTCTGTGGGCGGGTTAGCGAGAGTGTGGGCTGGCGGATCGAACGCCGTGGCCCGGCTCGGGGCGTCAATGCGCCTGGGTGGGCGGGCGGTCGGTGACGCCGCCCTGCCGCGAGCGAAGTTTTGAGGAGCGGGTTCGATCCTCGCTTGAGGGGATGCCTCACGTCTGTAGGTGGGAGCGGAAGGCGCGGGGGGAAGCGGGGGGGGGAACTTAATTCCCCTCTTCCGCGCTTCACGCCTAAAGACGGGGCATCGGCGATCATTCGCCGTATGTTCCCGGGTGCAGTTGGCGCATGTGGGTTTGGCCGTGGTTTCGCGGGGGCAATCCGCCGCGAAATGCTGGCCCCCACAGCGCACACACCGTTGCGGTCGATGGCAGTTTGAAGAGGCGTGGCCGAACGCCTGACATCGGTGACATTGTGGCACCCTGTTGGCCGCGCCTCGCCAGTGCTCCACGGTGACACCGGGCATGCAGAGGAGCTCCTTGGTCCCGTACATCCGGGTGAGCTCCTCCTGGGTCATGTGGTCGAGCTGGGCGTGGAACAAGCACCCAGCTCGCCCTAGTTTGGCGGAGATGTGACGTACGTAGCGTACCGGGAAGTCCAGCTCCGCCAAGGCCGACCTTATTTCCTCCGGGTCGGTATCCGCGGGTAATCCGCGGATAGCCACCTTTGTGGGCAGGTCGGCCTGGACGCTATAACAGTACCAGCTGATGGCCGGGTCTGCTGCCATAGCGTCCACCAGATGGCGCTGGACCACCCGGTACTCCTCGGGCGATCTGGGTATGAAACGCACCCCCTTACCTAAGGGGCGCGCGTTCGGAGCATGTCCTAATTTCCCGCGGATTGCGGCAAAATGCACTGTCCAGTTGGGCAGGCATTCTACCACAATCGGCGGGTAGCTCTTTGTGGCGGTGGACGGGGGCGCCTCCGCAGCCGCCGGTTGGCTCGCTGCAGCAGGGGATGGGGGGCGTGCAGGGGCTGAGGCCACGGCAGCGTAGGCCCGGGCAGCGACAGGCGCTGCCGCAGGCGGCACTACGGGCTCCGGGGTCGGGGCGCGGGGTGGGGGGGGAGACCCCAGGTTAGCCAGATAGGCCGCGTAGGCGGCCGCGGATCTCGGGGAAGGGGTAGGCGGGGACGCGAGCGGCAAGTCGAGCGGCACTGTCTGAGGCGGCTCGATGGGTTCCACCGAGGCCGCCTCAGAGTCCGCGTCGGATTCCTCGGCCGACTCCCCACTTACCTCGGAACTTGAGGAGGATGACGTCGGTCCGGGCAACGCCAGAAGCTCGGGCCGAGGTGATGCGGGTGAAGACGACGCTGGGGACGCCGGCTGGGGGAGGCGGATCACCGCGGATGCGGCAGTCGACGCCCCCCTCCGGGTCGGGATCCTCGACGTCGTCGGTGTAGCAATCAGCGGGGGTGACAAGGGCAGCACCTTCTGCCTCTTGTCGTCATGGCGCGGTAGGTGTTCCTCGACCGAGGAATCAGCTGAGCGCGGCCTGGGCATCTTTCTGCCTCCGGGGCGAAGTCCGGGTTCGGCGTGATGCGGAATCACAGTTCCGCTATCACGGAGCCCTTGGCCCGCGGAGGTAGAGGGGGCAGCGGCTAGGGCTGCGACTGTCGGTGGGCCAGGGCGGAAGTAGCCGGGAGGGTAGTGCACGGATTTCTCCGGCTCAAACAGGTCCCGGCATACGATCGCCCTGTCCATTTTGGATGATCGTTTGGCGCGATCCGGAGGTTTGCGGGGGGGGGCGCTACTGTCGTCGGCCATGACGACCGGCGAACACGAGCGGCGGGTGAGGCGGGGTGGGGTGAGGGGTTGGGGGGGGTTTCCAGGAAGGAGGGACCGTTGGGGCTGCTAGCTTATACTGGGGGAATCCCAGCAACCGGCCAGCAGGTCACCAACGGAAGGTGGATGGGGCGGGGGAAGGACCGGTTGTCACTGCACTGGATGTTTCCAATGAAACACCAGGTAGTGACGCACGAGACGGACGGGACGGAGTAGGCTGGGGCGGATTCAACCGTTCCGACGGCGACGGGTGCAGAACGCGACCGCGTACCAACACGCGACACTCCGGGGGGCGCGATACTCCCAACGGTGGGGTCGCACCAGCCCTCGGTTGTCAAGCGTGAGGTGGGGGGGGTAGCGTGAGGACGTAAGAGGCGCACGAACACTCGAGCGCACGGATACGACGGGGGAGTGTGTGTCGTGTGTGAAGTAAAACCAGATGGCGCTTCGGTTTAAGCTAGTATAGCATGACCGTAAGGAGAACGGCACAGCCGAGAGACGATTTCTCGTAGGAACGCTCACAACTTTTCACTAACATCGGTCTAATTAAATTTGATTTTATACAAATTTAGATACTGTTCGGCATTTTACCGACGGGCATGCGTCTTCCTTTTGAACATGACCCTCAGCATTGATAACAATCATAACGAACAAACGTAAGCCGAACTATATACTGACCATTTTTTCCGCCACTCTGCTCCTAGGATAGGTCGGGTCGTGTTTAAATTCAATTTTTCTCTATTTTAATTGTTTAATTCAATACTCACTGTCGACAAATAAACGGCGAACATATCAATATCATCGTGCGACACCATAACAAACATATTCTAATATATTTCATCGTATAGAACACAATCTGTTTGAACGCTCGGTAAAACACTATGCGCAGATTCTTAGTGAAACACTACTCGAGAACCGACTCAAATAGCATAATAATTCCCATAATATTAATGTAACACTGCTAACTATCAGACGAATCATAATCTTTCACTAAAATACTATAATAATTCATATACATTATACGAATATCTACACAATATACTTAATAACATTATGATCATCCATCGCACGCACACCAACCGCACACGTTTTAGCAAGCCAAGCCAATGTTAGTAAGTAACTAAGTACTATATAGTAAGTAAGTATATGATTTGTATATTTTTATTTATTAAGTAAATACATACTTACTCCCTCATAATATTTCATGTTAAGTATACCTAAGTAAGTACTCAACACATTCATCATAAATCATCTTAACGCTCATCGATGAATAGGAAAAAACGCAAATAAGTTGAAACAGTGATCGTTGATAATAATGTGTAAGTATATGAGCATTGTAACCATTAAGCCTATCTATCTCTATGTAATGTGAATAGTATTATGTAAGTACATACTTAGTATTAATAATGTCTATGATAGTCCCAATCCCCAATACTAAAAGTAAGACGTTTATCATATCAGTCAGAATGAAACATAGTTTTACCATCAGTAGGTATAGAATAATTTGCGGCCCTGAAAAGGGCCTTTTTTTTTTTTTATTGCGGTTCTGGTCGGCAGAAAGACGAGGACGAGGAGGAATTCCGGTCCGCGTTTAACCTCCGAAACCGTATAGGGTGCGACCTTGACGTTTCAGAGCGTAGACCACATCCATAGCGGTGACGGTCTTCCTCTTGGCGTGCTCCGTGTAAGTGACCGCGTCACGGATCACGTTCTCCAGGAACACCTTCAGCACGCCGCGGGTCTCCTCGTAGATCAGACCGGAGATACGTTTGACACCACCCCTGCGAGCCAGACGACGGATAGCGGGCTTCGTTATACCCTGGATGTTATCACGGAGCACTTTCCTGTGACGCTTGGCACCTCCTTTCCCCAGACCTTTACCTCCCTTACCGCGACCAGTCATATTTTTTTTTTTTTTTTTTCGAGAGAGTAACGAAACGAACCGAGGGAACGCAAGCGCGTCGACAGACAGCTACCGACACACAGTTACGACGCGAACGTAGAAACGCGTTATATTTATAGTAGTGAGCGAGGACTACAGCGGCGAGGCGGCGCGTGGTGTGGGGCGCCCCTTCGTCGCGGGGCGAGGTACATTTGCGACTGATAAATAATAATAATAATAATAATAATTAAAAAAAAAAAAAAACCCTTCCACATTCTGAATGCATGAGATTAGTGTACATAAATAGTGAGTGAGTATATATAATTAAGTATATTTTATGAGTGTCTGTCATTAAACTACCTAATACAATCATAACGGTATTTTAGGTAGCGAGGCAAGTATTAATCTAATCTAAAACAAGCTAGGTACGCATGTATGTATGTTATTATTATTTTTCCTTATAATATAATATAATATATAATACTTTGTTAATAGTTTGTTATAGTATTCAGAAAGATTAGTTCTGTGTGTGCGTTTCGAATAAAGATGTGAATGAGGAAAAATCGATTTTTATTTAATCGATTCTTTTCCCTAGTTTCGAACTAAAGACGTTTTGCATGTACCCAAGAAACATTTTGTTGTATTTCGATATATGTGTGGCCCTGAAAAGGGCCTTTTTGTATGTAAGCACTTTATCGTTGATGCATAACGCACGCCGCAACAACGCTTAGGCTCGCTCTCCGCGGATCCTGCGCGCAAGCTGGATGTCCTTGGGCATAATGGTGACGCGCTTCGCGTGAATTGCGCACAGATTGGTGTCCTCGAACAGACCCACCAGGTACGCCTCGCTGGCCTCCTGGAGAGCCATAACGGCGGAGCTCTGGAAACGGAGATCGGTCTTGAAGTCCTGAGCGATCTCACGCACGAGACGCTGGAACGGCAGCTTGCGGATCAGCAGCTCCGTGCTCTTCTGGTAGCGACGGATCTCGCGCAGCGCCACCGTGCCGGGCCTGTAGCGATGGGGCTTCTTGACGCCGCCGGTGGCGGGTGCGCTCTTGCGGGCCGCCTTAGTGGCGAGCTGTTTGCGCGGCGCTTTGCCACCGGTCGACTTGCGGGCAGTTTGCTTGGTGCGAGCCATGTCTCACTATTTTATTACTGTAGTAGTAACGAACAATAGAAATAAAAAAACTTCGGTACGGAACGGAACGCAACGCACGGTCTCACGGCGGCACGGTACGATGCGACTAATAAAAATTTCGTAGCCGCAGCGCTCTTATATTTATAGTGTATGGAGGCGCCTAAGTGAAGGAAGGCAGCTCACGAGGGGGGGAGGGGGAACACGAGCCGTGTTGTGTATTCGAATTATTTTTTAATAAAAATACTTATATAATAATAATAATAATAATAATAACTAAAAATGATACTTATTACTATTACTTATAGGTACCTACATACATAATTCCATTTCATCAAAAGAAAATTAAAACAAAAAAACTACTTGTTAGTTTTCCATATCAGTAAGATCAATTAATTATTACTTACTTACTTATTATTATTAGGAATTATAAATTTAAGAAAAAAAAAAAAAAAAAAACAAAAAGTCTTACTTACTTACTTACTTATTATCCATCATTCGTTTACAGAGTAAGCGCGAGCCGATCAGCCAGCCAGCCACCCCAGCGAGCATAATCATCATCATCATCATCATCATCATCATCATCGCTTCGATCATGTTGCCGATTCTGCACTGCATGCAAAGTTGGCGGCTCATCGCATCGCGGGCCGAGCTAAGTTCTTGTTGTAAGTTTATTATTAAGTAATAATAATAATATAATTTCGTTTACTACTAATATTAGATACTTACTTACTGCTACAACGACTACTGCACAAAGATGTGTGCGAGTATTGTTTTTTGTTTTTGTTCGTTTGTTCATAATCGAAAGAAACATTATATATGGTTGGTTATACATATAAATAGAATCATTTTGTGGCCCTGAAAAGGGCCTTTTTTGTGTGATGCGTCGCGCCAACAAGGCTAGTAGTAGGCACACTCTACTTGGAGCTGGTGTACTTGGTGACAGCCTTTGTGCCCTCGCTGACTGCGTGCTTCGCCAGCTCGCCGGGCAGCAGCAGCCTCACGGACGTCTGCACCTCCCTGGACGTTATGGTGGAGCGCTTGTTGTAGTGCGCCAGGCGGGACGCCTCGGCGGCGATCCGCTCGAAGATGTCGTTCACGAACGAGTTCATGATGGACATGGCCTTGCTGGAGATACCGGTGTCGGGGTGCACCTGTTTTAGCACTTTGTAGATGTAGATGGCGTAGCTCTCCTTCCTCTTGTGCTTCTTCTTTTTCTTGTCAGTCTTAGAGATGTTCTTCTGGGCCTTGCCGGATTTCTTGGCGGCCTTACCGCTGGTCTTCGGCGGCATGACGATAATGTATTAGATTATTATTATTATAAATGCGTATTGATGCGATACGTACGTCTGCAACGTGAGCCGAACAGACGGAAAGTAGTAAAATCATCGTCCGTTAGTCTTCTCACACTCCGGCGCAGCCGGAGTGGGGGACGCAGTTTCGGGCTTCAGCCCCTTCCTGCGGTGCTCGGGTTCGCCCCCAGTGGCTACTGGGGGGTCCTTGTGTTCGCTCGTTTGAGCCAGTGGTGATAGTGCCTCTCACTCTGCATCCTGGTGCCCTCCGAGTCCACCCTGTGCAGGGAGGGTCGGTGGGCGGACCACAGAGCTGTCGGGGCTGTGCGTGTCGTCATCTGTTCTGACTCTGTCTTCCGCTTCCGGGTCGCTGTCCACGACCAGTTCTCGCGGGTAGGCCTTGCTGCCTGGAGCCCGCTCGTAGGTTGGGGCCAGTTCTCGCAGGTGCGGGAAGGTGGCCTCTTCCGTCCGGGCGAACATCCGTTTGGCAAGGCGGCTGATCACGGTGTCGAGGCTCTCTATTTTGAGGTCCCGCTGAATGGTGGCGTTGCGTACATACCGCTGCGCGCCTGTGATGGTGCGGAGGCATTGGCTTTGTTGGCTGCGCAGCTTCGCTCTGTGGCGCTCTGCCAACAAAGCGTACCACGCGGGGGCTGCGTACGTGAGGCGCGGGCGGATGTACGTGTTGTACAGGCCGATCTTCATTTGCAGCGGGATCTTGGAGGTTAGGACGGGCTTCAGGATGGCTCTTGCAGCGGCGGTGTTCCCTCTGACCTCTCTCATGTGCCTCTCCATGGTGAGTTTACGGTCGATGGTGATGTTAGTAAAATCACTTTTTTTTTTTTTTTTTTCGAATGGACTAAATGCTGGTGATCGTCTGACGATTCTTACAGCGCTACCGAACAATGGCGAGCGCGGAAGGCGCTCAACCGGTAAAGTTAGGTTGGGGCAACAAACGCAAGGGCACCGCTATGGTACGACCTCGACTTGGGCTGTTGCCAGGGTGGGGGTTTAAATCTAGATTAGGCCCCGAGTGGGCGGGCGCTAAGGGACGTCTTCGACCTCGCCGGCGAGGTCGGTGAATCTGTATAGTGTTTACTCTGTCCGAATTAGATGACTCGATCGCTTCCGCGTTAGCAGTTGCGATCTCATCATCGGGATCACCAAGGATATGCCTTGGTCTACGGAGGGATCTATCGACGGGAGGGTCGATAGGATAATCGGGCATCGTAGAAACAAGAGGGTTCGGGTGGTGGGGAGCTGAGTCATAGTATCGCCTAGAGGCGAGCTTAATGAAATCGGCAATCGACTCGAGACCTAGATCGCGATGGAGATCGATATTGCGCATATACCAAGGCGCACCAGTGGCTTTGCGCAAAAATCGATTTTGGACATGTTGGAGGATAATAATGGACGAAGAGTGGGCGAATGCCACAGATGAATAAGTCAGGACGGGACGGATACAAGTTTTGTAAAGTGTCACCTTATTTCTAAGGGACATTTTACTCTCTTTGCATAGGAGACTATGGAGTCGTCCAAGCATGAATTTGGCGCGGTTACTAACCTTTCTGATATGTTCGTTGAAGTTCAGGCGACGATCAAGAATGACGCCTAAATAGCGTGCTGACTTAGCCCAGGGAATGGGTTCGTCGAAGAGGGTGATGGGGCGAGGTTTGGGGAAGCCCTTTGAAAAGAACACTGCTGTGCTTTTTGTGGGGTTTACCTCAATTCGCCACTTACGGAACCATACACCTAGTGCAGTGAGGGCGGCTTGCAGCTTTATACATACCCGATCGGGGTTCCGATCAGATGCATACAAGGCTGTGTCGTCCGCAAAAAGGGCAATTTCCACCTGATGGGTGCGGGGGATGTCGCTGGTATACAGCGTGAACAGAAGGGGAGAGAGTGCGGAGCCCTGGGGGACTCCGGCTCTGATGGGTCTGGGGTCCGAAAGGGAACCCTCGATGCGGTAGCGAAAGCTGCGATTTAAAAGGAAGTCTCGTAAGATGAGTACGAGCCTAACTGGCACACCAAGTTTGTATAGCTTGTAAATCAAGCCATTGTGCCAGACTTTATCGAAAGCCTTCGCTACATCGAGAAAGACAGCACCAGTATCTGCAGGCCAGGTATGGTGGCGTCTAGTTAGCACGTGTTCCGTGAAGCGAAGCACTTGCTGGGGGCAAGAGTGTCTCGGACGAAAACCAAACTGCTCGTCAGGGAGTAGTTGGTGCTCGTTGACATGTGACCAGAGACGTTTCAAAAGAAGACGTTCATAGATTTTCCCCAGAGAGCTGAGGAGACTGATAGGACGGTAGCTGGAAGGCTCTGACGCCTTTTTGCCTGGTTTGGGGATGCCGATGACGGTGGCTTCCTTCCAGGCATCGGGGAAAGTACAAGTCGCCATAGCCGCATTGAAGATGCTAACTAGGAGGTAAACTAGAGCAAGGGGGAAACGCTTGAGAACCTTGTTGCTGATACCGTCAGCGCCAGGGGCTTTTCGCGGATGGAGGTCTTTGATTATCGCCTGAACCTCAGAAGCCTTAATGAGAGGTAAGGGAGAATCGGGGGGAGGCAGAGAAGTCAGGTGTTCAACTTCGTCGTTCACCAAAGCGAGATGGACAGGATCAACGGGTTCGAGACTCGGGGAGCATTGCGACTCGAGGCTTTCTGCTAGGCAGTCGGCCTTTTCATCGTCGTCGAATGCAAGAGATTTGTCTGGTCGGGAGAGGGGGGGCATGACTGAGATAGTGTCTGCTTTCATTGACCGAGCCAGCTTCCAGTAAGCCTGGTGAGTTGGCTCGATCCCTGAGAGCAGGTTATCCCAGTCGTTATTGGAATGTTCGCGAATACGTCTCTGAACTTCGCAGCGCAGAGAGCGTAGACGGTCACGGTTGTCTACAGAGGGCCAAGAGCTGTAATGTCGGGTCGCTGCGTTCTTCTCCGTGATCAACCGTCTCACATCATCTGGCAGAGCCGAGCGACGGTATGACGTCGCTGGCACCTGTTTCGATGATCCGCTGATAGCGGATGTTACATGATTGGTCAGAGAGTCGACTGCAACAGTAATGTCGTCTGGGGACTTTATGTCGTCGGGGATCCTGTCCAACTCGGGTGAATGTATAGACTCGAGAGCTTTCCCGAGCTTATACCATTGCACCACGGTCTTAGTGAGAGGGATCGGGTCGGCAGGGGGGCCTAAGCGTAAGAGCACGGGGCGGTGGTCAGAGTCTAGTTCGTGAAGCGTTTCTATTGAGCGCAACCGTAGGGCTACGTTCTTTAGCAACGCCATGTCAAGGATGTCAGGTCTACAACTAACTCGATGAGGGTAATGAGTCGGGGTCATTGGAGGAATTACGTCGAAGTTAAGATCGTCGGCAAGGGTCTCGAGAAGTCTGCCATTGGGATTGGTGCTAAGACAATTCCAAAGGAGGTTTTTACAGTTAAAGTCGCCCGCCAGAATGACGGAGCTACCAAGATTTAGGAGGGCCTCAAGATCACTCTTCAACAGAGTTTTTGAAGGGGGCAAATAACAAGATGCTATGATAATTGAATGATGACCGGTCATCGCTAATCTACAAACGGAGGCTTCTAAGTCTTGCAACGGAGGACAGTCGATAGGTATGCAGTGCAAGGACCTTCTGTAATAGATGAGGGTGCCGCCTTTTGGGCGGCTGGTTCTATCGTCACGCACCATCTGGTAGTTAGCAATACTGGGATTGCGATGGTGCGGTTTCAAGAAGGTTTCTTGCACTAGCATTATGTCGACTTGATGTTTAATTAAAAAGTCCTGAACTAAAGCACGTTGTGGCTTGAGATCGTCGGCGTTGAAGAACGCTAACGAGACGGAGCGGGGTTTGAGCCTCTCTTTTTGTACAATCATATTGATTGATTAAAAAGAGAGGTTATTGACGGCGGCCAAAAGCGCAGCCTGGTCTGCTAAGTACAGACACTTGTGGACTGGGCTAGGAAGGGCGCGGAAGACGCGGGCGAAATCTTCAGATCTCTTAAGGAGTTCGGTGAAGGGGAGGCCTTCTTCGTACAGGGGCTCTGTACGGCTATAAGACTGGCCCTGTGAAGGTTGGGGCCCGGGAGCGGGGAGTTTGCTTGAGGGCAAACGCTCCTGGGGGCGAGGGGGAGAGGGTTTAGCCTGACGGGCAGTACTGGTCGAAGGAAGGGGGCGAGACCACGCATTGTGGGGTGGAGATTGAGCGGGTACCATAGCCAGCTTTGGACTGGACTTGGTGTATTGAGGCGGCGGTTGCGGTTGCGAATGCGAACGCACCGGCAACGACCTCTGAGCCACCCGCTTGTTTACCTTGGGCGCCATCGGGCAACCGCGATAGTTCGCGGTATGACCGGTGGCGCGGCAAAGCACACAGCTGGGCGGCTCCGGGGCGTCGCGAGTGCGAGGGCAGTCAGCGGTGCCATGGTCGTCCAAGCACTTGACACAACGGGGGCGGGCGTAACAGTTGCGCGCAGAGTGGCCATAAAGTTGGCATCTGTGGCACTGAGAGGGGGAACCATTACGGTGTGGGGTTTCAACATGAATCCCAGAGAGGCCATTGACTGTCTTCAAATTGAAGATCGCCTTGCCTTCTGGGGAAAGAATGAGAATGACGAGCACGAGCTCAAAAGGGGTTTTGGTTTTACCGCTATACATGCGGTGGACTTCCCTGACGGGGAAGCCCTGGGCGGTTAGGTCGGCTTTGATGGAGTCAGAGCCGAACTCAGCGGGGAGGCCGCGGATAACGACTCTAAGGAGTCGTTCGTCCTCCAGAGCATAGGTGTGGAAACCTATGCCCTGTTCCCGAAGGAAAGAGGTTAGGCGACGATGATCGGTCGAGGTCGGCACTTGGACTTTGATACCGTCCTTGGTGCTGCGGGCATTATTATAAGTAATGCCGGAGATCCGGCAAGCGGTGGAGACGTTCTCCCATTTTTCCTTCTGGCGAAGGAAAATGGGAGGAGGAGGTTTCTCCCTCCTTGCTGTGGCATTAACCGCAGAAGGTTGGGAGGAAGGCGGAGAGACTGGGGACGATGGACGAGAAGAGAGAGGGCTGGGTCGAGCTGTCGCTTGTTTAGCGGGAGGCGCAGAGGAGGATTTGGACTTCTTACGCTTCCTCTTGCCTTGGACAACGGTGAAGCCAGAGTCCGAGGAGGAGTTAGCGTCCGAGTCATCTTCCGTGAGAGGAGAGGCGGGACGGGAGGCAGAGTCAGAATCCGCTTCCATAGCAGATTCGCGGTCAGAGTCATCCTCTGAGGGCGAGTGCCCATCGAGGGAGGAGGCGGATGAGGTTTGTGAAGAGGGGGAAGACACGGGGGACGGAGGACTGCGTTTTTTGGCCTGAAGGGCTTGGGTGGGTTTAGGTGTCTTAAGGACTGGGGTGTGCTTGGGGGCCTGAAGGGCTGGTTTGGGTTTGGGGGCCGGAAGGGCCGGGGTTTTCTTGGGGGCCTGAAGGGCCGGGGTTTGTTTGGGGGCCTGAAGGGCCAGGGTTTGCTTGGGGGCCTGAAGGGCCGGGGGGGAGGTTTTGATGGCCATAAGGGCCGGAATTTTACCTACGGGATTCTCAAATAGAATCCCTTCGACTAGGTGGGGGGCCTGTTGGTAGGCTTTCTGGAGGAGAAAGCCTAAATGATCTCTGCTGAAGGCAGAGATGTCGATGCCTAAACCGGGCGGGGGCGCGGTATGGATGAAGTCCATATCTCCCGGGTGGGAAAGCCCGGGAGGTGTGTGGGTGAGTGACCCTCTCCGCCGGGGTAGGCGGGGAGGGGGTGAGTTTCCTAGTGTCCTACCTATAAATGTGTCCTCCTTGCCGCTTTTTTCTCGGGCAATCGGGGTGTGTTCCTAATAGGACTGGCAGTCGGCTAGGAGATCCCCCAAGGCCGGTGGTCCAGACCCGACCGGATTCGGCGTTCCTCTGAGGGAGGAAAGACGGCGCTCCGGGTCCACGCCCAAACCAAGTTGGTATAACACCGCTGGGTCTCCCTTGGTTTGACCACTGAAGGTGGATTTCGTTTGACACAGTAGAAACAAACTGTTCGTCCGAAAATTGGACTACGATTTGCGTTCTGAAAAGAACGACTAAAACACACGTCAATGAAACCTTACCGCCCTGAAAAGGACGACAGAAACATAAGAATGCAGGAAACCGGCGCACTGAAAAGTGCGGATTAGCGTGAGCCAATCACACGGCGCGGAGCTCAGGAACGCGGCGCGAAGCGCCAGTAGCTTGAGCGCCGGCGGCAGGTCCGGAGCGGGGTGCGGTGCGGGTGCGGCGGGCGGGGTGCCAGCGCAGGTAGTAGTCCGAGCAGGTAGCAGGGACCGGAGCGGAGACGTCCGTGCAGCTCTGCGACTGCAGCCGAAGTCAGTCAGTGACTGAGTGAGTAAAATCACCCAGAAAAAAGCCGTATTTAACGAGCTCAACATCGAGGGGAGGCGGCGGGCGACGCGGAGCGGGCACGTACTTTGAGACCAATGGCGTTCGTCGCTTAATTATATACAGATTTGCCTTCTCACTCGCACAATGTAATAAAATCGATCCTACCCCCCGCCCTTCGCCCCGACTCTCACCCGTAACCCGTAAACCGCAGGTATATTTCTTTTGTTTTTGTACCTACACTAAACACTAATTATGAGCAGGCACAAATGTAATAATAATAATAATAATTATTATTATTATTATTATTATTATTAATATCTAATAATAGTAATAGTGCTTAACATACATAATGCTATCACTACTCGCAGAGTCCGGGTATACCTAGGACTTTTATTACGTAGGTTTATTCTAATATGTACAATATAATACTTAATAATTATTTGAATTTATATGTCGTATAAACGTTTCTTTTTATTGATCAAGGATCAAGACGCTGAACTGTACGCGGTCGTCGGTGCTGGCTGCTGCTGCTGCTGCTGCTGCTGCTGCTGCTGCTGCTG
Organism: Chloroclysta siterata; assembly: GCA_932294275.1. Classification (NCBI taxonomy): domain Eukaryota; kingdom Metazoa; phylum Arthropoda; class Insecta; order Lepidoptera; family Geometridae; genus Chloroclysta; species Chloroclysta siterata. The sequence goes on along the minus strand of OW028595.1, from coordinate 4,248,193 downwards.
CTGCTGCTGCTGCTGCTGACGCTGACGTAGCCGATGTAGCCGATACGAGGTACCGACCTAATAATTATTATTACCTACTTACTTACTTACCAACAACAACCGCTGAACGATGAACATCATAACGTACGCATAGTCATAGAAACATTAATTAACATTAAGTTACTGAATCATATTGTGGCCCTGAAAAGGGCCTTTTAGTGTTGCTTTTTCGCGTAACGTCGTATTACGCCTTCTTCTCGGTCTTCTTGGGCAGGAGAACAGCCTGGATGTTAGGTAGGACGCCGCCCTGAGCGATAGTAACGCCCGACAGTAGCTTGTTCAGCTCCTCGTCGTTCCTGATCGCTAGCTGCAGATGACGCGGGATTATCCTGGTCTTCTTGTTGTCCCTGGCGGCGTTGCCTGCCAGCTCGAGCACCTCAGCCGCTAGGTACTCCATAACGGCGGCAAGGTAGACGGGAGCGCCGGCACCCACGCGCTCGGCGTAGTTGCCATGCCTCAGCAGACGATGGATACGACCGACGGGGAACTGTAATCCGGCACGGTTCGAACGGGACTTTGCCTTACCCTTGACCTTTCCTCCCTTGCCACGTCCGGACATGGTAATGAAAAAGTTTGTGAGCGAATTAACAATGACAAACGCGCGCGCCTTAGTACGGCGAGCGGAGCAGAGTGTTTTTTTTCGAGCAGCGTTGTCCGTTTTATTTGTAGCGGCGTCGAATCGACCGAGGGGTGGGGAACGTAACAAGCGATACCGGAACATAAATATATCGTCCCTTAAATGTTAATCCTTTAGATAACAATGGAACAATAGACATATGGCAATAGGCACCGCACCCTAATTAGCGTTTACCTGTCTAATTGCATTGTCTTAACGGACGGATCTAGTATAGTAGTTAGTTAGTTAGCTAGTAGGTCTCCGTCAGGCAGTCGGTGTCTCAGTAATTGAAAATTCGCTGTGCCGGGCGAAGAAAGAAAGCGAATGAACAAGATGATACATATTATTATGCAAATGGATTCTTTCTATGAAGAAAATTAGTATATTGATTGATTGCATTACGCATTCGCATCGCATGGCATGGCATGGCATGGCATGGCATGGCATAATACAGCTGTTGCTAATTATAATTTTGTTCTGAGATGGTGAAGGTTGTGGTGCTGCTTGCCGTTTCTTTGTGTACCTACAGATATTGAATTGAATTAACGGCGGCGCCTGAAGAATGTAGCGGTCATCGTTTACGATAGTTTCAGAAACATTTCACGTGCATTAACGTGTATGAAAGTTTTGTTAGCCCTGAAAAGGGCTTTTTGGTGAACGCATAGGTGTGCGTGTGTGCATGTAACACACGCGACGCCATGCAAGGTGCGATTCTCCTGCCTGCCTGCCTGCCTGCACGTTCGGGATCGACGACGCGACGACGACGACCACGACGACGGCGGCGGCGGACGAACCGACACCCACACGAGGATTGTAGGTTTGCGCACCTACGATCCTACTTCTTCGAGGCGGTGGCCTTCTTGCCGGCCGCAGCCTTCGATTTGGGAGTGGCCGCTGCTTTTTTCGGTTTGGGCGCCTTCGGTTTCTTGGTAGGTGGCTTGGCGGTCTTCTTGGCCTTCGGAGCGGCAGCGGCGGCGGCGGCGGACTTTGCCCTGGCGGGCGAGGCGACGGCCGCCTTCCTGGCGGCGGCCGGCTTCCTCTTGGCCGCGGCGGCGGCCCTCTTGTCTTTGGGTGTCGCCTTCGCGATTGCGGCCTTCGATTTGGACGGCGAAGCGGCAGCGGTCGCCTTCTTCCTCTTACCGCCGGGGGAAGCGGCGGCGCCGACGCGGGAAGCGGCAGCCTTCTTCGATTTGGCCGGCGACGATGCGGCCGCAGACACCTTCGCCTTGGCGGAGGCGGACGATTTCTTGCCGGCTGCGCTCTTGGAGCTCTTCGATTCCAACTTGAACGAACCGGAGGCGCCGGTGCCCTTCGTCTGAATAAGGGCGCCCGACTCGACCGCGCTCTTCAGGTACCTCCTTATGAACGGGGCGAGCTTCTCGGAGTCGACCTTGTACTCTGCGGCGATGTACTTCTTGATGGCCTTCAGGGAGGAACCGCTGCGCTCCTTCAGCTCCTTGATCGCGTTGTTCACCATTTCAGATGTTTTCGGATGGGTAGGCTTCGCTTTCGGCTTCTTCGCGGCGGCGGAAGCTTTCGGCTTCTTGGCTGGAGTCGCCGGGGCTGGTGCCTCTGCTGCTACTGCGGTATCTGCCATTGCTGCTAATAATTAATTGTTTGTTTGTAGTATCGTCGAATCGAGAGACGAACGAACGAAACACTGTAAAAGTAAAACCAGATGGCGCTTCGGTTTAAGCTAGTATAGCATGACCGTAAGGAGAACGGCACAGCCGAGAGACGATTTCTCGTAGGAACGCTCACAACTTTTCACTAACATCGGTCTAATTAAATTTGATTTTATACAAATTTAGATACTGTTCGGCATTTTACCGACGGGCATGCGTCTTCCTTTTGAACATGACCCTCAGCATTGATAACAATCATAACGAACAAACGTAAGCCGAACTATATACTGACCATTTTTTCCGCCACTCTGCTCCTAGGATAGGTCGGGTCGTGTTTAAATTCAATTTTTCTCTATTTTAATTGTTTAATTCAATACTCACTGTCGACAAATAAACGGCGAACATATCAATATCATCGTGCGACACCATAACAAACATATTCTAATATATTTCATCGTATAGAACACAATCTGTTTGAACGCTCGGTAAAACACTATGCGCAGATTCTTAGTGAAACACTACTCGAGAACCGACTCAAATAGCATAATAATTCCCATAATATTAATGTAACACTGCTAACTATCAGACGAATCATAATCTTTCACTAAAATACTATAATAATTCATATACATTATACGAATATCTACACAATATACTTAATAACATTATGATCATCCATCGCACGCACACCAACCGCACACGTTTTAGCAAGCCAAGCCAATGTTAGTAAGTAACTAAGTACTATATAGTAAGTAAGTATATGATTTGTATATTTTTATTTATTAAGTAAATACATACTTACTCCCTCATAATATTTCATGTTAAGTATACCTAAGTAAGTACTCAACACATTCATCATAAATCATCTTAACGCTCATCGATGAATAGGAAAAAACGCAAATAAGTTGAAACAGTGATCGTTGATAATAATGTGTAAGTATATGAGCATTGTAACCATTAAGCCTATCTATCTCTATGTAATGTGAATAGTATTATGTAAGTACATACTTAGTATTAATAATGTCTATGATAGTCCCAATCCCCAATACTAAAAGTAAGACGTTTATCATATCAGTCAGAATGAAACATAGTTTTACCATCAGTAGGTATAGAATAATTTGCGGCCCTGAAAAGGGCCTTTTTTTTTTTTTATTGCGGTTCTGGTCGGCAGAAAGACGAGGACGAGGAGGAATTCCGGTCCGCGTTTAACCTCCGAAACCGTATAGGGTGCGACCTTGACGTTTCAGAGCGTAGACCACATCCATAGCGGTGACGGTCTTCCTCTTGGCGTGCTCCGTGTAAGTGACCGCGTCACGGATCACGTTCTCCAGGAACACCTTCAGCACGCCGCGGGTCTCCTCGTAGATCAGACCGGAGATACGTTTGACACCACCCCTGCGAGCCAGACGACGGATAGCGGGCTTCGTTATACCCTGGATGTTATCACGGAGCACTTTCCTGTGACGCTTGGCACCTCCTTTCCCCAGACCTTTACCTCCCTTACCGCGACCAGTCATATTTTTTTTTTTTTTTTTTCGAGAGAGTAACGAAACGAACCGAGGGAACGCAAGCGCGTCGACAGACAGCTACCGACACACAGTTACGACGCGAACGTAGAAACGCGTTATATTTATAGTAGTGAGCGAGGACTACAGCGGCGAGGCGGCGCGTGGTGTGGGGCGCCCCTTCGTCGCGGGGCGAGGTACATTTGCGACTGATAAATAATAATAATAATAATAATAATTAAAAAAAAAAAAAAACCCTTCCACATTCTGAATGCATGAGATTAGTGTACATAAATAGTGAGTGAGTATATATAATTAAGTATATTTTATGAGTGTCTGTCATTAAACTACCTAATACAATCATAACGGTATTTTAGGTAGCGAGGCAAGTATTAATCTAATCTAAAACAAGCTAGGTACGCATGTATGTATGTTATTATTATTTTTCCTTATAATATAATATAATATATAATACTTTGTTAATAGTTTGTTATAGTATTCAGAAAGATTAGTTCTGTGTGTGCGTTTCGAATAAAGATGTGAATGAGGAAAAATCGATTTTTATTTATTAATCGATTCTTTTCCCTAGTTTCGAACTAAAGACGTTTTGCATGTACCCAAGAAACATTTTGTTGTATTTCGATATATGTGTGGCCCTGAAAAGGGCCTTTTTGTATGTAAGCACTTTATCGTTGATGCATAACGCACGCCGCAACAACGCTTAGGCTCGCTCTCCGCGGATCCTGCGCGCAAGCTGGATGTCCTTGGGCATAATGGTGACGCGCTTCGCGTGAATTGCGCACAGATTGGTGTCCTCGAACAGACCCACCAGGTACGCCTCGCTGGCCTCCTGGAGAGCCATAACGGCGGAGCTCTGGAAACGGAGATCGGTCTTGAAGTCCTGAGCGATCTCACGCACGAGACGCTGGAACGGCAGCTTGCGGATCAGCAGCTCCGTGCTCTTCTGGTAGCGACGGATCTCGCGCAGCGCCACCGTGCCGGGCCTGTAGCGATGGGGCTTCTTGACGCCGCCGGTGGCGGGTGCGCTCTTGCGGGCCGCCTTAGTGGCGAGCTGTTTGCGCGGCGCTTTGCCACCGGTCGACTTGCGGGCAGTTTGCTTGGTGCGAGCCATGTCTCACTATTTTATTACTGTAGTAGTAACGAACAATAGAAATAAAAAAACTTCGGTACGGAACGGAACGCAACGCACGGTCTCACGGCGGCACGGTACGATGCGACTAATAAAAATTTCGTAGCCGCAGCGCTCTTATATTTATAGTGTATGGAGGCGCCTAAGTGAAGGAAGGCAGCTCACGAGGGGGGGAGGGGGAACACGAGCCGTGTTGTGTATTCGAATTATTTTTTAATAAAAATACTTATATAATAATAATAATAATAATAATAACTAAAAATGATACTTATTACTATTACTTATAGGTACCTACATACATAATTCCATTTCATCAAAAGAAAATTAAAACAAAAAAACTACTTGTTAGTTTTCCATATCAGTAAGATCAATTAATTATTACTTACTTACTTATTATTATTAGGAATTATAAATTTAAGAAAAAAAAAAAAAAAAAAACAAAAAGTCTTACTTACTTACTTACTTATTATCCATCATTCGTTTACAGAGTAAGCGCGAGCCGATCAGCCAGCCAGCCACCCCAGCGAGCATAATCATCATCATCATCATCATCATCATCATCATCGCTTCGATCATGTTGCCGATTCTGCACTGCATGCAAAGTTGGCGGCTCATCGCATCGCGGGCCGAGCTAAGTTCTTGTTGTAAGTTTATTATTAAGTAATAATAATAATATAATTTCGTTTACTACTAATATTAGATACTTACTTACTGCTACAACGACTACTGCACAAAGATGTGTGCGAGTATTGTTTTTTGTTTTTGTTCGTTTGTTCATAATCGAAAGAAACATTATATATGGTTGGTTATACATATAAATAGAATCATTTTGTGGCCCTGAAAAGGGCCTTTTTTGTGTGATGCGTCGCGCCAACAAGGCTAGTAGTAGGCACACTCTACTTGGAGCTGGTGTACTTGGTGACAGCCTTTGTGCCCTCGCTGACTGCGTGCTTCGCCAGCTCGCCGGGCAGCAGCAGCCTCACGGACGTCTGCACCTCCCTGGACGTTATGGTGGAGCGCTTGTTGTAGTGCGCCAGGCGGGACGCCTCGGCGGCGATCCGCTCGAAGATGTCGTTCACGAACGAGTTCATGATGGACATGGCCTTGCTGGAGATACCGGTGTCGGGGTGCACCTGTTTTAGCACTTTGTAGATGTAGATGGCGTAGCTCTCCTTCCTCTTGTGCTTCTTCTTTTTCTTGTCAGTCTTAGAGATGTTCTTCTGGGCCTTGCCGGATTTCTTGGCGGCCTTACCGCTGGTCTTCGGCGGCATGACGATAATGTATTAGATTATTATTATTATAAATGCGTATTGATGCGATACGTACGTCTGCAACGTGAGCCGAACAGACGGAAAGTAGTAAAATCACCCAGAAAAAAGCCGTATTTAACGAGCTCAACATCGAGGGGAGGCGGCGGGCGACGCGGAGCGGGCACGTACTTTGAGACCAATGGCGTTCGTCGCTTAATTATATACAGATTTGCCTTCTCACTCGCACAATGTAATAAAATCGATCCTACCCCCCGCCCTTCGCCCCGACTCTCACCCGTAACCCGTAAACCGCAGGTATATTTCTTTTGTTTTTGTACCTACACTAAACACTAATTATGAGCAGGCACAAATGTAATAATAATAATAATAATTATTATTATTATTATTATTATTATTAATATCTAATAATAGTAATAGTGCTTAACATACATAATGCTATCACTACTCGCAGAGTCCGGGTATACCTAGGACTTTTATTACGTAGGTTTATTCTAATATGTACAATATAATACTTAATAATTATTTGAATTTATATGTCGTATAAACGTTTCTTTTTATTGATCAAGGATCAAGACGCTGAACTGTACGCGGTCGTCGGTGCTGGCTGCTGCTGCTGCTGCTGCTGCTGCTGCTGCTGCTGCTGCTGCTGCTGCTGCTGCTGCTGCTGACGCTGACGTAGCCGATGTAGCCGATACGAGGTACCGACCTAATAATTATTATTACCTACTTACTTACTTACCAACAACAACCGCTGAACGATGAACATCATAACGTACGCATAGTCATAGAAACATTAATTAACATTAAGTTACTGAATCATATTGTGGCCCTGAAAAGGGCCTTTTAGTGTTGCTTTTTCGCGTAACGTCGTATTACGCCTTCTTCTCGGTCTTCTTGGGCAGGAGAACAGCCTGGATGTTAGGTAGGACGCCGCCCTGAGCGATAGTAACGCCCGACAGTAGCTTGTTCAGCTCCTCGTCGTTCCTGATCGCTAGCTGCAGATGACGCGGGATTATCCTGGTCTTCTTGTTGTCCCTGGCGGCGTTGCCTGCCAGCTCGAGCACCTCAGCCGCTAGGTACTCCATAACGGCGGCAAGGTAGACGGGAGCGCCGGCACCCACGCGCTCGGCGTAGTTGCCATGCCTCAGCAGACGATGGATACGACCGACGGGGAACTGTAATCCGGCACGGTTCGAACGGGACTTTGCCTTACCCTTGACCTTTCCTCCCTTGCCACGTCCGGACATGGTAATGAAAAAGTTTGTGAGCGAATTAACAATGACAAACGCGCGCGCCTTAGTACGGCGAGCGGAGCAGAGTGTTTTTTTTCGAGCAGCGTTGTCCGTTTTATTTGTAGCGGCGTCGAATCGACCGAGGGGTGGGGAACGTAACAAGCGATACCGGAACATAAATATATCGTCCCTTAAATGTTAATCCTTTAGATAACAATGGAACAATAGACATATGGCAATAGGCACCGCACCCTAATTAGCGTTTACCTGTCTAATTGCATTGTCTTAACGGACGGATCTAGTATAGTAGTTAGTTAGTTAGCTAGTAGGTCTCCGTCAGGCAGTCGGTGTCTCAGTAATTGAAAATTCGCTGTGCCGGGCGAAGAAAGAAAGCGAATGAACAAGATGATACATATTATTATGCAAATGGATTCTTTCTATGAAGAAAATTAGTATATTGATTGATTGCATTACGCATTCGCATCGCATGGCATGGCATGGCATGGCATGGCATGGCATAATACAGCTGTTGCTAATTATAATTTTGTTCTGAGATGGTGAAGGTTGTGGTGCTGCTTGCCGTTTCTTTGTGTACCTACAGATATTGAATTGAATTAACGGCGGCGCCTGAAGAATGTAGCGGTCATCGTTTACGATAGTTTCAGAAACATTTCACGTGCATTAACGTGTATGAAAGTTTTGTTAGCCCTGAAAAGGGCTTTTTGGTGAACGCATAGGTGTGCGTGTGTGCATGTAACACACGCGACGCCATGCAAGGTGCGATTCTCCTGCCTGCCTGCCTGCCTGCACGTTCGGGATCGACGACGCGACGACGACGACCACGACGACGGCGGCGGCGGACGAACCGACACCCACACGAGGATTGTAGGTTTGCGCACCTACGATCCTACTTCTTCGAGGCGGTGGCCTTCTTGCCGGCCGCAGCCTTCGATTTGGGAGTGGCCGCTGCTTTTTTCGGTTTGGGCGCCTTCGGTTTCTTGGTAGGTGGCTTGGCGGTCTTCTTGGCCTTCGGAGCGGCAGCGGCGGCGGCGGCGGACTTTGCCCTGGCGGGCGAGGCGACGGCCGCCTTCCTGGCGGCGGCCGGCTTCCTCTTGGCCGCGGCGGCGGCCCTCTTGTCTTTGGGTGTCGCCTTCGCGATTGCGGCCTTCGATTTGGACGGCGAAGCGGCAGCGGTCGCCTTCTTCCTCTTACCGCCGGGGGAAGCGGCGGCGCCGACGCGGGAAGCGGCAGCCTTCTTCGATTTGGCCGGCGACGATGCGGCCGCAGACACCTTCGCCTTGGCGGAGGCGGACGATTTCTTGCCGGCTGCGCTCTTGGAGCTCTTCGATTCCAACTTGAACGAACCGGAGGCGCCGGTGCCCTTCGTCTGAATAAGGGCGCCCGACTCGACCGCGCTCTTCAGGTACCTCCTTATGAACGGGGCGAGCTTCTCGGAGTCGACCTTGTACTCTGCGGCGATGTACTTCTTGATGGCCTTCAGGGAGGAACCGCTGCGCTCCTTCAGCTCCTTGATCGCGTTGTTCACCATTTCAGATGTTTTCGGATGGGTAGGCTTCGCTTTCGGCTTCTTCGCGGCGGCGGAAGCTTTCGGCTTCTTGGCTGGAGTCGCCGGGGCTGGTGCCTCTGCTGCTACTGCGGTATCTGCCATTGCTGCTAATAATTAATTGTTTGTTTGTAGTATCGTCGAATCGAGAGACGAACGAACGAAACACTGTAAAAGTAAAACCAGATGGCGCTTCGGTTTAAGCTAGTATAGCATGACCGTAAGGAGAACGGCACAGCCGAGAGACGATTTCTCGTAGGAACGCTCACAACTTTTCACTAACATCGGTCTAATTAAATTTGATTTTATACAAATTTAGATACTGTTCGGCATTTTACCGACGGGCATGCGTCTTCCTTTTGAACATGACCCTCAGCATTGATAACAATCATAACGAACAAACGTAAGCCGAACTATATACTGACCATTTTTTCCGCCACTCTGCTCCTAGGATAGGTCGGGTCGTGTTTAAATTCAATTTTTCTCTATTTTAATTGTTTAATTCAATACTCACTGTCGACAAATAAACGGCGAACATATCAATATCATCGTGCGACACCATAACAAACATATTCTAATATATTTCATCGTATAGAACACAATCTGTTTGAACGCTCGGTAAAACACTATGCGCAGATTCTTAGTGAAACACTACTCGAGAACCGACTCAAATAGCATAATAATTCCCATAATATTAATGTAACACTGCTAACTATCAGACGAATCATAATCTTTCACTAAAATACTATAATAATTCATATACATTATACGAATATCTACACAATATACTTAATAACATTATGATCATCCATCGCACGCACACCAACCGCACACGTTTTAGCAAGCCAAGCCAATGTTAGTAAGTAACTAAGTACTATATAGTAAGTAAGTATATGATTTGTATATTTTTATTTATTAAGTAAATACATACTTACTCCCTCATAATATTTCATGTTAAGTATACCTAAGTAAGTACTCAACACATTCATCATAAATCATCTTAACGCTCATCGATGAATAGGAAAAAACGCAAATAAGTTGAAACAGTGATCGTTGATAATAATGTGTAAGTATATGAGCATTGTAACCATTAAGCCTATCTATCTCTATGTAATGTGAATAGTATTATGTAAGTACATACTTAGTATTAATAATGTCTATGATAGTCCCAATCCCCAATACTAAAAGTAAGACGTTTATCATATCAGTCAGAATGAAACATAGTTTTACCATCAGTAGGTATAGAATAATTTGCGGCCCTGAAAAGGGCCTTTTTTTTTTTTTATTGCGGTTCTGGTCGGCAGAAAGACGAGGACGAGGAGGAATTCCGGTCCGCGTTTAACCTCCGAAACCGTATAGGGTGCGACCTTGACGTTTCAGAGCGTAGACCACATCCATAGCGGTGACGGTCTTCCTCTTGGCGTGCTCCGTGTAAGTGACCGCGTCACGGATCACGTTCTCCAGGAACACCTTCAGCACGCCGCGGGTCTCCTCGTAGATCAGACCGGAGATACGTTTGACACCACCCCTGCGAGCCAGACGACGGATAGCGGGCTTCGTTATACCCTGGATGTTATCACGGAGCACTTTCCTGTGACGCTTGGCACCTCCTTTCCCCAGACCTTTACCTCCCTTACCGCGACCAGTCATATTTTTTTTTTTTTTTTTTCGAGAGAGTAACGAAACGAACCGAGGGAACGCAAGCGCGTCGACAGACAGCTACCGACACACAGTTACGACGCGAACGTAGAAACGCGTTATATTTATAGTAGTGAGCGAGGACTACAGCGGCGAGGCGGCGCGTGGTGTGGGGCGCCCCTTCGTCGCGGGGCGAGGTACATTTGCGACTGATAAATAATAATAATAATAATAATAATTAAAAAAAAAAAAAAACCCTTCCACATTCTGAATGCATGAGATTAGTGTACATAAATAGTGAGTGAGTATATATAATTAAGTATATTTTATGAGTGTCTGTCATTAAACTACCTAATACAATCATAACGGTATTTTAGGTAGCGAGGCAAGTATTAATCTAATCTAAAACAAGCTAGGTACGCATGTATGTATGTTATTATTATTTTTCCTTATAATATAATATAATATATAATACTTTGTTAATAGTTTGTTATAGTATTCAGAAAGATTAGTTCTGTGTGTGCGTTTCGAATAAAGATGTGAATGAGGAAAAATCGATTTTTATTTAATCGATTCTTTTCCCTAGTTTCGAACTAAAGACGTTTTGCATGTACCCAAGAAACATTTTGTTGTATTTCGATATATGTGTGGCCCTGAAAAGGGCCTTTTTGTATGTAAGCACTTTATCGTTGATGCATAACGCACGCCGCAACAACGCTTAGGCTCGCTCTCCGCGGATCCTGCGCGCAAGCTGGATGTCCTTGGGCATAATGGTGACGCGCTTCGCGTGAATTGCGCACAGATTGGTGTCCTCGAACAGACCCACCAGGTACGCCTCGCTGGCCTCCTGGAGAGCCATAACGGCGGAGCTCTGGAAACGGAGATCGGTCTTGAAGTCCTGAGCGATCTCACGCACGAGACGCTGGAACGGCAGCTTGCGGATCAGCAGCTCCGTGCTCTTCTGGTAGCGACGGATCTCGCGCAGCGCCACCGTGCCGGGCCTGTAGCGATGGGGCTTCTTGACGCCGCCGGTGGCGGGTGCGCTCTTGCGGGCCGCCTTAGTGGCGAGCTGTTTGCGCGGCGCTTTGCCACCGGTCGACTTGCGGGCAGTTTGCTTGGTGCGAGCCATGTCTCACTATTTTATTACTGTAGTAGTAACGAACAATAGAAATAAAAAAACTTCGGTACGGAACGGAACGCAACGCACGGTCTCACGGCGGCACGGTACGATGCGACTAATAAAAATTTCGTATTTTTTTTTTTTTTTTTTTTTTTTTTTCGAATGGACTAAAATGCTGGTATAATCGTATGACGATTGCCGACAGCGTTACCGGGCTACTGGCGAGCGCAGAAGGCGCTCTGCCATACAAAAAAGGGTTTATTGGCAACAAACGCAAGGGCACCACTTAGGTACGGACCTCGGCTTGGGCTGTTGCCGGGGAAGAAAGATATGTCGGAGAGATATTTCGCCCAGAAGGGGCGTTAACGGGGAATGCGTCTTCGACCCCTCCGGAGGGGCCGGTGTAGGTGTGTAGTGTTACTTGTGTCCGGGTTCGATGAGTCGGTCACATCCGCGTTAGCGGAGGTGATCGCGTCATCTGGGTCACCTAAAACGTGTCTAGGTCTACGGAGGGTACGTTTAGCGGGCGGTTCTACTGAATAATCAGGTAGTTCGGACACTAGCGGGTTCGGGTGGTGGGGGGCCGAATCATAGTAACGCCGGGAGGCTGTTTTCATGAATTCGGCTAACGATTCGAGATTGAGATCTCTGTGAAGATCGATGTTACGCATGTACGGTGGGGCACCGGTAGCAATACGTAAAAATCGATTTTGAACGGCTTGGAGGGAGGCCAAGTGATTTGAATGAGCGAATACTACAGACGAGTACGTCATTATAGGGCGTATGCAAGCTTTGTAGAGCGTCACCTTATTTCTAAGGGACATTTTGCTCTTCTTACATAGAAGCGGATGTAGGCGACCTAGTATGAACCTAGCGCGGTTGCGTACTTGGCGTACATGACGAATAAAGGAGAGACGAGAATCAAGGATCACGCCTAAGTATCTAGCTGACTTTTCCCAGGGAATGGGTTCGTCAAAGAGAGAAATGGTTCTGGGAGTGGTGTTACCCCTAGTGAAGTACACGGCGGCACTTTTCGTAGGGTTCACCTCTATCCGCCATTTGCGGAACCATGCACCTAGTGCATCGAGAGCTAATTGCAGCCTTATACACACCCGATCGGAGTTCCGATCCGATGTGTACAAGGCTGTGTCATCAGCGAATAGGGCTATTTCCACCTGATGGGTGCGGGGGATATCGCTGGTGTACAGCGTAAAAAGAAGGGGGGAGAGCACGGATCCTTGGGGGACGCCGGCTCTGACGGGTCTAGGGTCCGAAAGGGCACCCTCTACGCGATAGCGAAAGCTTCGATTGAGTAGAAAGTCTCGCAAGATGAGCACGAGCCTGTCTGGCAATCCGAACTTGGAAAGCTTGTAAATCAAGCCGTTGTGCCAGACCTTATCGAATGCCTTCGCCACATCAAGGAAGATCGCACCAGTATCTGCCGGCCAGGTATGATGAAATCGGGATAGCACGTGCTCCGTGATGCGGAGCACCTGTTGGGGACAAGAGTGTCTGGCTCTGAAGCCAAACTGTTCGTCGGGAAGGAGCTTGAGCTCGTTCACATGAGACCAGAGACGATTCAGAAGGAGTCGCTCATAAATTTTACCCATGGAACTGAGAAGACTGATGGGGCGGTAGCTGGAGGGCTCTGTCGCCTTCTTGCCTGGTTTGGGAATGCCGAGTACGGTGGCATTCTTCCAAGCGTCAGGGAAAGAGCAATTTGCCATAGCCGCATTGAAGATGCTGACTAGAAGGTAAATTAGGACGATGGGGAAGTTCTTAAGCACCCTATTGCTGATGCCGTCAGCGCCAGGGGCTTTTTTCGGATGGAGATCCTTGATAATCGTCTGAACCTCGGAGGCCCTAATCAGGGGGAGGGGAGGGGCGGACGGGGGCAAGGAGGAGATCCGTTCGACTTCTTTGTCCACCGTATCGAGGTGGACAGGGTCAACGGGAACGAGGCTGGGGGAGCATTGCGACTCGAGGCTTTCCGCTAAGCAGTTGGCCTTTTCATCGTCGTCGAATGCGGGGGTTTGATTCTGGCGGGTGAGGGGGGGCATGACGGAGACGACATCGGCTTTCATAGACCGAGCCAATTCCCAGTAAGCCAGGTGACTGGGCTCGATCTCTGAGAGCTTGTCGTCCCACTGTCGGTTTCTATGGGCCTGAATGCGTTTACTGACTTCGCGTTCTAATACGCGATGCCTACGTCGGTTTTGTTGGGTAGGCCAACGGCTAAATCGACGGATCGCAGCGTTCTTCTCCGTGATAAGTCGTCTCACATCGTCTGGCAGGACCCAACGGCGATCAGTCACCGTCGGGACCTGTTTCGACGATCCGCTGACCGCGGAGGTGACATGACTAGTCAGGGAGTCGACCGCTACAGCTATGTCATCGGGGGACCTAATGTCGTCGGGGATCCTATCCAAGTCGGGTGAGTTTATGGACTCGAGGGCTTTCCCGAGCTTATGCCATTGCACCACGGTCTTGGTAGGGGGGGTCGAGTCGGGGGGGGAGCCTAGTCGCATGAGGACAGGGCGGTGATCGGATGTCAGTTCGTGGAGCGTCTCTATCGAGTGCAACCGGAGGGCTACATTCTTTAGCAACGCCATGTCTAGTATGTCAGGGCTATGACTTAGGATGTCAGGATAGTGAGTCGGGGTCATCGGAGGGATGATATCGAAGTTAAGGGAGTCGGCTATGCGCTCGAGGCGCCTGCCGTTCGTCGTAGTGACGGAACAATTCCAAAGGGTATTTTTACAGTTAAAATCACCCGCCAGAATAACGGAGTTGCCCATTGAGAGGAGTGCGTCGAAGTCACTCTCGAGACAAGTTTTATTAGGAGCAAGATAACAAGAGGCTATAGTGACCGATTGATGACCGGTCATCGCTAGCCTACATACGGAGACTTCTATGTCTGACAGGGGGGGGGCGTCTAGCGGAATGCAGTGCAACGACCTTTTGTGGTAGATGAGAGTGCCACCTTTAGTGCGGTCAAGTCGATCATGACGGATCGCTTGGTAGTTTGCAACTCTCGGGGTCTTGTCACTGGGCTTCAGGAACGTTTCCTGTACTAACATAATGTCGACTTGATGCCGAGTTAAAAAATCGTGAATTAAATCGCGTTGGTTTTTAACACCTCTAGCGTTGAAAAATGCTAGGGTAACGGAGCGGGGTTTTAATCTCTCCTTTTGTACTAACATTGTGGTTTAAAATTTGGAGCTAAGGGGGAACGGAGGGACTTAATGTGGTCGTTGTTTAACAATATGAAATTGATTAATTGATTCGGATCGCGGATATTTTGGAGATTTCTAGCGAAATCTGTGACCGCGTCGGTGCAGTGGCCTACTCCTGTCCCGAATCCGGGCGGGTAGCTCGACCAGGAGGGTCGGAGGGCGACAGGGGCAGGGGGAGAGGAGTGGTACATGGGCATGTACGGCTCCTGGGGCCTGAGGGGCGGGAAGTTTGCCTGACGGGCAAAGTTTGAGTGGGCGAGAGGCTTTGCCCACGCATTGTGAGTCGGGGCCTTCGCGGGGACCAGGGTCACCTTAGGGGTGGCCCTAGTGTATTGGGGGGTTGTGGGGGGCGCGCGCTCAGGAGCCCTGCGAGTCACCTTTTTAGCTGCCCTGGGGGCCTTGGGACAACCGCGATAGTTCGCAGTGTGACCCACTGCCTGGCAGAGGACACAGCTCGGTGGCTCGGGGGCTTCGCGGGTGCGGGGGCATTCGGCAGTGCCGTGGTCGCCCAAGCACTTGACGCAGCGCGGACGAGAGAAACAGTTTCGTGCCGAGTGCCCATACAATTGGCACCTGTGGCACTGGGACGGATTACCGTTTCGGTGGGGGGGCTCCACCGAGAGGCCTGAGAGACCGTTGACGGACTTAAGGTTAAATATCGCCTTGCCCTCTTTGGTGAGGTCTAGGATCGCCAGCACGAGATCGAAGGTCTTTTTCGATCTCGCACTATACATTCGATGGACTTCCCTGACGGGGAAGCCCTGGGCGAGTAGGTCGGACTTGATCGAGTCCGTGCAGTGTTCCGCCGGAAGGCCACGGATCACCACACGGAGGAGGCGTTCGTCTTCGAGCGCATAGGTGTGGAAGCCTATGCGCTCATTGCGAAGTACGGAGGTCAGGCTACGGTGAGCCGAGGCTGTGGGGACCTGAATTTTAATCGCATCCCGTGTGCTACGGGCGTGCGTGTACGTGATGTTCATCGCCTTACAGGCAGATGAGACGTGATCCCATTTCTCCTTCTGACGAAGGAAAATGGGCGGCGGGGATTTCTCCTTCTTTGCTACCGCGGGAGTCGCGGAAGAAGAAGGGGTCGGGGTGGGCGGGCGGAGGGCCTGAGCTTTAGCGGGAGGGGCGGGAGAGGTTTTGGTCGAAGACCTCTTCCTCTTCCCGAGCACCACCGTGAACTCGGCGTCGTCCTCTTCCGAGGAGAATTGCGGTGAAGCCGCAGGTTCGCCTCCCTCAGATTGCATGGAGCGCGGGCTGAGGGGAAAGTCTGGAATGTCCATATCACTGGACGCGTCGGAAGTCGAGCCCAAGATGGGCGAGCGGGAGCGGGACAAAGAACGCGCACGCGGGCGCGGGCGAGGGCTAGGCTTTAGCACGGGGGAAGGGGAGCGGGGGGAGTCGGCCACTGCAGCGACGGGTTTGGCCGGAGGGGCAATCTTTTTAGCGCGAGGCGCGGGTGCCTGAGGGGCCTGGGTGGGGGGGGACGCGGGTGCTCTAGGAGCCGAAGGGTTTTTGCGAGGCGCGGGTGCCATGAGGGCCGGGGGGTTTACGCGCGACGCGGGTGCCATAAGGGCCGGGATAACATTTCTCGCGGGCGCCTTAAGGGCCGGGAAGACGTCACGTTGGCCTACGGTCGCCTGAGGGGTAACCGTAGGCTTATGCGACTTTAAGGCCTGAAGGGCCGGGGGAGCGCGGGTCGCGGGAGGGGCTGCAGAAGGCAGCTCCCTCTCTAAGTCGGCGGCGAGCTGCGGGTATTGGCGGATCACCGCCAAGATTAGCCGGAGGGCGTCCTCTGGGCCGGCGATTCCGCTCAACACACGCTGCTCCATCCTGGGGGGAAACACCCAGGACGTGTGTGTGGTGAGTGATCCTTCCCGTCGGGATAGACAGGAAGGGGTGAGGCCTAGGTGTCCTACCTAACTCGTGTGTCCGCTGCACTTTCTTTTCTCACAGCGGGTGTGTTCCTAATTGGACTGGCAGTCGGCTAGGAGATCCCCCAAGGCCGGTGGTCCAGACCCGACCGGATTCAACGTTCCTCTGAGGGAGGAAAGTCGGTGCTCCGGGTCCACACCCAACCAAGTTGGTATAACACCGCTGGGTATCCCTTGGTTGACCACTAAAAGGTGGATTTCGTTTGACAGAGTGAAACACAAGTCGTCCTAAATTCGGACTACGTTTGCGTTCTGAAAAGAACGTCGAATACACTAGTCAATGAAACAACGCTACCGTCCTGAAAAGGACAGTCTCGGTGCGACGCACAGTTAGACTATGCGTCGGGCGGCTCGGGGAGCGGGGCGCGGGGCGCAGCGTGGCTCGGAGAGCGGAGCGCGGGGCGCGGGGCGGGCAGGCAGCTGGCGCGGGGGCCGGGCGGCGGGGAGTCCAGGCGGCGAGCGCTGGGAGCGGTGGCAACGTCCGTGCAGCTCGGCGTCTGAAACAGGAATTTCTTTTTTTTTTTTTTTTTTTTTTTTTTTTTTTTTTTTTTTTTTTTTTTCGAGCAGCGTTGTCCGTTTTATTTGTAGCGGCGTCGAATCGACCGAGGGGTGGGGAACGTAACAAGCGATACCGGAACATAAATATATCGTCCCTTAAATGTTAATCCTTTAGATAACAATGGAACAATAGACATATGGCAATAGGCACCGCACCCTAATTAGCGTTTACCTGTCTAATTGCATTGTCTTAACGGACGGATCTAGTATAGTAGTTAGTTAGTTAGCTAGTAGGTCTCCGTCAGGCAGTCGGTGTCTCAGTAATTGAAAATTCGCTGTGCCGGGCGAAGAAAGAAAGCGAATGAACAAGATGATACATATTATTATGCAAATGGATTCTTTCTATGAAGAAAATTAGTATATTGATTGATTGCATTACGCATTCGCATCGCATGGCATGGCATGGCATGGCATGGCATGGCATAATACAGCTGTTGCTAATTATAATTTTGTTCTGAGATGGTGAAGGTTGTGGTGCTGCTTGCCGTTTCTTTGTGTACCTACAGATATTGAATTGAATTAACGGCGGCGCCTGAAGAATGTAGCGGTCATCGTTTACGATAGTTTCAGAAACATTTCACGTGCATTAACGTGTATGAAAGTTTTGTTAGCCCTGAAAAGGGCTTTTTGGTGAACGCATAGGTGTGCGTGTGTGCATGTAACACACGCGACGCCATGCAAGGTGCGATTCTCCTGCCTGCCTGCCTGCCTGCACGTTCGGGATCGACGACGCGACGACGACGACCACGACGACGGCGGCGGCGGACGAACCGACACCCACACGAGGATTGTAGGTTTGCGCACCTACGATCCTACTTCTTCGAGGCGGTGGCCTTCTTGCCGGCCGCAGCCTTCGATTTGGGAGTGGCCGCTGCTTTTTTCGGTTTGGGCGCCTTCGGTTTCTTGGTAGGTGGCTTGGCGGTCTTCTTGGCCTTCGGAGCGGCAGCGGCGGCGGCGGCGGACTTTGCCCTGGCGGGCGAGGCGACGGCCGCCTTCCTGGCGGCGGCCGGCTTCCTCTTGGCCGCGGCGGCGGCCCTCTTGTCTTTGGGTGTCGCCTTCGCGATTGCGGCCTTCGATTTGGACGGCGAAGCGGCAGCGGTCGCCTTCTTCCTCTTACCGCCGGGGGAAGCGGCGGCGCCGACGCGGGAAGCGGCAGCCTTCTTCGATTTGGCCGGCGACGATGCGGCCGCAGACACCTTCGCCTTGGCGGAGGCGGACGATTTCTTGCCGGCTGCGCTCTTGGAGCTCTTCGATTCCAACTTGAACGAACCGGAGGCGCCGGTGCCCTTCGTCTGAATAAGGGCGCCCGACTCGACCGCGCTCTTCAGGTACCTCCTTATGAACGGGGCGAGCTTCTCGGAGTCGACCTTGTACTCTGCGGCGATGTACTTCTTGATGGCCTTCAGGGAGGAACCGCTGCGCTCCTTCAGCTCCTTGATCGCGTTGTTCACCATTTCAGATGTTTTCGGATGGGTAGGCTTCGCTTTCGGCTTCTTCGCGGCGGCGGAAGCTTTCGGCTTCTTGGCTGGAGTCGCCGGGGCTGGTGCCTCTGCTGCTACTGCGGTATCTGCCATTGCTGCTAATAATTAATTGTTTGTTTGTAGTATCGTCGAATCGAGAGACGAACGAACGAAACACTGTAAAAGTAAAACTACTAACAAGGTCATCTTTCCTCCCCTTGTGAGGGAGGAGAGGGAAGGGCCTCGACTTACGTCTTTGCCCTGACTTTCACCACCAGGGGTAGTAACCCCTGGGTCTTGGGGTGTCGCCGTTTGGCGGATTATACTAATAAATATATATCATAATAGTTTTTTTTTTTTTTTTTTTTTTTTTTTTTGTATTTTTTTTTTTTTTTTTTTTTTTTTTTAATGATATATATTTTTACAATTTTGGCTTAACTTAACAATATATATATATGTATTTTTTTTTTTTTTTTTTTTTTTCCTAAGTGAAATACAATTTATTAGTATACGCAGAGATCAAGTGGAGAGTATATGCGTGAAGTGAGAAGTTGGAAGTTTACAAATTACAATTGACAAAATTTCAATCAATAAACAAACACAAATTAGGGGGGAAAATAGAAATATAATGCAATGCAATTCGGGGGATGGGAGAGGGGGGTGGGGGGCTTCGTCCTCAGTTTCCTGGGTCCGGAGTCCCCAGGATTTCGCGGGGGAGGGGCCTCCACCGCCTACCAAAGTCGGGCGGGCGTGCGTGGAGGGGGGCTAGGGCATTCAGGTGGGCGTGGTGTCCGTTGTCCGCCTTGTCGTACATACGACGGGCGGACAACACAATATGGTCTTCAAGGCTCTCCACACCTGTGTCGCGGGCAATTATGTCGTTGCGGACATACCTGCCCGCGCCTACACTGGTGCGGAGAGCAACATTTTGGACTCGTTGGAGTCGTAGTCGGTCGGCAGTCTTCGTCAACGCGTACCATGCTGGTGCCGCGTAAGTCAGTCGGGACCGGATATAAGTTTTGTACACACGAATCTTGGTCCTTAGTGGCAGTCTGGATACCAAGACAGATCGGAGTTGACCCCTAGCGCTTCGCGCCTGTTGAAGGGCGCGATTCACTTGCGGGATCATTCTCAACGACCTGTCGATATCCACGCCGAGGTACCGCACGTGTGTATGCCACTGTATATCCTGGCCCCGGAGTCGTAATCTGTCAGGGTGGTTTCGGCTATGTGCGACAAACAGCGCGGCCGTCTTACCGACGTTGACAGCTATGCGCCATTTGTCTAGCCAGGGAGGGAGGAGGTCGAGGAGTCGCTGCATGCGACTTGCGGCTATCGTTGGGCTGCGGGAAGACGAGAAGAAAGCGCTGTCGTCAGCGAACAACGCAAGAACGACGTCCCTTTCCCCGGGGAGCAGGTGCCCCTCGAGGGTGGGGATGTCGTTCGTATAGTGCGCGTATAGCGCCGGCGACAGGCAGCTTCCCTGTGGTACCCCCGCAACGGCTGGTCGGGGGGCGGAGCCTATGCGCTCAACAGAGACGAAGAAGCTCCGTCTCTCGAGGAACGAAGCAACAAGCCTAATGAGCGCTGGAGGGAGGTCAGTCAGAGTCAACTTGTAGAGTAGTCCGTCGTGCCAAACTCGGTCGAACGCCTTCTCTACGTCCAAAAATACCGCGGCGGTGCAGTGATCACGGTTGAGTTCGTCGGCCAGCAAGTGGAGCACGCGCGTCAACTGCAGCGTCGTGCTGTGCTGGCTTCGGAACCCAAACTGCTCCGGCCGCGGTACTATACTTGGGTATATCCGACGGAGGAGAAGTCGCTCAAACAGCTTGGCAATAGTCGGTAGTAAGGTGATCGGCCTGTAGCTCGCAGGTAGGCGTCGGTCCTTACCCGGCTTTGGAAGGACGATCACCTTACCAGTCTTCCAGTAGTCGGGGAAATGGGACGTCCGGAGAATGCCGTTGAATAACCGCGTAAGTGCGGTCACACCTCGGCGGGGCAATTGTCGGAGGGACATGTTAGTAATTCCGTCGAAGCCGGGCGCCTTACGCCCTTGCAGGCGCAAGATCGCCTTCCTCACCTCGGCGGGGGATATAAAATACCCTCCGTCGAGGGGGGGGATTGGGCCCGACAGGAATTCTCTAACCTTTCCCTCGACAATTGCGTGGTGTTCCAGCACCTCTCGCGGGGCATCAGCGGCTACAGGGTGTGGCGAAAACTGCTCCTCAAGATGAGCCGCGAGAATCTCGGCTCGATCTGAGGGGGCAAATCGCCTCACCCCGCTCCGGTCGAGGAGGGGGTAGGTGGGGGCGGGGGCTCGAGTGAGCGCTCGGTTGAGCGCGTATAGATTGGCGTCGTGCTCGGCGGCCCGGTCGATCGTGGCCTCCCACGTCTCGCCACGCCAGGCCCGAACAGCCTCGGAGACCTCCGAGGAGACTCGCAGGAGATCGGCTCTCACGCGAGGGCAGCGAGATCGCGACCATTCGCGCCTCAGCTGCCTCTTCCTGCGTAAATCCTGCTTTATACGCAGGGGAAGGTCCTGACGAACCTTGGTCGGCCTGGAGATCGGCTTGGAGGCCGCATCCTTGGCCTCGGTGAGCTTGGACGCGAGTCGAACCGCCTCCTGCTCTACCTCCTCTGGGGAGCTGAGGCGACCCACATCCAAGCCTGCGAGAGATTGGGAGTAAGCCTCCCAATCCGTCTTAATGCCAGAAGGGCGGGGGGCAGTAAAAGAGGCAGAGAGTGCAAGGGTGATTAAAAGAGGTAGGTGGTTGGTGTCCAAGTCGTACAAAACTTCGACTTGGACGGGACAGAGGAAATTTTTTGTAAGTACTATGTCAAGTACGTCAGCGGCATGTTGGGTGTTCGTTGGTATGTGTGTCGGTGAGTCAGGCCCTAGTACGACTATGTCGCTGGCCTCCGCGTCCCGCTGTAGTTGACGGCCCACGGGGTTCATGACCCGGGACCCCCAATCGGGGTGTTTCGCGTTGAGGTCAGCGGCTAGAAGGGTTGGGGTGGGGGAGCTAAAAATAGCTGAGACATCCGTAGGGGAATAACGGGGGCCAGGGGGGCGATAGCCGGCGAAGAGTTTTAATTCGACTCCGGCCGCGCTCACCAAAACCCCCGTAGTTCTCAGCTCCTGAAAGGGAAGGTGCTCAATTTCTTCGTGTATGACGTCCCGCCTGACAAGGGCAGCGGTGCCCCGGAAGGCATTCCGGGTGGCGGGGGACAGTTCGTCCCGTCTATACACAAAGTAATTGGGCACGGAAAAGGGGATGTGGGGGGCTAATTTAGTCTCGCCCAGCAAGATGACATGAATGTCCTGTGCTTGGGCGAGGAGGCGGAGGGGCAGGGACTGACTCCTGACCCCTCCGGGATTCCAGTAAAGGACTCTCAGTGAATCCGTGCTACCCATTGTGGGTCCGGTTCAGCGAGGCCAGTCCTCGCACCGCGGCGTCCTGGAGGTTGCCTCCTGCCGCGATGGTGACAAAAAATCGCGTTGTTCACCATTTCAGATGTTTTCGGATGGGTAGGCTTCGCTTTCGGCTTCTTCGCGGCGGCGGAAGCTTTCGGCTTCTTGGCTGGAGTCGCCGGGGCTGGTGCCTCTGCTGCTACTGCGGTATCTGCCATTGCTGCTAATAATTAATTGTTTGTTTGTAGTATCGTCGAATCGAGAGACGAACGAACGAAACACTGTAAAAGTAAAACCAGATGGCGCTTCGGTTTAAGCTAGTATAGCATGACCGTAAGGAGAACGGCACAGCCGAGAGACGATTTCTCGTAGGAACGCTCACAACTTTTCACTAACATCGGTCTAATTAAATTTGATTTTATACAAATTTAGATACTGTTCGGCATTTTACCGACGGGCATGCGTCTTCCTTTTGAACATGACCCTCAGCATTGATAACAATCATAACGAACAAACGTAAGCCGAACTATATACTGACCATTTTTTCCGCCACTCTGCTCCTAGGATAGGTCGGGTCGTGTTTAAATTCAATTTTTCTCTATTTTAATTGTTTAATTCAATACTCACTGTCGACAAATAAACGGCGAACATATCAATATCATCGTGCGACACCATAACAAACATATTCTAATATATTTCATCGTATAGAACACAATCTGTTTGAACGCTCGGTAAAACACTATGCGCAGATTCTTAGTGAAACACTACTCGAGAACCGACTCAAATAGCATAATAATTCCCATAATATTAATGTAACACTGCTAACTATCAGACGAATCATAATCTTTCACTAAAATACTATAATAATTCATATACATTATACGAATATCTACACAATATACTTAATAACATTATGATCATCCATCGCACGCACACCAACCGCACACGTTTTAGCAAGCCAAGCCAATGTTAGTAAGTAACTAAGTACTATATAGTAAGTAAGTATATGATTTGTATATTTTTATTTATTAAGTAAATACATACTTACTCCCTCATAATATTTCATGTTAAGTATACCTAAGTAAGTACTCAACACATTCATCATAAATCATCTTAACGCTCATCGATGAATAGGAAAAAACGCAAATAAGTTGAAACAGTGATCGTTGATAATAATGTGTAAGTATATGAGCATTGTAACCATTAAGCCTATCTATCTCTATGTAATGTGAATAGTATTATGTAAGTACATACTTAGTATTAATAATGTCTATGATAGTCCCAATCCCCAATACTAAAAGTAAGACGTTTATCATATCAGTCAGAATGAAACATAGTTTTACCATCAGTAGGTATAGAATAATTTGCGGCCCTGAAAAGGGCCTTTTTTTTTTTTTATTGCGGTTCTGGTCGGCAGAAAGACGAGGACGAGGAGGAATTCCGGTCCGCGTTTAACCTCCGAAACCGTATAGGGTGCGACCTTGACGTTTCAGAGCGTAGACCACATCCATAGCGGTGACGGTCTTCCTCTTGGCGTGCTCCGTGTAAGTGACCGCGTCACGGATCACGTTCTCCAGGAACACCTTCAGCACGCCGCGGGTCTCCTCGTAGATCAGACCGGAGATACGTTTGACACCACCCCTGCGAGCCAGACGACGGATAGCGGGCTTCGTTATACCCTGGATGTTATCACGGAGCACTTTCCTGTGACGCTTGGCACCTCCTTTCCCCAGACCTTTACCTCCCTTACCGCGACCAGTCATATTTTTTTTTTTTTTTTTTCGAGAGAGTAACGAAACGAACCGAGGGAACGCAAGCGCGTCGACAGACAGCTACCGACACACAGTTACGACGCGAACGTAGAAACGCGTTATATTTATAGTAGTGAGCGAGGACTACAGCGGCGAGGCGGCGCGTGGTGTGGGGCGCCCCTTCGTCGCGGGGCGAGGTACATTTGCGACTGATAAATAATAATAATAATAATAATAATTAAAAAAAAAAAAAAACCCTTCCACATTCTGAATGCATGAGATTAGTGTACATAAATAGTGAGTGAGTATATATAATTAAGTATATTTTATGAGTGTCTGTCATTAAACTACCTAATACAATCATAACGGTATTTTAGGTAGCGAGGCAAGTATTAATCTAATCTAAAACAAGCTAGGTACGCATGTATGTATGTTATTATTATTTTTCCTTATAATATAATATAATATATAATACTTTGTTAATAGTTTGTTATAGTATTCAGAAAGATTAGTTCTGTGTGTGCGTTTCGAATAAAGATGTGAATGAGGAAAAATCGATTTTTATTTAATCGATTCTTTTCCCTAGTTTCGAACTAAAGACGTTTTGCATGTACCCAAGAAACATTTTGTTGTATTTCGATATATGTGTGGCCCTGAAAAGGGCCTTTTTGTATGTAAGCACTTTATCGTTGATGCATAACGCACGCCGCAACAACGCTTAGGCTCGCTCTCCGCGGATCCTGCGCGCAAGCTGGATGTCCTTGGGCATAATGGTGACGCGCTTCGCGTGAATTGCGCACAGATTGGTGTCCTCGAACAGACCCACCAGGTACGCCTCGCTGGCCTCCTGGAGAGCCATAACGGCGGAGCTCTGGAAACGGAGATCGGTCTTGAAGTCCTGAGCGATCTCACGCACGAGACGCTGGAACGGCAGCTTGCGGATCAGCAGCTCCGTGCTCTTCTGGTAGCGACGGATCTCGCGCAGCGCCACCGTGCCGGGCCTGTAGCGATGGGGCTTCTTGACGCCGCCGGTGGCGGGTGCGCTCTTGCGGGCCGCCTTAGTGGCGAGCTGTTTGCGCGGCGCTTTGCCACCGGTCGACTTGCGGGCAGTTTGCTTGGTGCGAGCCATGTCTCACTATTTTATTACTGTAGTAGTAACGAACAATAGAAATAAAAAAACTTCGGTACGGAACGGAACGCAACGCACGGTCTCACGGCGGCACGGTACGATGCGACTAATAAAAATTTCGTAGCCGCAGCGCTCTTATATTTATAGTGTATGGAGGCGCCTAAGTGAAGGAAGGCAGCTCACGAGGGGGGGAGGGGGAACACGAGCCGTGTTGTGTATTCGAATTATTTTTTAATAAAAATACTTATATAATAATAATAATAATAATAATAACTAAAAATGATACTTATTACTATTACTTATAGGTACCTACATACATAATTCCATTTCATCAAAAGAAAATTAAAACAAAAAAACTACTTGTTAGTTTTCCATATCAGTAAGATCAATTAATTATTACTTACTTACTTATTATTATTAGGAATTATAAATTTAAGAAAAAAAAAAAAAAAAAAACAAAAAGTCTTACTTACTTACTTACTTATTATCCATCATTCGTTTACAGAGTAAGCGCGAGCCGATCAGCCAGCCAGCCACCCCAGCGAGCATAATCATCATCATCATCATCATCATCATCATCATCGCTTCGATCATGTTGCCGATTCTGCACTGCATGCAAAGTTGGCGGCTCATCGCATCGCGGGCCGAGCTAAGTTCTTGTTGTAAGTTTATTATTAAGTAATAATAATAATATAATTTCGTTTACTACTAATATTAGATACTTACTTACTGCTACAACGACTACTGCACAAAGATGTGTGCGAGTATTGTTTTTTGTTTTTGTTCGTTTGTTCATAATCGAAAGAAACATTATATATGGTTGGTTATACATATAAATAGAATCATTTTGTGGCCCTGAAAAGGGCCTTTTTTGTGTGATGCGTCGCGCCAACAAGGCTAGTAGTAGGCACACTCTACTTGGAGCTGGTGTACTTGGTGACAGCCTTTGTGCCCTCGCTGACTGCGTGCTTCGCCAGCTCGCCGGGCAGCAGCAGCCTCACGGACGTCTGCACCTCCCTGGACGTTATGGTGGAGCGCTTGTTGTAGTGCGCCAGGCGGGACGCCTCGGCGGCGATCCGCTCGAAGATGTCGTTCACGAACGAGTTCATGATGGACATGGCCTTGCTGGAGATACCGGTGTCGGGGTGCACCTGTTTTAGCACTTTGTAGATGTAGATGGCGTAGCTCTCCTTCCTCTTGTGCTTCTTCTTTTTCTTGTCAGTCTTAGAGATGTTCTTCTGGGCCTTGCCGGATTTCTTGGCGGCCTTACCGCTGGTCTTCGGCGGCATGACGATAATGTATTAGATTATTATTATTATAAATGCGTATTGATGCGATACGTACGTCTGCAACGTGAGCCGAACAGACGGAAAGTAGTAAAATCACCCAGAAAAAAGCCGTATTTAACGAGCTCAACATCGAGGGGAGGCGGCGGGCGACGCGGAGCGGGCACGTACTTTGAGACCAATGGCGTTCGTCGCTTAATTATATACAGATTTGCCTTCTCACTCGCACAATGTAATAAAATCGATCCTACCCCCCGCCCTTCGCCCCGACTCTCACCCGTAACCCGTAAACCGCAGGTATATTTCTTTTGTTTTTGTACCTACACTAAACACTAATTATGAGCAGGCACAAATGTAATAATAATAATAATAATAATTATTATTATTATTATTATTATTAATATCTAATAATAGTAATAGTGCTTAACATACATAATGCTATCACTACTCGCAGAGTCCGGGTATACCTAGGACTTTTATTACGTAGGTTTATTCTAATATGTACAATATAATACTTAATAATTATTTGAATTTATATGTCGTATAAACGTTTCTTTTTATTGATCAAGGATCAAGACGCTGAACTGTACGCGGTCGTCGGTGCTGGCTGCTGCTGCTGCTGCTGCTGCTGCTGCTGCTGCTGCTGCTGCTGCTGCTGCTGCTGACGCTGACGTAGCCGATGTAGCCGATACGAGGTACCGACCTAATAATTATTATTACCTACTTACTTACTTACCAACAACAACCGCTGAACGATGAACATCATAACGTACGCATAGTCATAGAAACATTAATTAACATTAAGTTACTGAATCATATTGTGGCCCTGAAAAGGGCCTTTTAGTGTTGCTTTTTCGCGTAACGTCGTATTACGCCTTCTTCTCGGTCTTCTTGGGCAGGAGAACAGCCTGGATGTTAGGTAGGACGCCGCCCTGAGCGATAGTAACGCCCGACAGTAGCTTGTTCAGCTCCTCGTCGTTCCTGATCGCTAGCTGCAGATGACGCGGGATTATCCTGGTCTTCTTGTTGTCCCTGGCGGCGTTGCCTGCCAGCTCGAGCACCTCAGCCGCTAGGTACTCCATAACGGCGGCAAGGTAGACGGGAGCGCCGGCACCCACGCGCTCGGCGTAGTTGCCATGCCTCAGCAGACGATGGATACGACCGACGGGGAACTGTAATCCGGCACGGTTCGAACGGGACTTTGCCTTACCCTTGACCTTTCCTCCCTTGCCACGTCCGGACATGGTAATGAAAAAGTTTGTGAGCGAATTAACAATGACAAACGCGCGCGCCTTAGTACGGCGAGCGGAGCAGAGTGTTTTTTTTCGAGCAGCGTTGTCCGTTTTATTTGTAGCGGCGTCGAATCGACCGAGGGGTGGGGAACGTAACAAGCGATACCGGAACATAAATATATCGTCCCTTAAATGTTAATCCTTTAGATAACAATGGAACAATAGACATATGGCAATAGGCACCGCACCCTAATTAGCGTTTACCTGTCTAATTGCATTGTCTTAACGGACGGATCTAGTATAGTAGTTAGTTAGTTAGCTAGTAGGTCTCCGTCAGGCAGTCGGTGTCTCAGTAATTGAAAATTCGCTGTGCCGGGCGAAGAAAGAAAGCGAATGAACAAGATGATACATATTATTATGCAAATGGATTCTTTCTATGAAGAAAATTAGTATATTGATTGATTGCATTACGCATTCGCATCGCATGGCATGGCATGGCATGGCATGGCATGGCATAATACAGCTGTTGCTAATTATAATTTTGTTCTGAGATGGTGAAGGTTGTGGTGCTGCTTGCCGTTTCTTTGTGTACCTACAGATATTGAATTGAATTAACGGCGGCGCCTGAAGAATGTAGCGGTCATCGTTTACGATAGTTTCAGAAACATTTCACGTGCATTAACGTGTATGAAAGTTTTGTTAGCCCTGAAAAGGGCTTTTTGGTGAACGCATAGGTGTGCGTGTGTGCATGTAACACACGCGACGCCATGCAAGGTGCGATTCTCCTGCCTGCCTGCCTGCCTGCACGTTCGGGATCGACGACGCGACGACGACGACCACGACGACGGCGGCGGCGGACGAACCGACACCCACACGAGGATTGTAGGTTTGCGCACCTACGATCCTACTTCTTCGAGGCGGTGGCCTTCTTGCCGGCCGCAGCCTTCGATTTGGGAGTGGCCGCTGCTTTTTTCGGTTTGGGCGCCTTCGGTTTCTTGGTAGGTGGCTTGGCGGTCTTCTTGGCCTTCGGAGCGGCAGCGGCGGCGGCGGCGGACTTTGCCCTGGCGGGCGAGGCGACGGCCGCCTTCCTGGCGGCGGCCGGCTTCCTCTTGGCCGCGGCGGCGGCCCTCTTGTCTTTGGGTGTCGCCTTCGCGATTGCGGCCTTCGATTTGGACGGCGAAGCGGCAGCGGTCGCCTTCTTCCTCTTACCGCCGGGGGAAGCGGCGGCGCCGACGCGGGAAGCGGCAGCCTTCTTCGATTTGGCCGGCGACGATGCGGCCGCAGACACCTTCGCCTTGGCGGAGGCGGACGATTTCTTGCCGGCTGCGCTCTTGGAGCTCTTCGATTCCAACTTGAACGAACCGGAGGCGCCGGTGCCCTTCGTCTGAATAAGGGCGCCCGACTCGACCGCGCTCTTCAGGTACCTCCTTATGAACGGGGCGAGCTTCTCGGAGTCGACCTTGTACTCTGCGGCGATGTACTTCTTGATGGCCTTCAGGGAGGAACCGCTGCGCTCCTTCAGCTCCTTGATCGCGTTGTTCACCATTTCAGATGTTTTCGGATGGGTAGGCTTCGCTTTCGGCTTCTTCGCGGCGGCGGAAGCTTTCGGCTTCTTGGCTGGAGTCGCCGGGGCTGGTGCCTCTGCTGCTACTGCGGTATCTGCCATTGCTGCTAATAATTAATTGTTTGTTTGTAGTATCGTCGAATCGAGAGACGAACGAACGAAACACTGTAAAAGTAAAACCAGATGGCGCTTCGGTTTAAGCTAGTATAGCATGACCGTAAGGAGAACGGCACAGCCGAGAGACGATTTCTCGTAGGAACGCTCACAACTTTTCACTAACATCGGTCTAATTAAATTTGATTTTATACAAATTTAGATACTGTTCGGCATTTTACCGACGGGCATGCGTCTTCCTTTTGAACATGACCCTCAGCATTGATAACAATCATAACGAACAAACGTAAGCCGAACTATATACTGACCATTTTTTCCGCCACTCTGCTCCTAGGATAGGTCGGGTCGTGTTTAAATTCAATTTTTCTCTATTTTAATTGTTTAATTCAATACTCACTGTCGACAAATAAACGGCGAACATATCAATATCATCGTGCGACACCATAACAAACATATTCTAATATATTTCATCGTATAGAACACAATCTGTTTGAACGCTCGGTAAAACACTATGCGCAGATTCTTAGTGAAACACTACTCGAGAACCGACTCAAATAGCATAATAATTCCCATAATATTAATGTAACACTGCTAACTATCAGACGAATCATAATCTTTCACTAAAATACTATAATAATTCATATACATTATACGAATATCTACACAATATACTTAATAACATTATGATCATCCATCGCACGCACACCAACCGCACACGTTTTAGCAAGCCAAGCCAATGTTAGTAAGTAACTAAGTACTATATAGTAAGTAAGTATATGATTTGTATATTTTTATTTATTAAGTAAATACATACTTACTCCCTCATAATATTTCATGTTAAGTATACCTAAGTAAGTACTCAACACATTCATCATAAATCATCTTAACGCTCATCGATGAATAGGAAAAAACGCAAATAAGTTGAAACAGTGATCGTTGATAATAATGTGTAAGTATATGAGCATTGTAACCATTAAGCCTATCTATCTCTATGTAATGTGAATAGTATTATGTAAGTACATACTTAGTATTAATAATGTCTATGATAGTCCCAATCCCCAATACTAAAAGTAAGACGTTTATCATATCAGTCAGAATGAAACATAGTTTTACCATCAGTAGGTATAGAATAATTTGCGGCCCTGAAAAGGGCCTTTTTTTTTTTTTATTGCGGTTCTGGTCGGCAGAAAGACGAGGACGAGGAGGAATTCCGGTCCGCGTTTAACCTCCGAAACCGTATAGGGTGCGACCTTGACGTTTCAGAGCGTAGACCACATCCATAGCGGTGACGGTCTTCCTCTTGGCGTGCTCCGTGTAAGTGACCGCGTCACGGATCACGTTCTCCAGGAACACCTTCAGCACGCCGCGGGTCTCCTCGTAGATCAGACCGGAGATACGTTTGACACCACCCCTGCGAGCCAGACGACGGATAGCGGGCTTCGTTATACCCTGGATGTTATCACGGAGCACTTTCCTGTGACGCTTGGCACCTCCTTTCCCCAGACCTTTACCTCCCTTACCGCGACCAGTCATATTTTTTTTTTTTTTTTTTCGAGAGAGTAACGAAACGAACCGAGGGAACGCAAGCGCGTCGACAGACAGCTACCGACACACAGTTACGACGCGAACGTAGAAACGCGTTATATTTATAGTAGTGAGCGAGGACTACAGCGGCGAGGCGGCGCGTGGTGTGGGGCGCCCCTTCGTCGCGGGGCGAGGTACATTTGCGACTGATAAATAATAATAATAATAATAATAATTAAAAAAAAAAAAAAACCCTTCCACATTCTGAATGCATGAGATTAGTGTACATAAATAGTGAGTGAGTATATATAATTAAGTATATTTTATGAGTGTCTGTCATTAAACTACCTAATACAATCATAACGGTATTTTAGGTAGCGAGGCAAGTATTAATCTAATCTAAAACAAGCTAGGTACGCATGTATGTATGTTATTATTATTTTTCCTTATAATATAATATAATATATAATACTTTGTTAATAGTTTGTTATAGTATTCAGAAAGATTAGTTCTGTGTGTGCGTTTCGAATAAAGATGTGAATGAGGAAAAATCGATTTTTATTTAATCGATTCTTTTCCCTAGTTTCGAACTAAAGACGTTTTGCATGTACCCAAGAAACATTTTGTTGTATTTCGATATATGTGTGGCCCTGAAAAGGGCCTTTTTGTATGTAAGCACTTTATCGTTGATGCATAACGCACGCCGCAACAACGCTTAGGCTCGCTCTCCGCGGATCCTGCGCGCAAGCTGGATGTCCTTGGGCATAATGGTGACGCGCTTCGCGTGAATTGCGCACAGATTGGTGTCCTCGAACAGACCCACCAGGTACGCCTCGCTGGCCTCCTGGAGAGCCATAACGGCGGAGCTCTGGAAACGGAGATCGGTCTTGAAGTCCTGAGCGATCTCACGCACGAGACGCTGGAACGGCAGCTTGCGGATCAGCAGCTCCGTGCTCTTCTGGTAGCGACGGATCTCGCGCAGCGCCACCGTGCCGGGCCTGTAGCGATGGGGCTTCTTGACGCCGCCGGTGGCGGGTGCGCTCTTGCGGGCCGCCTTAGTGGCGAGCTGTTTGCGCGGCGCTTTGCCACCGGTCGACTTGCGGGCAGTTTGCTTGGTGCGAGCCATGTCTCACTATTTTATTACTGTAGTAGTAACGAACAATAGAAATAAAAAAACTTCGGTACGGAACGGAACGCAACGCACGGTCTCACGGCGGCACGGTACGATGCGACTAATAAAAATTTCGTAGCCGCAGCGCTCTTATATTTATAGTGTATGGAGGCGCCTAAGTGAAGGAAGGCAGCTCACGAGGGGGGGAGGGGGAACACGAGCCGTGTTGTGTATTCGAATTATTTTTTAATAAAAATACTTATATAATAATAATAATAATAATAATAACTAAAAATGATACTTATTACTATTACTTATAGGTACCTACATACATAATTCCATTTCATCAAAAGAAAATTAAAACAAAAAAACTACTTGTTAGTTTTCCATATCAGTAAGATCAATTAATTATTACTTACTTACTTATTATTATTAGGAATTATAAATTTAAGAAAAAAAAAAAAAAAAAAACAAAAAGTCTTACTTACTTACTTACTTATTATCCATCATTCGTTTACAGAGTAAGCGCGAGCCGATCAGCCAGCCAGCCACCCCAGCGAGCATAATCATCATCATCATCATCATCATCATCATCATCATCGCTTCGATCATGTTGCCGATTCTGCACTGCATGCAAAGTTGGCGGCTCATCGCATCGCGGGCCGAGCTAAGTTCTTGTTGTAAGTTTATTATTAAGTAATAATAATAATATAATTTCGTTTACTACTAATATTAGATACTTACTTACTGCTACAACGACTACTGCACAAAGATGTGTGCGAGTATTGTTTTTTGTTTTTGTTCGTTTGTTCATAATCGAAAGAAACATTATATATGGTTGGTTATACATATAAATAGAATCATTTTGTGGCCCTGAAAAGGGCCTTTTTTGTGTGATGCGTCGCGCCAACAAGGCTAGTAGTAGGCACACTCTACTTGGAGCTGGTGTACTTGGTGACAGCCTTTGTGCCCTCGCTGACTGCGTGCTTCGCCAGCTCGCCGGGCAGCAGCAGCCTCACGGACGTCTGCACCTCCCTGGACGTTATGGTGGAGCGCTTGTTGTAGTGCGCCAGGCGGGACGCCTCGGCGGCGATCCGCTCGAAGATGTCGTTCACGAACGAGTTCATGATGGACATGGCCTTGCTGGAGATACCGGTGTCGGGGTGCACCTGTTTTAGCACTTTGTAGATGTAGATGGCGTAGCTCTCCTTCCTCTTGTGCTTCTTCTTTTTCTTGTCAGTCTTAGAGATGTTCTTCTGGGCCTTGCCGGATTTCTTGGCGGCCTTACCGCTGGTCTTCGGCGGCATGACGATAATGTATTAGATTATTATTATTATAAATGCGTATTGATGCGATACGTACGTCTGCAACGTGAGCCGAACAGACGGAAAGTAGTAAAATCACCCAGAAAAAAGCCGTATTTAACGAGCTCAACATCGAGGGGAGGCGGCGGGCGACGCGGAGCGGGCACGTACTTTGAGACCAATGGCGTTCGTCGCTTAATTATATACAGATTTGCCTTCTCACTCGCACAATGTAATAAAATCGATCCTACCCCCCGCCCTTCGCCCCGACTCTCACCCGTAACCCGTAAACCGCAGGTATATTTCTTTTGTTTTTGTACCTACACTAAACACTAATTATGAGCAGGCACAAATGTAATAATAATAATAATAATTATTATTATTATTATTATTATTATTAATATCTAATAATAGTAATAGTGCTTAACATACATAATGCTATCACTACTCGCAGAGTCCGGGTATACCTAGGACTTTTATTACGTAGGTTTATTCTAATATGTACAATATAATACTTAATAATTATTTGAATTTATATGTCGTATAAACGTTTCTTTTTATTGATCAAGGATCAAGACGCTGAACTGTACGCGGTCGTCGGTGCTGGCTGCTGCTGCTGCTGCTGCTGCTGCTGCTGCTGCTGCTGCTGCTGCTGCTGCTGCTGCTGCTGACGCTGACGTAGCCGATGTAGCCGATACGAGGTACCGACCTAATAATTATTATTACCTACTTACTTACTTACCAACAACAACCGCTGAACGATGAACATCATAACGTACGCATAGTCATAGAAACATTAATTAACATTAAGTTACTGAATCATATTGTGGCCCTGAAAAGGGCCTTTTAGTGTTGCTTTTTCGCGTAACGTCGTATTACGCCTTCTTCTCGGTCTTCTTGGGCAGGAGAACAGCCTGGATGTTAGGTAGGACGCCGCCCTGAGCGATAGTAACGCCCGACAGTAGCTTGTTCAGCTCCTCGTCGTTCCTGATCGCTAGCTGCAGATGACGCGGGATTATCCTGGTCTTCTTGTTGTCCCTGGCGGCGTTGCCTGCCAGCTCGAGCACCTCAGCCGCTAGGTACTCCATAACGGCGGCAAGGTAGACGGGAGCGCCGGCACCCACGCGCTCGGCGTAGTTGCCATGCCTCAGCAGACGATGGATACGACCGACGGGGAACTGTAATCCGGCACGGTTCGAACGGGACTTTGCCTTACCCTTGACCTTTCCTCCCTTGCCACGTCCGGACATGGTAATGAAAAAGTTTGTGAGCGAATTAACAATGACAAACGCGCGCGCCTTAGTACGGCGAGCGGAGCAGAGTGTTTTTTTTCGAGCAGCGTTGTCCGTTTTATTTGTAGCGGCGTCGAATCGACCGAGGGGTGGGGAACGTAACAAGCGATACCGGAACATAAATATATCGTCCCTTAAATGTTAATCCTTTAGATAACAATGGAACAATAGACATATGGCAATAGGCACCGCACCCTAATTAGCGTTTACCTGTCTAATTGCATTGTCTTAACGGACGGATCTAGTATAGTAGTTAGTTAGTTAGCTAGTAGGTCTCCGTCAGGCAGTCGGTGTCTCAGTAATTGAAAATTCGCTGTGCCGGGCGAAGAAAGAAAGCGAATGAACAAGATGATACATATTATTATGCAAATGGATTCTTTCTATGAAGAAAATTAGTATATTGATTGATTGCATTACGCATTCGCATCGCATGGCATGGCATGGCATGGCATGGCATGGCATAATACAGCTGTTGCTAATTATAATTTTGTTCTGAGATGGTGAAGGTTGTGGTGCTGCTTGCCGTTTCTTTGTGTACCTACAGATATTGAATTGAATTAACGGCGGCGCCTGAAGAATGTAGCGGTCATCGTTTACGATAGTTTCAGAAACATTTCACGTGCATTAACGTGTATGAAAGTTTTGTTAGCCCTGAAAAGGGCTTTTTGGTGAACGCATAGGTGTGCGTGTGTGCATGTAACACACGCGACGCCATGCAAGGTGCGATTCTCCTGCCTGCCTGCCTGCCTGCACGTTCGGGATCGACGACGCGACGACGACGACCACGACGACGGCGGCGGCGGACGAACCGACACCCACACGAGGATTGTAGGTTTGCGCACCTACGATCCTACTTCTTCGAGGCGGTGGCCTTCTTGCCGGCCGCAGCCTTCGATTTGGGAGTGGCCGCTGCTTTTTTCGGTTTGGGCGCCTTCGGTTTCTTGGTAGGTGGCTTGGCGGTCTTCTTGGCCTTCGGAGCGGCAGCGGCGGCGGCGGCGGACTTTGCCCTGGCGGGCGAGGCGACGGCCGCCTTCCTGGCGGCGGCCGGCTTCCTCTTGGCCGCGGCGGCGGCCCTCTTGTCTTTGGGTGTCGCCTTCGCGATTGCGGCCTTCGATTTGGACGGCGAAGCGGCAGCGGTCGCCTTCTTCCTCTTACCGCCGGGGGAAGCGGCGGCGCCGACGCGGGAAGCGGCAGCCTTCTTCGATTTGGCCGGCGACGATGCGGCCGCAGACACCTTCGCCTTGGCGGAGGCGGACGATTTCTTGCCGGCTGCGCTCTTGGAGCTCTTCGATTCCAACTTGAACGAACCGGAGGCGCCGGTGCCCTTCGTCTGAATAAGGGCGCCCGACTCGACCGCGCTCTTCAGGTACCTCCTTATGAACGGGGCGAGCTTCTCGGAGTCGACCTTGTACTCTGCGGCGATGTACTTCTTGATGGCCTTCAGGGAGGAACCGCTGCGCTCCTTCAGCTCCTTGATCGCGTTGTTCACCATTTCAGATGTTTTCGGATGGGTAGGCTTCGCTTTCGGCTTCTTCGCGGCGGCGGAAGCTTTCGGCTTCTTGGCTGGAGTCGCCGGGGCTGGTGCCTCTGCTGCTACTGCGGTATCTGCCATTGCTGCTAATAATTAATTGTTTGTTTGTAGTATCGTCGAATCGAGAGACGAACGAACGAAACACTGTAAAAGTAAAAACAACAAACAAGGTCATCTTTCCTCCCCTTGTGAGGGAGGAGAGGGAAGGGCCTCGACTTACGTCTTTGCCCTGACTTTCACCACCAGGGGTAGTAACCCCTGGGTCATGGGCTGTCGCCTTTCGGCGGAGTCTCTTATAACTAACTAATCCTATAATATATCCATTTTTTTTTTATTTTTTTTTTGATTGTTTTTTTTGTATATTTTTTTTTTTTGTTTTGTTTTGTTTTGTTTTGTGTTTTTTTTATTTTATTTTTATTTTTTTTTATTTTTTTTTTATGGATATATATTTCTTACAATTAATCTTAACCTAACACAGTATATATATATATATATATATATATATTTTTTTTTTTTTTTTTTTTTTTTTTTTTTTTTTTATATATTACAAGTTAGAATATAGAATATAGAATATAGAATATAGAGACAGGGCATTCGAAGGAGTGTTTAGAGGAACACAAATTTAAAATAATAAAGGGTAGTAACATTTGACATTGAAAAGAGGATAAGGGGAGATAATGTTGGGGATCTTGGGTGTGGGAGAGGGGTGGGGGGCTCCGTCCTCAGTTACCTGAGTCCGGAGTCCCCAGAATATCGCGGGGGAGCGCCCTCCAGCGCCTGCCAAAATCAGGCGGACGTGCGTGCAGGGGGGCCAAGGTCCTCAAATGTGCGTGGTGTCCATTGTCCGCCTTGTCGTACATACGACGGGCGGACAACACAATGTGGTCTTCTAGGCTCTCCACACCTGTGTCGCGGGCAATTATGTCGTTGCGGACATACCTGCCCGCGCCTACACTGGTGCGGAGAGCAACATTTTGGACTCGTTGGAGTCGTAGTCGGTCGGCAGTCTTCGTCAACGCGTACCATGCTGGTGCCGCGTAAGTCAGTCGGGACCGGATATAAGTTTTGTACACACGAATCTTGGTCCTTAGTGGCAGTCTGGATACCAAGACAGATCGGAGTTGACCCCTAGCGCTTCGCGCCTGTTGAAGGGCGCGATTCACTTGCGGGATCATTCTCAACGACCTGTCGATATCCACGCCGAGGTACCGCACGTGTGTATGCCACTGTATATCCTGGCCCCGGAGTCGTAGTCTGTCAGGGTGGTTTCGGCTATGTGCGACAAACAGCGCGGCCGTCTTACCGACGTTGACAGCTATGCGCCATTTGTCTAGCCAGGGAGGGAGGAGGTCGAGGAGTCGCTGCATGCGACTTGCGGCTATCGTTGGGCTGCGGGAAGACGAGAAGAAAGCGCTGTCGTCAGCGAACAACGCAAGAACGACGTCCCTTTCCCCGGGGAGCAGGTGCCCCTCGAGGGTGGGGATGTCGTTCGTATAGTGCGCGTATAGCGCCGGCGACAGGCAGCTTCCCTGTGGTACCCCCGCAACGGCTGGTCGGGGGGCGGAGCCTATGCGCTCAACAGAGACGAAGAAGCTCCGTCTCTCGAGGAACGAAGCAACAAGCCTAATGAGCGCTGGAGGGAGGTCAGTCAGAGTCAACTTGTAGAGTAGTCCGTCGTGCCAAACTCGGTCGAACGCCTTCTCTACGTCCAAAAATACCGCGGCGGTGCAGTGATCACGGTTGAGTTCGTCGGCCAGCAAGTGGAGCACGCGCGTCAACTGCAGCGTCGTGCTGTGCTGGCTTCGGAACCCAAACTGCTCCGGCCGCGGTACTATACCTGGGTATATCCGACGGAGGAGAAGTCGCTCAAACAGTTTGGCAATAGTCGGTAGTAAGGTGATCGGCCTGTAGCTCGCAGGTAGGCGTCGGTCCTTACCCGGCTTTGGAAGGACGATCACCTTACCAGTCTTCCAGTAGTCGGGGAAATGGGACGTCCGGAGAATGCCGTTGAATAACCGCGTAAGTGCGGTCACACCTCGGCGGGGCAATTGTCGGAGGGACATGTTAGTAATTCCGTCGAAGCCGGGCGCCTTACGCCCTTGCAGGCGCAAGATCGCCTTCCTCACCTCGGCGGGGGATATAAAATACCCTCCGTCGAGGGGGGGGATTGGGCCCGACAGGAATTCTCTAACCTTTCCCTCGACAATTGCGTGGTGTTCCAGCACCTCTCGCGGGGCATCAGCGGCTACAGGGTGTGGCGAAAACTGCTCCTCAAGATGAGCCGCGAGAATCTCGGCTCGATCTGAGGGGGCAAATCGCCTCACCCCGCTCCGGTCGAGGAGGGGGTAGGTGGGGGCGGGGGCTCGAGTGAGCGCTCGGTTGAGCGCGTATAGGTTGGCGTCGTGCTCGGCGGCCCGGTCGATCGTGGCCTCCCACGTCTCGCCACGCCAGGCCCGAACAGCCTCGGAGACCTCCGAGGAGACTCGCAGGAGATCGGCTCTCACGCGAGGGCAGCGAGATCGCGACCATTCGCGCCTCAGCTGCCTCTTCCTGCGTAAATCCTGCTTTATACGCAGGGGAAGGTCCTGACGAACCTTGGTCGGCCTGGAGATCGGCTTGGAGGCCGCATCCTTGGCCTCGGTGAGCTTGGACGCGAGTCGAACCGCCTCCTGCTCTACCTCCTCTGGGGAGCTGAGGCGACCCACATCCAAGCCTGCGAGAGATTGGGAGTAAGCCTCCCAATCCGTCTTAATGCCAGAAGGGCGGGGGGCAGTAAAAGAGGCAGAGAGTGCAAGGGTGATTAAAAGAGGTAGGTGGTTGGTGTCCAAGTCGTACAAAACTTCGACTTGGACGGGACAGAGGAAATTTTTTGTAAGAACTATGTCAAGTACGTCAGCGGCATGTTGGGTGTTCGTTGGTATGTGTGTCGGTGAGTCAGGCCCTAGTACGACTATGTCGCTGGCCTCCGCGTCCCGCTGAAGTTGACGGCCCACGGGGTTCATGACCCGGGACCCCCAATCGGGGTGTTTCGCGTTGAGGTCAGCGGCTAGAAGGGTTGGGGTGGGGGAGCTAAAAATAGCTGAGACATCCGTAGGGGAATAACGGGGGCCAGGGGGGCGATAGCCGGCGAAGAGTTTTAATTCGACTCCGGCCGCGCTCACCAAAACCCCCGTAGTTCTCAGCTCCTGAAAGGGAAGGTGCTCAATTTCTTCGTGTATGACGTCCCGCCTGACAAGGGCAGCGGTGCCCCGGAAGGCATTCCGGGTGGCGGGGGACAGTTCGTCCCGTCTATACACGAAGTAATTGGGCACGGAAAAGGGGATGTGGGGGGCTAATTTAGTCTCGCCCAGCAAGATGACATGAATGTCCTGTGCTTGGGCGAGGAGGCGGAGGGGCAGGGACTGACTCCTGACCCCTCCGGGATTCCAGTAAAGGACTCTCAATTGAGCCGTGCTACCCATTGTGGGTCCGGTTCAGCGAGGCCAGTCCTCGCACCGCGGCGTCCTGGAGGTTGCCTCCTGCCGCGATGGTGACGAGGAATTCCGTCAGGACCCCAAGGATTAGCTCCAGTGGGTTCCCGGCGGATCCTGCCATACTGAACCCGGCCGCTGGGTGCGTCGGGTGGAGATCTGTGGGGGGGGGGGCTTGTGCTGGGACCGGTCGGGCTCGAGGGTCCGGACGTTGGCGCTGAGGCAGCGGCACCCACTGCGGGGCGGTTGCCCTCAGTACCGAGGGAATGAGGGTGGGGGGGGGAACTGGGCCCGCCGCTGCTCGCGAATCGTCGCTGGCGCACTCCACCACCGCGGCCGGGATCGGCAGGCGGTAGGTCGGGACTGGGGCCAAACGGGTCGCGGCAACGGGCGGGGGGGGAGCGGCTGACTGAGCGGGGGGAGGAACAGTCTGGGAGGGGATGGGGGGCTGCTGAGGCGTGGACGCCGCAATTGGCTTAGCCCGGCGGCGCTTACCGCCTCTGCGATTCCGCCTCCCGGGGACTTGTTGTCCTCGCTCTGTGGGCGGGTTAGCGAGAGTGTGGGCTGGCGGATCGAACGCCGTGGCCCGGCTCGGGGCGTCAGTGCGCCTGGGTGGGCGGGCGGTCGGTGACGCCGCCCTGCCGCGAGCGAAGTTTTGAGGAGCGGGTTCGATCCTCGTTTGGGATGCCTCACGTCTGTAGGTGGGGGCGGAAGGCGCGGGGGGAAGCGGGGGGGGGAACTTAATTCCCCTCTTCCGCGCCTCACGCCTAAATACGGGGCATCGGCGATCATTCGCCGTGTGTTCCCTGGTGCAGTTTGCGCATGTGGGTTTGGCCGTGGTTTCGCGGGGGCAGTCCGCCGCGAAATGTTGGCCCCCACAGCGCACACACCGTTGCGGCCGGTGGCAATTGACCGAGGCGTGGCCGAATGCCTGACAGCGGTGACATTGTGGCACCCTGTTGGCCGCGCCTCGCCAGTGCTCCACGGTGACACCGGGCATGCAGAGGAGCTCCTTGGTCCCGTACATACGGGTGAGCTCCTCCTGGGTCATGTGGTCGAGCTGGGCGTGGAACAAGCACCCAGCTCGACCTAGTTTGGCGGAGATGTGGCGGACGTAACGGACCGGGAAGTCCAGCTCCGCCAGGGCCGACCTTATCTCCTCCGGGTCGGTATCCGCGGGCAATCCGCGGATAGCGACCTTCGTGGGCAAGTCGGCCTGGACGCTATAGCAGTACCAGCTGATGGCCGGGTCTGCTGCCATAGCGTCCACCAGATGGCGCTGGACCACCCGGTACTCCTCGGGCGATCTCGGGATAAACCGCACCCCCTTACCTAATGCAGCAGGGGATGATGGGCGCGCGGGGGCTGAGGCCACGGCAGCGTAGGCCCGGGCAGCGACAGGCGCTGCCGCAGGCGGCACTACGGGCTCCGGGGTCGGGGCGCGGGGTGGGGGGGGTGACCCCAGGTTGGCTAGGTAGGCCGCGTAGGCGGCCGCGGACCTCGGAGAAGGGGTAGGCGGGGACGCGAGGGGAAGGTCGAGCGGCACTGTCTGAGACGGCTCGATGGGTTCCACCGAGGCCGCCTCAGAGTCCGCGTCGGATTCCTCGCCCGACTCCCCACTTACCTCTGAGCTTGAGGAGGACGATGTCGGTCCGGGCAACGCCAGAAGCTCGGGCCGGGGTGATGCGGGTGAAGACGACGCTGGGGACGCCGGCTGGGGGAGGCGGATCACCGCGGATGCGGCAGTCGACGCCCCCCTCCGGGTCGGGATCCTCGACGTCGTCGGTGTGGCGATCAGCGGGGGTGAGGGCGACAAGGGCAGCACCTTC
Source organism: Chloroclysta siterata (assembly GCA_932294275.1). Lineage (NCBI taxonomy): Eukaryota > Metazoa > Arthropoda > Insecta > Lepidoptera > Geometridae > Chloroclysta > Chloroclysta siterata. The sequence continues at coordinate 4,206,693 of OW028595.1, read as the reverse complement.
TGCCTCTTGTCGTCGTGGCGCGGTTGCGGTTCCTCGACCGAGGAATCCGCTGAGCGCGGCCTGGGCATCTTTCTGCCTCCGGGGCGAAGTCCGGGTTCGGCGTGATGCGGAATCTCAGTTCCGCTATCACGGAGCCCTTGGCCCGCGGAGGTAGAGGGGGCAGCTGCTAGGGCTGCGAGCGTCGCTGGGCCAGGGCGGAAGTAGCCGGGAGGGTATTGAACGGATTTCTCCGGCTCAAATAAGTCCCGGCATACAATCGCCCTGTCCATTTTTGATGGTCGCTTGGCGCGATCCGGAGGTTTGCGGGGGGGGGGCGCTACTGTCGTCGGCCATGACGACCGGCGAACACGAGCGGCGGGTGAGGCGGGGTGGGGTGAGGGGTTGGGGGGGGGTTTCCAGGAAGAAGGGACCGTTGGGGCTGCTAGCTTATACTGGGGGAATCCCAGCAACCGGCCAGCAGGTCACCAACGGAAGGTGGATGGGGCGGGGGAAGGACCGGTTGTCACTGCACTGGATGTTTCCAATGAAACACCAGGTAGTGACGCACGAGACGGACGGGACGGAGTAGGCTGGGGCGGATTCAACCGTTCCGACGGCGACGGGTGCAGAACGCGACCGCGTACCAACACGCGACACTCCGGGGGGCGCGATACTCCCAACGGTGGGGTCGCACCAGCCCGCGGTTGTCAAGCGTGAGGTGGGGGGGGTAGCGTGAGGACGTAAGAGGCGCACGAACACTCGAGCGCACGGATACGACGGGAGTGAAAAAGTAAAACCAGATGGCGCTTCGGTTTAAGCTAGTATAGCATGACCGTAAGGAGAACGGCACAGCCGAGAGACGATTTCTCGTAGGAACGCTCACAACTTTTCACTAACATCGGTCTAATTAAATTTGATTTTATACAAATTTAGATACTGTTCGGCATTTTACCGACGGGCATGCGTCTTCCTTTTGAACATGACCCTCAGCATTGATAACAATCATAACGAACAAACGTAAGCCGAACTATATACTGACCATTTTTTCCGCCACTCTGCTCCTAGGATAGGTCGGGTCGTGTTTAAATTCAATTTTTCTCTATTTTAATTGTTTAATTCAATACTCACTGTCGACAAATAAACGGCGAACATATCAATATCATCGTGCGACACCATAACAAACATATTCTAATATATTTCATCGTATAGAACACAATCTGTTTGAACGCTCGGTAAAACACTATGCGCAGATTCTTAGTGAAACACTACTCGAGAACCGACTCAAATAGCATAATAATTCCCATAATATTAATGTAACACTGCTAACTATCAGACGAATCATAATCTTTCACTAAAATACTATAATAATTCATATACATTATACGAATATCTACACAATATACTTAATAACATTATGATCATCCATCGCACGCACACCAACCGCACACGTTTTAGCAAGCCAAGCCAATGTTAGTAAGTAACTAAGTACTATATAGTAAGTAAGTATATGATTTGTATATTTTTATTTATTAAGTAAATACATACTTACTCCCTCATAATATTTCATGTTAAGTATACCTAAGTAAGTACTCAACACATTCATCATAAATCATCTTAACGCTCATCGATGAATAGGAAAAAACGCAAATAAGTTGAAACAGTGATCGTTGATAATAATGTGTAAGTATATGAGCATTGTAACCATTAAGCCTATCTATCTCTATGTAATGTGAATAGTATTATGTAAGTACATACTTAGTATTAATAATGTCTATGATAGTCCCAATCCCCAATACTAAAAGTAAGACGTTTATCATATCAGTCAGAATGAAACATAGTTTTACCATCAGTAGGTATAGAATAATTTGCGGCCCTGAAAAGGGCCTTTTTTTTTTTTTATTGCGGTTCTGGTCGGCAGAAAGACGAGGACGAGGAGGAATTCCGGTCCGCGTTTAACCTCCGAAACCGTATAGGGTGCGACCTTGACGTTTCAGAGCGTAGACCACATCCATAGCGGTGACGGTCTTCCTCTTGGCGTGCTCCGTGTAAGTGACCGCGTCACGGATCACGTTCTCCAGGAACACCTTCAGCACGCCGCGGGTCTCCTCGTAGATCAGACCGGAGATACGTTTGACACCACCCCTGCGAGCCAGACGACGGATAGCGGGCTTCGTTATACCCTGGATGTTATCACGGAGCACTTTCCTGTGACGCTTGGCACCTCCTTTCCCCAGACCTTTACCTCCCTTACCGCGACCAGTCATATTTTTTTTTTTTTTTTTTCGAGAGAGTAACGAAACGAACCGAGGGAACGCAAGCGCGTCGACAGACAGCTACCGACACACAGTTACGACGCGAACGTAGAAACGCGTTATATTTATAGTAGTGAGCGAGGACTACAGCGGCGAGGCGGCGCGTGGTGTGGGGCGCCCCTTCGTCGCGGGGCGAGGTACATTTGCGACTGATAAATAATAATAATAATAATAATAATTAAAAAAAAAAAAAAACCCTTCCACATTCTGAATGCATGAGATTAGTGTACATAAATAGTGAGTGAGTATATATAATTAAGTATATTTTATGAGTGTCTGTCATTAAACTACCTAATACAATCATAACGGTATTTTAGGTAGCGAGGCAAGTATTAATCTAATCTAAAACAAGCTAGGTACGCATGTATGTATGTTATTATTATTTTTCCTTATAATATAATATAATATATAATACTTTGTTAATAGTTTGTTATAGTATTCAGAAAGATTAGTTCTGTGTGTGCGTTTCGAATAAAGATGTGAATGAGGAAAAATCGATTTTTATTTAATCGATTCTTTTCCCTAGTTTCGAACTAAAGACGTTTTGCATGTACCCAAGAAACATTTTGTTGTATTTCGATATATGTGTGGCCCTGAAAAGGGCCTTTTTGTATGTAAGCACTTTATCGTTGATGCATAACGCACGCCGCAACAACGCTTAGGCTCGCTCTCCGCGGATCCTGCGCGCAAGCTGGATGTCCTTGGGCATAATGGTGACGCGCTTCGCGTGAATTGCGCACAGATTGGTGTCCTCGAACAGACCCACCAGGTACGCCTCGCTGGCCTCCTGGAGAGCCATAACGGCGGAGCTCTGGAAACGGAGATCGGTCTTGAAGTCCTGAGCGATCTCACGCACGAGACGCTGGAACGGCAGCTTGCGGATCAGCAGCTCCGTGCTCTTCTGGTAGCGACGGATCTCGCGCAGCGCCACCGTGCCGGGCCTGTAGCGATGGGGCTTCTTGACGCCGCCGGTGGCGGGTGCGCTCTTGCGGGCCGCCTTAGTGGCGAGCTGTTTGCGCGGCGCTTTGCCACCGGTCGACTTGCGGGCAGTTTGCTTGGTGCGAGCCATGTCTCACTATTTTATTACTGTAGTAGTAACGAACAATAGAAATAAAAAAACTTCGGTACGGAACGGAACGCAACGCACGGTCTCACGGCGGCACGGTACGATGCGACTAATAAAAATTTCGTAGCCGCAGCGCTCTTATATTTATAGTGTATGGAGGCGCCTAAGTGAAGGAAGGCAGCTCACGAGGGGGGGAGGGGGAACACGAGCCGTGTTGTGTATTCGAATTATTTTTTAATAAAAATACTTATATAATAATAATAATAATAATAATAACTAAAAATGATACTTATTACTATTACTTATAGGTACCTACATACATAATTCCATTTCATCAAAAGAAAATTAAAACAAAAAAACTACTTGTTAGTTTTCCATATCAGTAAGATCAATTAATTATTACTTACTTACTTATTATTATTAGGAATTATAAATTTAAGAAAAAAAAAAAAAATAAAACAAAAAGTCTTACTTACTTACTTACTTATTATCCATCATTCGTTTACAGAGTAAGCGCGAGCCGATCAGCCAGCCAGCCACCCCAGCGAGCATAATCATCATCATCATCATCATCATCATCATCATCGCTTCGATCATGTTGCCGATTCTGCACTGCATGCAAAGTTGGCGGCTCATCGCATCGCGGGCCGAGCTAAGTTCTTGTTGTAAGTTTATTATTAAGTAATAATAATAATATAATTTCGTTTACTACTAATATTAGATACTTACTTACTGCTACAACGACTACTGCACAAAGATGTGTGCGAGTATTGTTTTTTGTTTTTGTTCGTTTGTTCATAATCGAAAGAAACATTATATATGGTTGGTTATACATATAAATAGAATCATTTTGTGGCCCTGAAAAGGGCCTTTTTTGTGTGATGCGTCGCGCCAACAAGGCTAGTAGTAGGCACACTCTACTTGGAGCTGGTGTACTTGGTGACAGCCTTTGTGCCCTCGCTGACTGCGTGCTTCGCCAGCTCGCCGGGCAGCAGCAGCCTCACGGACGTCTGCACCTCCCTGGACGTTATGGTGGAGCGCTTGTTGTAGTGCGCCAGGCGGGACGCCTCGGCGGCGATCCGCTCGAAGATGTCGTTCACGAACGAGTTCATGATGGACATGGCCTTGCTGGAGATACCGGTGTCGGGGTGCACCTGTTTTAGCACTTTGTAGATGTAGATGGCGTAGCTCTCCTTCCTCTTGTGCTTCTTCTTTTTCTTGTCAGTCTTAGAGATGTTCTTCTGGGCCTTGCCGGATTTCTTGGCGGCCTTACCGCTGGTCTTCGGCGGCATGACGATAATGTATTAGATTATTATTATTATAAATGCGTATTGATGCGATACGTACGTCTGCAACGTGAGCCGAACAGACGGAATGTAGTAAAATCATCGTCCGTTGACCACACCGAAACTGAACTTAATATAATCATATGTATATCAAAACTCAGTATGATCATACGAACTATTATAAAAAAAATCGCATCAAAATCGGTTCAGCCGTTACAAAGATACGTTATAAATACTCAACCATGCATCGATGAATTATTTTTATTGCATAACTAAACTCAGTAAAACCAGACAAACCAATAGCAATAAACCGCATCAAAATCGGTCCAGCCGTTAAAAAAACACAATAAATGCAACGATGACCGGTCTTTGTCCACCTGGTACATAATATGTATTTAAATAAATGCTTATATGCAACTTAGTACCTAGTACCTACCTCCGAGAAATACCAATATCAAACATGAGAGTAGGCAGAGGCAAGTCCATCCATTACAACCGACACTTGCGTTGTCGCTAGCTAAGAGAGTAGGTAGAGGCAAGTCCGTGCATTACAACCGACACTTGCGTTGTCGCCAGCTAAGAGAGTAGGTAGAGGCAAGTCCGTGCATTACAACCGACACTTGCGTTGTCGCTAGCTAAGAGAGTAGGTAGAGGCAAGTCCGTGCATTACAACCGACACTTGCGTTGTCGCCAGCTAAGAGAGTAGGTAGAGGCAAGTCCGTGCATTACAATCGACACTTGCGTTGTCGCTAGCTAAGAGAGTAGGTAGAGGCAAGTCCGTGCATTACAACCGACACTTGCGTTGTCGCTAGCTAAGAGAGTAGGTAGAGGCAAGTCCGTGCATTACAATCGACACTTGCGTTGTCGCTAGCTAAGAGAGTAGGTAGAGGCAAGTCCGTGCATTACAATCGACACTTGCGTTGTGTCTAGCTAAGAGAGTAGGTAGAGGCAAGTCCGTGCATTACAACCGACACTTGCGTTGTCGTTGGCTAAGAGAGTAGGTAGAGGCAAGTCCGTGCATTACAACCAACACTTGCGTTGTCGCTAGCTAAGAGAGTAGGTAGAGGCAAGTCCGTGCATTACAATCGACACTTGCGTTGTCGTTGGCTAAGAGAGTAGGTAGAGGCAAGTCCGTGCATTACAACCGACACTTGCGTTGTCGCTAGCTAAGAGAGTAGGTAGAGGCAAGTCCGTGCATTACAACCGACACTTGCGTTGTGTCTAGCTAAGAGAGTAGGTAGAGGCAAGTCCGTGCATTACAATCGACACTTGAGATGTCGCTTGCTAACAGAGTAGGTAGAGGCAAGTCCGTGCATTACAACCGACACTTGCTTTGTCGCTAGCTAAGAGAGTAGGTAGAGGCAAGTCCGTGCATTACAATCGACACTTGCGTTGTCGTTGGCTAAGAGAGTAGGTAGAGGCAAGTCCGTGCATTACAACCAACACTTGCGTTGTCGCTAGCTAAGAGAGTAGGTAGAGGCAAGTCCGTGCATTACAATCGACTCTTGCGTTGTGTCTAGCTAAGAGAGTAGGTAGAGGCAAGTCCGTGCATTACAACCGACACTTGCTTTGTCGCTAGCTAAGAGAGTAGGTAGAGGCAAGTCCGTGCATTACAATCGACACTTGCGTTGTGTCTAGCTAAGAGAGTAGGTAGAGGCAAGTCCATCCATTACAACCGACACTTGCGTTGTCGTTGGCTAAGAGAGTAGGTAGAGGCAAGTCCGTGCATTACAACCAACACTTGCGTTGTCGCTAGCTAAGAGAGTAGGTAGAGGCAAGTCCGTGCATTACAATCGACTCTTGCGTTGTGTCTAGCTAAGAGAGTAGGTAGAGGCAAGTCCGTGCATTACAACCGACACTTGCTTTGTCGCTAGCTAAGAGAGTAGGTAGAGGCAAGTCCGTGCATTACAATCGACACTTGCGTTGTGTCTAGCTAAGAGAGTAGGTAGAGGCAAGTCCGTGCATTACAACCGACACTTGCGTTGTCGCTAGCTAAGAGAGTAGGTAGAGGCAAGTCCGTGCATTACAATCGACACTTGCGTTGTGTCTAGCTAAGAGAGTAGGTAGAGGCAAGTCCGTGCATTACAACCGACACTTGCGTTGTCGCTAGCTAAGAGAGTAGGTAGAGGCAAGTCCGTGCATTACAACCGACACTTGCGTTGTCGCTAGCTAAGAGAGTAGGTAGAGGCAAGTCCGTGCATTACAACCGACACTTGCGTTGTGTCTAGCTAAGAGAGTAGGTAGAGGCAAGTCCGTGCATTACAACCGACACTTGCGTTGTCGCTAGCTAAGAGAGTAGGTAGAGGCAAGTCCGTGCATTACAATAGCAAGTTATGATGCTGCTATTAAGTGAGTAGGCACTAGGCAGAGGCAAGTCCGTGTGTTCCAATCGATACTTAGCGAATATTTACAGACTAGTCAATTCATTACAATCGATACTTGAGATGTTGTTAAAATAGTAGGCAGAGGCAAGTCCGTACATAAATATCGACACATGAGATGCTGATTAAGTAGTAGGCAGAAGCAAGTCCGTGCATTACAATCGATACCTTAGATGCTATGAGCTTGGCTCACGGAGTAGATAGAGGCAAGTCCGTGCTCTACAATAATTACATGAGATGACGATTATGGAGTAGACAGAGGCAAGTCCGTGCATTACAATAGTCTCATTAGATGACGATTAAGGAGTAGACAGAGGCAAGTCCGTGCATTACAATAGTCTCATTAGATGACGATTAAGGAGTAGACAGAGGCAAGTCCGTGCATTACAATAGTCTCATTAGATGACGGTTAAGGAGTAGACAGAGGCAAGTCCGTGCATTACAATAGTTTCATTAGATGACAATTAAGGAGTAGACAGAGGCAAGTCCGTGCATTACAATAGTTTCATTAGATGACTGACTGACTGACTGATGATTTTGAGAGCACTGGTGGTCCAGTGGTAGCGGCCCCGCCTTCCGATCCTAAGGTCGTGGGTTCGAAACCGGTCGTGCACCAATGAGTTTTTCTGTTCAAAAAATTTATGTGCACAATACCAGTACTCTCAAACGGTGAAGGAAAACATCGTGAGGAAACCGGCATGTCGTGGAACCTAAAAAGTTCTATAACATGTGTCAAGTGCTCGAAAGGAGCCTCTTGAGGCGCACTTAAAATCCTTTCACCACACTGTTTCGAAAGAAACTAGTGACACGACAAGAAGAAGAAGAATTAGATGACAATTAAGGAGTAGACAGAGGCAAGTCCGTGCATTACAATAGTCTCATTAGATGCCGATAATGTCGATAAATAGCATTAAAGAGTATAGCTACTTATAATACAAGCAAGTTATAATATTCAATTAATATCCTACTAATATTATAAACGCGAAAGTTTGTAAGTATGGATGGATGGATGTTTGTTACTCTTTCACGTAAAAACTACTGAATGGATTTTAATGAAACTTTACAATAATATAGCTTTTACATCAGAATAACACATAGGCTACAATTTATAAAGATATTGTGTGTATTCTTGTAATCCTGCGCAGACGAAGTCGCGGGCATCAGATTGTAACATTTTAATTTTGTTTTAGTGTCATAACATCAGTGCCCCAAGTATGAGTTTTGCTTACCATATTTTGTTTTTCGTTTTACGTTTTTGTTCCGTGTTCATTGCGGGTTTTGTATGAAGCCGCGATAGTGATACCGATATGGAACTACAGTCGAAACCGATTGTAACGACATCGTTTACAACGACCGATCGGTTATTACAGCCAGATTGTAAGGTCCCGCCCGAATCTCTAGTAAACTATTCAGCACACATACCGCCTATAACAACACCGGATACAGCGACATATCGCTTACAACGACGAAACTTTATCTACATTCATCGACTATAACGACCAACCGCTTCTTGTCAAAGCAAAACAAAACAATACGGACGATTTTAAATCTATTGATAAGCATTGAAGGAATATTTTGGCGTATTATTATACCTACGCACTTTCTCCCACCTCATCTTAACCTCTTCCCGGCCATTTGACCTTGCATATTTTACACCAATTGTTTAGTGCGCTAAATGCCTGCGTGAGTGACAGCTTGATTTATATACCTAGTGTAGTGCTGGTTTAGATTAGACCGTGCATGCATGCGTTATCATGTCGCAAAATAAGAGAAAAGTGTTTTCTATTGAAGAAAAATCTCATGTCATATGGAGATTAGAAAATGGCGAGTCGAATAGTGAAATTGCAAAGGAATGTGGGGTTTCGCACTCTACGATATCAACGATTTGGAAGAATAGAGATAAAATAAAAGTTTTTTTTTCGAAAGTTCGAATTTGTATGTGCTTATAACATCTATCGGATATAACGTCGGCAACTATACGGTCCCTTCAATGTCGCTATATCAGGTTTTGACTGTACTTTTCTACCACATTGCCTGCCCATAACAAACCTCTTAAATCGTAAACAAATAAAATAGAACGAATTTAATGTGATTTTGGGGTTCCTTGAAATGTTTTAAGGTAAAAATTGCCACAATGTGAATAGTTTACAAAATTGATATTTGTAGTAATTACGTGTGTATTCTATTTTATTCAAATAATAGTTCCCAGTATTAGTTGATTTACGATTAAGGCCATATTTACCGCAAAATATTTCGGGAACGTGACATTTTAGGGTAATACCTCTATATTGTTGAAATGTTTTGCTTGTATATATGTCCCCTACCCATATAAACTACTTTAATCGTGCGCGGAAACTTTCTCGAATCGTTAGCCGAATTCATGAAAACAGCCTCCCGGCGTTACTATGATTCGGCCCCCCACCACCCGAACCCGCTAGTGTCCGAACTACCTGATTATTCAGTAGAACCGCCCGCTAAACGTACCCTCCGTAGACCTAGACACGTTTTAGGTGACCCAGATGACGCGATCGCCTCCGCTAACGCGGATGGATGTGATCGACTCATCGAACCCGGACACAAGTAACACTACACACCTACACCGACCCCTCCGGAGGGGTCGTAGACGCATTCCCCGTTAACGCCCCTTCTGGGCGAAGTATCTCTCCGACATATCTTTCTTCCCCGGCAACAGCCCAGGCAAAGAGGTCCGTACCTAAGTGGTGCTCTTGCGTTTGTTGCCAATAAACCCTTTTTGTACAGCAGAGCGCCTTCTGCGCTCGCCAGTAGCCCGATAACGCTGCGCTGTCGGCAATCGTCATACGATTATACCAGCATTTTAGTCCATTCGAGAATTCCTGTTTCAGACGCGGAGCTACACGGACGTTGCCACCGCTGCCAGCGCTTGCCGCCTGGACTCCCCGAGCCTCCCGACGCATAGTCTAACACAGTCATAGTCTGTAACGTCCGTTTTTTTACTGAAAACCATTAATATAGAAGATATAAAATTTCATAGATTTTTCAACTTACGCGCCATTGTATTTTGAATCCTCCTTTCATTAAGATAGTTTTATTACCATAAGAACTCATCCGTGAACCTTGGCGCCTTAAACAGAAAATTCGTTATGTGTCGCGCTTCGCGCGACACATAACTCAGTCGCGAGCCATTGTAATTTTATACACACCATTTTATAACGTTTTATCACCATTATAAAAACCATTTTGTCTAACGAGTTTGTCATAATTTTGTTGTGTACGAAACAGCTGATAGGCTGGTGTTGCCGTGTTACACGAGCGAGCGTCGAATATTGATCGTATCGATAATTAGATATGTTCTCTCAAGTTAAAGGGTAATACTAAGTAATCCACTGCATTTTGTTCACGATCCTCTGTGGAAACTCAAGTCAGGCAGATATATCGTTTTTATTCATTCAAATCATTTTTTCCCTCGGTCGATCGATTATCGATCATCCGATTTGAGCGAATTACTGTTCAGTTGCTGGCAAGCCTAATTGAAAAAGTAGAGTGTAGAAAAATCTATGGTATGTTGTTTTTTTTGGATAGTGAACTTTCATTTCGAACGATTATATCGAGTCGATTAATCGCGTTTTGTTATTTTTCAGTTTTATTGGATAGATACAGTTTTAACTTGTTTTGGATTCCTCGGGATCATTCCTGGAGGATTATAGGGATTTTTAATTTGATTCATTAAGACCGAATTGACGTAATCTTGTTCGTTTGTTTCATCGGGTATCTCGATTGTCCGAATTATAGAATCGGTCATGTACGATCGAGTTGAGTAGATGAATGGTCGATGTGTGTCTATGGCGCAGACATGACACGACAAATGATAACTGATATTTTTTGAGAGATGGTGGATATATTCGAATCGTCAGAGAATAGTATTTAATTCTCTGTTATTTACTAAATAAATAACCCGTCGTCGATTACGAGACGCACGAGACTTAATTGTCCGACAACGCGCCGTCGTTGTGTTATATTCAGTGATCATACTTCAAGGCCTGGTGAGTTCCGAAGAGAGATTGTGATATTTGAATTTTTCTGTCGTGTTTCTGTGAGTCAGTTCTAATTCAAGTTTTATGTTTGGTCGATCAGAAAAGGCTGTACCCTAGAGCTGAATTCCTGCCCAGTCGTGTGTCGGCGCATTTCGGTGCCAACCTCAGATACCTCAGACGCCGGCAGTTGCCTTTCGCCAAGCTGCTTCGGGATTGAAGAATCTTCGTGGTAGACTACACATAGTTACCTCGTAGCTACATTCATTCTGAGGACCCATTTAATATTCCCCAAAAGGTTAGTCAGAGGCAATTCCGATGCCCGCGTGAAATTCGTCGACGTTCTACCTCGCCTGGTTGCGGTATATCATTCGTATAAGAGCCATCGATTCAGATAAATACTAGAGAGTAAGTTTTAGCCTAGCTCTGACCAAACGCTTCACCAATCCATATCATATTTTGTATTTTACTGTGTACACACACTATAATTATAAGTTTTGTGTTCCCCCAGGTATTTAGGATTTCAGAACACTAATATTAATGTTAACATCATATGCATAATCTTTTCATAACAAGAATTGTACATAAAAACACTTAGGCAATAAAAATAAAGCTTGTATTATTTTTAGTAAATATAGTTGTGTTTATTTACCCTAGATTACCCCTAGGTTATAGGAAAATATGTTACAAGTCATAGTCAAGGATTAGCTACGCATGCCTATCCTGTGGTAGTTCGCGCGCACGGACCCTTTACTTTTTTGATCTCGGCAGCGTTTTATTGAAAACGCCTGCCGAAATCACCCTCTATGTCTTGTAGAGTGTGCTGATCGCCTAACCCCGCTGAACTCCGGACAACGGGACAGTAACCCTTGCCGTGAACCGCCAAACCCCCGGGCCAGGCATCACGGTGACAGGCGATACTTCCCGTTCGTCCTTTGGTCGCGCGTAGGCATCGCACAACGCGTCTCTCGTTTTTCGCGAAATTGTGAATGTGCCAGTTACTTTTTTGAACGCTCATCTCGATTACTTAGCCTGGAATGTCAGGCCGAAGTACCCCCTCCGGGGAGCCCGTCCGTGAAGGTCGGATCTCCCGGAAGGACTCGACCGCCTCCGAGTCATCGGACTCGTCACTCCCCTCCAGCCGAGCTTCCAGCTCAGGCCGGGAAAAATCGCTCTCCCGCTCCAGAGCACTGCTCGCGGAAAAGGTGGTAGAAAAATATTTAGAGAAGAAAAGGAAGCAGAAACTCTGCACCACTGCCCTTCCCCCCTCGACCCCCGCGGGCACGGCAATGAAGCCCCCCCCCGCCCCCCGCCCCGAAGACCTCCAACAAGCCGCTGTCTCCAAAATCAGAGATAGATAGGAGCTATATAATACTTCAGAGGCTCATAGAGTCGAAGTGCCTGCCGCCCAAGTACCTGGGGGTACTGAGGACGGCCCTAGAAGAGGACGAGAAGCTCCTTTCCCAGCCGACCACCCCGACACCGGAAGAGACGGCCATCGTCGATGAACACAGGACAATGGCCATCTACGATGCCCCGCTCGACGGAGCGCGCAGGAAGCGCTCGGAGGGGCTCTCGGACGAAGAAGGCCCGAAGCGCATCTGCGCAAAGCCTCAGTTCGCCCCCCCCACCCCGACGCCCGCAGCCCCCCCCACCCCGACGGCCGCCGCCCCGCCGCCCCTGGAGCAACGCCCAAGGATGACGACGTCGTACGCGTCGGCCGCAAGAGCCGCCCAGCCGCCACCAGCGACGCCCTCAACGTCGAGGTCGAACCCGCCCGCCCAGACGCCCGCTCCGACGCCCGCCCTACCGCCACCCGCACAGAACGCAACAACCGTAAGTGCAGTGACCGTTGTTCCTAAAATTAAGAACCCACCGCTTGTGGTCGAGGTCATGCCAAACTGGGCCACGCACTTTAAAGCCCTGAAGGAGCGCTTAGGCCACGCCCCCAACGCACGCCCGTTTGGCAAGGGCGTTCGATTCTCCCCTGCCTCCGTTGATGAGTACAGAACCGTACAAAACTACCTGATAAACCTGGAGAAAACAGAGAAACTAGTATGGTTCTCTTATTCTCTCCCGGAGGACCGCAGCCTCAAAGTGGCGATCAGAGGCTTGCCCGCGGACACCCCCCCAGGGGAAATCGAAGCAGAGCTCAGGGAGCTGGGCTACGAGCCCGAGGGCTTGAGAGCCATCCGCCCCTCCAAAGGTCGACCGGGGTGCATCTTCTTTGCTATTCTCAAACGCACCCCGTCGATCGAAGAAATTTAGAAAATAAGTGAACTACTACTCTGCATGCCTGGAGTAGTGGTGGAGAGCTGGAAGGGCAAGGCAGGCCCTGCCCAGTGTCACCGATGCCAGGCTTTCCGGCACAGCAGCCACAACTGCCACCGCCCCCTGGCTTGCGTACGATGCGGAGGCCCACACTTCGCGGGCGACTGCCCGCGGTCCCGGGACATGCCGCCCACATGCGCCAACTGCGACGGAGCCCACACCGCCAACAACAAGAACTGCCCGGTGTTCAAAAAGGAGGTAAGAAACAAACGGGCGGGCACCATCGCCAACACCACCACCATGCCCCCCCCCCCGGAGAGGCAGACCGCAGTCAAGCGCAAGGGACCCCTCCCCCGCCCCCCACCGCCGATCTACATTCCGTGGAATCTGGGGGCCAGACGCTGATGGCCCCAGCAAATCCCCCAACGGAGAGGACGGCCAAGCCAAAAAAGCCGAAAAGAAAGAAAAACCCGCGACCGACTGAGGACGACGAAACCGAGCAGGACGACGCCCCAGCCTCGCAGCCCCCTCGGAACGCCACGCCAGCAGCCGCCCCTCCCCGGGGTCCTGCTCCTCCAGCCGGGCCGGCGCAGACGGCCCCCCCGGCGAAGAAACCCAAGCGGAGGGCCCCGGCCCCTCCCCCCCCCCGGACCGACCACCACAACCAACAGTACCCGCACGGGTACGACAGCGCGCGCCTGCTGGACACGGCCCTGGAGATTTTGCAGGAGGTTCTCCAGACCCTCCGGACGGGGGGAGACCCAATCCCGATAGTCCTCAGCGGGATCGGGAAACTCTTCCACGTCCACAAATAAGAGCGGTCTTCTGGAACGCCCGGGGCCTCAAAAGCGAGAGGAGAAGTAAGGTCCTGCTTTTGAGGCAGCTGATGAAGGAACAAAACGTCGACATAGCCCTCTTATGTGAGACCATGCTCAAACCATCCGACAAGGTGAAGTTCCCGGGCTACCATACCTACAGACAGGAGGAGCTGAGCCAAGGAGGAAGGGCCATCCGCGGCCTGGCCGTTGTGGTGAGGCGAACGATCGTCCACCAGCTCTTGCCGGCGACCCAGACGGAGATGATTGGAGCCCTGGGGGTGGAAATCTGCATAGATGGCCGCCCCCTCAAAATCTTCTCCGTCTACAGACCGCCAAGCCACCAAGTCCTACAAACGGACCTCGCAACAATACTCCCCCCAGCCCAGGATGGAGAAGCCACCGGCATCATCGTGGCGGGGGACTGGAACTGCAAGCACCGGTCCTGGAACTCACACACCACCAATACCAACGGCAAGTACCTGTTCGCCCACGCCGAGGCAAACGGATACGAGGTGTCAGGACCGGAGACCCCCACGCACTACCCCGACCGGGATGACCAAATGCCGGACGTCATCGACCTGGCCGTCCACAGAGGACTGAGAGCCCCGCCAACCCTCGAAGTGCTGCTGGATGAACTACACTCGGATCACCAACCGGTACTAATGATCATCAAGTCTCATCCAGCAGCACTGAAACCGCCAACCTCCAGACCCGGTATCAACTGGCCGATGCTCGCGGAGTTGGTGCAGAGCAACATCGTGTCGCGCCCCGTCAACAGTGCCGAAGACGTCGACGAGGCTACGGAACGAATGTAATTTTACCTCCTTCTCCTTTGTTGAGGTTGATATTAGTGACATTCGTAAAATAATAGGAAGTATTAGCAGTAAGGCAGTTGGCCATGATGGTATTGGTTCTAAACTGTTATCCCCGATCCTTGAACTAATTCTCCCGTGCATTGCTCACATCATCAACTTTTCGTTAATCAATAACAATTTTCCCTCGCTGTGGAAGAAAGCTTACGTCATCCCTATTCCCAAAAAACCAACTATCACTGAACTCAAAGATTACCGTCCCATTTCTATTCTCCCGTTTCTTTCTAAGGTGCTTGAAAAAGTTGTGAATCACCAACTTTCTTCCTTTCTACAATCTAATAACCTCCTTAACCATCTGCAATCTGGCTTCCGCTCTGCCCACAGTACTAGTACTGCTCTTATTAAAATTACGGATGATATAAGATTTGCTATAGACAACCGTAAACTCACTCTTCTCTGCCTACTTGACTTCAGTAATGCGTTCAACTGTGTGGATCACGATATTATGCTGGCAGTCCTTCGCTCTATTAATCTATCACAATCTACTATCTCATGTGACCTCTGAGTGGAGTGACATTGAGGCAGGGGTGCCCCAAGGAGGTGTTCTTTCACCACTTCTCTTTTCTCTCTTTATTAACACCCTCGTTTCAGTAATTCGTTACACCTCTCATCACCTATATGCGGATGACGTCCAATTGTATCTCAGTGTGTATCCTGACCAGCTTCTTCATGGTATCAATTGTATCACCAAGGATCTCAGTGCTGTATATGATTGGACTCAAAAATTTGGTCTCCTTATCAACCCAAACAAAACCCAGGTGATAATTATAGGAGGTAACACTCTGGTTAGCAGAATTGATACGAGGACACTTCTCCCTGTTAAATATAATAATATTCCGTTGCAGTACTGCAAAGTAGTCAAAAACCTGGGACTTCATATCTCGGACAATTTCTCGTGGGATTATCACATTACCCAAATGAGCAGGAGGATGTATGGTACCATGCATTCTCTTAAACGCATGAAAAATTTTCTGCCGCTATCCACCAAAACCACGCTTGTGACCGCATTGCTCCTTCCCTTATTAGATTACGCCGATGTGTGCTATCCTGATGCAACAGAAGAGCAATTGAATCGACTGCAGCGTCTACAGAATCTCTGCATCAGGTACATCTATGGTCTACGGAAATTCGACCATGTTTCTATGTTTCGTCGACAGCTGAGGTGGCTCGATATCAGAACTCGTCGCGATGAGCACATTTTAACCCTCCTCTACAACATTCTCCATAACCCTATGTCTCCCCATTATCTTAGTGAGCGGTTCACGCCCTTATATGCTGAAGGCCAACCAGTTCGCTCTTGCCAGCGTCTACAATTGTTGACTCCGCAGCATAAGACTTCAGCATATTCCAACTCCTTCACAATTACTGCTACACGTCTCTGGAACCACACTCCTCTCTCTTATCGCTATATTATATTTTCAAAAAAATCAGGGATCCTTACTAAAACTCCAATAATGTAACCCAAGGTGGAAACCAAAAACCTTACATCGCGTGCGCTGCGAAAACTATTGATGATAGAACAAAATAATGTACTACGATTTTGTAGAACACGTCATCATCTACAAAAAATGTCGCGACAGCATATGTCTAACTATTATAGTTATGTCACAATAAGTGTTCTTTTATTAATTAAAATTAAAAAATAATTAAAATGCCGCCGCTACAAAAGGGTCTTTATTTGTACCTTGGTATTAATCCTTATCCAAATAAATCTTTTCATAATTAAGACGGTTTCAATACCTATAGATTAATTCTTAAATTTTTAAAATCGGACATTCCATTCAAAAGATATGACGAAATTAAAAACGTTAACGGGTCCACGGGTCGCGCTCGGGGTGCGATTTCACTCTCTGGCGTGCAAATGTATGAAATAAGTAGACGCGAGGCTTGAACCCACGGTCTAAGTTTATCCTAAAATGTTCAAAAAATTTATGACCACCCATGCGAAGCTGGGACAGGCCGCTAGTATATATATATATATATATATATTTAAATATATATAATATATATAACTATAATTGATATTTATGTACCAATTAGTGTGTATTATTTATTATACATATTTAGCATTTGTATGTAATTTTACAACTTTTTAATTGTATATAACCTATCTACTTTTTTTCCTCTCCCGTGCACTACTGACACATCCTATGTCCACGATACGCAAAGGTTATCTGGAAGATAATGCTTTATAGCATTAAGTTCGCCTTTGTACTGTTATTTTTTTTATGTGCAATAAAGTATTTTCAATCAATCAATCAACGAATCACCGCCACAATACAAGCGGCCCTAGCAGAAGCCACGCTGCCTCCCCGTAAAAACAGACTTCCCACGACTCCTGCCCGCCTTGCCAGGCTCCTCGAAGAAAAACGTCGTCTTCGAAAGACCTGGCAACGGACGAGAGACCCGGCAGTGAAGTCGAAACTGAATGCCAAGTGCGAGGAGGTACGCGCCGAACTGGCAGAGGACTGCTCCCAGGCGTGGGAAAGGCGCATCGCGGACGCCTCGGAAGACTGGGCCTCCCTGCACAAAATGTGCAGACAGCTACGTAACCAGCCAACGCCGATCAGACCGCTCACCCACCCGGACGGCCACCCCCGCTACAGAGCTGAGGACCGAGCGGAGATCTTCGCGGAGAGCCTCGAGAGGCAATTCCAGCCTAACCCTGACAAAGACCCGGTACACACCCAAGCTGTGGAAGCCTTTGTCAAGGACTACCTCGAGAGGCCAGACTGCCCGGACAGTGGCCTCTTCTTCTTTTCCCCCATCCAAGTCCAAAGAGCCATCCAAAGCTCTAAGCCAAGGAAGGCACCTGGACTGGATGGGATAACCAACGCCACGCTCAAGCACCTGCCACCAAGAGCCATCGCCGCCATCACCCGCCTCTTCAACGGGATAGCAAGAAGCGGACACTTCCCGACCACCTGGAAGACCGGAAGGGTGATAATGTTTCCCAAACAGGGGAAAAATATCCTCCTTCCGGGCAGCTACAGGCCCATCACCCTACTCTCCTGCCTGTCAAAAATCTTCGAAAGACTGCTGTTGACACTCCTGGACGCCCACATCACCCCCCGCCCGGAGCAGTATGGATTCCGGTCGGAGCACAGCACCACCCTCCAACTGACAAGAGTACTGCATCACCTGACTGTCGCCCACAACAACAAGGAGCACGCGATCGCAGTATTCTTGGACATGGATAAAGCCTTCGACCGAGTCTGGCACGCCGGGCTGGTCTACAAATTAGCCAAAACTACACTTCCGAGACGGGCAGTGAAAATAGTCGCCTCCTTCTTGGATGCGAGGAGCTTCCAGGTCAGCGTCGAGGGCTCGGACTCTTCGATGCGACCAATCCGGGCTGGAGTACCCCAAGGCAGCTGCCTATCGCCAGCGTGCTACTCCAGGTACACTGACGACATCCCCACCACCGAAGATTCCCTCCTAGCCCTGTACGCCGACGACGCTGCGTACATTACGAAGTCCTGGCAGCTCCAAAGAGCCGCAGACAAAATGCAAAGACTGCTGGACGAACTACCCTCGTGGCTGTCCAAATGGCGACTGTCGGTCAATGTGGGAAAAACACAGGCAGTCGCCATCACGAGGACGATCAGACTCCCCAAAAACCTGACCCTCCAAAGCCAGGACATCCCATGGTCGAGAACGGCGAAGTACCTTGGCATCACCATCGACCGTAAACTCACCATGGAGAGGCACATGAGAGGTCAGAGGGAACACCACCGCTGCAAGAGCCATTCTGAAGCCCGTCCTAACCTCTAAGATACCGCTGCAGATGAAGATCGGCCTGTATAGCACGTACATCCGCCCGCGCCTCACGTACGCAGCCCCCGCGTGGTACGCTTTGTTGGCAGAGCGCCACAGAGCGAAGCTGCGCAGCCAACAAAGCCAATGCCTCCGCACCATCACAGGCGCGCAGCGGTACGTACGCAACGCCACCATGCAGCGGGACCTGAAAATAGAGAGCCTCGACACCGTGATCAGCCGCCTTGCCAAACGGATGTTCGCCCGGACGGAAGAGGCCACCTTCCCGCACCTGCGAGAACTGGCCCCAACCTACGAGCGGGCTCCAGGCAGCAAGGCATACCCACGTGAACTGGTCGTGGACAGCGACCCGGAAGCGGAAGACAGAGACAGAACAGATGACAACACCCACAGCCCCGACAGCTCTGTGGTCCGCCCACCGACCCTCCCTGCACAGGGTGGACTCGGAGGGCACTAGGTTGCAGAGTGAGAGGCACCACCACCACCAGCTCAAATGAGCCAACACAAGGACCCCCCAGTAGCCACTGGGGGCGAACCCGAGCACCGCAGTAAGGGGCTAAAGCCCGAAACTGCGTCCCCCACTCCGGCTGCGCCGGAGTGTGAGAAGACCAACAGAGCATAGTCTAACTGTGCGTCGCACCGAGTCTGTCCTTTTCAGGACGGTAGCGTTGTTTCATTGACTTTTGTTTTCGACGTTCTTTTCAGAACGCAAACGTAAGTCCGAATTTCAGGACGATTTGTGTTTCACTTTGTCAATCGAAATCCACCTTCTCTGGTCAACCAAGGGATACCCAGCGGTGTTATACCAACTTGGTTGGGTGTGGACCCGGAGCACTGACTTTCTTCCTTCAGAGGAACGTTGAATCCGGTCGGGTCTGGACCACCGGCCTGTTAAAATATGTATATTTTTCTCATTAATTATAATCTGTAGCTATCTACTCTATGGTCATGTTTTGACAGTTCGGTTGTTGACTTCCTTCCTGTTCTTCTCTCTGGTGAATCCACTATGGTCGTGCGTTGATTTGTTCTCTCAATGTAATTGT
Organism: Chloroclysta siterata; assembly: GCA_932294275.1. Lineage (NCBI taxonomy): Eukaryota > Metazoa > Arthropoda > Insecta > Lepidoptera > Geometridae > Chloroclysta > Chloroclysta siterata. The sequence goes on along the minus strand of OW028595.1, from coordinate 4,186,878 downwards.
AGTAGTGATAAATGTGTCTAATTTAATCCCTAGTATATTCCGCTAGTGCGTTGTATTTGTGCTCAATATTATGACAATATAGTGTTACAAATCGTATGCCGCGTGTATTTATTTGTTCCCACCTCAGCTGCCTAGATTATACTCTGCAACAGGTTAACGGTCCCAGTAAAATAACGAATTCGAAAAGCTTGAAGGTATCTCCAATTTCCAAACTTGGAAATTTGCTATGAAAAGTTATTTAATATTAGAAAATTTATGGAGTTCTGTTACCGGGGATGACACTGATCCTATGAGATCACAGCGAGCATTGGCTCGAATATCACTTTGTATTAAACCTACATTATTTCAATTGCTTTACGGAATTGAGACAGCTAAGGAAGCGTGGCAAAAACTTGCTGCTGTTTATAAAGATAAAGGCTTGTTCAGGCGAGTGGGTCTACTCCGCCAACTACATCGGGTTGAGCTCGCGACGTTCGTGAATATGACAGTTTCAGGCCCAACGCCTTCTCAATTTGCAAGAGCAAACACACATCAAAACGCAATGCAATCATGTGGGCGTTAGGAACTATCTTTAATTATTTCTAAAATCACTTGCATAGACGACACTGGTCGGTCAACATTGAGTCTACTTCAATATATATAAAAAATCATTATAATCTACGTATTTTATTTGGCTCCAGTATATCCTCTAAAGATATTACATGGTGGCACATGAGGGGAACAATAAAAACCGCGAATATCAAGAAAGAAGACAATAACTTTCAAGAATTTTGCAAACGACGAACGCGCCGCATGCACGCCATTTTGTTGGGTCAAGAATTGGAGCCTTGCAGTGGACGGACTAAAGCCACGGGTTCCAGTGGATGAAGACTGATGCCAAGCAGCCAGGGTTCGAGCAGTGGTTCATCTAAAGAATCACCTCGAGCAGCCAACGCGTCCGACCGAAGATAAGTGTCTTTCCTTCATTCACATCATTCATCCAAACATCCAATATTCCTATAAATCCTATTTAACTATTCAAAATACTTACAGAGCAGGTAGATTATTTTTTTGGACTGGCAAGATTATCTGACGGGGTGCCATAAATGGAGAAGAAGAAGTGGTTGTTTTACCGCGCAGTGTAACTTAAAATTCCAATACGAAATTTCGTTTATCGTTTTTCAGAGTAGACCCCCTGGGCCTTATCCAGGATCAGCTGAGCGCGCGCGCCCGGCTTCCTGTACGGCAAGTCACACCGAAACGAGGAACGTGAGCCCATTCATTTTAGTAAATTTTAGAGCTTTCAATTTCATACTAGTAAATCGTTTTTTTTCTATAAAAATGACGCTTGAACTAAAGATTGCAGATAAACAACGATTTAAAGAATTATTGACAAAAAGAGTGTCTGCTAAAGGACAGATCACTAAATTTAGAAATTATCTAGCTACTATTTCAAGTAAAACAGAGTTAAATAATATACAAATAACAGAATTAAATTTAAAACTTGCAAAATTTGAAGCGTTGTCGGTTAGGGTTGATGACCTGCAAAGTGAAATAGAGGTTCTCAACTCTGAAAACATTTTGGCCGAGGTTGATGAGCGTGATTCTATTGAACAAGATATCATAATAAATTTAGCCACAGCCCAGACCTTAGTCGAAAGGTTTTCAAAGAAAATTGAATGCGAGCTACGACGCAAATCAGTTCATAATGCTTCCTGTTGTATAGATGATCCTCAACCACATCATTCAGAGATAGGGTTGAAACTGCCTCAAATTCAAATTGCTAAATTCGACGGCAAATATTTCCGTTGGTTAGAATTCCGAGACACCTTTGAAAGTTTAATTCACAAAAATGACAGAATCAAAGATGTGCACAAGTTTCACTATTTAAACTCATATTTAGAAGGTGATGCTGCTAGAATAATCTCAAATCTCGAGGTATCCACGGATAATTATAGTGAAGCTTGGAAGCTGCTATGCAATCGGTACGATAACAAAAGGGTATTGATCAATCATCATCTCAATTCACTCTTTAATATCAAACACCTTCCGAACGAAACCGAACGCTCTCTGCGATTCTTAGTCGATCATGTTACCACGAAACCGAACGCTCTCTGCGATTCTTAGTCGATCATGTTACCAAAAACCTGCGTGCCTTGGCCAGTCTAGGACAGCCAACTGATAAATGGGACGTACTTATTATATTTATGCTTTCCTCTAAGCTGGATAGCCAGACTCTGTTAAAGTGGGAATAATATGGTAACACGCTAAAAGACGTACCTACTTTAGAAAACTTTTATAAATTCCTGACAGACCGTGCTAATGTGCTCGAGTCTTTAGGTCGCAATAATAAACCTGAAAACAATACTTCAAAGCCTCAAGTAAAAAATGCTGCTCCTTTTGTCAAGTCGTTTGCAAGTACTAGCAAAGGTAGTAATAATCAAAACAATAGAAAGCCAAACATATTTTCATGCATCATTTGCAATGAGCGTCATAGGATTTATGATTGTCCTACATTCAAGGCTAAAGGGATTGATGAAAGATTGACGGACGTAAGGAACTATAAATTATGTATGAACTGTCTTAGGCAGGGTCACCCTGAAAGCGAATGTCGCATAGGGCCATGTCTTGAGGACGGTTGTGGTCAGCGACACAATAGGCTGCTCCACAAACCTCGGTCTGTATCGGCTCACTTAGCCACTGATGATGATGATGACTCCAGTGAAGTAATCGTCAATCATACAAATCAAGGTACTAGCCAGATTCTATTATCTACTGCCATGATCGAAGCGTCGAACCCAGTGAATCAGCAAAAGATCACAGTTCGCGCCCTATTGGATTGTGGCAGTCAATCATCTTTTATAACTGAGTCCCTAAAGACCAGATTATCATTAAAATCATACCCAATTGACTGTCTAAAGGTCATATGTATAGGCAATCACGCCACCAACGTTGTAAACGAAAGTTGTAAAATACGATTTAAATCTATAAACAGCAATTTTAATGTAATGCTACAATGTCTTATATTGACAGCCTTCACAGCTCAGTTGGTAGTAGCTCTGCCTTCTGCGCCGTAGGCCGTGGGTTCGATCCCCACCGAGAACAAACATTTGTGTGATGAACATAGATGTTTGTTCTCTGTCTGGGTGTTATTATATATTATAAGTATGTATTTACAAAAAAAAACTATATATGTATTATATCAGCTATCTGGTTCCCATATTACAAGCTTTGGCTTAGTTTGGGGCTAGATAGTGCTGTGTGGAAAGTTCACCATTGTTTTTTTTTTATTAAATCAATTAACGGGTCATTTACCAAAGACTCCTATTGACATCAGCTCAATGAAGTTGCCTAAAAATATGCAATTAGCTGATCCAAGATTCCATGAACCAGGGCCTATAGATGTTCTAATAGGTGCTGATCTGTTTCAGAACAAAGTTGGAGAAGAAAAGCAAGAAAATTATATTAGTTGGCTATGACAACATCAACTACAGAATGTATGATATGGATACAAAGAAAATAGCCATCTCAAGAAATGTAATGTTTGATGAACATCATGTTCCAAGCAAAAGGAAAAATATTGCACAAATAAGTATTGTTGATGATGAAGTTACAAACATAAATGAGAGTGAAGCACAAGAATCCAATGTGGATGATACTCTAGTTGAGAGTCCGTCAACAGAGAGTGAAGATAGCATGCTGAGTTGTACAGGTGATGACCCAGACTATGAACCATCTAGAGAATTGGAAGATTCAACAATACATACAATAAATTTGAGACCACGGATCAATAGTAATTATGAAGCAAATCTTTTAGAGCTGTCATTGCCTCAAACATATGCAGAGGTACTGAATAGTCCACAAAAGGCTGAATGGTCTAAAGCTATTAAAGAAGAATTGTCAGCTCATAAAGAAAACAATACCTGGACTGTGGTTGAAAGGTCTGGTCAACGAACCCTTACTACAAAGTGGGTTTTTACCATAAAGAAGAATGAGAATAATCAAATTGTACGCTATAAGGCTCTTTTATGTGCACGAGGGTTTAGTCAGATTAAGGATATTGATTATCAAGAAATATTTCCTCCAACAACCCGTTATGATTCTATAAGAATTATACTTTCTGATGCTGCAAAGTATAACTTCGAAATTCAACAGTTTGATGTTAAGACTGCTTTTTTAAATGGGTATCTTGAAGAGAATATTTTTATAGATATACCTGAGGGTGTGTCAATAAAAGGTGATTTTGTGTTAAAATTAAATAAATCACTGTATGGTTTAAAACAGGCATCTAGATGCTGGAACAAAACGTTTACAGAGTTTTTGCTTAAATATGGTTTTGTTCAATCTCAGGCTGATAATTGTATTTACATAGGTTATTTTGACGGAACTAAAGTATTCTTAATAATTTATGTTGATGATGCTCTTGTAATATCTTCAAATAAACAACTTATAAAAGAGATAATAGAATATTTAAAACCTGCTTTTAAAATCAAAGAATTAAAGTTCCAGTATATAAATGTAGATAATCAGAGTGCAATCAGTTTAATTAACAATCCTGTACATCATAAACGAACAAAACATATAGATGTTAAATATAACTTTATAAGGGAAAAGGTTGAATTGGGTTTAGTTAAAATTAATTATGTTCCAAGCAATTGTCCATTAGCAGATATTTTAACTAAAGCATTACCCACTCAAACCTATGCATATCTGAGAGATCAGATTTTATATGATGTTGATTATTTTTTTTTTGTTTGTTATTTTAAAGATAGAGTTAAATTTTCGTGGGAGTATTAGAAATAGAAAATTTATGATACTAGATGGCAGCACTTTCTAAGTTGTTGTAACTGAGTGTTCTTGCAAAGGTTCTGTGTTGTTTTGAAAATAAATAAGTTTTTGTGCCGTTTATAAAAAGCTGTTTTCAATCAGAAACCCATAATCCAATAGATCATCTTCGTGTTTTCGACTGCATAGCCTATTCTCTGGTGCCGGAGCCGACTCGTACAAGTAAGTTGAACGCTAGGGCTGAAATGTGTATTTTTGTCGGTTATTCAGAATGTACAAAGGGATACCGACTTTTAGAGCCATCCAACCCAGGGAGAGTAATATTTTCAAGGAATGTGGATTTCATGAAAAATAATTTTATAAATGAGGAATTCATAATATCTAGTGAATATTATGATGAATTGAATTCTGATAATTTTGTTTCTGATAGTTCTAGTTGTGAGACTGAAGCAATTTTTAACACGTTAGCCGCCAGAAGAGAAAAATGAAAAATTATTTTTTTTCAACTTGGTGCCCAAAGATGCACCTTGGCTAGACATGCAAGGATATATTACTTAGAGTTCTGTAAGTAGAAGGGTTCCGTAGAAAAAAAATAAAAACCCTTTGAGGTCACGGGTGACCTACGTGGCGCTGTAATGTCACAAAATTAAAAACCGTTACTAAGGCGCCGGCGAGGTCACACCTTCGGTCACCCGCACCCCTCAGTCGGTGGCCAACGTTTAGACTGGTAGGACGCGTCAGTTTTTTTCGTGCCGGAATACTTTTTTCGTGCGTGTCGTCAGTTCATTGTGTTTGGATAGTGACAATAATGAATTATGGCTTTGCCGGACTTAAGTTTTGACTTAGATGATATTTCGCAAGAAGATTTACGGGATATCGATTTATTGGAAGCAAGTATCTTTGAAGAGATCATTGATCAATCTTCGACGACAAATCCGTTGAATGATTTACGTGAAAAAGACAACACGGAAAATAGTGAAGATGAGGTTATCAGGCCACCGCTCAAGCGCAGACGTAGGCGACTTCATGTTATAGCAAGCGACTCTGAGAGCGAAACGAACTCAGTCGATGAAGCAGTAGCCGATGTTTTAGCCAACATAACTTCAACAAGTACGTCACAAAAATGGTCGAAGCCACGAGGGCATCAGCCCTCAGTGGTAGCTTTCACAGAACAAACTGGTAAGTAATATTTTTTTACTAGCGAACGCCTGCGGCAGCTCTAAATTCACTCGTGCAATAAAAAACGTATGCATTTTTGACTTCATTTTATCCCACTTTATTTACTAAAAACTACAGAAAGTTTTATCCTGTAGATGGCATTCATGCAGTGATTTTACTTTTCAGGTTTAAAGCAACCGTATGCCAAGAAACTGCAAAATGCGCAACCGGAAGACTATTTTAAATTGATGGTCCAAGATGAAGTATTTCAATACATAGCTGATCAAACCAATTTGTTCGCACAACAAAGTGAAGCACTTGCACTTCAAGGACTTGCAAGGCCTCGAAAGCCTCGATCTCGTACAAACGACTGGAAACCAACTACATGTGACGAGATCAAGAAACTGTTTGGATTAGTCCTTTACATGGGCCTTGTGAGGCTGCCTAAAATATCCCTATATTGGAGTACAGACAAGATCTTTGGTCAAACTTTTCCTGCCACTGTCATGAGCCGCAATAGGTTCGAGTTACTATTGAGGTATTTGCACTTTTCTGACAATGACACGGCCGATAAAAAACACAAACAGAACACAACAGAATTAACAAAATACGGCCACTGATAGATATTTTCAATGAAAATTGTAAAAACAGCTATGGTCCTAAAGAAGACGTCTGCATTGACGAAAGTCAGGTGCCGTTCAGAGGCCGCGTCATATTCCGGCAGTACAATAAGAGTAAGAGGCACAAGTATGGCTTGAAGTTATTCAAGTTGTGCACTATACCAGGGTACACGTGTAAGCTCCAACTGTACGCGGGGAAAAATCATGAATTGGAGAACACAACTCCGTTAAAAGTTGTAATGTCTCTGTGTGACCACATACTTAACTTAGGTCACACAGTAGCAACAGATAATTGGTATACTAGTCTTGACCTGGCTAATGAACTAATCAGCAAAGATACTCACCTTGTTGGCACCCTTAGAAAGAATAGGAAAGGTTTGCCAAAGAATGTTGTGGAGGCCAAACTGGGAAAAGGGGAATCAATTGCCATGGAGAACGAGCGTGGAATATGTGTGTTGAAGTGGAAGGACAAACGAGATGTTTTGATGCTTTCCACCAAACATTCAAAGGGATCATCAACAATCCGTAAAAAGGGTAAGATTATCAAAAAACCGAGGATGATTTTAGCTTATAATAAAGCAAAAGGAGCGGTTGACATGAGCGAACAAATGACGGCATATTCTTCGCCATTACGCAAAACCATAAAGTGGTATAGGAAACTGGCATTTGAACTCATTCTGAACACCGCGATGGTAAATGCATGGGTTATGTACACAGAAAACACTAAAAACAAACTTAGCATTGTTGAGTTTAGACGTCAGCTAGTCGACTATCTTACCAATCCAAGGAGCGTTCACAACGAAGAAGCAACAACGGAAAGACCAAAAAGAAAGAAGCACACATTGTCGAAAAAAGAAGGGCCAGTAAGGAAGACAAGACGTTATTGTGTGGAATGTTACAAAGACGCTGCTAAGACGTACGGTTCAAGAGAGGCCAAAAATAAATCAAAAAAAGTAGCAACGTATTGCAAAATGTGCCCAAGTGAACCGTTTTATTGCCTTCCTTGTTTTAATAAAATTCATGTTACAAAATAAGAGATAATAAGTGTTACAATATTAGTCCTTAAGGCCTTTGAGCATGTGTGGCCACTGAAAACAAAAGACGCCTATTTTGCCCATTGGTATTTGTCTTAGAGTATTTCGTTTATTGATTTAGTGTACATTTTTTTGAAGATTTTTGTGTTAAGCTTTCCTTATTATATTCTTGATCACAATAAAATGTCTTTTTTTAATTCCTTACACTTTCTAATTTGCATCGTTCGAGTGAACTTAAAATTTTCCCATACTAAATTCCTATACTTATCTGACAACCATTAGTATTTTTTTTTCAAAAATCTACATTATTATTCGTCTACACTATAATAAGAGGTATCTACCCTCAAAAAATGGTGTCTCTACCTCCAGCCATTTGGACTCTACGCGTATGCCAGCAGTTAATGAAAGAAAAAGTCATGAATATTCTTCTATGTTCAGAAAAATCTTACAATTTCATAGAGGGTCAAAAACCAAGCTGTATCCGTTATATTACAGCGCCGCTCCGGTCACTTCCCATTGATAAATGCAAGCTAGAAATGTCCTACGGCCCAAAAAAAAATTTTAAAAACAGGTCTGCCTTGAGGTCACGGGTGACCTACGTGGCGCCTTAATCTAGGTTAGGCGTAGGTCACCCGTGACCTACATGGCGGCTAACGTGGTAATGATAAATCGATCTGTGATACTAATAATTAAATTCAAAATAATAATGATAATAATAATTCAGGAACTGAAATGAATCATAATTATGATTTTTCTTATGAATTTACAGATGCGGAATCTGGCAGCAGTGAGTCAGACAGAGAATCGTCTGTAGAGGAGCTGGAGGCGCAGTCGGCATCCTCCGGAGAGACGTTGACTCGCGGAGATGGTGCGACTAGTACGGGAGAGTCTCCTGTGACTGTCGGCGGCCGCTCTTTGCGTCATAATCGTGGTAAACCTCCTACTAGGTATGGTGATTATGAAATGAGTATGTATGCCAGCACATTATTTGATGGACCGCAATCTTATGAGGAAAGAATATGAATCACTATTGAAAAACAATGTATGGAAGATAAGATATGAAAGGCCTAAAAATACTTATGTTGTGAAATGTAAATGGGTGCAACAAGGAGAAACATGATACGTCAGGTAGTTTTGATAGATTTAAAGCGCGCTTAGTTGCGGCTTTAGTCAGAAAGAAGGTGTAGACTTCACTGATACTTTTTCTCCTGTCGTACGTCATTCGACGATGCGAATTTTATTTTCTCTTTATTTTCATTATGATATGTCTATAGAACATATTGACGTCACTACGGCGTTTTTGCATGGAGATTTGAATGAAGTTATACAACGTGTTTATTAAGAGTTGTAGGGATCCGAAAGCAGGATATTCTACCGGTCATAACGAACAACTTTTGTTCTACGACTTTTAAAATTTCAAAGTTTTTCATTCATCAAATGCCTCTTAAACTTTTATCTAAAATGAATCTAAACGCATCATGAGGCAGCCCTATTTACAGCTGTTCTTTGACCTCTAGTTGTCAATTGTAGATAAAATAGGTAACAGAACTGCCACCAATTACCTAGTAATGTGCCTACCTAATAATGATGTTGCTGTTTTAAAAAATCTTGGTATGTAAAAGAAATATTTTCGCGACTGCAATCCCTAGTCACGGTAAATATTCTCTGAGATCTTTGGTACTAATACCTATTCAGTAACTAGGTACCTACGTGGCTACGTACTCAATATTTAATAGAATATTTATTTTTGTTTGATTACTAGATGTCGTAAAGCAATGTTTATGATATTCATAGTTCTTTAAATTGTAACATGTTACTTTACCACCATGGTTCATTGACACCACAAAATTATTCAACTACAATTATTTTGGGAAGTGTCTAGTCTGTCCTATTTAATCTTTGACATACCTGTCTGTCATTGGTTGCATTTAAAAACGCATATCCAATCAGGACGGCCGACGGCCGCCGATCAGTGTTACCATTTGTGGCAGATTTCTGCCATTTGGCAGATTTTAAATATTTCAAGAAAAATCTTATTAGTTTGAATTTTTAATGAAATAATATTTATAATTTATTTATTTTTTACCGAACTGGAAACTTCTTATTCTTTTTTACCTTTATTGATTTGGTTTCTAAACAACTTCTATCTCGTTTTAGATAACTGCAAACCGTTACAAACGATCAAAAGATAGTAACTGAATGTAATGTAGGTATTTAATTTATTCCGTAGCCACGAAGGAGATGGTATGAAGTCATATTTTTGGTATTTTTATCGTCAAGCTTGGTAGATTTTGACAGATTTTTTGGCAGGTGTGTGGTAGAACCGCTACTTTTGAGATGGTCACCCTGTTTGTGTTTACATGCGTTGTTGTACATTGTTTTGTTGAGAAAATGTGATAAAATGGTGATTGTTATGTAAAAAGCCGTCGTCAGTCAGTGTGTGTATGAGCAGTGCCTACGAGGTAATGGTTTAGTGTGAAGTTTGAAGCCTGTGTCGTGCGAAATCTCGCAAACTTACCAAAATCCAGTTTTATCCAGTGTTATTATAGCCAGTAAATAATGACAAAATCCATAGGAACCAGTAAAAATATCGTGTCAGGGGATTGGCGGCGTACCTACCTACCTACCGAAAGGTAAGTATTTCAAATTATCTCGTAGGTTATCGTTGTTTTTTTCTTTCCTAGATAGAAGCGCGCGTGCGTGTGACCTTGACACGTACACAGAAAGGGCTGTTGCAAATTTCTGAGAAAATATTAATTTTACTTTTCTATGGGAATTTCGAAAACGATGTATCCAACCGTTGCACACGTCAAAGTATTCCAGTGCTTGGTCTAAATACACGCTCTTTGTTTTCCTACATAACTTCATCAACACGTTGTATACATGGAGCAACCTCCTGGTTTTAGTTCTGATGAAAATAAGGTGTGTCTCTTATCAAAATGTATTTATGGTTTAAAGCGTAATAAATGTGAACCATGTGTATATGTCAATAGAAATAATAAGGATTTAACCATAATAGCTTTATAAGTTGATGATGATTTTTACATTTTAAGTACCTGTGATACTAGAGGCATATGTAAGTTGTTATGGCGCGTTTTTACTCACTCGGGGAGAAGGGCGTGCGAAATAAGTACACGCGAGACTCTAACCTACGTTCTAAGTTTATCCTAAAATGTTCAAAAAATGTATATCCACCCATGCGAAGCTGGGACAGGCCGCTAGTGTTTTAATATATTGACATTGATTATGTTTGGTACTTGTGGATTATATAGAGTCAACTTGGATTAAGCATGTAGAGACAGCATGTCGAGTTGTTTTGTGTAGAGTACTGTAGAGTCACTCATTTATTGTTAACTCTTTAGTGGCATGTTGTAAAATATCAATGTTGAGAATAAGGGGAAGTGTTAAAATATGTGTATTCTCCTCATTAATTATAATCTGTAGCTATCTACTCTATGGTCATGTTTTGACAGTCCGGTTGTTGACTTCCTTCCTGTTCTTCTCTCTGGAGAATCCACTATGGTCGTGCGTTGATTTGTTCTCTCAATGTAATTGTAGTAGTGATAAATGTGTCTAATTTAATCCCTAGTATATTCCGCTAGTGCGTTGTATTTGTGCTCAATATTATGACAATATAGTGTTACAAATCGTATGCCGCGTGTATTTATTTGTTCCCACCTCAGCTGCCTAGATTATTCTCTGCAACACGGCCTTGGGGGATCTCCTAGCCGACTGCCAGTCCAATTAGGAACACACCCGCTGTGAGAAAAGAAAGTGCAGCGGACACACGACTTAGGTAGGACACTTAGGCCTCACCCCTTCCTGTCTATCCCGACGGGAAGGATCACTCACCGAACACACTTCCTAGGTGTTTCCCCCCAGGATGGAGCAGCGTGTGATGAGTGGGATCGCCGGCCCAGAGGACGCTCTCCAGCTAATCTTGGCGGTGATCCGCCAATACCCGCAGCTCGCCACCGACTTAGCGAGGGAGCTGCCTTCTGCAGCCCCTCCCGCGACCCGCGCTCCCCCGGCCCTTCAGGCCTTAAAGTCGCATAAGCCTACGGTTGCCCCTCAGGCAAGACCGTAGGCTCCGTAGGCTAGACCGTAGGTGGGGGGATGAATATTTCATATCCAGGCTTCCACACCTATGCGCTCGAAGACGAACGCCTCCTCCGTGTGGTGACCTGTGGCCTTCCGGCGGAACACTCCACGGACTCGATCAAGTCCGATCTACTCGCCCAGGGCTTCCCCGTCAGGGAAGTCCATCGTATGTATAGTGCGAGATCGAAAAAGACCTTCGATCTCGTGCTGGCGATTCTCGACCTCACCAAAGAGGGCAAGGCGATCTTCAACCTGAAGACCGTCAACGGCCTTTCAGGCCTTTCGGTGGAGCCCCCCCCACCGAAACGGTAACCCGTCCCAGTGTCACAGGTGCCAGCTTTACGGGCACTCGGCACGAAACTGCTTCTCACGTCCGCGCTGCGTTAAGTGCCTGGGCGACCACGGCACTGCCGAATCCCCCTCACCCGCGAAGCCCCTGAGCCACCGAGCTGCGTCCTCTGCCAGGCAGTGGGTCACACCGCGAACTATCGCGTTTGCCCCAAGGCCCCCAGGGTAGCAAAAAAGGTAACTCAGAGGGCGCCAGAGCGCGCGCCCCCCAATACCCCCCAATACACTAGGGCCACCCCTAAGGTGACCCTAGTCCCCGCGAAGGCCTCAGGCCTTCAGGTTGACAGACATCGGTCAGTTCAAATAAGTGACAAGCAACAACTTGAAAATCTGGAAAGAAGTTTAATGAACAAAAATGAGAGATCAAAACTACAAAAACAGCTGGGTTTTTTGTTTCAACCCTGTGAATGGCTTGTCCTTTGCCTATAAATTGATAGACTCGATGGTTTCACGTGAGTTTCTGTGCGAATGCTCATGGTCTGGGGGAAGCCGTGGCAACATTTCGAAGGTCCCGATAAAAGACTACAAAAATTTTATTAAATTCTTTTGCGATATGGTACGTTCATGGGATTGTAAATTTACTATGGGACAAACTGAAAAGTTTTTTAAGGTCGTTCTGAAAAATGCTATTAAAAGGAAATCAATGAAAGACTTAAGATCCTCTTCAAAACGAGTCCGAAAAATTAAATCAAAACTAAAAGACCAGGCAAGCACAAGTAAGCAAGAAATTTCTGCTAATTCACCAATTAATCAAAATAAAGAATCAAATGAAACATTAGAGATGGAAGTAGCAGAAGTGGAGGAGGTAAAGGAAAATAATGGTGAAGAAGAAATAGAAGACGATGAAGACGAAGAAAGTTTGCGCTAATATTTTTTATGCTTTTTCTTTTCTACGCCAAGTACGCAACCGCGCTAGGTTCATACTAAGTCGCCTACATCCACTTCTATGTAAGAAGAGCAAAATGTCCCTTAGAAATAAGGTGACGCTTTACAAAGCTTGCATACGCCCTATAATGACGTACTCCTCTGTAGTATTCGCGCATTCAAATCACTTGGCTTCCCTCCAAGCCGTTCAAAATCGTATTTTTACGTATTGCTACCGGTGCCCCACCGTACATGCGTAATATCGATCTTCACAGAGATCTCAATCTCGAATCGTTAGCCGAATTCATGAAAACAGCCTCCCGGCGTTACTATGATTCGGCCCCCCACCACCCGAACCCGCTAGTGTCCGAACTACCTGATTATTCAGTAGAACCGCCCGCTAAACGTACCCTCCGTAGACCTAGACACGTTTTAGGTGACCCAGATGACGCGATCACCTCCGCTAACGCGGATGTGATCGACTCATCGAACCCGGACACAAGTAACACTAAACACCTACACCGGCCCCTCCGGAGGGGTCGGAGACGCATTCCCCGTTAACGCCCTTTCTGGGCGAAGTATCTCTCCGACATATCTCTCTTCCCCGGCAACAGCCCAAGCCGAGGTCAGTGGTGCCCTTGCGTTTGTTGCCAATAAACCCTTTTTTAACGCTGTCGGCAATCGTCATACGATTATACCAGCATTTTAGTCCATTCGAAAAAAAAAAAAAGCCGGTAGACATACCTTCCATACAAAAATGTTCGAATCCCTTTGTAGTGTGTGGGTTGGAGACAATATAATGTGACTGTTGGGTTTTATTTAGTTAAAAGATAATTATTATGTGTTTTAGGGTCATCGGTCATCACAACCTTCTATGTATACATACTGAAGAATTAAGAGTTCTCACGACACCTCATACCGAATTAAGAGGTGCTATGCCTGCAGATGGCTTTACTACAACTACACCTGTCCACAGCATTGGAAGTTTGAGTGGTAGAATATCCTACCAATATTATATTACAATATTATAAACGCGAAAGTTTGTAAGTATGGATGGATGGACGGATGTATGTTTGTTACTCTTTTTCTAGTAAAAACTACTGAATGGATTGTAATGAAACTTTACAATAATATAGTTTATACATCAGAATAACACATAGGCTACAATTTATAAAAGATATTGTGTGACTAATCCAGCGCAGACGAAGTCGCGGGCACCAGCTTGTACTTAATATAATTACTCAATTGGTTTAATTGTGAGTAAGTATTTTTAGATGTGGAAATGTAGTGAATTATCCATGATTTTTGTTGTGACAATTTTTTGTGTAATTTTACCCTATTTAAACTTATTGTCCTACTAACCTACCTATTGTGTTTGTTTTTTAGATGACTCCAAACTCAGGACGTAATTGTACGTTGTTTGAGAAGACGAATACGGCCGGCAACAAACGTCAGGTTTCGCATCGGGATCCTCGATCAGGTTACCGAATACGGGCACCCGACATCGTTGGGTCTAAACAATTAGAAGAGTGCGCCACACACGCACAATTCTACCCGTTCGGTTTCAAAACCTTACGCACGGTCAGAATAGACGGGCGACCGCGACGCGTCGACGGGGTTGCAATCAATGCGTGTGTGGGGCTCATCCGATCGGGGAACCCGATGCGAAAACCTGACGTATGTTGCCACTCTACGACGACATTTAGACGTTACAGTTGCCGTCAAAATCACGACAAATTTTACGCCATTTAAGACGTGATTGTCAAGACGAATACGAAGACATTTTAGTCGTTATAGTTAGGGTTGCATATACAACGTGTTTATTAAGAATTGTAGGGATCCGAAAGCAGGATATTCTACCGGTCATAACGAACAACTTTTGTTCTACGACTTTTAAAATTTCAAAGTTTTTCATTCATGAAATGCCTCTTAAATTTTTATCTAAAATGAATCTAAACGCATCATGAGGCAGCCCTATTTACAGCTGTTCTTTGACCTCTAGTTGTTAACCTTAGATAAAATAGGTAACAGAACTGCCACCAATTACCTAGTAATGTGCCTACCTAATAATGATGTTGCTGTTTTTAAAGATCTTGGTATGTAAAAGAAATATTTTCGCGACTGTAATCCCTAGTCACGGTAAACATTCTCTGAGATCTTTGGTACTAATACCTATTCAGTAACTAGGTACCTACGTGGCTACGTACTCAATATTTAATAGAATATTTATTTTTGTTTGATTACTAGATTTCGTAAAGCAATGTTTATGATATTCATAGTTCTTTAAATTGTAACATGTTACTTTACCACCATGGTTCATTGACACGACAAAATTATTCAACTGCAATTTTGGGAAGTGTCTAGTCTGTCCTATTTAATCTTTGACTTACCTGTCTGTCATTGGTTGCATTTAAAAACGCATATCCAATCAGGACGGCCGACGGCCGCCGATCAGTGTTACCATTTGTGGCAGATTTCTGCCATTTGGCAGATTTTAAATATTTCAAGAAAAATCTTATTAGTTTGAATTTTTAATGAAATAATATTTATAATTTATTTATTTTTTACCGAACTGGAAACTTCTTATTCTTTTTTACCTTTATTGATTTGGTTTCTAAACAACTTCTATCTCGTTTTAGATAACTGCAAACCGTTAAAAACGATCAAAAGATAGTAACTGAATGTAATGTAGGTATTTAATTTATTCCGTAGCCACGAAGGAGATGGTATGAAGTCATATTTTTGGTATTTTTATCGTCAAGCTTGGTAGATTTTGACAGATTTTTTGGCAGGTGTGTGGTAGAACCGCCACTTTTGAGATGGTCACACTGTTTGTGTTTACATGCGTTGTTGTACATTGTTTTGTTGAGAAAATGTCATCAAACGTGATAAAATGGTGATTGTTATGTAAAAAGCCGTCGTCAGTCAGTGTGTGTATGAGCAGTGCCTACGAGGTAATGGTTTAGTGTGAAGTTTGAAGCCTGTGTCGTGCAAAATCTCGCAAACTTACCAAAATCCAGTTTCATCCAGTGTTATTATAGCCAGTAAATAATGACAAAATCCATAGGAACCAGTAAAAATATCGTGTCAGGGGATTGGCGGCGTACCTACCTACCTACCGAAAGGTAAGTATTTCAAATTATCTCGTAGGTTATCGTTGTTTTTCTCTTTCCTAGATAGAAGCGCGCGTGCGTGTGACCTTGACACGTACACAGACAGGGCTGTTGCAAATTTCTGAGAAAATATTAATTTTACTTTTCTATGGGAATTTCGAAAACGATGTATTCAACCGTTGCACACGTCAAAGTATTCCAGTGCTTGGTCTAAATACACGCTCTTTGTTTGCCTACATAACTTCATCAACACGTTGTATATAATAGTTTTTATTTATTAACCTCAGGGCCGGATTTAGAGGTCCAGAGGCCCCGGGGCAACAAAGGAGTGGAGGCCCCCTCGCGCGTAATTATTTTCCAATAAAGTGAATTTTTTTTCAGTCGAGTTTTTCAATAAATAATTTATTGTGAAACCAAGTAGATTCTCTTGTACAAAAAGGGTTACTCTTTTCTCGTTACTCTTTAAAAGAAATATCAAAGGAAAAGAAGATGTTTACTAGTGTTTACTAGTTGGGATTTGAAAGATTTTTTCTCCGAAGTCTCTATTGTGGGGGCCCCCCGTTTGTGGAGGCCCCGGGGCCATCGCCCCGTTTGCCCTCCCCTAAATCCGGCCCTGATTAACCTACATCACATAAATCAACTAAATTAGTAACAAAATATAATGCAGTCATAAAATTTTGGTCGCCAAGACTATGCTCACTTTGAAAAAGTCTTTATTAAACAATGGAATACAATACAAAATACAAAAATACAAAAATGTTTATTTTCATTTCAAAAAGATACATAAATTTTAACAGTAGTTTGATACCTCCTTTTAAGTAAAAAATATCTGTATTAGGAGGCATCGCGCTCTGCCATATGTATGAATATTATAATCTACTACTTACTTAACAAAATATATGCCTACTTTTGTAGGCGCTTGTGACCGAAGTAGTACTGACTTTCCTCAAAATACCGGACATTGTTCTGTCCGGTATGACCATTTATTTTTTACCGGACAGGCCTCGAAAATACCGGACTGTACGCTTAAATACCAGACATCTGGCAACCCTAGTTATAGTTGACGTCAAAATCACCTAAGCTAACACGTCATTAATGACGCACTAATTTGTGACATCCTCACGTCAAACTTGCCGTCTTAAATGACACCACATGCGACGTCTTTCGATGCTGTAAAATTCACGTCATTATTCACGTGAGCATGCTGCTTGAGCCTGGACTTAAAGAAACCACTCCATCAGTGCTGTAGAGCAAATCATGCTGACGTGACGAACATACGTTTTTATTCCACTGGAGCGTTCCAAATTACTGTGTCGGATGAAATTAGAGTGCACTCTTGTGCACTCTAATATAACTTAACTTTTATCTTCTAATTTAACTTTTTTTGACGATCCAGCATGTAGTGCTCTTGCACTACATGTTGGATCATCAAAAAAAGTTTCCAAAGAGTTGGCCCTGCTGCCCTGCACACTTTATAAAAATGCCAACAAGCGAAGAAAGTAGAGCTGAAAATGTTTTGGGTGCAGTGGACTGTACCCATATCAAAATACAATCACCAGGAGGGGATCAAGCTGAGCTGTACAGAAACCGCAAAGGATACTTATTTCCCAATGTTCAAGCTATATGCAATGCCAAGCTGGAAATAATGGATGTGATAGCAAGGTGGCCTGGTTCTGTTCATGACACGACCATCCTCAAGGATTCCCACATAGGAGTAGATTTTGAGAGAGGAATCTATGGACAGGACTATTTGCTCATGGATAGACCTTTGTAGGACATACCTCCTGACACCATTCTTACCAAGAACTCCGAGTGAACAAGCTTACAACACAATCCAAATTGCCACCACCAAAAAATACAGTTGAGCGGTGTTTTGGTGTCCTGAAACGCAGATTTGCTTGTCTCTCAATTGGCCTTCGCACAAAGCTGAGAACCATGATGAATATAATTGTAGCTTGTTGTGCACTACACAACATTGCCATTCAACACGGAGATACAATAGAAGATCTGCCAAATAAAGATGTGGAACAGCCAGTAGTTAATGAGGAAGTAAACAAAAGCAATGAGAACACCTCAGTATGGTCTGCTCCTCTACAGACTCAATTTAGGCAATAAGTGAGATAATATTGCTATGATATTTTAAATTTTATTAATTTATATATTATGTAATCGAAGTATTAAAATAAACTAAAATAAATCTGGGCTCAGAATTGTTCTTCCTTGAAATGTATAGAGGAAGCCTATGGCCAGCGGTGGGCTTCTCAAACTGATGATGGTGATGATGAAAAATTTATCACACAATTGTTTATTTATTTATTTACTACTTATTATATCATCTTAAAAGTTATGTAAAGGATAAAGTTTTTATTAACAAATTATATAGTAGGTAGTTAACATTGCAATCAATGTATAATAAGAAGACAAGAAGACAAGAGCTGCTGGTGTAATTACAGGTACATGAGGCTTAACATCTGTATGCCTCAAGTTGATGGACGCAGGGCAGTGCATCGTAGGGTACATTCCTATCGTGTGTGACTTGCGACAATGTTTTGTTATAGGTGATGGTTACCACTTAGCATCAGGTGGGCCATCTTGATCCATCAGCTAATTGTATATAAAATAAAAATAAAATTTGGAAGACAACTAAAATTAAAATCGGCAGTTAAAATCTTGTCAAAAGCTGTATATACTCGTAGCGTATCTCCCCAATTTTCATAAAGACCTTACTTCTTATTTCGCTGCGAATGTTTGAATTTGCATATCCCAATTCACAATAGATGTTTCTGTTCTCCAGCTACGCATCGAAACAGAATAGTCACATGAAAAGAGCGAGACAGCATGATTAAAAACATGTAGTGGTCTTTAGACACAGGTGAATTGAAAAAGTATGTCTGTCTCCTTCTATTCATGGCCTTATTTTTGCTTATAGATAAGTTACTATTTTGTTTGTATTAGGAATAAGTGACAAGGTACGGGTTTTTAATTTATGTTAGGGAATAGGTAAAATTAGCTTCTATGTACTTAATAAACTAGGTAGGAAATATAGTCATTAGTTTAGACGTAATTTTCAAAGAAACATAAATAATATTTTGTCATACTGAAATTTAGCACAGATACATGTAAACTGAAAACAAATAAATGCCTGTAGGCCCTAGGGGAACTTTTACCTGAAAGGGGCACTGTGCCCTGTCAGGTAACCTAGATGTAAGAGTTTTTTGTTTAATAAATGAGGCTGGTATGAAGTGAAAAAGGGTTTACTAAAGGGTGATTTAGGTAGAGGTAAACAAGGGTTTGGGCCTCGGTCTCCTTAAGGTAATGCTTCGAGGTACGTTAGGAGACAAGGTCCGACCAGCCGTGAGCCTTTTTCCTTCTCACACACACTCCCGTCGTATCCGTGCGCTCGAGTGTTCGTGCGCCACTTACGTCCACACGCTACCCCCCCCACCTCACGCTTGACAACCGCGGGCTGGTGCGACCCCACCGTTGGGAGTATCGCGCCCCCCGGAGTGTCGCGTGTTGGTACGCGGTCGCGTTCTGCACCCGTCGCCGTCGGAACGGTTGAATCCGCCCCAGCCTACTCCGTCCCGTCCGTCTCGTGCGTCACTACCTGGTGTTTCATTGGAAACATCCAGTGCAGTGACAACCGGTCCTTCCCCCGCCCCATCCACCTTCCTTTGGTGACCTGCTGGCCGGTTGCTGGGATTCCCCCAGTATAAGCTAGCAGCCCCAACGGTCCCTCCTTCCTGGAAACCCCCCCCAACCCCTCACCCCACCCCGCCTCACCCGCCGCTCGTGTTCGCCGGTCGTCATGGCCGACGACAGTAGCGCCCCCCCCCGCAAACCTCCGGATCGCGCCAAGCGATCCTCTAAAATGGACAGGGCGATTGTATGCCGGGACCTGTTTGAGCCGGAGAAATCCGTGCACTACCCTCCCGGCTACTTCCGCCCTGGCCCACCGACAGTCGCAGCCCTAGCCGCTGCCCCCTCTACCTCCGCGGGCCAAGGGCTCCGTGATAGCGGAACTGAGATTCCGCATCACGCCGAACCCGGACTTCGCCCCGAAGGCAGAAAGATGCCCAGGCCGCGCTCAGCTGATTCCTCGGTCGAGGAACAGCTACCGCGCCACGACGACAAGAGGCAGAAGGTGCTGCCCTTGTCGCCCTCACCCCCGCTGATCGCCACACCGACGACGTCGAGGATCCCGACCCGGACGGGGGCGTCGACTGCCGCAACCGCGGTGATCCGCCTCCCCCAACCGACGTCCCCAGCGTCGTCTTCACCCGCATCACCCCGGCCCGAGCTTCTGGCGTTGCCCGGACCGGCGCCATCCTCCTCAAGTTCCGAGGTAAGTGGGGAGTCGGGCGAGGAATCTGACGCGGACTCTGAGGCGGCCTCGGTGGAAACCATCGAGCCGTCTCAGACAGTGCCGCTCGACCTTCCCCTCGCGTCCCCGCCTACCCCTTCTCCGAGGTCCGCGGCCGCCTACGCGGCCTACCTGGCCAACCTGGGGTCACCCCCCTCCACCCCGCGCCCCGACCCCGGAGCCCGTAGTGCCGCCTGCGGCAGCGCCTGTCGCTGCCCGGGCCTACGCTGCCGTGGCCTCAGCCCCCGCGCGCCCATCATCCCCTGCTGCAGCGAGCCAACCGGCGGCTGCGGAGGTGCCCCCGTCCACCGCCACAAAAAGTTACCCCCCGATTGTAGTAGAATGCCTGCCCAACTGGACAGTGCATTTTGCCGCAATTCGCGGGAAACTAGGGCACGCACCGAATGCGCGCCCCTTAGGTAAGGGGGTGCGTTTTATCCCGCGATCGCCCGAGGAGTACCGGGTGGTCCAGCGCCATCTGGTGGACGCTATGGCAGCAGACCCGGCCATCAGCTGGTACTGCTATAGCGTCCAGGCCGACTTGCCCACGAAGGTCGCTATCCGCGGATTGCCCGCGGAAACCGACCCGGAGGAGATAAGGTCGGCCCTGGTGGAGCTGGACTTCCCGGTCCGCTACGTCCGCCACATCTCCGCCAAACTAGGTCGAGCTGGGTGCTTGTTCCACGCCCAGCTCGACCACATGACCCAGGAGGAGCTCACCCGTATGTACGGGACCAAGGAGCTCCTCTGCATGCCCGGAATCACAATCGAGCACTGGAGAGGCGCGGCCAACAGGGTGCCGCAATGCCACCGCTGTCAGGCGTTCGGCCACGCCTCGGCTAATTGCCACCGTCCGCAGCGGTGTGTGCGCTGTGGGGGCCAACATTTCGCAGCGGACTGCCCCCGCGAAACCACGGCCAAACCCACATGCGCAAACTGCACCAGGGAACACACGGCGAATGATCGCCGATGCCCCGTATTTAGGCGTGAGGCGCGGAAGAGGGGAATTAAGTTTCCCCCCCCGCTTCCCCCCGCGCCCACCTACAGACGTGAGGCATCCCCCCTAGCGAGGATCGAACCCGCTCCTCCCAACTTCGCTCGCGGCAGGGCGGCGTCACCGCCCGCCCGCCCACCCAGGCGCATTGACGCCCCGAGCCGGGCCACGGCGTTCGATCCGCCAGCCCACACTCTTGCAAACCCGCCCACAGAGCGAGGACAACAAGTCCCAGGGAGGCGGAAGCGCAGAGGCGGTAAGCGCCGCCGGGCCAAGCCCATTGCGGCTTCCACGCCCCAGCAGCCCCCCATCCCCTCCCAGACTGTTCCTCTCCCCGCTCAGTCAGCCGCCCCCCCCCCGCTCGTTGCCGCGACCCGGTTGGCCCTGGTCCCGACCTACCGCCTGCCGATCCCGGCCGCGGTGGTGGAGTGTGCCAGCGACGATTCGCGAGCAGCGGCGGGTCCAGTTCCCCCCCCCACCCTCATTCCCTCGGTACTGAGGGCAACCGCCCCGCAGTGGGTGCCGCTGCCTCAGCGCCAACGTCCGGACCCTCGAGCCCGACCGGTCCCAGCACAAGTCCCCCCCCCCACAGATCTCCACCCGACGCATCCAGCGGCCGGGTTCAGTATGGCAGGATCCGCCGGGAACCCACTGGAGCTAATCCTTGGGGTCCTGACGGAGTTCCTCGTCACCATCGCGGCAGGAGGCAACCTCCAGGACGCCGCGGTGCGAGGACTGGCCTCGCTGAACCGGACCCACAATGGGTAGCACGGATTCACTGAGAGTCCTTTACTGGAATCCCGGAGGGGTCAGGAGTCAGTCCCTGCCCCTCCGCCTCCTCGCCCAAGCACAGGACATTCATGTCATCTTGCTGGGCGAGACAAAATTAGCCCCCCACATCCCCTTTTCCGTGCCCAATTACTTTGTGTATAGACGGGACGAACTGTCCCCCGCCACCCGGAATGCCTTCCGGGGCACCGCTGCCCTTGTCAGGCGGGACGTCATACACGAAGAAATTGAGCACCTTCCCTTTCAGGAGCTGAGAACTACGGGGGTTTTGGTGAGCGCGGCCGGAGTCGAATTAAAACTGCTGATGTCTCAGCTATTTTTAGCTCCCCCACCCCAACCCTTCTAGCCGCTGACCTCAACGCGAAACACCCCGATTGGGGGTCCCGGGTCATGAACCCCGTGGGCCGTCAACTACAGCGGGACGCGGAGGCCAGCGACATAGTCGTACTAGGGCCTGACTCACCGACACACATACCAACTCTTCTCTTGTCGTGTCACTAGTTTCTTTCGAAACAGTGTGGTGAAAGGATTTTAAGTGCGCCTCAAGAGGCTCCTTTCGAGCACTGTCACCCTTGCACTCACTGCCTCTTTTACTGCCCCCCGCCCTTCTGGCATTAAGACGGATTGGGAGGCTTACTCCCAATCTCTCGCAGGCTTGGATGTGGGTCGCCTCAGCTCCCCAGAGGAGGTAGAGCAGGAGGCGGTTCGACTCGCGTCCAAGCTCACCGAGGCCAAGGATGCGGCCTCCAAGCCGATCTCCAGGCCGACCAAGGTTCGTCAGGACCTTCCCCTGCGTATAAAGCAGGATTTACGCAGGAAGAGGCAGCTGAGGCGCGAATGGTCGCGATCTCGCTGCCCTCGCGTGAGAGCCGATCTCCTGCGAGTCTCCTCGGAGGTCTCCGAGGCTGTTCGGGCCTGGCGTGGCGAGACGTGGGAGGCCACGATCGACCGGGCCGCCGAGCACGACGCCAACCTATACGCGCTCAACCGAGCGCTCACTCGAGCCCCCGCCCCCACCTACCCCCTCCTCGACCGGAGCGGGGTGAGGCGATTTGCCCCCTCAGATCGAGCCGAGATTCTCGCGGCTCATCTTGAGGAGCAGTTTTCGCCACACCCTGTAGCCGCTGATGCCCCGCGAGAGGTGCTGGAACACCACGCAATTGTCGAGGGAAAGGTTAGAGAATTCCTGTCGGGCCCAATCCCCCCCCTCGACGGAGGGTATTTTATATCCCCCGCCGAGGTGAGGAAGGCGATCTTGCGCCTGCAAGGGCGTAAGGCGCCCGGCTTCGACGGAATTACTAACATGTCCCTCCGACAATTGCCCCGCCGAGGTGTGACCGCACTTACGCGGTGTCAACGCCTACGTCTAAAACACTAGCAATGTTCCTGAGTGTCGCCGCTTACTACTAAGTCTACGAGGCGCATTGTGTTTTTCATACTGACTGTCACTTCAATAATTTTAACTCAAGAGAAAACATTGTTCCCAACCCATTTTCCAAAAATACACTGTATAAAGGCAATATACCAGTAAAATAAGTTCGGGAGTTTTCATTTGTGTCCCCCTGTGCACAAACATCTGGCGACCGTGACAGGACACTGCAAATATCTTCGGAAATACAACAAATTCTAGTCTAAGTCGAACGGATAACCTGCAACGCCATACATCGGTCCGCGACCCAAAGCGCCGAAGCCGGCTGCCGGCCGTTCCAACTACAAAAACAACATTACGGAATTACTGGAAGTACATCCATTGCAGCCATCGCCGGCTATCGATCAGCAAGCAGCATCGAGCCGCAGCCCAAGCCAATGCAGATAAGTTTCCTTCCTATACTTGTTCCGTGAGTCTACCCAAATTATCCAATAACCTACCTAAAATTCCCGATCATTTTTTTACATGTTTCCTTAGTTTATTGGTCTACTATTTGTGCTAATTTCTTTTATACAGTGTTACTGTACGTAAATCAAGTAACCGTATAAATTAAATCCATCATTTAAACTCATTTTTACAGTAAATATTTAGTAAAATTTTCTACCCACGTCATTAATTTTATACCATAGAAAGGTTGTATTTTGTTCCTTAGTACACACTATTTTGTACATTCCAAATGAATGTTTAGAATTATGCAAATTAGGCAAAGTTCATACATGCATAAGGCTAATAATAGTTAAATTTCCATAGATACTCCACTCAAAGCATTTCTATCTTTGTACTAATACAAGATAGTTTATTTTACAATATATTCACGCTATTTCGCCGAACATTCCAGGCAAACGTTGCGCATTCGCACGTACCTCTCTATCTTACGGGCTGCATTGAAGAAGTCCAGACCTGCTGCTGGTTCTCAGAGCAGCTGGGGCAGAGTGCAGCTTCAAGGGTGTCGCCTAAGTCGAGGAGCGTGAGCTAATTTGATTACCTACTTTAACTATTTACAATTTACAAGTTTTTTTTGTTTTGGTTTTTTGTTAACGAGTTTCACTTCTATTGCCGTGACTATTTGTTCGGTATGTAAAAACGTAACTTGCATTCATGTTATGCTAAAAATACTTTATTTTTAAGTTATCTAAAACAAAGTTACACATTGTATTGATTGTTATTCGCAATGGGAGGTGAAACTGTTGCAAGGGACTCACAAGATTTACTTGATTTATTCGTCAAACGTAGCTCCATAAAGGGCCAAATTACCAAATTTAAGAACTACTTAGCTCATGCAAGGTCAAAAGAAAGTCTAACTTCAATTGAGTTAGCTGAATTAACACTTAGGCTTGGTAAATTTGAGTCCCTATCGAATCGTTTTGACGACTTGCAAAGTCAGATTGAGGTTTCTAATTCTAGTAATTTATCAAACGAAGTCGATGAGCGAGATGACATTGAGCAGTTATTCATTTCAAACATAGCTTCTGCTCAAAACCTTATACAAAAATACAATTCAAGCAAACATGATGAGAGTAGTTACAAGGACCTCAATTCGAGTCAAATATCTGCTGTTCAATGCAATGTCAGTTTCACAGCCTGACAGCCTTCACAGCTCAGTTGGTAGTAGCTCTGCCTTCTGCGCCGTAGGCCGTGGGTTCGATCCCCACCGAGAACAAACATTTGTGTGATGAACATAGATGTTTGTTCTCTGTCTGGGTGTTATATAATATTATAAGTATGTATTTACAAAAAAAAAAGTATTTAAGTAGTATATCAACTATCTGGTTCCCATATCACAAGCTTTGGCTTAGTTTGGGGCTAGATAGTGCTGTGTGGAATGTCCACCAATATTTATTTATTTATTTATTTATTAATGTCGATCATCGCGAACCATTGGGGTTTAAATTGCCTCAAATACAAATTGCCAAGTTCGACGGGTCATACTTCCGTTGGCTTGAGTTCCGTGACACGTTCGTATCTTTAATCCACAACAGTGAGCGCATCGCTTCTATACATAAGTTTCACTACTTGATATCTTACCTAACGGGCGATGCCGCACGCATTATTTCAAACATCGAGGTTTCCAGCGCGAACTATACCAACGCTTGGAGATTATTGTGCGAGCGTTATGATAACAAGCGTCAGTTGATAAATCATCATTTAAATTCTTTGTTGAGTATTCAATCAGCCTCACGCGAATCGGATAGATCATTAAGGTTTATGGTAGATCACATAACTAAAAACCTGCGTGCGTTGTCCAGCCTCGGACAGGCTACAGACCAGTGGGATGTCCTGATAATACATATTATGAGTCCCAAGCTGGACAATAATACTCTTCTAAAGTGGGAGGAATGTCGTAGCGCGTTGAATGACGTTCCCAAATTAGAGCAATTTTACAAATTTTTAATCGATCGCGCTGACGTTCTCGAATCTATGAACCGGAACTCCAATAAATCTACTCAATCTATACAAAGGACAGTGTCCACCCAACCTGCTCAAAGGACTGTGTCCACTAATCCAAACAATAACCGAGCTCCAACAAGATCGTTTGCGTGCTCCAGCGATGAAGCCACCGCTTCCTCCCCGCGCATGACATGCGTCGTTTGTCATGAAGGGCATCGTATCTATGAATGCCCTACCTTCCTAGCAAAGAGCGTAGAAGAGCGTATCGCTGAAGCACATAAATTAAAATTATGCACCAACTGTTTGAGGCTTGGACATAGAGTCCAAACTTGTCGATTAGGCCCATGTCTTAAGTGCAACGGGAGACATAATACTCTTATACATAAACCGTCCAGTACTAACAATGACGTTTCTACTTCCAGCGTTGTCACGGCCGTCCCTGATAGCGTTGACGATACCATAGCAAACTTCTCAAAACAAAATTCAAACCAGGTTCTGCTGTCTACCGCCTTCATTGAGGTGGCCAATCCTCGGACGAACCAGACAGAAAGGGTTCGTGCCCTATTAGATTGCGGTAGCCAGTCCTCGTTTATAACGCAATCACTCAAGGAGAAACTGTTGTTACCATCCAACTCTGACTGCCAGGTCAATATTATAGGCATCGGCAATCAAAAAACAGGTAAGGTCACAGAATCCTGTGTGGCCCAGTTGAAGTCGTTAGTCAACCAATTCAATGTCACCGCAGGCTTCCTTGTATTACCCCAATTGACGGGTCATATACCTAGGTTTCCTATTGATGTAAATCAATTACAGATTTCCAAAGAGTTTCAGCTAGCAGACCCTATGTTTCACCAGCCAGCGCCGACTGATGTTCTCATCGGTGCCGATCTTTTCTGGGATATTCTTGGCCGCGAGCAACACTCGCTCGGTCCTAACAATCCAAAATTAAGAAGTTCCCAGTTTGGTTGGATTATTTCAGGTCCTATGCATACAAATAACAATTCATACAATAACACTGTTCAATGCAATCATTCCATCATTTCGAACACATCAAATGGTGACGATAATATTCATCAAGAACTCACTAAGTTCTGGGAACTTGAAGAAGTTCCCCAACGATCCAAACTAAGTGAAAGCGAGAAGGCATGTGAAGCTCATTTTCTGTCTCACACCTCCCGCCTCGATTCAGGTAGGTTCTCTGTAGGGCTACCTCTTAAAGATTCACCCGACTGTCTCGGGGAATCATTCCATTTAGCGAAGAAACGACTGCTCAATTTAGAAAGACGATTCAAGAGACAACCTGAAGTCAAAAAACAATATGTTGAATTTATGCAAGAGTACTCCGATCTGGGTCACCTATCGGAATCTCCTATAGCTAAACCCGACAATTCCTATTTTCTATGTCATCATGCTGTCTTCAAGGACAGCAGTGAATCAACCAAGATCAGAGTCGTTTTTGATGGCTCTGCTCCAACCTCGTCTGGGTATTCTGTCAATGACATCCTTTTGGTAGGTCCAAATATGCAAGACTCACTGTTCTCCATTCTCATAAGAGCTCGTCAATACAAGTACCTCCTTACGGGTGACGTTGAGAAGATGTACAGGCAATGTCTCGTAAATGGTGGGGGGGACCGAAATCTTCAACTCATTCTTTGGAGAGAAGATGAGACCAAACCTATCAAAACTTTGCGTCTCAATACTATTACTTACGGAATGGCAAGTTCTAGTTATTTGAGTACGCGCTGCCTCTGGCAGCTAGGTGAAGAATGCTTAGACCCTGCAATCAAACAGATAATACAACACGATTTTTATATCGACGATTTAATAACTGGGGCTAGTAGCGATAGCGCATTACGCTACATACATCAATCTGTGTCTACCGCCCTTCAAAAAGGCTGTTTTAACCTCAGAAAGTTTAAAACCAACTTACCTTCCATATTAGAGTCAACTTCTTCGAGCTCAAACGATAAATTGGTTGTAAGTGAATCTTCATCCACGCTGGGTATAGGTTGGAATCCATCTACTGATCAATTGCACTTTCCATTCAAGATTCCACCTACATCTGATAATAATATCCTAACTAAAAGACTAATTTTATCATCTCTATTTAAAATTTTTGATCCTCTGGGATTGTTAAGTCCATGCGTGATCAAAGCCAAAATCTTGCTGCAACAGTTGTGGTTGCACAAGCTATCATGGGACGATCCGATCCCTAACGAAATCCAAAAGGATTGGAATAATTTTGTCATGGCTATACCTAGCCTCTCTGATCTCAATATACCTAGATATGTACTCTGCGACGCACCTGCAGTAGTAGAACTTCATTCTTTTAGTGATGCGTCGCAAACTGCATATGGAGCTTGCATATATTTGCGCTCCCTAGATTTGAATAATAAGGTCACTGTTACATTGCTCTGTTCTAAATCAAAGGTTGCTCCAATCAAAGCAACTACAATCCCACGGCTCGAGCTATGTGCCGCTTTATTGGCAGCCAAATTATGTAAGGTCGTTAAAGAATTATTAAGATGCGATATACTGACCCAGGTACATTGGTGTGACTCCACGATTGTTCTTGCCTGGCTCCGTAGTAGTTTCCAAACTTTGAAAATGTTTGTGTCAAATAGGATCTCAGAAATCTGTGAACTCACAAACTCTGCTTCTTGGCGTTACGTGCCAACATCCTCTAATCCTGTTGATCTAATTTCTAGAGGAATTTCTCCAGAAGAAATTAGTAGCACAACGCTGTGGTGGTTTGGTCCGCCTTATCTATCTCAACCAGAGAGTACTTGGCCTATCTTAAATGCAAAAATTGATTTAACTAACTTACCGGAAACTAAAACTACTTCAACTATAACTAACTTAACAACTAATAATATTTCTATTATACAATTCAATAAATATTCTAGCTTACCTAAATTAAAACGAATATTTGCTTATGTATTACGGTTTTTAAACAACACGAGAAACCCTAAATCGCGTCTCACCGGGTCATTCTCAGCTCATGAACTGAATAGTTCATTTCTGAGCTTATGTCGCTTATCACAACAGGAATCATTTGTGACTGAGTATGGCTTATTGGCCAACAAAAAATCATTAAGTCCAAAATCTCACATTTTATCATTGACTCCTTTCTATAGTGATGATCGCGTTATTCGCGTTGGTGGTCGATTGGACGCATCTGATTTTAACTTTGACAAAAAACATCCCGTGCTTTTGCACTCTAATCATCATTTTACAAAAATTCTATTCGAATACGAACATAAACGAAATTTCCATGCTGGACCACAACTTCTACTATCTACTATTCGGGAATTTGTGTGGCCCATTAATGGTAGACACCTAGCTCGACGCACGTTCCATAACTGTTTCAAATGTAGACGACTTCAAGGAAAGACTATGAAGCCTATAATGGGTAACTTACCTGCTCAACGCGTTACGCCAAGCTTCCCATTCAAAACTGTAGGCTTAGATTTTGCCGGTCCATTTTTCATTTTGAACAGAAAAGGACGCGGTGCTTCTGTCATAAAATGTTATTTGTGCCTTTTTGTTTGTTTGCGGTACAAATGCCTACACCTTGAGGCCGTAAGTGATCTCTCAAAAGACGTTTTTATCATGACTTTTCGCCGTTTCGTGTCACGTCGAGGCAAGCCAACGGAAGTGTTCTGCGATAACGGACGCAATTTTGTAGCAGGTGCGAAAGAAATTAACCAATTCCTTAAAGCTAATGTTGATTCCTTATCTGATTTTGCAAGTGAAGACGGAATTAAGTTTGTATTCTCCCCGACTTACGCTCCTCACTTTGGTGGCATCTTTGAAGCTGGAGTGAAATCTGCTAAATTTCATATTAAACGCGTTATGGGTAATTCTCACTTGACATACGAAGAACTATCAACTCTTTTCGCACAAGTAGAGGCCATATTAAACAGCCGTCCGTTATGCCCCTTGTCTTCCTCTCCCGATGATCTCCTTTGCCTGACTCCCGGGAACTTTCTCATTGGTCGGGCTCTTACTGCTCCTCCTTCACCTGTCCTGGAGGACTGCAATCCTAACAATCTGCAGCGCTACGCTCGAGTGCAGCAGATATATCAGCATTTCTGGAAGCGCTGGCAGCGAGAATATATTGCTGAACTGCAGCAACGCCATAAGTGGAAAACCAACTCCTTGCACCCTAACATAGGAGACTTGGTACTGTTACAAGAAGACGATGTACCGCCGCTTTGCTGGAGACTTGGTCGAATTACAAGACTATTCTATGGACCAGAAGACGGGATACCTCGAGTAGCTGACGTAAACACAATTAGAGGATGTGTACGCCGCCCTTTAGTCCGCCTTGTTGCCCTGCCTACTTCAGATGAATTAGAGGGTTGAAAACCGAAGCTTTTCAACGGGGCCAGGATGTCAACGCCTACGTCTAAAACACTAGCAATGTTCCTGAGTGTCGCCGCTTACTACTAAGTCTACGAGGCGCATTGTGTTTTTCATACTGACTGTCACTTCAATAATTTTAACTCAAGAGAAAACATTGTTCCCAACCCATTTTCCAAAAATACACTGTATAAAGGCAATATACCAGTAAAATAAGTTCGGGAGTTTTCATTTGTGTCCCCCTGTGCACAAACACGCGGTTATTCAACGGCATTCTCCGGACGTCCCATTTCCCCGACTACTGGAAGACTGGTAAGGTGATCGTCCTTCCAAAGCCGGGTAAGGACCGACGCCTACCTGCGAGCTACAGGCCGATCACCTTACTACCGACTATTGCCAAGCTGTTTGAGCGACTTCTCCTCCGTCGGATATACCCAGGTATAGTACCGCGGCCGGAGCAGTTTGGGTTCCGAAGCCAGCACAGCACGACGCTGCAGTTGACGCGCGTGCTCCACTTGCTGGCCGACGAACTCAACCGTGATCACTGCACCGCCGCGGTATTTTTGGACGTAGAGAAGGCGTTCGACCGAGTTTGGCACGACGGACTACTCTACAAGTTGACTCTGACTGACCTCCCTCCAGCGCTCATTAGGCTTGTTGCTTCGTTCCTCGAGAGACGGAGCTTCTTCGTCTCTGTTGAGCGCATAGGCTCCGCCCCCCGACCAGCCGTTGCGGGGGTACCACAGGGAAGCTGCCTGTCGCCGGCGCTATACGCGCACTATACGAACGACATCCCCACCCTCGAGGGGCACCTGCTCCCCGGGGAAAGGGACGTCGTTCTTGCGTTGTTCGCTGACGACAGCGCTTTCTTCTCGTCTTCCCGCAGCCCAACGATAGCCGCAAGTCGCATGCAGCGTCTCCTCGACCTCCTCCCTCCCTGGCTAGACAAATGGCGCATAGCTGTCAACGTCGGTAAGACGGCCGCGCTGTTTGTCGCACACAGCCGAAACCACCCTGACAGACTACGACTCCGGGGCCAGGATATACAGTGGCATACACACGTGCGGTACCTCGGCGTGGATATCGACAGGTCGTTGAGAATGATCCCGCAAGTGAATCGCGCCCTTCAACAGGCGCGAAGCGCTAGGGGTCAGCTCCGATCTGTCTTGATATCCAGACTGCCACTAAGGACCAAAATTCGCGTGTATAAAACTTATATCCGGTCCCGACTGACTTACGCGGCACCGGCTTGGTACGCGTTGACGAAGACTGCCGACCGACTCCGACTGCAACGAGTCCAGAACGTTGCTCTCCGCACCAGTGTAGGCGCGGGCAGGTATGTCCGCAACGACATAATTTCCCGCGACACAGGTGTGGAGAGCCTGGAAAACCACATAGTGTTGTCCGCCCGTCGTATGTACGACAAGGCGGACAACGGACACCACGCCCACCTGAACGCCCTAGCCCCCCTTCACGCACGCCCGCCCGACTTTGGTAGGCGGTGGAGGGCCCTCCCCCGTGAGATTCTGGGGACTCCGGACACAGGTAACTGAGGACGGAGCCCCCCACCTATTATATCGCTATTTTCCCCCCCAAATTTGTGTAATTTATTTAATTGTAACATTGTTAATTGTAATTTCACTCATATCCACTCTCCACTAAAACCATTGATCTCTGTGTAAACTTAAATTGTATATCACTTAGGAAAAAAGAAAAAAAAAAAAAAATTGTGTTATATATATTGTTCAGTTAAATTGTAAAAATATATATCATTAAAAAAAAAAAAAAAAAAAAAAAAGGAAACAAACAAACAAAAAAAACAATCACTAAAAACAAAAAAAAAAAAAAAACAAAAAAAAAAAAAAATTATAATATGATATATATTTATAAGTTTAATCCGCCGAAAGGCGACAACCCATGACCCAGGGGTTACTACCCCTGGTGGTGAAAGTCAGGGCAAAGACGTAAGTCGAGGCCCTTCCCTCTCCTCCCTCACAAGGGGAGGAAAGATGACCTTGTTAGTTAGTTAGCCAGCCGTGAGCCTCCTCGCCCAAGCACAGGACATTCATGTCATCTTGCTGGGCGAGACTAAATTAGCCCCCCACATCCCCTTTTCCGTGCCCAATTACTTCGTGTATAGACGGGACGAACTGTCCCCCGCCACCCGGAATGCCTTCCGGGGCACCGCTGCCCTTGTCAGGCGGGACGTCATACACGAAGAAATTGAGCACCTTCCCTTTCAGGAGCTGAGAACTACGGGGGTTTTGGTGAGCGCGGCCGGAGTCGAATTAAAACTCTTCGCCGGCTATCGCCCCCCTGGCCCCCGTTATTCCCCTACGGATGTCTCAGCTATTTTTAGCTCCCCCACCCCAACCCTTCTAGCCGCTGACCTCAACGCGAAACACCCCGATTGGGGGTCCCGGGTCATGAACCCCGTGGGCCGCCAACTACAGCGGGACGCGGAGGCTAGCGACATAGTCGTACTAGGGCCTGACTCACCGACACACATACCTACGAACACCCAACATGCCGCTGACGTACTTGACATCGTACTTACAAAAAATATCCTCTGTCCCGTTCAAGTCGAAGTTTTGTACGACTTGGACACCAACCACCTACCTCTTTTAATCACCCTTGCACTCACTGCCTCTTTTACTGCCCCCCGCCCTTCTGGCATTAAGACGGATTGGGAGGCTTACTCCCAATCTCTCGCCGGCTTGGACGTGGGTCGCCTCAGCTCCCCAGAGGAGGTAGAGCAGGAGGCGGTTCGACTCGCGTCCAAGCTCACCGAGGCCAAGGATGCGGCCTCCAAGCCGATCACCAGGCCGACCAAGGTTCGTCAGGACCTTCCCCTGCGTATAAAACAGGAATTACGCAGGAAGAGGCAGCTGAGGCGCGAATGGTCGCGATCTCGCTGCCCTCGCGTGAGAGCCGACCTCCTGCGAGTCTCCTCGGAGGTTTCCGAGGCCGTTCGGGCCTGGCGTGGCGAGACGTGGGAGACGTGGGAGGACGTGGGAGGCATACACACGTGCGGTACCTCGGCGTGGATATCGACAGGTCGTTGAGAATGATCCCGCAAGTGAATCGCGCCCTTCAACAGGCGCGAAGCGCTAGGGGTCAACTCCGATCTGTCTTGGTATCCAGACTGCCACTAAGGACCAAGATTCGTGTGTACAAAACTTATATCCGGTCCCGACTGACTTACGCGGCACCAGCATGGTACGCGTTGACGAAGACTGCCGACCGACTACGACTCCAACGAGTCCAAAATGTTGCTCTCCGCACCAGTGTAGGCGCGGGCAGGTATGTCCGCAACGACATAATTGCCCGCGACACAGGTGTGGAGAGCCTAGAAGACCACATTGTGTTGTCCGCCCGTCGTATGTACGACAAGGCGGACAACGGACACCACGCACATTTGAGGACCTTGGCCCCCCTGCACGCACGTCCGCCTGATTTTGGCAGGCGCTGGAGGGCGCTCCCCCGCGATATTCTGGGGACTCCGGACTCAGGTAACTGAGGACGGAGCCCCCCACCCCCCCTCTAACTTCTAAAATCACTTCCGATCTCTATCTAATTGTTCCCCTATTGTTTTATCTCGATAAAGTTATATGTAAAATCCCTTTTTTTCCTTTAATACTATGTTTGCCTATAAGTTAAATCCTGTGTCCTGTATATATATTGTGTTAGGCTAGTCAGTCCCTGCCCCTCCGCCTCCTCGCCCAAGCACAGGACATTCATGTCATCCTGCTGGGCGAGACTAAATTAGCCCCCCACATCCCCTTTTCCGTGCCCAATTACTTCGTGTATAGACGGGACGAACTGTCCCCCGCCACCCGGAATGCCTTCCGGGGCACCGCTGCCCTTGTCAGGCGGGACGTCATACACGAAGAAATTGAGCACCTTCCCTTTCAGGAGCTGAGAACTACGAGGGTTTTGGTGAGCGCGGCCGGAGTCGAATTAAAACTCTTCGCCGGCTATCGCCCCCCTGGCCCCCGTTATTCCCCTACGGATGTCTCAGCTATTTTTAGCTCCCCCACCCCAACCCTTCTAGCCGCTGACCTCAACGCGAAACACCCCGATTGGGGGTCCCGGGTCATGAACCCCGTGGGCCGTCAACTACAGCGGGACGCGGAGGCCAGCGACATAGTCGTACTAGGGCCTGACTCACCGACACACATACCAACGAACACCCAACATGCCGCTGACGTACTTGACATAGTACTTACAAAAAATATCCTCTGTCCTGTCCAAGTCGAAGTTTTGTACGACTTGGACACCAACCACCTACCTCTCTTAATCACCCTTGCACTCTCTGCCTCTTTTACTGCCCCCCGCCCCTCTAGCATAAAAACGGATTGGGAGGCCTTCTCCCAATCCCTCGCTGACCTAGATGTGGGTCGCCTCAGCTCCCCGGATGAGGTAGAGCAAGAGGCGGTCCGGCTCGCATCCAGGATTATCGAGGCCAAGGACGCTGCCTCACAGCAGATTACCAGACCATCCAAGGTAAGAAACGAGCTCCCCCAGCGCATACAACGTGAGCTGCGCAGGAAGAGGCAGCTGTGCGCGAATGGGCGCAATCTCGCTGCCCTCATGTGAGAGCCGACCTCCTGAGAGTCACCTCGGAGGTCTCTGAAGCTGTTCGGGCCTGGCGCGGCGAATCCTGGGAAGCCACGATTGACCGGGCCGCCGAGCCTACCTGCGAGCTACAGGCCGATCACCTTACTACCGACTATTGCCAAGCTGTTTGAGCGACTTCTCCTCCGTCGGATATACCCAGGTATAGTACCGCGGCCGGAGCAGTTTGGGTTCCGAAGCCAGCACAGCACGACGCTTCAGTTGACGCGCGTGCTCCACTTGCTGGCCGACGAACTCAACCGTGATCACTGCACCGCCGCGGTATTTTTGGACGTAGAGAAGGCGTTCGACCGAGTTTGGCACGACGGACTACTCTACAAGTTGACTCTGACTGACCTCCCCCCAGCGCTCATTAGGCTTGTTGCTTCGTTCCTCGAGAGACGGAGCTTCTTCGTCTCTGTTGAGCGCATAGGCTCCGCCCCCCGACCAGCCGTTGCGGGGGTACCACAGGGAAGCTGCCTGTCGCCGGCGCTATACGCGCACTATACGAACGACATCCCCACCCTCGAGGGGCACCTGCTCCCCGGGGAAAGGGACGTCGTTCTTGCGTTGTTCGCTGACGACAGCGCTTTCTTCTCGTCTTCCCGCAGCCCAACGATAGCCGCAAGTCGCATGCAGCAACTCCTCGACCTCCTCCCTCCCTGGCTTGACAAATGGCGCATAGCTGTCAACGTCGGTAAGACGGCCACGCTGTTTGTCGCACATAGCCGAAACCACCCTGACAGACTACGACTCCGGGGCCAGGATATACAGTGGCATACACACGTGCGGTACCTCGGCGTGGATATCGACGTGGATCGGCGTGGATCGTTGAGAATGATCCCGCAGGTGAATCGCGCCCTCCAACAGGCGCGAAGCACTAGGGGTCAACTCCGATCTGTCTTGATATCCAGACTGCCACTAAGGACCAAAATTCGTGTGTATAAAACTTATATCCGGTCCCGACTGACTTACGCGGCACCGGCTTGGTACGCGTTGACGAAGACTGCCGACCGACTCCGACTGCAACGAGTCCAGAACGTTGCTCTCCGCACCAGTGTAGGCGCGGGCAGGTATGTCCGCAACGACATAATTGCCCGCGACACAGGTGTGGAGAGCCTGGAAAACCACATAGTGTTGTCCGCCCGTCGTATGTACGACAAGGCGGACAACGGACACCACGCCCACCTGAACGCCCTAGCCCCCCTTCACGCACGCCCGCCCGACTTTGGTAGGCGGTGGAGGGCCCTCCCCCGCGAAATCCTGGGGACTCCGGACCCAGGAAACTGAGGACGAAGCCCCCCCCCTCTCCCACACCCAAGATCCGCAACATTATCCCCCCTTTATCCTCTTTTTAAATGCCAAATGTTATTATCCCTTATTATTTTAAAATTTGTGTTCCTCTAAACACTCTTTCGAATGCCTTGTCTCTATATTCTAACTTGTAATATAAAAAAAAAAAATATATATATATATATATATATATATAAATATATATATATATATATATATATATAAATATATATATATATATATATATATACTGTGTTAGGTTAAGTTTAATTGTAAGAAATATATATCCATAAAAAAAACCAAAAAAAAAAAAAACAAAACAAAACAAAACGAAAAAAAAAGGATATATTATAGGATTAGTTATAAGAGACTCCGCCGAAAGGCGACAGCCCATGACCCAGGGGTTGTCACCCCTGGAGTTGAAGCTAGGGTAAAGACGTAAGTCGAAGCCCTTCCCTCTCCTCCCCCACAAGGGGAGGAAAGATGACTTTGTTAGTTAGCCAGCCGTGTGGTACAACAACGGTAATGGTAACTACTTATAGCTGGAAGAAAGGGAATCAAGAGCCGAAGAAGTCTGAGGAGCAGTTCAGGATCACACCCAAGGCAAATGCTAATTGCTGTAGGAAAGTCAACCCCCTCGCACACCCATTACCGCCACCAAGAAGTAACCTTGCGTTTCTTTTGGAACAACAGTCAACCTCACACCCACCCCCAACGGTGACGGACGGCTTCACCAGACCTAGCAAACTCCTCTACTATCAGGTGCTACATAGGCCTGGAGCTAACGGCGGCGCAAGCTACCCGTGCTCGGTCCGCCTGATTGTAGAGAGGCACCCGGCACCGCCCTGCAGGGCGTGCGTAGGGTGTAGGGGAGTCCTATACGCGACCCCCACAGCTGGTCCTTCGGTGCCGATGTGCCGGTGTGTAATACCGTAAGCATCGCCTTGGGGGCAAGCTGCCTCTGTTCTTTGGTGCGAGGGCGTCTGGCGACTTTCCATAAATCAGCTAGCATTGGGGCCGAATTGCCACTTGCTGACGGAGAGTCTGGGAGCTGTCACGGCCTTTTATCGAAAGGCTGTGCGTGCATACCAGTGAAGCAGACGACCACCCGACACCATGCCTGTGACCCGCAGTCGCGTGGGGGCCAGGCAGGGTCTACAGGGGGGACCGCAACACCCATCCACGGGGAACCTGCCGAAGGAGCGTCTACAAGTCGGAGAACCACCCTTCATGAATACCGCCGTCGATTACTTCGGCCCAATGACTGTGACGGTGGGACGGCGGCACGAGAAAAGGTGGGGCGCTCTATTCACGTGTCTAACTACCAGGGCTGTACACCTCGAGTCGGCAGCATCCTTGTCCACAGATTCGATGATCATGGCACTAAGAAGGATGGCTACACGGCGAGGGCAACCGAGGACAATCTTCAGCGACAAAGGCACCAACTTCGTGGGGGCCAACAAAGAACTGAAGACCGCAATCGACGAACTGAACACTGAGGTCGCAGAACAGGCCATGGCAGCAGGGGTGCTATGGAAATTTGTCGCACCAGGTGCACCAAACATGGGAGGGGACCTGGGAACGACTGGCGAAGTCCGTGAAGAGCGCACTCAACGTGACGCTCAAGGAGAGGCACCCCAAGGAAGAAGTCCTTCACACACTACTGCTTGAGGCGGTGCATGTAGTGAAATCAAGACTGCTCATACAGGCGGAAGAAGAAGAAGAGGGCCTCATACCGAACCATTTCCTCATTGGGAGGTCACGGGGCGCCCCCTGGCTGGGGGCATTCACCGAAGAGGATCTCACCGGACGGCGGTCGTGGAGGACGGCGCAGCGGCTAACCAACCAGTTTTGGGATAGATGGGTACGGGAGTACCTACCTACCTACATTCCTACCCTGGCGAGTCGACGGCGCTACAACAGAACGAGACCTGCAGTGTGGGGACACAGTCCTCATAGTGGACCCCACACTGCCACGCAATGTATGGCCTCGCGGGGTCGTGGACGTGCGCACCCCGCACGGTATCTTCAAGCTGCCAAGTAGCAAGGCGGTACTTCTGGCCCCGACGACAACCCTAACGTCTGAAGGGCCAGAACAGGCTACCCCGCTCCTGCTCACAAAATACAACCTCAACGTCTGATAACGGACCAGTGAGCCACCGGTCGTCGAGGCGCCGAGCTAGGATCGACGATCAACGAAATGGCGCGATGGCAGACGGAGGGAGCCTTCCAGGCTCCTCAGGATGGCGCGCTTGCAGACGGGGGAGCCCAAACTTCAGGATAGCGCCAAACTGAGAATCGGTGCTGTTGGCGATTAAACCGACTCCTACGCATCGAAACAGAATAGTCGCATGAAAAGAGCGAGACAGCATGATTAAAAACATGTAGAGGTCTTTAGACAGAGGTGACTTGAGAAAGTATGTCTGTCTCCCTCTATTCATGGCCTTGTTTTTGCTTATAGATAAGTTACTATTTAGTTTATATTAGGAATAAATGACAAGGTACTGGTTTTTAATTTATGTTAGGGGAATAGGTAAAATTAGCGTCTATGTACTAAACTAGGTAGGAAATAAAGTCATTAGTTTAAACGTAGTAGACAAAAACACAAATAATATTTTGGCATACTGAAATTTAGCACAGATACATGTAAACTGAAAACAAATAAAGGCCTGTAGGTCCTAGGGGAACTTTTGACCTGAAAGGTACTGTGCCCGTCAGGAAGCCTAGATGTAAGAGTTTTTTATTTAATATATAAGGCTGGTATGAAGTGAAAGAGAGTTGACTAAAGAATGATTTAGGTATTGGTAAACAAGGGTTTGGGCCTCGGTCTCCATAAGGTAATGCTTCAAGGTACGTTAGGAGACGAGGTCCGATCAGCCGTGCCGATTACTGTATAAATTGACTCTGACTGACCTCCCTCCAGCGCTCATTAGGCTTGTTGCTTCGTTCCTCGAGAGACGTAGCTTCTTCGTCTCTGTTGAGCGCATAGGCTCCGCCCCCCGACCAGCCGTTGCGGGGGTACCACAGGGTAGCTGCCTGTCGCCGGCGCTATACGCGCACTATACGAACGACATCCCCACCCTCGAGGGGCACCTGCTCCCCGGGGAAAGGGACGTTGTTCTTGCGTTGTTCGCTGACGACAGTGCTTTCTTCTCGTCTTCCCGCAGCCCAACGATAGCCCCAAGTCGCATGCAGCGACTCCTCGACCTCCTCCCTCCCTGGCTAGACAAATGGCGCATTGCTGTCAACGTCGGTAAGACGGCCGCGCTGTTTGTCGCACATAGCCGCAACCACCCTGACAGACTACGACTCCGGGGCCAGGATATACAGTGGCATACACACGTGCGGTACATCGGCGTGGATATCGACAGGTCGTTGAGAATGATCCCGCAAGTGAATCGCGCCCTTCAACAGGCGCGAAGCGCTAGGGGTCAACTCCGATCTGTCTTGGTATCCAGACTGCCACTAAGGACCAAGATTCGTGTGTATAAAACTTATATCCGGTCCCGACTGACTTACGCGGCACCGGCTTGGTACGCGTTGACGAAGACTGCCGACCGACTCCGACTTCAACGAGTCCAAAATGTTGCTCTCCGGACCAGTGCAGGCGCGGGCAGGTATGTCCGCAACGACATAATTGCCCGCGACACAGGTGTGGAGAGCCTAGAAGACCATATTGTGTTGTCCGCCCGACGTATGTACGACAAGGCGGACCACGCCCACCTGAACGCCCTAGCCCCCCTTCACGCACGCCCGCCCGACTTTGGTAGGCGGTGGAGGGCCCTCCCCCGCGAAATCCTGGGGACTCTGGACCCAGGAAACTGAGGACGAAGTCCCCCACCCCCCTCCTCTCCCATACCCAAGATCCCCAACGTTATCCCCCCCTTTGTCCTCTTTTAAAGTCAAAATTTAATTATTATTAATTATTATAATTAGTTTAATCGTGTTCTTTTAAACACTCCCACCACGAATGCCGTCTCCTGTAAATTCTAACTTGTAAAATATATATATATATATATATATATATATAATGTGTTAGGTTAAGTTTAATTGTAAGAAATATATATCGTTAAAAAAAAAACAATCACAAAAAAATAAAATAAAAAAAAACCAACAAAAAATAACAAAAAAAAAAGGATACTTTTATAGGATTATTTATAGGTGACTCCGCCGAAAGGCGACAGCCCATGACCCAGGGGTTTTCACCCCTGGAGTTGAAGCTAGGGTAAAGACATAAGTCGAGGCCCTTCCCTGTCCTCCCTCACAAGGGGAAGAAAGATGACCTTGTAGTAGTCAGCCGTGCCGTGCCATATTGTGTTGACCATATTGTGTTGTCCGCCCGTCGTATGTACGACAAGGCGGACAACGGACACCACGCCCACCTGAACGCCCTAGCCCCCCTCCACGCACGCCCGCCCGACTTAGGTAGGCGGTGGAGGGCCCTCCCCCAGCGAAATCTTGGGGACTCCAGACTCAGGAAACTGAGGACAAAGCCCCCTCTTCCAGTCCCGAATTGCATTATATCTCTATTTTCCCCCCTAATTTGTGTTTATTTATTTAATTGTAATTTGTAAATTTCTCTCTTAACTCATATCCACTCTCCACTTGATCTCTGCGTATACTGATAAAATGTATATTACTTAGGAAAAAAATAATAATTGTGTGTTATACAAGGTGTTCCATAAGTTGTGTATATAAACTTAAGGGGGCTAAAGAACCCATCAATATGACCAACTTTTTCTAAGGAACCAACACTGTGAACGCGAAAAAAAAACAGCTGTTTCATACAAAAGTTCAATACCTACCAGACTAAAATGTATGAAACAGCTGTTTTTTTTTTCGCGTTCACAGTGTTGGTTGCTTAGAAAAAGTTGTTCATTTTGATGGGTACTTTAGCCCCCTGAAGTTTATATACACAACTTAAGGAACAGCTTGTATATTGTTAAGTTAAGCTAAAATTGAAAAAAATATATATCATTAAAAAAAAAACACTATTATGATATCTCTAATACTATAAGACTCAAAGTCCTGACTGACTGACTGACTGACTGACTGACTGACTGACATATAGACAACGCACAGCCTAAACCGCTGGTCCTAGAGACTTGAAATTTGAGGAGTACATAGGTCTTATGGCGTAGAGGTGCACTAAGAAGGGATTTTTGGAAATTCAACCCCTAAGGGTGTAAAAAGGGTTGAAAACGTTTGTATGAAAAATAGTATTCCTTGAACCTACAAACTTGAAACTTGGAGTACAGATACTTCAAGGCAAAAAAAAAGGAAAGGCATTTTTAGTTTTTTAAAACTACCCTTAATAAGGGTGCAAAGGGATGTAAAAGTTTGTATGGGAGTTTTTTGACCGCTGGTCCTAGAGACTTGAAATTTGAGGAGTACATAGGTCTTATGGCGTAGAGGTGCACTAAGAAGGGATTTTTGGAAATTCAACCCCTAAGGGTGTAAACAGGGTTGAAAACATTTGTATGAAAAATAGTATTCCTTGAACCTACAAACTTGAAACTTGGAGTACATATACTTCAAGGCAAAAAAAAGGAAAGGCATTTTTAGTTTTTTAAAACTACCCTTAATAAGGGTGCAAAGGGATGTAAAAGTTTGTATGGGAGTTTTTTGACCGCTGGTCCTAGAGACTTGAAATTTGAGGAGTACATAGGTCTTATGGCGTAGAGGTGCACTAAGAAGGGATTTTTGGAAATTCAACCCCTAAGGGTGTAAACAGGGTTGAAAACGTTTGTATGAAAAATAGTATTCCTTGAACCTACAAACTTGAAACTTGGAGTACATATACTTCAAGGCAAAAAAAAAGGAAAAGCATTTTTAGTTTTTTAAAACTACCCTTAATAAGGGTACAAAGGGATGTAAAAGTTTGTATGGGAGTTTTTTGACCGCTGGTCCTAGAGACTTGAAATTTGAGGAGTACATAGGTAGTATGGCGTAGAGGTGTACTAAGAAGGGATTTTTGGAAATTCAACCCCTAAGAGTGTAAAAAGGGTTGAAAACGTTTGTATGAAAAATAGTATTCCTTGAACCTACAAACTTGAAACTTGGAGTACATATACTTCAAGGCAAAAAAAAAGGAAAGGCATTTTTAGTTTTTTAAAACTACCCTTAATAAGGGTGCAAAGGGATGTAAAAGTTTGTATGGGAGTTTTTTGAGCACTGGACTTAGAGACTTGAAATTTGAAGAGTATATAGGTCTTATAGCGTAGAGGTGTACTAAGAAGGGATTTTTGGAAATTGATTTCAAACTTGAAGTAAATATACTCCACAATAAATAGATTAAAATCACGTTTTCACTAT
Organism: Chloroclysta siterata; assembly: GCA_932294275.1. Lineage (NCBI taxonomy): Eukaryota > Metazoa > Arthropoda > Insecta > Lepidoptera > Geometridae > Chloroclysta > Chloroclysta siterata. Next base: position 4,144,323 of record OW028595.1, on the reverse strand, counting down.
TTTAAAACTACCCCTGCAAAGGGTGCAAAAGACTGCCAAAGTCCCAAGGTTTGTATGGGAGATTTTTAACGCGTAGTGTAATTAACTTCAAACTAAAAGAAAATGTGTTCTGTGGATAAATAACAAAAAAAACAGTTTGATTTTCGAAAACAACCCCTGAAACGTTACCCTCCTTCGTTGCGCTCGAGTAAAAAGGATACAACGAAGCGTCAATGTTATATTCTGTGTTATATATGGGATATTCTAAAAACGGGAATCTTGAGTTGGTACGAAGAGATATGAGGGTATCTACCGTGATTGGGGATCAAAGTCGTGAAGCTGTTTCGTTTCGTTTGTTTTTGAGGTAGAAACTAGGAACAAATAAGTACATATTTTCCGTGTAAGGTTGTCTTTGTTGTATTTGTCATGTTTGTGCCAAACTCAGTCAGTACCTATACCTACCTACCTAATATAGGTAATGTACGCCTATAGGTATCCCATATACCTACGTAGGTATTTAAAATCTTACCCTAATAATATACAAATCAATGCGAAAGTTACGATGTTTTGATGTTTGTGGCTCAATCACGGTTCACCACTTCAACGCGTGCGAAGCCGCGGGAAGCCACTAGTATATTTATAAGTATAATCCGCCAAACGGCGACACCCCAAGACCCAGGGGTTACTACCCCTGGTGGTGAAAGTTAGGGCAAAGACTTAGGTCGAGGCCCTTCCCTCTCCTCCCTCACAAGGGGAGGAAAGATGACCTTGTTGTGTTGTGGCCAGCCGTGCCTACCTGCGAGCTACAGGCCGATCACCTTACTACCGACTATTGCCAAACTGTTTGAGCGCCTTCTCCTCCGTCGGATATACCCAGGTATAGTACCGCGGCCGGAGCAGTTTGGGTTCCGAAGCCAGCACAACACGACGCTTCAGTTGACGCGCGTGCTCCACTTGCTGGCCGACGAACTCAACCGTGATCACTGCACCGCCGCGGTATTTTTGGACGTAGAGAAGGCGTTCGACCGAGTTTGGCACGACGGATTACTGTATAAATTGACTCTGACTGACCTCCCTCCAGCGCTCAAAAAAGATCCAGGGGTTACTACCCCTGGTGGTGAAAGTCAGGGTAAAGACCTAGGTCGAGGCCTTTCCCTCTCCTCCCTTACAAGGGGAGGAAAGAAGACCTTCTAATTATTTTATTGTGTACTAGCGGCCTGTCCCAGCTTCGCATGGGTGGTCATAAATTTTTTGAACATTTTAGGATAATTTAAACCGTGGGTTCGAGCCTACTACCGTCTACTTATTTCATACATTTGCACGCGCTTCTCCTTGAGTGAGTGAAATCGCACCCCGCGCGTGACCCGTGGACCCGTTAACATTTTTAATTTCGTCATATCTTTTGAATGGAATGTCCGATTTGAAAAATTTAAGAAGTAATCTATAGGTATTGAAATCGTCTTAATTATGAAATGATTTATTTGGATAAGCATTAATACCAAGGTACAAATAAAGACCCTTTTCTAGCGGCAATATTTCCATTAAATTTTTATAATAAAAGAACACTTATTGTGACATAACTATAATAGTTAGACATATGCCGGTGCGACATTTTTTGTAGATGATGACGTGTTCTACAAAATCGTAGTACATTATTTTGTTCTATCTTCAATAGTTTTCGCAGCGCACGCGATGTAAGGTTTTTGATTTCCACCTTGGGTTACATTATTGAAGTTTTAGTAAGGACCCCTGATTTTTTTGAAAATATAATATAGCCTATGTTACTCAGGGATAATGTAGCATTCTAATGGTGAAAGAATTGTTGAAATCGGACCAGTAGTTTTTGAGCCTATTCGTTACATACAAAAATACAAAAATACAAATGTTTCCTCTTTATAATATTAGTGTAGATATGTTTTGAAAATTGTATTTGAACTGTGTAAATTATTTTCTTTTCTTTTCATTTCATTTCCACTTTCCACTGTTGTTATCTCCCTCTTCTATACTATTAATATCCAAGTATACCTATAAATTGTAACTTAAAAAAAAACTGTGAATATATATTGTGTTAGAACTACTCAAAACAAAATAGGGCCCACTTGAAATATTTCGATATTTTGCCCGACACATTTTGTTTTGAGTTAACTATGTTTTAAATATTTTTCTTCTTTTTCATACCATCTTTTTAACTTCTACAGATGTCATCGTTTTCTTTAAAATAATTATGTACAAACTGTTTATGTTCCTAATAAATAAAGCATTATTACACATTTTGTTTGTGAGTTGTTGGCAAACTGAAGTATGGGAATATTAAGTAGGCATATTTATTGATCATAATTAACACTTAAACGCCAAGTTTGGGGCGGTTCTTAAGTGGGTAGACAAAAAAACAAAAATCTTACGATATACTGCAGAATCTATGCGTGCCTTTACATTGTTGCTCAGTTGTGTTTGTTGTGTCTAACGAAGAAGTTATCGTAACTTTACCTTTAATTATCGATTAAATTAGTGTTTGCATAAATAATGCCTGGTTCTCGACGTCACATGGACGCAGAATCCGCGACAAGAGCCATTGTTTTGCTTCAGCAGGGTAATTCGCAAAGATCGGTAGCTTCAAGCTTAGGTGTGTCTAGACGAGCTATTCGAAATGTGTGGGAACGCTATCAAGAGACAGGTAGTGTGAGTAAGAGGCGTGGTTCAGGTAGAACCCGAGCCACAAGCTCCCAAGAAGACCGATACATCCGACTCTCTGCACGTCGCGAGCGAACTGTAACTGCACGCATATTGAGAAACCGCTTACGTGACGCCACTGGAACGCGAGTGAGTGACCAAACTATTCGGAACAGACTTCATGAAGATCAACAACGTTCCAGAATGCCAGTTGTTCGGCTCAAATTGACCAGAGCTCATCGTGCAGCGCGATTAAGGTTTGCACGTGATCACCTCGAATGGACCATGGATAATTGGAGGACAGTGCTCTTTACAGATGAATGTAAAGTAAAGTTTTTTAATGATGACAAACGCGTACGAGTGTGGCGACGACCTGGAGAACGTTTTACAGAACCATGTATTCGTGAAACTAACCGCTTTGGTGGACCCAGTATTATGGTATGGGGTGAGATTAGCATAATGGGCAAAACCGAGCTAGTGATTTTGGATGAGGGCAATGTAACGGCCGCCAGCTATGTTCAGCATGTCATCCGACCTCATGTGATCCCATATTCACAGCGAGTAGGCCCTAACTTTATTCTGATGCAAGACAACGCTCGCCCTCATACTGCTTGAGTGACCCAAAGTGCAATCTCCGAAGCTGGTATCGCAGTTTTAGTCCGGACCTGAATCCGATCGAGCATATCTGGGACCAGTTGAAAAGAAGCCTTAAAGACAACCACACTGAAATTCATAGCCGACAGGAGTTGATAACTGCTTTAAAAGTGTGTTGGGAGCAAATTCCAAATGAAAACGTCATCCACCTAATAGAGAGTGTTCCAAACCCACGCAGAGAGTGTGTGCGCAATAAGGGGAGGACCTACGCGTTACTAAACATAATGCATTAAATCAACTCTACAAACCTGTTTTAAAAAAAATGTGTTCGTGTCTTCAACGTATTGTTTTGGAAAACCGTGTATTTTTAAGTTAATGCGTAAAAACGCGCATTTCTAAAATTTTTTTGGCAAAAATAATGTTCTGTAATGTTTTTTTAATGATCCTGAATGCGATAACCTATTCCTACTCCCTCACATGGGGAGAAAGACCCTAATTGAAGAAAGAAGACCCTAATTGTTTGCCAGCCGTGTGGTACAACAACGGTAATGGTAACTACTTATAACTGAAAGAAAGGGAATCAAGAGCCGAAGAAGTCTGTGGAGCAGTTCAGGATCACACCCAAGGCAAATGCTAATTGCTGTAGGAAAGTCAACCCCCTCGCACCCCCATTACCGCCACCAAGAAGTAACCTTGCTGTTGTGTAAATAGGTACTAAGATGTTTTTGTTTGTTATTCTCGTCTCTTTATGAGCAGGTGAGCTAAGGTAGGTAGGCTAGTCGCAAAAAAAATTCACACAGAGCACACGTATCGTGGTTTTACTCAACATACAATCCCGCAAGCTAAACTAACCCTTAGGCACATTAACACTTGCGTTTCTTTTGGAACAACAGTAGCAACACGAGGTCCTCAACCTCACGCCCACCCCTAACGGTGACGGACGGCTACACCAGACCCAGCAAACTCCTCTACTATCAGGTGCTACATAGGCCTGGAGCTAACGGCGGCGCAAGCTACCTGTGTGTGTGAGTAGATGCTATGTAAATAGTAGAGCTTTTAATTACAGGTAAGTAGTCGTTTCACTAGTGCATTGTCAGATTGTTCATCAGTAGTACAAAAATTTATCTATGTGTCTTGCATATTGACTTACATACCATTTTCTTATTACAGAAGACCACTCAGACCAAATTTTGTTTTTAAAAAATAATAACGAGCCTTGGAGTCAAATCATTGACTATTGGAACGAAACACTCAAAGTGAGGCAGTGTAGCACCAATGAGAACATTTCTGATTTTATAGAAGAGTGGAGCATTTTAAATCATCCAAGGGGTGATAGTTGGCAAGTTTTTTTTTTCGTTTAAATTATTTAGGTTTAATTTATTTCAAATTCGTCGTCAAGCCGTTTCTGGTATTTTTTTCTCAAATAATGAAAAAAATGATTTATTTATATACTAGCGGATCGCCCCGGCTTCGCCCATGGGAACATTAATTTTTTAAACATGTAGCCTATTTTACTCAGGGATAATATAGAATTCTAATGGTGAAAGAATTTTTGAAATCGAACCAGAAGTTTTTGAGTTACAAACATACAAAAATACTTTCCTCTTTTTAATATAAGTGAAGATTAATTTGAAAAATTTGTCCTTATCCTAGTTTTGTTTTTAGATAAACCTGGATTATGAGAAATGTATCCAGAAAGAACATCTTGTTTTTTTAAAAACTGGAAGTTGTTCATGAATAAAATAATTAGCTTGAAATTTGGGGCATCAAAAGACGAAATATTGCTCTCTCTTTCTGAGAGCATTCAACAGCAGCCTGATAATAATACATACTTTATCCTAATATTTTATTGTGGAGTTACTACACCACCCTATCTAGCCCTAAACTTGTATATGGGGCTCATAAAATACGTACATATTTTTTTTGTAAATACACACATCAAAAAAGTCTAAGCAACACATATAATTTTTTGTATTTTTTTTTACTTCGTTTTAAACTTTCATGGAATATGAAACGTTCTTTGAATAGTCAACCTCTTTGATAAACAAATTAATACTAGCAGTTTTTATCAGTAAATTATTTTTTACACAATAAAAACATTATTTTGTCCATTTCAACGGCATTTGATAGATGCGGTTTTATTGATTAATCAACATAAAAAAAATAAGTAACCGCAGTAATCATTGGTTGTGTGACGCGAATTAGTCCACGAATTTTTACTACTGTGTAATGGAGCGTCGTCATCTTACCACGGAGCTATAGGGATGCTAGAAATTGAAAACAGTCAAGCCTATGTTGCCCGCCATTTCGGTGTTCATAATTTGCCGACTCTGGAGGCGTTATTGTGACTCAGGTGATCCGTCTGAACAGCACCCAGGCTGAGGGCGTAGTACCACTAGTCGTCAAGACCGATACATCCAGGTAACATGTAGACGTGAACCAAAGCTGACTGCCCAAGAGATCGCATCAAGGCTACATAATGCTGATGGTCCCGCTGTTTGTCCCCAAACTGTGCAAAACAGACTGCGAGAGTGTGGTCTACGTGCACGTCGTACAATCAAATGCCCACAGATTCGTCACGGAAATCGAGCTCGTCGTATTCAATAGTGCAGACTACGCGTGCTATGATCGCAAGAACGATGGGCCCAAATTTTGTTCTGCGGTGAATCTCGATTCGGGTTCAAACCTGATACTAGAAGCATGAGGGTATATCGTCGCCCAGGAAACGCTGAACGTCTAAGATGTGTCCAGGAAGTCCACCCATACAGTGGTTCGACATTAATGGTTTGGGCTGGAATAGCTAAAAACCGCAAAACCTATCTCGTTTTTATAAATTGCAACCTGAATGCTGAAAATTATATGGAACATGAGCTAGCTCCCTATGTGCGTCCATTTTCACATTAATTGGGACATGAGTTTACATAGATGCACGCCAATGCCCATCCGCACACAGCGAGACGGCCTCAATAATGGCTACAGGGCGAAAATATACGCGTTTTGCCATGTGCAGCGCAATCGCCTGACTTGAATCTCATTGAGCGTGTGTGGAATATGCTCCAGAGAAGGGTCTTGAAAGATCTTCAATGGGGTTTTAACGGAACAACAGCTAAAAAACCTGATCAAGTTCCATTGGGACCAATTGCCCAAGGAGAAAATCAATAACCTAATTCACTCCATGCAAAATCTTTCCCGACAAGTTTTAAACAACCGAGGAGCAAACACACTGTATTAGATTTAATTTAAATGCCCAGAAGAAGGTAATAATTAAACGCAGTTTTTTGATATGTGTACTTCTGTTTCTCAGTCAGAGACCACTGATTTCCACTTGCTACGATCCTGACATACCATCTTTCGCTTCATTGACTCTCATACAATTTTTCATACATTTTATATATTTCAGACCAAAAAGTGTCTGATCAAATAAAACAATTATCTTACCTGATTCCCCCAATAGGAAGGCTTAACAAGAGAAGAAAATTTTCTATAATTGAGGTTGAGGTAAATATATTGTGATTGTAGGCGACACACGCCGTAGTTATTTTATTTTAAAAACTTCTTAATTTAAATTTACTTTTTATATGTAAGTAGGATGCATTTCCTCCAATCTTGATATGAACGTTGATATTTGTATTAAGATTTGAACTTGTAACGCCATCTATTGGCACATTTTGCGAATTATTAAAAAAAAGTCGATGTTGTGGGTGGATTCGGACAGTTAAAATATTTTTTTCTAGTAATGTGGTAGTCGTCGCGAACATTATGAAAGACAACACGGCACCTTGGTACATGGTTACAAAACAACAATACATGGTTTTCAAAGTATTTTGCACCCCTACAACTCCATTTACACCCCCAACTTCTTCTGATGTTGACCATAAATGCTCTGTTTTATTCGATCACCTACAGTGATAATATTTAATTTAACTGAATGGTATTAATATAGTACAGTTCTTTAGTATTAGACCTTTACTAGTACCTAGTACTTCCCGATAAATTGAATTAAGGCACCACCAAAGGATAGTGGTGTAAGGCACGTGTAAAATTGGGAAAGTGAAGAACTGGATATAAAGGCTAATGGTGTACTATATGGAGAGGTAAGTTTATTCTATTCTATTCTATACCTAGTTATTGTATTTTTTATGTTGCGATGGATTCACAACTTTCCCGAGACAGCATCGCTGGCCGTGTCTCCTGTTGTCTTGGAACTGGCGGTGCTGTGTGCTGTGTACGATGGCCACTAGTCCATATAATTGTTTTTCTTGCTGGAAATCCTAATGTAGATACTTAAATAACCTAACCTACCTATAACTGCTTACAACTTGTTTCCTATTTGTTTCAGGCATGGTGACCTCTCCAAGATGTTTAAGTCTGCATTGGGCCGTACCCGGATCCAAAGGCGGTGGATGGAAATCAGTGAATTACTTAATGCAGACCCATTAGGCCACCCGAGACCTGCATTGAAATGGCGAAAGGTATCTGGCTTACCAATTAACCACAATTATTATTGGACTTTGAAAACTTAACCTAAAGCCAGCTGGCTTTAGACCACTAGCACTAGTAACAATTTGTGTTGGCCAACGGTGTCCAACGGTTGGGAACACGTTGGGAGATGGTAGTGATATTTTCTACAGCGTGCCAACAAATAGCCAACTGATAAATTATTACTATTATATTTACACAAATCCCCAATAATGGCCCTACACGATTTGTCGGTCGTTTTTAAAACAGTAAATACAGATCATTAGCCAACAATGGCCCTACTGCAGTATTCTGTTATGGTCCCAACAGAACATCGGAACAATTATCCAACATAGGCCCAACCATAATTTTCAGCTTCACTCACAACCGAAAATTCATACAAGCTCCCAACAAATGCCCTACTGCAGTATTCAGTTAGTGTCCCAACAGAAGATCTGAACAATCATCCAACATAGGCCCAACCATAATTTTCAGCTTCACTCCCAACCGAAAACTTATACTAGCTCCCAACGAATGCCCTACTGCAGTATTCAGTTAGGGTCCCAACAGAATATCTATACAATTATCCAACATAGGCCCGACCATAATTATTAGCTACCCTTACAACCGAAATATCATACAAGTTCCCAACAAATGCCCTACCACAGTATTCAGTTATGGTCCCAACAGAAGATCGGAACAATTATCCAACATAGGCCCAACCATTATTTTCAGCTTCACACACAACCGAAAACTCATACAAGCTCCCAACGAATGCCCTGCTGCAGTATTCAGTTAGGGTCCCAACAGAAGATCTGTACAATTATCCAACATAGGCCCAACCATAATTTTTAGCTACCCTGACAACCGAAATATCATACAAGTTCCCAACCAATGCCTTACCACAGTATTCAGTTATGGTCCCAACAGAAGATCGGAACAATTAACCAACATAGGCCCAACCATAATTTTCAGCTTCACACACAACCGAAAACTCATACAAGCTCCCAACGAATGCCCTGCTGCAGTATTCAGTTAGGGTCCCAACAAAGGATCTGTACAATTATCCAACATAGGCCCAACCATAATTTTCAGCTTCACTCCCAACCGAAAACTTATGCTAGCTCCCAACGAATGCCCTACTGCAGTATTCAGTTAGGGTCCCAAAGTCAAAGTCAAAGTAAAAATGTATTTATTCAATAAAATCACAAGGATCACTTTGAAACGTCTTAAAGCTAGGTGACTCTAGGTGCCAGTTCCACGCGACCAAAGCCTAGAAGAACAGGCAACAAACTTACGGCTTGGTTCCTACCGTTCTTTTGTATGATCCTTTTACAATGTAATAATATAATATATTATTGAAGTTTAGTGAGGCGTAGGCATTAATAAACATAATCAAATTTATAAGACAGCACACGCTACGCCTCAAACTAATACTACCTAATGCATAAATACAATCTATTAAATCAGAGAAAAATAAAAAAAAACACAATAGTAGGTACAGTACAGACATTGCAGACATGTTAGCTGCCGATGGGCAGAGCGACCGGGACATCGGGCCACGCATTTTTATCAACAATATAGAACAACAACAGAAGATCTATACAATTTATCCAACATAGGCCCAACTATAATTTTCAGCTTCACTCTCAATTGAAAACTCATACAAGCTCCCAACGAATGCCCTACTGCAGTATTCAGTTAAAGTCTCAAAAAAGGTCTGTACAGTTATCCAACTCTTTAATGCTCCCGAGTCTCGAAAAAAAGAAAGACGGAAGACAGGACGCTATGGCACTCATTAGACTTAGATTAGACTTAGAATATGCTTTGTTATTGTTGTTGTTACAGGAAGAAAGTAATAGCACCACTGGTAGCGGAGAACATGCTATCAATGAAAATTCTCTGGAAAACGTAGACAATCACACAACTGAGAATGTTAATAATCAAATGCAAGATATCAGAGTATACCAACTGAACCTTCTGTACCATCTGAACAACCTGCTGCCCAATCTAATGTGCAAAACACCTAACACAATGTTCAAACCCAAAAAAGGAATCAAAATAAAAGAAGAAAAAAAACATCTTCACATGGTACCGAAGATATTATGATAACAGATGAATCCATTTCGGAAGCATTTCAACTACTTAATCAATGTGCTCAATCACAACAACCAGAGACAGATTCATACACCGCTTTTGGACAATACATTGCTACCAAACTACGAAAATATGATCATATAACGTTAAGTTATGTAAAACATGTCATATCTCAAATTATTTTTGAAGCTGACACAGGCAGATACAGACCAGAAAATTATGGATATTACTCTTCAACTTCATCATATACAGAACGACCTTCAGAATCAACAACAACTCAGCTTCCATCAACATCTTCTACTACTTCGACAACTTGGCAGCCTTCTCCGTCACCACAATCACCACCAATTTAATTAACATATGTAAATTTTATATATTCTTAAGTATTCTAAGTTTGAAATAAAGAGTTTTTAAATATATAATTTCTGACTGTTTGGACACTCTGAAAAGATACTGTAAGACTGACGTAAGAATCTCCACTTGCTAAAAATCTCAATTTATTAGTAGTCTTTCCTTAACAGTTATGGCATCACGATAGTTTGTATCATTCTTTCTTATTTTGTTCTCCAATAGTGAACAAATAAGTCAAATTGATTTGCAGTTATTCGTGCAAAATTAGCTTCAGCTAATTATAATAGCTCCATCATCAATTAACTCTTTGTAAAGTAGAGTCCCATATTCCAACCGGTTTTTAAAAATTGTTTTAATCCAATACTGTCTTTTTCGTTTTCGTATTTTTTGCCGTAAATATACAAGTTAAATGTAGCTTGCTGCTGCTACGGCTATTCGTCGCCGTCGTTGCACGTGTGACTCCATAGCCAGACAAAATTCAACTGATTCAGTATGGATCGGCAGGAGCGCGTTGGAGCAGGCCATCAGGATCGCAAAAGATGCTGTTGGATCGACCTAGAACGACCCACGCTCCACGCATCACGATCTTGGATCGCGGATCGCAGGATCACCGATCCATTTTGGATCGTCTGGTGTGGATCCGGCTAATGTAGCATCAGGAGCCCTGATCCCCTGTTTGTTGCTGCCGATGATGAAATAACACTGCCAAGTCTGAGTGCTTACTCAGACTATTATTTGCTTGAATAATAATATGTTTAGAGCTAATAAATAATAACCTCAGCACACAAGGCAGAGCTCCAACTAACTGAGCTGTGAGGGCTGTTAAGACACTGACTTATAATCTATGAGTACCTAAATCAGACACTTCAGTTTTATTTATTAGTATAGATTTTACTTAGTTCATGCAGTGTCTATTATACTTGTGTATAAACATACACACTAATACAAAATTACAATGCAAATTTTTTCAAAGTTTTTGAGGGATATTTGCTTGCTCGATCAATTAATTAAAAACAAATTTAATTTTAAGGCATACTGGATTTGACACTTACATAAAAACAAGATGAATTGGCTGCGCCTAACTCACATGCTTTAGGTAGAAGCTTTTATACTACTTTCTTTTATTTTATACTTTTAGCTAGGTTAAGATTCAGACATGATTTGTAAGATAAAATTGTTAATGAATAAATGAATTGATTAATTTTTAATACACTGATAGATTCAGAGTTATTATTTTGTAATAAACCTGAAAGGTTACATAAACCGCATAAAAGGGTTTTGTACTGAAAGGGTTCTCTTGGTCTTATATTCACACAACTTCTCTTTATAAACAGACTTCAAAATAAGATTTGCAATTTAGCTAATATGTTTTATAATATTTTTTTACCTGTTAAAGATGTGATTGCAAAGCACTTGGCGCGCATTGAAAATGACAAAAAAGAACTGAAAATTTCACAGCATGAAATATTGCAAAGACTTCGATCTTCTTCCACTCCTCTCACAGGAACAAAACTGTCTCTTCCAGAGGGGATAACATTACCTTGTGATGATCAAGAAACTTTGAATAAAATTGAGTCATGGATTGATGAAAATGAGATACATTTGGTAACTACTATTTATTTTCTCTCTCTTTTATACTTAGTAGTGTATATTGCATTGCAAACCTATTTTAGTTCTACACCACACTAGTAATTTCACTAGGAAAGTGTTCCGGACGACTCTGCGTTATAGCATTTAAATAGATATATATCGATAAAAGCGTTAAAATAGAATCAATAGTATATAAGGAAATAGGTAGGAAACCCCTTTTATCCTTATTAAAAGTCCCGAAAGGTACTGTCTTTGAATTGTAGGCACACTGACTCAACACTTACACCCCCCGCGGGGGACGAGGTATAAAATAGTATAGGTAGGTAAATGTAATCGGCTTGGCACCTCTGCCAATACCATAGTTAAATAAATAGAGTTAGGAATAACATAAACACCACTTTTCCGGTAAGTGGCCCTCGAGCCACAGGTAACAGATATACGGTAAAGGTAACTGGAGGTAATAGAGATCTAGCGTAGCATCCTGTCTACGTCTAGATCAATTAGGTACCAATGTACCCGGGCGTACAGAGAACTGTATGTGTACGCCCGTAATATAATACAGACCATAGGCTATACATATGTATACGCGCTATGCTAGGTTAAGGTAAAAATAGGCTCAGCCCGGGTGTACAGAGTATGTGTACACCTGTAACTTAATACAGAAACATGGGCGTTATAAACGCGCTATGTATAAAAGTAGGTTTTAGATAGAGCGTGCGGAGAACTATATACGCACGCTCGGAAATTTCATATAGAACAGAATAAATCCGAACGTAGCACGCTGTCTACGTTCGAGATGTTAGGAATTTATAGCAGGGCATACAGAGAACTGTGTATGTGTATGTCCTTAATTTTATACAGATATTGTTATTAAAGTCACTCTGACAACTGTCCGAAATCTACATAGTGATAGGCACTCTGAAACACCTAGGTAATATGTAATAACAGCTTTGAGGATAGAGAAAGTCAAGTACCTACCTTACACGTGTCAGGTTTCGGACAAGTTGCAACCTGTTCAAGGTCATTTGTAAAAGAAAGTAAAGGATAGTAATACTGTTAGAAAGTAATAGATAAGAAATACAGCTTTTTATTGAATAAATGAGACTGCGCGCTGGCCGGGTCTAGCACTAGGTGAGGGATCTGAGCACACATAAGTATAGTTGAAAATTAGTGAAATCGAGTTCGTTTTTTATACACAGAAGAAATAATAGTAAAATAGTTTAACAGAGGAAACTTACTCCAAGTCCTAGGCGGTTGCCGGTGCATGCTCAGATTGGACCTATCTCCCCGAACGCTACTCCCGACCCTCGCGAACCTAGTCAATTACCGTATACACCGTTGTTATTTTTCAACCCGACTGAAACCCGGCGAACTCTAAGTGCTTCACTGGGACCTTAAGCGGAGGCGGCTTTGAGCTGATAGATTATTTGAATTTGATACAGTCCACTTTTTGCCGTAAGCTCGCCCCTCTGCTTATCGTCCGGTCCCGGTCCTGCACATTGTGGTCCTTCGAGTCGGGATAACCGTAAAGTTAACAACGCGTGATGGTTCTGACTAGGTCTCAAAAGGGATCCGGAAGCCGGCATTCGGGCGTGCCCGATCAGAGCATGGCAACCGCCGCCCCGGTCGCGTCCGCGTCCTCTGCGCCCGTGCCGCCGATAGAGCTGACTACTCCGCCAGTAGATCAGCAACAGGCACAGGGCTCCGCGTATAAAGGCGGAAAGTCGCTACCGGTTGCGTTCTTTATTAGTGGAAAGTCGAATACCACCGCTAACGTAGTAGAAAGTGCGCACACGTCTAGTGAATCCGGTACGAATATACTAACATCAAATACGCCGACGCCGACCACAACAAAACGGACGAGCGGAACGTCCGTATCTTCCGCCGCAAGTAAACGCGGTGAGAAGACACAGAAGTCGAAGAAACGAAGCAAGATCCTCAAGGCGGAAATAGAACTGCTACGTATCAAGGAACAGATCGCAGTAGCCGAGTTAAGCAGGGTTCAAGAGGAGCCTGACTCGGACGAGGATAGCGACGTCGACACAGTAATAGATAGCCCCGAGGACCCCTTAAGGGTTAGCGAGTGGGTCCAGTGTTACCAACTGAGATTTCCTACAACCTGACAGGACCTACCTATAGTGGCATCGAAGAAATAAAATTCGAATCACAACGGTACTGGGCATTTATTACACCAACTTAGAATCTAAAGGTTCTTTACACAGACATGGAAATTCTTATTAATAATAAAGAGACAATTGAGACTAAATAAATCTAGGAGGTGATCTTAAGGATCTTGCACACAGCTATGTTGGAGGGTCCTACAGAATACAGTCAACGATAGTAATCCTAGTAAAGAATTAAAATTAATAATAAAAAGATTGCCGACTAACACACAGAGCTAAAAGGTGTGAGAACTAAATTCGGTGAACAATGATTTGCCTTGTAGTAATTTAATGTAAACCCCTAAATCTTAAATACCCTCCCACCTTGAATTGTTGGAAACCTTTATGTATATTAAATGAAGAAACTGGGCGCCAGGACTAGGTCCGAAGATAGAATAAATACCGACTTTTGTAAGTGACGGCCGATGCCGCGTGGCAACGCCGCTTTCCCACACGTGGGCCTCGCACGCGGTTGCACGGCACGAGGTGATGCAGCACGTGGTGCGCAGCGAGCTAGCGAGCCGGCGACGGCCACGTGCGACCCACTGATGCAGCCTCTCTCGTGGAGCAGCGTCCACAAAGAATCCGCGTCCGCTAAGGACCGCGTCCACAAAGGATCCGCGTCCGATAAGGACGGTGTCTGCCAAGGATTCCACGTCCGATAAGGACCTCCTGAAAATCACCAAAGAAAGAATAAGCAAAGCGCGCAAGCATAGGTTAGACCAGCAAGGAACCCTTGAGCGCGAGAGTGCGACATGCGGGGAACACGTGGCACTACTCGGGGGTAGAAAAGTCTTACTGTCTAGCAGGTCAGCGCGCTGTAAAACCCTACACTATGAACAAAAAATATAACTAATCAAATTAACTCCAAGCATGTGGCAGCGCCAAGGAAAACCATGCATCCACCACGTGGGTAGATGAGACAGGTGGCAATGAAACACCTGTGCTGGAAGCGTGGCAGCCAGGATATGCGCAGAGGAACACAGAGCGTGGGGAAATACTATTATAAAAGCACGATATACCTTATCGGAGGCCGGATGACACGTAGATATCCTTCCCACAGGATATTGGAGTACGCAGCGCCTCTTGACGCCTGCGGCTCTGAAATGCAGCTCACGGCTTTCCAGATACGGCTCCAACGCAATTAACTCACTGGCAAGCTTCGATGGATCTGCATTAATGAAACGGATAGATGACAACAAGGAACTTTCAGAACACCATGAAGTGGCAACGTGGTTTGCAGGTGGTGCGTTTCACTGACCGTTCGAGATTTGGAGAGCCCGTGTGCGCTGGAGTGTGGTGCCGGAAAAGAAATAATAACGGGGGAACCCGCTATTTATGTCGAAAACCCCTCCAACAAATAAAAAAAACTTCTAGAACAATTGTGGATTGAATTGACCATCAACAACAAAAAAAATGCGACACCTTGGGGTTATGTCAATGACATATCCAAATAACTGTCAAACAAAATAATCGAGTATTCCGATTCTAACAACCATAGAGAAGTGGACTCTAGCGCCATCTACCGTATTCATGCGGTATCACCTTGTACGTGACTTGATAACCGCTATCGGAGTGCCAACATAATACCAGCTCCAACCGACAGATGTCGTCTCTGCTAACTAACAAAATTATAACATAACTATCCAAAAAAAATTCGTTACACCAGGACACAACCATCCTGGCCATCGCAAATGAACCTCACATAGAAGCCGCTGGGCAGCAACAGGTACCGCCCGCGGAGATGCAGCCACAATCGTCGGGAGGCCAACCTGCGCCATTCAACTTATCGGCCTCATTGCCTTTCCCCGGGTCAATAGCGAGGGAGGCGATGGGGATGCCGTCGGAGAAGAATGGAAACACGCTAACTCTTGATAGTGCCCCGATCGAGGGTCTGCATGAAAGTGAGAACAGTAACAGTAAAAACAATAACAGAGCCAATAACAGTGGTGATAAAAATAATAAAAACAGTAATAAATAAAATAAATAAATAAAAATAAAAAGATTTTATTTCAGACAACAAATTATCCATAACTAAGACTAACTTACGCTAAACACAATGATTAAAAAATTACAAAATTTGACCAGTGATAAACCCACCAAGGATGGTCAACCCTTGGTGGGCCCTATTACTCGCTGCACAAAACATTTCCATATAGGCGAGTCAAACCTATCAGATATAGTTTTCAGGATGCTGTTTTGGCTGTCCCGGACTCTGCGAATCAGGGATGCAGTTTTTTTGCGAAGTAAGGCTGCGAAGCCATCCGTTTGATACTCCGCAAACATCCCTGACGCACTGCAGAAGCGGGGCAACCCCAACATCATCCTGAAAATATTATTGTATTGAATGCGCAGGGTCTCTAGCGACTTCTTGGTGTAGCTGACCCATAGGTTCGCCGTGTACAGGCTTTGACAATACGCCTTGAAGAGTGTCACCTTGACTTCCTCCGTACATCGGGTAAACCTACGTATCAGCATATTCCCTCGAACCGCCAGAGCCCTACGCTCCCTTTCTATGTCAACATTGTCTTTAAGGTCGTCGGCAATGTGATGACCTAGATATTTAAAATTTGAAACTTTTTTAATGTTCACGCCGTTAAGGGTTAAATCTAGGAAGTTGGTCATATTGTTGCCGTCGGCCTTAAAGACAATGTACTCACACTTTTTAACATTATATAAGAGGCCGTGGGAAGCAGCATAGGTGGCGCAGACCTGCAGCATTTCTCTGACCGAGCCCACAGTCGGTCCCAGCAGCACCATGTCGTCCGCGTAACTGATGTTATTGACACTAACACCATCCACGCGACAACCGACACGCATGCTACTGAGCTCGACTATCAGATCATTGACATACAGGCTGAAGAGCGAGGGAGAACTTACCCCCCCCTGTCTCACCCCGCACTCCAGCCTGAATGGCTCAGAGAAAGCATTTGACCACTTCACAACATTACTTTGGTTCCTGTACCAATACTGAAGTATTGTGAGCACGTCCGTAGGTACACCCCTGTCTCCCAACTTTCTCCAAAGCACATCATAAGATACAAGATCAAATGCTTTGGAGAGATCAAGGAAACAGGCGTACACCGGCGTCCTGCGACTGGTATAGTACTGGACAGTGTGCTTGAGTCCCAAGATTGCGCTTTCTGTTGATAGTCCGGGTCTAAACCCAAACTGTGCGTCATGAAGATGAAGGTATTTTTGTAAAATACATTCAAGCACACTGTCCAGGACTTTAGCTATTGTTGTGGCTAGAGAAATCGGGCGGTAGTTTCCCTTATCTGTCCTATTTTTAACAATAGGCACAACTTTTGTCTTCATGAAATCAGCAGGGAGATACGCATGATTAAGACACAGTGTGAAGAACATGGACAGGAGACGGGGTAAGTGATTACCTGCATATTTGAGGTGCTCGATGCTAATCCCGTCGTGTCCGGGAGACTTGCCTGTGGTCATACTTTTAATTGTTGCTTGAACTTGCTTAGTAGTTATCTGTAATGTAGGCTCGTCCCCCCGACCGACAGATTCAGCGCCGGACACCTCCACCGATGGCCCGAGTGGAGAGCGCACTCTAAAGTGTTCCATGTGCGATCTCTCTATGGTCACTTTTACCTTCCACGCTCACGGGGAGGCCAGGCCCAGTATTCAACCTATTAGTGGACTTCCAAAAAGTTTTAAAATCTTTAGCCGCTCGCTCCTTTGCTATCTTATCCATTATAAGCTGGTCCTGGTGGTTTTGACACCACTTCAGGCGGCTTTTGAAAATTCTACGTGCTGCGCACATATCTTCATAGATTTTGCCTGACGTGGGTCTATTGCAGCACACCCAGGTTTTGAATTTAAGCCTAGCCTCCGCGTATGCAGCTTGCACATGAACATTCCATCCACAAAGATTTTTACCTTTTCTAGGTCTGCCACACCCACACTGCTTCGTTTGTACTGCCGCATTGGCCATAGTACTTACAATTTCATTATATAGCCTGTCAAGAGCTGTCCTATGTTCAGGGGAGGTACATGGCCCATGAGCACACTCTACAAACTCCAGGGGAAAGTGCATTTCCCGAAAAATGTTGTTACATATATCGTGGTATTTATTTATCTGGTCGTCATTTCTCTCCCCCCATAGAACAGCACTAGGAGGCTAATTATTTATCATCATCCTCTGTCTTACTGCATATAAATCGCACTCTATGTAGATAGGTAGATGGTCTGACGTGAAAACATCCTCACATATATCCACCTTGACAACAGTATGCCACGCTGCAAGTGAAACGACACAGTGGTCAAGCCATCTCTTACTACCTGATTTTTGACACACAAAAGTATATGCATTCTAGGTATATCCCAACTTTTCAACATCTGCGCACCGCCAAGACTGATCTAAACAGAAATCAGACAACTCTCTAAAGAACGGCTCCCGAGGGTGAGCGTTAAAATCACCTAACATGATTAGGGTTTCGACATTGCTACTCTCCCCTAGTGCACTTATCTCGCTCAAAACTTCGGTGAAGATGGGTAAGTTAGCAGTCTTATCAGTAGGCATGTACACAGAAAAAATAATAACCGAACGACTGTCCGAAGTCGCCTTAATTGCAGTCAACCTATCACTGTTACATTCCAGAACTGTGACGGACTCGAACATACCCTTCCTCCATAGAATGGCCACTCCTCCATATGGTCTTCCCACCAGTAGCCCAGCAGACGTGTCTACCGAAGATTTTCCAGTGTATTCAAAATCTTTGTTAATGGTACCCAATAATGGGATACAGTGGGGAAGCAGCCACGTCTCCTGGAGAGCAACTACATCCGAGAAATCACATATTTTCCGTACACATTCAAGCGAAGTACGAAGATTCTTACAATTAAAGCTAGTTAGTTTACATCGAATACGGTTGTGACTCATCATAAAAGACCCTGTTTAAACTTGTAACTTTTCATCTGTTTTTTTGTACATAAAATGTACAAAACGCCTAAAAGATATCCCATCCGGCCAAAACTGATCACTTAAATATAAGTCTACTTTGTCCTTAGAAACATACAGTTTATATGCATTGTAATTTCTTTCATATTTCATATTTATCTTCTTTAAAGACACTGTATCGTTTGTTTTGTCCTTTAAGTAACTAACAATATCACTCTCAGATGTTTCAACGCTAACATTAGAAATAAACAAAGGCACTTTGTTGACAGCAGCTCTAAAATTCCCGCTAGGCGCGACAGAAGCGCAGCCTTTATTGGTAATAATTCTGTATTGTAATATCAATAACAGTGATAATAGAAACAGTGACAGTAAAAATATAAACAGTGCGTATATCACCGGGGAACACCCCCCGGGATACCCTTTTGGATGCAGTGATTTTGGACGCCATACAGGCGAAGTGCATAACGGACAATCCAGGTATGAGGGTTTATTCACTACACCCCATGTTCAGAACCCGGTTGTTCAGGCACCGGCGGGAGTCCCAGCACAGCATCCGAGATCTGAGGTGTCAGAGCTGGCCGCAGCCTTGGCGGAGGCTATTATTCGGACTGGCACCCAGGCTACCCCCCGCCGGTTCACAGAACTGCCCGCCTACAGCGGATCCCACCAGGAGTGGCTGGCGTTCAAAGCGGCATATGAAGAAACCGTTTCCGCATATAGCGAAACAGAGAATGTGGCACGGTTGAGAAAGTGCTTGAAAGGTAAGGCTAGAGAAGCCGTAGAGTCGTTACTTATATTTGATATAGAATCGCGGACGATCATGAAAGCGCTAGAGTCGCGTTTCGGTCGGCCAGACACGATAGCCATGGCAGAGCTGGAGAGATTGAGGGCCCTGCCCCGATCGACCGACAGCCCGCGTGAGATATGTGTGTTCGCCAGCCGAGTGGCCAACATTGTAGCGACACTTCAAGCACTACAGAAAATATATTATTTGTATAATCCAGAAATAGCTAAGGCAACGATAGAGAAGTTATCCCCGGCGATGCGGTACCGCTGGTATGACTTCGCGGCTGACCAGACCACCTCACACGAGCCGGACCTCATAAGGATGGCTCGATTTCTTGATAGAGAGGCGGCTAGGTGCAGTCCGTACGCGCAGCCGGAGGCGGATGCGGCGACATCCACCGGTGCGAAGAATAATAGAAATAGAACCTTCACAGTAAACGAAGATATAGATAAACCGATAGCAAAGGTATGTCCAATTTGCAACAGCACCGGGCACGCGGTATCAAATTGCAGGAAGTTTGCAAAGGCGTCCTCACAAGATAGGTGGGATCTAGCGAAGAAGCATAACTTATGTTTCCGATGTCTTCACAATCGAACAAGAAATCACTCCTGTAAAATGATCAAGTGCGACCAAGAGGGATGCAAGTATATGCACCATAAATTGCTACATTTCCGTCGGCAAGAAACAACAGAAACAGTTATAGAGTCGATCACCTCTACGAATGCAGGCAATAACACTAGAACATTTCTTAAAATTATTCCAGTGACAGCATCTGGTCCTGAGGGAGAGGTAACAACGTACGCGCTTCTTGACGACGGATCTACAGTGACGTTGGTGGACGAAGACGTCGCCACCGTAATAGGGGCTCAGGGACCCCACGACCCCCTCCGCATCGAAGCAATTGCGAACACTACCGTACAAGAGGTAAAGTCGCGGAGGATCACCCTGACGCTCAGAGGCTTGGAAACCCATGAGATACAAGCACGAACCATCCAAGGGCTGAAGTTATCACCTCAAACGGTGACGTACGAAGACATAAGAGGTAGTCAACACCTTAGAGACATAGAAAGGTACCTGATTCAAGCTAAGGCCATACGCTTGGCAAACAATGGCAAACAGCAAACAACAAACAGCAAACACGAACATGTGGATGGGTGTTTGGTATGTGTGTGCCTGTTCTTGTTTGTGTTTGCCACTGTTCGGCGTCGGTGTCGGTTTTTCTTCGCAGATCAAAGGCTGTTTGGCAAACAGTTCGCGATGTTTCCACACGCTTGGTATACATCAGTATTGCGCGAGAGCTTACGGGAGGTGGACGTCGCGCACACGTCGCGTCAATACATCGTTGGAGCAGCCGCTTTTCGCGCGTAATCATGTCTGATTGGTCGGAAGACACAACTCTTTGCTTTTTAGAAGCGTATCAAAATGAGCCATGCATTTGGAATTCAAAAGACACTAACCACAAAAATAGGCAGAAGGTACAGGATGCGTGGACCCGTCTTAGTGTGATCATGAAAAAAAATGTGAAAGAATTAAAAACTAAAAAAGAAATATTAATGACTACATTCAGGAGACACTTCAAAAGACAAGAGTCGATTCGTTCTGGTGCAGGTAAGTTAGTTTTGACTATCATAATTTTTCATCATTACTTACATGGAATTCAAAGCTGCTTTTTAGAGTTCCGTAACCAAAGGGTAAAAACGGGACTCTATTACTAAGACTTAGCTGTCCGTTCGTCCGTCTGTCACCAGGCTGTATCTCATGAACCGTGATAGTAAGACAAATAAAAATTTCACAGATGATGTATTTCTGCCGCTATAACAACAAATACTCAAAAACAGAATAAAATTTATATTTAAGGGGAGCCCCCACACAATAAACGTGTTTTTTTTGCCGTTTTTTTTTATTGATTTTACAGAACCCATCGAGCGCGAGTAGGTACAACTCGCACTTGGCAGGTTTTTATTGTTTCTTTTCATTATATTTTATATTGAATTTTACAAATAACTGCACACCTATAATATTCCCATACTTTTTTTCTTTCTTGGATCTCGTATAATGTGTTTTATGTTTTAGGAGCAGACGATATCTATAAACCCATGTGGTTTGCATATGACCTAATGGAATCATTTTTGGGGCCGGTGTATACATGCACAAATAATATAAATACAGAGACGGTAAGTAAAAATATATACATTTTTCGTAGTGGTTTATTAAATCTTAATATAAATAATAATTTTATAAAGGATGTTATTTTGTAAAACGCCTGCCGTCTCAGGATCAATTCTACTCATGAACTACTTTCCCCTAGAAACATTGGTCAAAATACGAGAAAAAATTTGAAGCTATCCATACAAATCGGTTGAACAGTCAATCAAGATTGTATGGGAAGTTTTTTTTTTTTTTTTCGTAATTCGATCTGTTTTTACGAAAAGTTATCCAGCTTCATGAGTGGAACTCACCCTGAGACGGGTGAGTTCCACTCCGTTCCGGGCCTTTTTAAACCAACACCTCGCACATGGCGTATCTAAGTGGATTTAGGCAGGTACACATATCTACACTAATATTATAAAGAGGAAACATTTGTATTTTTGTATGTAACGAATAGGCTCAAAAACTACTGGTCTGATTTCAAAAAATCTTTCACCATTAGAATGCTACATTATCCCTGAGTAACATAGGCTATATTATATTTTCAAAAAAATCAGGGATCCTTACTAAAACTCCAATAATGTAACCCAAGGTGGAAAATAAAAACCTTACATCGCGTGCGCTGGGAAAACTATTGATGATAGAACAAAACAATGTACTACGATTTTGTAGAACACGTCATCATCTACAAAAAATGTCGCGACAGCATATGTCTAACTATTATAGTTATGTCACAATAAGTGTTCTTTTATTATAAAAATTTAATTGAAATGCCGACGCTAGAAAAGGGTGTTTATTTGTACCTCGGTATTAATCCTTATCCAAATAAATCATTTCATAATTAAGACGGTTTCAATACCTATAGATTACTTCTTAAATTTTTCAAATCGGACATTCCATTCAAAAGATATGACGTAATTAAAAATGTTAACGGGTCCACGGGTCACGCTCGGCGTGCGATTTCACTCACTCGAGGAGAAGGACGTGCAAATGTATGAAATTAGTAGACGCGAGGCTCGAACCCACGGTCTAAGTTTATCCTAAAATGTTCAAAAAATTTATGACCCCCCATGCGAAGCTGGGACAGGCCGCTAGTACTTTATAATATGCTATGTCGATCTTCTACAAAAATATGAAGTGAATTCTTCTCTTATCTGTTTGGCGTGCATAGGTGACCTACGGGATATGTTTGGAACATCCTGAATTGCATTATAATCACTTTCGTACCTTCGCCAAGATCCAGGTGTTATTAATTGGCCATTTACATCAAACATTCCTGGAGGAGTATATCTTTCTGGAGAGTTTTTCCGAAGGAAGTTGTGTATTAGCACACAGGTCATTGTAATTTCTGATACAGTACTCGGATCTAAATCAATTGGGCGAAATACTGATGTTAAAACTCCAAACGTGTTTTCTACTATCACCCGCGCTTTCGATAAATTTTGATTGAATATCCTTTTTCGTGAACCGACGTTATGCTGTCCTGGGTAGGGTTTCATAACATGCTCACTTAGTGCAAAAGCACCGTCGCCTATGAAAACGTACGGTACATCAATGTCCGATCCAGGAAGTGGGCATGGTGTAGGAAAATCTATTTCATTTTTACAGATCTTTTGCCATAGTAATGAATTATTGAAAATGCCACCATCACTGATTCTTCCTTGGCATCCTATATCTGCAAAAATAAATTTGTAGTTGGCATCAACTAACGCCAAAAGAACGATGCTAAAGGTTTTCTTATAGTTGAAATATTCCGTTCCGCTATGAGGTGGACTTTCTATAAGAATAAAGAACCCAGACAGTGCGGGAATTTCCTTCTAAATCCTCTTTCAATATTCATCCAAGCATCTTTAGATGATGGCATCTGAAACAAAAATTGAAACAATTTGAGATATATTGATATCAAACTAAAGTAATACCTATTATAACATTTAAATATATTTTTTAGGAAGTGCCATCACAAGAAAGCCCGACTGAAAGTGCAGCTTTAGTGGAAGAAGGAAAAGACTTAGAAGATAGCAATTTAGGGCAGCCATCAACTTCGCAAACACCAAAACCACTGACATCCCGTCGTCGTCCTGCTACCGATACAGCGGAGCGGCAGATGTCTTCGGCTTTTGGGCAATTAACCAATATTTTAGCCAAAAGACAAAAAGAAAATCAACCGCCACCAAAGGAAGAAGATGACTGCGAACTATATGCAAAATTGTTAGCCAAAAAGTTGCGAGAACTGCCTCCTGATGACAGAAAACTGATGATGTATGACATAGACACTTTATTTGTTAATAGAATTAAGGAGAAACAGATGCCTCAAACCCTATCTTCCTATCACTCAGTCCCATACCAAATGCAAATTGCTTCACCAATGCTAAAACGGCCGTCAACCTCCCAAACATCCTACACTGAACCTTTACCGAATACATCCCCTTATCTAAACCGTCCGTCGCCTTCCCCAACGTCGTATTCTGAACCAGCGATTTCATACCAACCAGCAACTTCCCAAATGTCACATTCTGAATCCTTACCAGTTACATAACCAACGCAAAACCAACCATCGAATTCTCAAACCAGCATTCTACCCAATTATATCACCCAACCAGACTATTCAACTTCAACTCCCACCATTCACATTATCTCCAATGATTTAATTGCACCACAAACAGGACAAAATCGCATTAATCAAGCATTACTTAAAGCTTACGAAGACTTTATATAATACAATACCATAGTTAAATAAATAGAGTTAGGAATAACATGAACACCACTTTTCCGGTAAGTGGCCCTCGAGCCACAGGTAACAGATATACGGTAAAGGTAACTGGAGGTAATAGAGATCTAGCGTAGCATCCTGTCTACGTCTAGATCAATTAGGTACCAATGTACCCGGGCGTACAGAGAACTGTATGTGTAAAGTAAAAGTAAAAGTAAAAGTAAAAGTAAAAAAGCCATTTATTCTACAAAAATAAAAATTAAAACACTTTCCAATAAACATGCATAATACTAAGATCAGATTAATTTAACATATAACATTACAATTCTATTATTTATTAATTTATTGAAAGTTATGGCCAGACAAACATACATACATACATACATAAAATGCCAAATCGCCCAAGTTGAAACTAGAATCTTCGTTCGATTCGCTCACTCGATCAAAAATAATAAATAAATGAGTATTTTATTCAGACATTCATTAGTTTTTTCTATTTTACAGAGTTCTAGTTAAAAGTATCTCTTAATGTAGTATCTGTCTGTGTCTCTTAGGACAAAGGCCTCCTCCAATTGTAACCATAGTTCTAGGTCTTTTGATAGTCTGGACCATATACCACCTGCTGTGTCCTTTATATCATCAACCCATCTTCTGGATGGTCGACCTCGCTTCCTTCTCTTGTTTCTTGTGAACCAGTAGGTACATAATAGTTTTTATTCACATATAAAATAAATTAATTAGGTACTAAAGTTAATATGAAATTACAGTAATAAGATAAAATATAGGTAGGAATCTCTTATATAAAATAATAGTTATAAGATAAAAATGTAGGTAGTGTTGAGGAGGGGATCTTTATACCAAGAGGCAGCAGTGTTTCAGAGGTTGAAAATCAAACATTGACAATTTTCTGCTTCGATAGGAGTATGGTCGATGAGTAGCACTGATCGCGGGAAAGACTTAAGTCACTCCGCTCAAAGCACAGAGTATTCCACGAATGGAGCTGCAAGCAAGCTTGATAGGCGCACGTTTGGCGGCAGAAATTGTCAAAGGACATCAGTCGGATCCGGAGATTACATTATGGAGCGATTCGAAGACTGTGCTGCACTGGATCAGGAAAGATTCGGCGAAGTATACTCCATATGTAGCGCATCGACTGAGCGAGATAGCAGAACTTACAAGGCCTGATCAATGGCGATGGGTGCCCACGGCGCTCAACGTGGCTGATGACGCGACTCGCTCAGGGAACACTCGACTGCGTAATAACGACCGATGGTTTGAAGGGCCCGCATTCCTATTTGAAGCAGAGGACGCGTGGCCTATCGAAGAGACTGAACCAAGTCAGGAGGAAACGGTAGTAGCGCACGCTATTGAAAAGCTGCCCATTATCAACGTAAAGAGGTTCTCTTCCTATGAACGTTTGGTAAGAGCAGTGGCCTATGCTTTAGCATTCATAGACAAATGCCGACGTCGTGCTAAAGAAATGGAAACGAAGCATTTAGAAGAAGCTGAACGCCTGCTCTTTAGAGAATCTCAACAGGAGAGCTTTCCCGAGGACTTACAACGCCTGTCGAAAGGAAAGAACGTCGATCGTACTAGCCGCCTCTTCAAGCTGGATCCGAGGTACGGTGAAGACAAGGTGATTCGTCTGAACAGCCGGATCAACGCTGCAACCATACCGGAACAGTACAAGGATCCACCGATACTAGATGGAAAACACCCGTTAACGCGACTACTGATTCGTCAAAAGCATGATAAAAATCACCATATAGGAAGAGAACAAATTGTGAACAGCCTACGACAACGCTACTGGATACTGCGTCTGCGTACAACAGTCAGAACGATTTTACATGATTGTGCGTGGTGTAAAGCAAGGAGAGCTAATCCAGTAGTACCGGTCACAGGAAACTTACCTCATTTTCGCCTCAGCACTCACACTAGACCCTTTACGAACTGCGGGGTCGATTGTTTCGGACCGATGTGGGTGACGATCGGAAACGATGGGGAATGCTGTTCACATGTCTGGTCACAAGAGCAATTCATGTAGAGTTAACAGCGAGTCTAAGCACCGATTCCGCTATAATGGCAATCAGAAGGATGGCAGCGCGTCGTGGGATGCCCAAACTCATAGCATCAGATAACGGTACTAACTTTCGAGGATCCGATGTAGAACTGAACAAAGCGTTTACGGATTGGCTCCCGGCTCTGAAGGATTACGCAAGGATGAAACGGATCAAGTGGCGGTTCATCGACCCCGGCGCACCAAACCAGGGGGGAGCCTGGGAGCGGCTCATCAAATCCGTAAAGAGTTCTCTCGCAGTAACGCTGAACGAACGAGCTCCGAAAGAAGAAGTACTTACCACATTGATGACAGAGGTCGAACATACAGTCAATTCGCGACCTTTGACTCACGTTCACTCAACCCAGAAGACCTGGAAGCACTAACACCAAATCACTTCCTGCTAGGAACAGCAACGGGATTACCTTTTGCGGGAAGCTGTAATGTAGCAGACAAGCAGTCATGGCGTGCATCACAGGCATTGGCGAACTCATTCTGGGCGAGATGGATCAAAGAGTATCTGCCTACGTTGGCGCCACGGAACGATGTGCGCAGGAACCCGAACAACATAAAGACAGGCGATCTGGTAGTTATAGCGGACGGGGTACTACGGAGTGCGGAAGTGCGAACGAAGGGTGGCGTCTTCAAGAGACCAGTAAGAAGGCTCGCCGTCCTCCCGATTGAAAAAGGCTGCAAAGATCTGCGCCGGGGGGAGAATGTTGCGGACACCGACCATGAAGACGCCAATACCTAGCTAGCTGTCGATTTCGAAAATAATCTCAGTTAATAATTGTGTAGGCTGATTAGCTTTGTATATATATATCGAATAGGTAGGGCAAATTGTATAGCAGTAGGCTATAGATCGTTTAATTTGCATTGTATAAAGAAAGTTAAATAGCCGCTGACCCCAGCTAGCGCTAGACGCCGGACTAGTTTTGTGAATATAAAACGGCGAAAAACGGCTATTTTTTATGGACATTCCTGTTTCAGACGCCGAGCTGCACGGACGTTGCCACCGCTCCCAGCGCTCGCCGCCTGGACCTCCCACCGCCCGGCCCCTGCGCCAGCTGCCTGCCCGCCCCGCGCCCCGCGCCCCGCTGGATGAACTACACTCGGATCACCAACCGGTACTAATGATCATCAAGTCTCATCCAGCAGCACTGAAACCGCCAACCTCCAGACCCGGTATCAACTGGCCGATGCTCGCGGAGCTAGTCCAGAATAATATTGTGTCGCGCCCCGTCAACAGTGCCGAAGACGTCGACGAGGCTACGGAACATATCACCGCCACCATACAAGCGGCTCTAGCAGAAGCCACGCTACCTCCCCGCAAAAACAGACTTCCCACGACTCCTGCCCGCCTTGCCAGGCTCCTCGAAGAAAAACGTCGTCTCCGAAAGACCTGGCAACGGACGAGAGACCCGGCAGTGAAGTCGAAACTGAATGCCAAGTGCGAGGAGGTACGCGCCGAACTGGCAGAAGACTGCTCCCAGGCGTGGGAAAGACGCATCGCGGACGCCTCGGAGGACTGGGCCTCCCTGCACAAAATGTGCAGACAGCTGCGCAACCAGCCGACGCCGATCAGACCGCTCACCCACCCGGATGGCCACCCCCGCTACAGAGCTGAGGACCGAGCGGAGATCTTCGCGGAGAGCCTCGAGAGGCATTTTCAAACCCCGACAAAGACCCGGTACACACCCAAGCTGTGGAAGCCTTTGTCAAGGACTACCTCGAGAGGCCAGACTGCCCGGACAATGGCCACTTCTTCTTTTCCCCCATCCAAGTCCAAAGAGCCATCCAAAGCTCTAAGCCAAGGAAGGCACCTGGACTGGATGGGATAACCAACGCCACGCTAAAGCACCTGCCACCAAGAGCCATCGCCGCCATCACCCGCCTCTTCAACGGGATAGCAAGAAGCGGACACTTCCCGACCACCTGGAAGACCGGAAGGGTGATAATGTTTCCCAAACAGGGGAAAAATATCCTCCTTCCGGGCAGCTACAGGCCCATCACCCTACTCTCCTGCCTGTCAAAAATTTTCGAGAAACTGCTTCTGACACTCCTGGACGCCCACATCACCCCCCGCCCGGAGCAGTATGGATTTCGGTCGGAGCACAGCACCACCCTCCAACTTACAAGAGTACTGCATCACCTGACTGTCGCCCACAACAACAAGGAGCACGCGATCGCAGTATTCTTGGACATGGAGAAAGCCTTCGACCGAGTCTGGCACGCCGGGCTGGTCTTCAAATTAGCCGCCACCACACTTCCGAGACGGGCAGTGAAGGTAGTCGCCTCCTTTTTGGATGCGAGGAGTTTCCAGGTCAGCGTCGAGGGCTCGGACTCTTCGGTGCGACCAATCCGGGCTGGAGTACCCCAAGGCAGCTGCCTATCGCCAGCGTGCTACTCCAGGTACACTGACGACATCCCCACCACCGAAGATTCCCTCCTAGCCCTGTACGCCGACGACGCTGCGTACATCACGAAGTCCTGGCAGCTCCAAAAAGCCGCAGACAAAATGCAGAGATTGCTGGACGAACTACCCTCGTGGCTGTCCAAATGGCGACTGTCGGTCAATGTGGGAAAAACACAGGCAGTCGCCATCACGAGGACGATCAGACTCCCCAAAAACCTGACCCTCCAAAGCCAGGACATCCCATGGTCGAGAACGGCGAAGTACCTTGGCATCACCATCGACCGTAAACTCACCATGGAGAGGCACATGAGAGAGGTCAGAGGGAACACCACCGCTGCAAGAGCCATCCTGAAGCCCGTCCTAACCTCTAAGATCCCGCTGCAAATGAAGATCGGCCTGTACAACACGTACATCCGCCCGCGCCTCACGTATGCAGCCCCCGCGTGGTACGCTTTGTTGGCAGAGCGCCACAGAGCGAAGCTGCGCAGCCAACAAAACCAATGCCTCCGCACCATCACAGGCGCGCAGCGGTATGTACGCAACGCCACCATTCAGCGGGACCTGAAAATAGAGAGCCTCGACACAGTGATCAGCCGCCTTGCCAAACGGATGTTCGCCCGGACGGAAGAGGCCACCTTCCCGCACCTGCGAGAACTGGCCCCAACCTACGAGCGGGCTCCAGGCAGCAAGGCATACCCGCGAGAACTGGTCGTGGACAGCGACCCGGAAGCGGAAGACAGAGACAGGAAAGACGACAACACCCACAGCCCCGACAGCTCTGTGGTCCGCCCACCGACCCTCCCTGCACAGGGTGGACTCGGAGGGCACCAGGATGCAGAGTAAGAGGCACCACCACCACTAGCTCAATGAGCAAACACAAGGACCCCCCAGTAGTCACTGGGGGCGAAAACCCGAGCACCGCAGTAAGGGGCTGAAGCCCGAAACTGCGTCCCCCACTCCGGCTGCGCCGGAGTGTGAGAAGACCAACGGACGCGCCCCGCTCTCCGAGCCACGCTGCGCCCCGCGCCCCGCTCCCCGAGCCGCCCGACGCATAGTCTAACTGTGCGTCGCACCGAGACTGTCCTTTTCAGGACGGTAGCGTTGTTTCATTGACTTGTGTATTCGACGTTCTTTTCAGAACGCAATCGTAGTCCGAATTTAGGACGACTGTGTTTCACTTTGTCAAACGAAATCCACCTTTTAGTGGTCAACCAAGGGATACCCAGCGGTGTTATACCAACTTGGTTGGGTGTGGACCCGGAGCACCGACTTTCCTCCCTCAGAGGAACGTTGAATCCGGTCGGGTCTGGACCACCGGCCTTGGGGGATCTCCTAGCCGACTGCCAGTCCAATTAGGAACACACCCGCTGTGAGAAAAGAAAGTGCAGCGGACACACGAGTTAGGTAGGACACCTAGGCCTCACCCCTTCCTGTCTATCCCGACGGGAAGGATCACTCACGACACACACGTCCTGGGTGTTTCCCCCCAGGATGGAGCAGCGTGTGTTGAGCGGAATCGCCGGCCCAGAGGACGCCCTCCGGCTAATCTTGGCGGTGATCCGCCAATACCCGCAGCTCGCCGCCGACTTAGAGAGGGAGCTGCCTTCTGCAGCCACTCCCGCGACCCGCGCTCCCCCGGCCCTTCAGGCCTTAAAGTCGCATAAGCCTACGGTTACCCCTCAGGCGACCGTAGGCCAACGTGACGTCTTCCCGGCCCTTAAGGCGCCCGCGAAAAATGCTATCCCGGCCCTTATGGCACCCGCGTCGCGCGCAAACCCCCCGGCCTTCATGGCACCCGCGCCTCGTAAAAACCCTTCGGCTCCTAGAGCACCCGCGTCCCCCCCCACCCAGGCCCCTCAGGCACCCGCGCCTCGCGCTAAAAAGATTGCCCCTCCGGCCAAACCCGTCGCTGCAGTGGCCGACTCCCCCCGCTCCCCTTCCCCCGTGCTAAAGCCTAGCCCTCGCCCGCGCCCGCGTGCGCGTTCTTTGTCCCGCTCCCGCTCGCCCATCTTGGGCTCGATTTCCGACGCGTCCAGTGACATGGACATTCCCGACTTTCCCCTCAGCCCGCGCTCCATGCAATCTGAGGGAGGCGAACCTGCGGCTTCACCGCAATTCTCCTCGGAAGAGGACGACGCCGAGTTCACGGTGGTGCTCGGGAAGAGGAAGAGGTCTTCGACCAAAACCTCTCCCGCCCCTCCCGCTAAAGCTCAGGCCCTCCGCCCGCCCACCCCGACCCCTTCTTCTTCCGCGACTCCCGCGGTAGCAAAGAAGAAGAAATCCCCGCCGCCCATTTTCCTTCGTCAGAAGGAGAAATGGGATCACGTCTCATCTGCCTGTAAGGCGATGAATATCTCATATATGCCCGTAGCACACGGGATGCGATAAAAATGTAGGTGCCCACAGCCTCGGCTCACCGTAGCCTGACCTCCGTACTGCGTAACGAGCGCATAGGCTTCCACACCTATGCGCTCGAAGACGAACGCCTCCTCCGTGTGGTGACTCGTGGCCTTCCGGCGGAACACTGCACGGACTCGATCAAGTCCGATCTACTCGCCCAGGGCTTCCCCGTCAGGGAAGTCCATCGTATGTATAGTGCGAGATCGAAAAAGACCTTCGATCTCGTGCTGGCGATTCTAGACCTCACCAAAGAGGGCAAGACGAAGACCGTCAACGGCCTTTCAGGCCTTTCGGTGGAGCCCCCCCACCGAAACGGTAATCCGTCCCAGTGCCACAGGTGCCAATTGTATGGGCACTCGGCACGAAACTGTTTTTCTCGTCCGCGCTGCGTCAAGTGCCTGGGCGACCACGGCACTGCCGAATGCCGCCGCACCCGCGAAGCCCCTGAGCCAACGAGCTGCGTCCTCTGCCAGGCAGTGGGTCACACTGCGAACTATCGCGGTTGTCCCAAGGCCCCCAGGGCAGCAAAAAAGGTGACTCGGAGGGCTCCTGAGCTCGCGCCCCCCACAACACCCCAATACACTAGGGCCACCCCTAAGGTGACCCTGGTCCCCGCGAAGGCCCCGACCCACAATGCGTGGGCTAAGCCTCTCGCCCACTCAAACTTTGCCCGTCAGGCAAACTTCCCGCCCCTCAGGCCCCAGGAGCCGTACATGCCCATGTACCACTCCTCTCCCCCTGCTCCTGTCGCCCTCCGACCCTCCTGGTCGAGCTACCCGCCCGGATTCGGGACAGGAGTAGGCCACTGCACCGAAGCGGTCACAGATTTCGCTAGAAATCTCCAAAATATCCGCGATCCGAACCAATTGATAAATTTCATTTTATTAAACAACGACCATATTAAGTCCCTCCGTTCCCCCTTAGCTCCAAATTTTAAACCACAATGTTAGTACAAAAGGAGAGATTAAAACCCCGCTCCGTTACCCTAGCATTTTTCAACGCTAGAGGTGTTAAAAACCAACGCCATTTAATTCACGACTTTTTAACTCGGCATCAAGTCGACATTATGTTAGTACAGGAAACGTTCCTGTACGAAGTGACAAGACCCCGACAGTTGCAAACTACCAAGCGATCCGTCATGATCGACTTGACCGCACTAAAGGTGGCACTCTCATCTACCACAAAAGGTCGTTGCACTGCATTCCGTTAGACGCCCCCCCCCCCGTCAGACATAGAAGTCTCCGTATGTAGGCTAGCGATGACCGGTCATCAATCGGTCACTATAGCCTCTTGTTATCTTGCTTCTAATAAAACTTGTCTCGAGAGTGACTTCGACGCACTCCTCTCAATGGGCAACTCCGTTATTCTGGCCGGTGATTTTAACTGTAAAAATACCCTTTGGAATTGTTCCGTCACTACGACGAACGGCAGGCGCCTCGAGCGCATAGCCGATTCCCTTAACTTCGATATCATCCCTCCGATGACCCCTACTCACTATCTTGACATCCTAAGTCATAGCCCTGACAGACTAGACATGGCGTTGCTAAAGAATGTAAAATGCTTTTTCCAACTATTAAAAGATGAAGACCCAGAAATACTTATTTTATCATTCGACTGCCAAAAAAATTTACCAATGCCCAGGGTGCCCGATCAATCGACTTACTATTCCAGGCAGTTATATATATATAATTTTACTATTGTTCAGGGCAACTCCAAATCCAGTTTGACGAGTGAAAATGTCAGCTCATATGTGTGGACTGAAGATACGGCATTAAAAGGTTCCAACGAAATATCATCACGTGTTTATCACTGCCTGAATCGATTGAATATGGAAGGGAAAAAAATCGTCAGACTTATGGCCGATGGTTGCGGTGGCCAGAATAAAAACTCGACATTAATTGGGATGGTTTGTAAATGGCTACACGACACGCAGTATGATATTTCCAAAGTGGAGATAATTTTTCCAGTAACCGGCCGGCGCTAACCGAAAAAAAAATTAGACGAATAGAAAACATTTTAAATCCAGATGACTACATTAGTTTAATGTCATCTAACGCGACTATCTTTCGTGTAGTTGATGAAGTGCCAGTGTTCGACTGGAAGGAGGCTTCCAAAACAGTATTCAAAAATACCCAGAGCCTGCACTTCCAAATAAGCAAGTGTAAAAAAATTGTGATCGAAAAACAGTCAAGGAAAATTTTTGTACGTGGTGAATTGTCTTACAGAAATGAAATTGGGCAACTCTTGCCAATTACAAAAGGAGGAAAAAAGATTTCACCAATATTACCCGAAAGACTACAGGGGACTGTTGCCATCAAACAAGAAAAGCGTGATGACGTGAATAAATTATTAATTAAACACTTTGGTGAACAGTGGAGAGATATTTCAGAATTACAATATTTCAAAAATGTCCTATCTGCACCTAATCAGGATACCGAAAATGCGGATAACGGAGATTCTTTTTTACCGGACCAGCATATTCCGGAAGAGATATTTGACTTTGTTTGACCTGTTTTTCTTCGTTGACCTTAATTTTCTACATAAACTGACTAAATAATATAATTCTAATCTGTTTTATTGTATATCCTGAGTTCGTCCCCTGATTAATTAAATTACATCATTCATGCCTAAGTCCTAGTATTCTATTTCATACTCGCCAATGTCCAACGCCCTATTTATCAAAACCGACTAAATCCATTACTGTTAGATCATATCCGCTTAAGTCCATACTTATTTCATCAATTTTTAATGTTTTTCTAAGAGAACTTATTTTGCTGTGTATTTATTTGGCATTGCCAGCTAAGTATTCGTATCACTGAACATCATTTCTAAAGATTTTATAGGTAAAAGTTGAAATTGTCAAAAAACGTCATTCCCCATAAAATTGTTAGACGTGACTTAGGCGCTTTTGGTATTTATCGACACAAATAAAGACCCTTTTCAAGCGGCGGCATTTCAATTAATTTTCATAATAAAAGAACACTTATTGTGACATAACTATAATAGTTAGACATATGCTGTCGCGACATTTTTTGTAGATGATGACGTGTTCTACAAAATCGTAGTACATTATTTTGTTCTATCATCAATAGTTTTCGCAGCGCACGCGATGTAAGGTTTTTGTTTTCCACCTTGGGTTACATTATTGGAGTTTTAGTAAGGATCCCTGATTTTTTTGAAAATATAATATAGCCTTTGTTACTCAGGGATAATGTAACATTCTAATGGTGAAATAATTTTTGAAATCGGACCAGTAGTTTTTGAGCCTATTCGTTACATACAAAAATACAAATCTTACCTCTTTATAATATTAGTGTAGATTATATAATTATTAGTGTAGATTAGTGTAGATAGGCATTCCTCTAGCTAGCGGTTTCCTCCCGAGGTGGCCACGCTTTATTTTGAACAACAGATTTTAAAATGGACTTCATTCCAGGGTTTCACGGCGCTATGCGTTTTACACGCCAAGCCCCCACACCATCAGACCGTGCTGCGCTGTGAGCAGCTAGCGGAGAACATACACCTACCTGCTGCGGTCGCTTCGCCGCCTGGTACCCGCTCACATGGCCAAACACCTGCCAAGTACACCCTGGATCTGCGCTGACTGACCTTCTCGTCTCTTCACGCGGCGCTAATATCAGGGGAGTGCCGTACTACCCAAACTAGAGTTAAGCGGGCCATAGAATCCACGACCCTGAATTTTTATAATAAATATTTATACTGTGTTGACCCCGCGTTTACATTTCATAAGCCCGTAGAACGTCACAACCTTGGTATATAAATGTATGTATGTGTATTGTAGGTGGGTGTATATAGGTAGTTGTTTGTCGACCAAGCGAGCTAAGCATGTCTATTTTAAGACTGGTCAAATTTGCTTTTGTCTGTGTGTATGTACTTTGTATACAGGTCGCTTGATTTTAATGTTTTTTGTAAATAAATATTACAAAGTTACAAAGCAATAGGTAAGCTTAGAGTATTCAGATATCCTGAATCTCTAAGGTAATCTGCGGGTTCAAATCATTAAAACCATTAAATATGGATTGAGGACACAAACAATTTTACAATTTTACGATTTTACATTTCAAGTCATTTTTACAACACATAAAATAGTAACTACCTCTTTGGCGCTACTTGTCTAAATCCATGCCATCTAGTAATTTAAATCACTTTTTCAGATTCAATACAAGATACAAGAAATTATCATAATTATGAAGCTTCTGGAATTTCAAAGATAGCAAGGATTCAATATGACGTAGCGCACTAGCATCGGTGTGAAAATACTTCCAGATCCTCAAAGAAAGTTGTACAACGTATCAAACGATCGTTAAAAATCGGGTAAAAGCTTTGAGTGTTAAAGGACTGAAAACTAACGTAGCTAACCTCAAAATTGTTATGAATGACTTAAGAAAGACAAAAGAAACAAAGTCTCTGAAGAATGTATACAATTTTTATAACAATATGATGACTTCCAAATGGAACTTTTTAATAGAATGCTCAAAAATAAAGGTAGCAAAAGTTTGAGAAAGTTTGAGTCATGAGAAGTGCGACATGACAATCCACAACTGCGCGCTATTTTGCAATAACTCTCCAATTTTTTTCACCAAAAGCTTACGCATATATTAGAAAAAAAACAACTTGGCATTACCCCATCATAGAGTGATTCGATTCTAGTACGGTATTGTAAATGCTGATCCAGGCTTTTCACAAGAAGCTTTCCATATTCTAAAACAAAAATCAGAAATCTCCAAACGAAATGGTGAAAAGTTGGTTTGTGCTTTGATTTTAGATGAAATGAGTATTAAAAAAGAGTGCCAGCGCGGCCGCGACCGTGTTATTCGTGGACATGTAGATATTGGGGCAGCTTTGCCGCTAGATGATCCGTCAGAGTTACCTGAACACTCAGGAATTACTTTTTGAAGAAGCAGATAAACTTTTTAAATTACCTATTGATTTTTTGATAAAAAGTTTATCTACTTCTTCAAAAAGTAATTTAATGAAGCAAGTCCTTATACGATTACATGATGTGGGCGTTGAAATTTGTTCTTTGACATTAGATGGTCCACAAGAAAAAAAATCCGCTGTTTCTCAACTGGGTGCCGACTTGCAAATGAATATGAACAGTAAGCCATTTTTTTTACATCCAATGGATAATAATAATATAATAATTCATTTATTTCAATCTACAATAGATCATTTTGTTAGCAAAACTTACATCTATTGTTAGTAGAATTATTCTATTATTGAATACATATAAAAACACAAAATATAAGGAGAACCCCATAGCAATGCCTGACTTACCTAAAGCGCTTCACACACAGCAGCTATAATGTATATTAATGTACATTACATCCCAGGATGTATAGCTTTAAATTATCTTAATGTATCACACACACAACAGGTAATGTAATGTATCTTTCCCTTCATTTCATTGGCATACGTCCCGATTGACACACTCCAGCTGCTAAAGTGTTATAAAGGGTGTTCTTATTTTTAATGTTATAATACTATGGACCCGTCGAGTTACTTACTATTAGATCTACTAAATAGTTCACCAGAAGATGATTCGGATTGTGATTTTGTCGCGCGTATTGCCACATGTGTCAAAAATAGAACGATGTGGATTGAAGATCACATAAAGTATAAGGAAATTTCCAGAGTTTAAAATATTTGATGGATTATCTGACGGAAAATTTTGTGATTATTTCCGGGAGTCAAGATCAACCTTTTCCGAACTTCATGATCTAATTAAAGAAGATATTAAGAAAAATAATACCCACATGCGAAAAAGTATATCTTCCGAAGAACGACTTGCTGTGTGCTTAAGGTAAGAATGAAATGAAAGTATAAAATAATCATTAAAATTTTAATCGCTTATTCCAATGACTGTTAAGTGCTTATTGTAATCATTACACTATTGATTATATTTTGTCAAATCAAAGTTCACAAGATAGGAACGGATGTCTTCATGAGTAGAAATTTCAGTTGTGTTCTGCGGTGTCATTAAAGAATTAGATTCCGGTGATGGATTTTGTACTGAATAAACATGATGTCCAGAGGAATGTGCGTCGGTAGACATATCTGTTTTGTTGTGAAAACTGACGAATCAATTCCGTATCATTAGTGTTTGGTGGCATCATTGGAGTACTGGATGCCGTCGGTGGACTTTGTAATGAATAATGGACAGGCGAATTTAAATAATCAGAGCTTGCTGAGTTCGAGCGCAATGAATTAGGGCTAACAGCACGCATCGGCAAATTCAGAGAGCTGGCCGGCGACATATTGTAATTAGTAGCATGTCCTGGACTCGGGTAACTTGGTTTTTGCATCAAATGTTGCTCTCGAGCTTCCATTACTATATTGAATAGTTGTCTCTGAATCCTCATTTGAAGATGCTCAGGTAGCTCACATGTGGCATCACACATGCTCATGAAAAACTTTTCCATGCTTTTCGATGATACATTTTTATAATTACTCTCCAGGATTTGTTTCCTCAACATATCTCTCAACTGCTCTTTTTTCTCTTCTCTTTACGTCCTGTTCTAATATGTTTACAATAGATTTGTTATTTCTTTTTCGAGGCTGAGAATTTTCATTGCCAATGACAGAAGCAGTTTGCTGTTCTCCACTGGTTGATGCATTTAGTTCCGAATCATTACTTGCTTCACTACCTTCATTCATTGTGTTTGTGAGTATATTTGTATATACAGGTCTATTTCTCATATTAGGAAGCAAAAATGACATCTGGTCTTCATATTTCCATTTTGGGGTGTTATTTGACGCTTGACCTGAAGTTGTTTTCTTTTTAGTACCCGTGGCGTGACGATGTCCATCCCTAAGCTTCTTCCATAAAGCTTTTTGCTTCTTTAACTGCAACAAAAGTAAATAGAATTGTTTATGTTACAGGTACTTGTCAACTGGAGATTCATTCAGGAATATAGCCTTCAGTTACAGAATTGGAGAATCTACTGTGGCTAATATTATAACAGAAGTATGCGATGCTTTATGGAAGTACCTTCAGCCCAAAGTTTTATCAGAGCCAACGCAAGAAACATGGAAAGATATCGCAACCGACTTTAAAGAAATGTGTCAATTCGATCATTGTTGCGGCGCGATCGATGGGAAGCATGTGACTGTAAAGGCCCCACCTAATTCTGGATCTGATTATTTTAATTACACAAAAACTTTTTCAATAGTGCTACTCGCAGTAGCCGACGCAAGGCGAAAATTTACAATTATAGATGTGAGATCTAAGGGACGATTCAGCGACGGTGGAATTTTTTCGCAAAGCGAATTTGGAAAAAGATTACATAATGGTCAATTACGATTGCCTGAAGAGGAGCCCTTGACTTCTGGCGGACTAAATATGCCTTACGTTTTTATTGGCGACGAAGCCTTTCCGCTGTTGCCGAATTTAATGCGCGTATATCCTAAAGATATGCTGTCAAATAGTCGTAGAATTTTTAACTACAGACTTTGTAGAGCACGTAGGATTGTAGAAAACGCATTTGGTGTGCTATCATCTCGTTGGAGAGTATACAAGAGACCATTAGAATGTAAGATTGATATGGTTGATAAAATCATTAAAGCAACTTGTGTCCTACATAGCTACTTTATCGAAAAACGAATAGATAGGTATTTCAATGTTTCAACAGACAGGAACTTAAGAAAGTGGCAAACAATCAGTTGACGCCATTAGAGTCAACTGAAATGACGTATTTAAATGAAAGTTTCTTTATTAGAGAAGAATTTTGCAGATACTTTAATACAGTTGGAGCCGTCTCTTGGCAAGATACACGAATTGAAAACAGATTAAATGTAAGATAATTAATATAAGAAATATAAGAAATTAATATAAGAAACTTAGGTTAAAAAACGTGTTTTATTGCCATATACAAATATGTATTATTACCAAAGATCGGAATAGGCACAGTGATTTTACGTACTTGTCGTAGGTTAGAGTAATATGGATATTCTCGTAAGAATTCATAGAAATAGCGACTCTTGCTACTAAGCAACAAAGTTCAATTCAATTCGCTTAAGCACTCATTACCTACCTACGAGATATTCGCCTAAATATTGCCGCTCTCTTCTAACGCGTAGCTCTGTCGCTGTCTGGCGCAGAGTGACGCGATACTTATGGCTCGCGCGCCGCTGCGCTCCTACCTACTACTACTACTAAAACTATTCTTAATTTCTTCAAATCTCCTAAGCGCGTAAACCGATTAACATGATTCAAACGGATAAAATAGTTTTAGACCTAGACCTTTCATTTGGTACCAAATCCGTTAAATAATCTCAACAAACAAAAAGTCACATTTTCAAGTTGCTCTCGTAATTAAAAAAAATCAAATTCCTTAATTCAGACATGAGGCCATATTGTTAATATCAACAAAGTAACTATAGTCTATTCCACATAGCAAAAGAATTATTGTATACAAATAATCAATGGTTCCCAAACTTACAAACAAAAAACGAAAATGTACTGCTTCCACTAGGGCCAGGTTGGTTTGTATCTTGTTCGCTCATGTTTTTTCACAACAAAAACAACGATTTTCCGTGATTTTCAATGAAACAACAGTGAGGTCGAGCAGAGAAAAGTACGTTGAATAAACAAAGAAATGGTTGTTTAGAAACCCGACCATATTTAAAATACACCATAAAAGTGCCAATTTAGAATGTTCATCTGTTCTTTACTATTTGGTAGGGTTATAATTGCATCAAAAGTTTGAATATTATTGTCTTTTTAGGGCACACTTTTGAATTCATCATTTGACAAAATTGTGTACATGAAGAACCTCTTTAAGGCTCTATTTACCAAATTTCTTTTGCTTCGTGGAATAGACTATAATTAGTGTTAGTAATATGTGAAGGTTTATAGTTTCATAGTTTTTAAATGATAAAGTGTATATATTTACAGACAATGTGAATCGTTTAAAATAAAATTGGTAGGTACTTACTGTTTGGCAAATCACAAACCTTGTAACGTCCGTTTTTTTACTGAAAACCATTAATATAGAAGATATAAAATTTTATAGATTTTTCAACTTCCGCGGCATTGTGTTTTGAAAGTTCGCTTCATTAAGTTTTATTACCATAAGAACTCATCCGTGAACCTTGGCGCCTTAAACAGAAAATTCGTTATATGTCGCGCTTCGCGCGGCACACAACTCAGTCGCGAGCCATTGTAATTTTATACACACCATTTTATAACGTTATATCACCATGATAAAAACCATTTTGTCTAATTAGTTTGTCATAATTTTTTTGTGTACGAAACAGCTAATAGGCTGGTGTTGCCGTGTTACACGAGCGAGCGTCGAATATTTATCGTATCGATAATTAGATATGTTCTCTCAAGTTAAAGGGTAATACTAAGTAATCCACTGCATTTTAAGGCGTTCTAAAACATTTAAAGGGTCAGCAACGCGCGTGTGACACCTCTGGTGTTGCAAACGTCCATAGGCTACGGTAACCGCTTCCCATCAGGTGGGCCGTATGCTAGTTTGCTTACTTGGTAGTATAAAAAAAAAAAATTTTGTTCACGATCCTCTGTGGAAACTCAAGTCGGGCAGATATATCGTTTTTATTCATTCATTTTTTCCCTCTGTCGATCGATTATCGATCATGCGATTTGAGCGAATTACTGTTCGATTGCTGGCAAGCGTAATTGAAAAAGTAGAGTGTAGAAAAATCTATGGCATGAGTGGTTTTTTTTAGATAGTGAACTTTCATTTCGAACGATTATATCGAGTCGATTAATCGCGTTTTGTTATTTTTCAGTTTTATTGGATAGATACAGTTTTAACTTGTTTTGGATTCCTCGGGATCATTCCTGGAGGATTATAGGGATTTTTAATTTGATTCATTACGACCGAATTGATGTAATCTTGTTCGTTTGTTTCATCGGGTATCTCGATTGTCCGAATTATAGAATCGGTCATGTACGATCGAGTTGAGTGGATGAATGGTCTATGTGGGTCTATGGCGCGGAGATGACACGACAAAATGATGAACTGATATTATTTGATAGAAGGTCGATATATTCGAATTGTCAGAGAATAGTATTTAATTCTCTGTTATTTACTAAATAAATAACCCGTCGTCGATTACGAGACGCACGAGACTTAATTGTCCGACAACGCGCCGTCGTTGTGTTATATTCAGTGATCATACTTCAAGGCCTGGTGAGTTCCGAAGAGAGATTGTGATATTTGGATTTTCCTCTCGTTTTTCTGGAGTCAGTTCTAATTCAAGTTTTATGTTTGGTCGATCAGAAAAGGCTGTACCCTGGGGCTGAATTCCTGCCCAGTCGTGTGTCGGCGCATACCGGCACCAAGGTCGAAACTACCTCAGACGCCGGCAATTGCCTTTCGCCAAGCTGCTTCGGGATTGAAGTGGTCGCTCCCGCCAAGTTCTCGATATCTTCGTGGTATACTACACATAGGGACCTCGTAGCTACATTCATTCCGAGGACGCATTTAATATTCCCCAAAGGGTTAGTCCGAGGCAATTCCGATGCCCGCGTGAAATTCGTCGACGTTCTACCTCGCCTGGTTGCGGTATATCATTCGTATAAAAGCCATCAATTCAGATAAATACTAGAGAGTAAATTCTAGCCTAGTTCTGACCAAACGCTTCACCGATCCATATCATATTTTGTATTTTACTGTATACACACACTATAATTATAAGTTTTGTGTTCCCCCAGGTATTTAGGATTTCAGAGCACTAATATTAATGTTAACATCATATGCATAATCTTTTCTTAACAAGAATTGTACATAAAAACACTTAGGCAATAAAAATAAAGCTTGTATTATTTTTAGTAAATATAGTTGTGTTTATTTACCCTAGATTACCCCTAGGTTATAGGAAAATATGTTACAACCTTTATTACTTCTTGCCACGCAGCTTCTTTTAACTCATTGTCTTTAAAATCACGTGAATCCACTTTCCATAAGCATGGATACTTACGCACGCTTTCTATTAAATGTTCCATGATTTAACGACACGTCCGCTCTTCGAAGGCTCTGGATGGGAACAGGCAACTGTTAACAGACTGATTGACTGAGTGACTGAAACAGACTGTACCTACTGTGTGTGTCTCTGTCTATCACAGAAACTTTTTGAACATCCTTTTCGAAGAGAGATATACGGAAATGTATTGAGATGTATTAAGATGTATCGAAATATAAATGTATATTTTCGTATCGCTCTGTATTTTAAGATTCGAAGATGTAAAAATATACATTATAGCTGTCGTGTGTAGTCTCCTGACGATTTCTATGGAAAGATGTAATGAGATGTATCGTGCTATAATGTACATCTTTACATTATAGCTGCTGTGTATGAAGCCCTTAAGTGTATTTTTGTTTGTCATGGGCAAGTGCTGTTCCTATGGACGCTTGTACCTGTGGACACAATTGTTTCCGACGAAACTAGCAACGTAGCAACCCTAAAATTCTTATTTGAACGCGACCGTAAAGCTTTGTCTATGGTTGACAGTTTTGACGTGTCGCCATCTTTGTTTTCTGTGTGGTTATCAAGTTATTTTGCTTAATTTAAATGAGTTTTACCGTGAAAATACTTACGATATAGGTTTGATCGTGTTTGCAGTATGATCTGTGGTATTTAGTGTGTTGTGTCAGTCTCGCGCAAGCACTCATACGGACCGGCCGTACGCACGCTCTCGATACGAACTTCAGATCTCGTCAACTATTTTTTATTATTGCGATACTAGCTATGAAGTGTGCTACCTGCAATGGGGATTTTAATGATGGGGTGCAATGTGCTTCATGTAAAAATAACTTGGATTTCACTTGTGCTGGGATTACGGAAAGCGGCTGGATGAGACTAGGAGTCGAGCGAAGAAATGGGTGGAAGTGTCCCTCATGTAGGACCCTATCTCCGCTGCCGATAGCGAAGGCTGCTAGCCCCGAGCTGGCTTCGTTGGACGTCATTCTGAGTGAAATTCGCGACATGAAAAATCAACTCAAAGTTCTTCCGACGCTGGTCTCTGATGTCAGGGTTATAAAAGACGAATTAACGTCTATCAAGAACGAAATAGCAGACCTAAAGACCAGTAACAACTTCCTGAGCAACCAAATAGAGGAGCACACCGATAGATTGACTGTAGTGGAGACTATGGTTTCGAACTTGGAACCAGTGCAAGCCGACGTCGACGCTCTCCGCTTAGAATTGAGGGCCATGAAGCTGGAACTTTCCTTAGCTGATCAAAGATCCCGACGGAACAATGTGGAAGTAAAGGGTATTCCTATGAAAAAAGGCGAAAACCTATTTACAATCATCGAGACAATTAGCAAGAAAGTTAATTACCTGTTCCCAAAGTCGCAGATCAACTACACATATAGAATACCTTTGTACGGTTCTAGCGAAAAAGCGATAGTTGTTAGCTTCCTAAATAGATACGTGAAGGAAGAGTTTATGGCGGCGGCACGGGCAGCCAAGAACCTAATAGCTGCAGACGTCGGACTCAAGGACGCCTCCAATCGTGTATTCGTCAATGA
Organism: Chloroclysta siterata; assembly: GCA_932294275.1. Taxonomy (NCBI): domain Eukaryota; kingdom Metazoa; phylum Arthropoda; class Insecta; order Lepidoptera; family Geometridae; genus Chloroclysta; species Chloroclysta siterata. The sequence goes on along the minus strand of OW028595.1, from coordinate 4,100,460 downwards.
CCACCTGAATGCGGATGTGAAAGCTCAACTCAAAAAGTCTACAACAAAATCATTGGCAACTGAGAAGAGCTATAACTAGGTGTGTAAACTGTCAGTAGGCCGAGACAGTGCTGTGGCCGAGTGAGTGTTTAAAGCCTAGGTTACACGGTGCGAGCTAGCATGCGAGCTGACCGTGTCAGTTACTGAGGTGCAATAGCTCGCACTGTGTGACCGCATCATACGAGTAACTGTTATGTGCGAGTGGGACAGTTGCTCGCAAGCGAGTTACTTCAACATTTTTTGTTTTTACTCGCAACTGGCCTTCCCTCACCACGCCACTCGCACGTCGCTCGGTCGTCAACTCGCATGATTTCGCGAAATGACAGTAGCTCGTACGCTCGGGCCCACGCCGCCGGTGCAGTGTTTTTGTAGGTTTCTTGCGTTGACATCAAAATGGCGGAAAGGTGGACATCCGATCAAAATATAAAGTTTGTGGAGCTATACAAGAATCAAACGAACTTATGGAATTGTTTGGATCCTAATTACAAGAACAGAGATTTGCGTAAAGCGTCGTTAGAACACATCCGCTTGGAATGCAATTTACAAAACATGAATGAAGTTACAAAAAAAATCAAAAATTTACGCTCAACGTATAACCAGGAGTTATTGAAAATTGAAAAGAGCAAAAAAAGTGGATCTGGCACTGATGAGATCTATGAACCATCTATCAAATGGTTCGATTCTATGGATTATATTATGAAAATAATTAATCTTAAAGAAAAGGAAACATCAAGTAATTTGGTAAGTATTTTATTACAAATTATAATTACAAAGCACAAGGCACATTCCAAACCAGTCAGGGTCCACAAAATTTACTATCCTTTATTTTTCTCTTCCCTTTTATATTCTAATTACTACTAGGTAATTATAATTACCTAATCATATAATTTTGCCATGCAACTGCTCCGTCGTCATTGAAATAATTTTTATATTTATCACGCATTTTCTCTGCTATTAATTTCGATCTATTATTAATTCTCGAGCGACGAATACTCGGTAATTCATTAATTTCGGACCTCCACTGGCCCTGAATGATTTGAAAGTTTATGATGTCTTCATAATCTGTAGTTCCTGGTGGTGTATAAGTATTTGATGCAGTAGTACGTAACCAGTTGTGTAATGTACAAGCACATAAGACGATCTTTATCGTAGTTTCCTCTGTAACTTGAATTGGCTTTCCCAAAACACGAAAACGAGATGCTAGAATGCCGAACCCATTCTCCACAATCCTTCTTGCTCTGCTCAACCTATAATTAAAAATCTTTTCTGCGGTAGTCAATGTATTTTTGTAGGGCTTTAGTAAATACGGTTTTAATGGGAAGGCATCATCTCCAACTAGAATACCATTTTCAGGCAACAATAAATTGTTTTCTAGATAAGGATACAAAGAGCAGTTTTGGAATACCCCACCATCTGCGTTACGACCATATGAGCCTATATCTACATATCTGAAAGTATAATCGTGATCCACAACAGCCATGAGCACTATACTATTTGTTCCTTTGTAGTTATAATATTCACTGCCACAATTTGGTGGTGCTTGAATTGTTATATGCTTCCCATCGATAGAGCCACAACAATTAGGGAAATTCCACCTCGAAGCGAATCCTATTTGGATATCTTGCCATTCTTCCACATTCGGTATCTGAAAAATAAAAGAGTAATGTTAATTTCAGGAACCATATCATCCATCAACGTCAGGAAGCAACGTCGCATCAGCGTCAGGAAGCGAGGAGGCCACGAATAACGTGGACCTTGATGCTAGTGACAATAGCAACAAAGCTGCTCATATAAAAGTGGTAAAGCCACCAAAAACTCTAAAGTTAAAGACGAAATTATCATCAGAACGGTCTGACATTCAAGCAGCCGTAAATGAACTCAAAGAACTAAATAGTAGTTTAGTAAACGTGTCTGCCCCGATTACAAGAGAATTAGAAGATGAATGTGATGTTATTGGAAGACATGTAGCACTGCAGCTGAAACAGTTATCTTCGATTGATAGAATTGATGCGACAGATGAAATACAGGCGATACTCTCTAGATACCGTAAGAGAGCCCTCTGTGGTAGAATTGTGTACACACCTTCTAATTACAGTTCCGAATGTACGCCATCACCACAGCCTACAGTAAATTATGAAATGTCTGCACTCTCTATGCAAGTGGAACAATCTTCACAATCTATACTCCATAATGAATGTACGCTATCACCACAGCCTGTAGCCTACCAGCTTGTAGAGGTCGCTACTGAAGCTTATCAACCTGTTGAACCTACAACATCTGCATTCTCTGCGCCACTGCTGGATCAATTTGAATCTATACCCCAATCTAATGATGTACTTGCTGCAGCAATATCAATCTCTAATATTAAAAAATAACGAACTAAGCTATGTAGTACTGTAGTTATTAAGTATTAATATGTAAAGTTCACGTTTAATATGTACAAAAACTTTACAAAACCATTGTGAATAAAAAAAAATACTTACTTTGATATAATCTTTTAGACTTTCATTGATAGCAGCACACACTTCTGGTATTATTTTAATGATGGATGCTTTTGAAACTCTGAAAAATACCGACAACAGTCTATACGATATCCCAGAAGAAAGGTATACTAGGGTTATTTTCAACTTCACCCTCGCAGGTATCGCATCCCTCATTAGTGTATCATCACGTTGAATTTTTGGAGCAATCAAATTTAAAAGTATTTCCACTTGTTCAGTTGTCAATCTCATAACCGCTTTATATTCTCGGGGATCTTCATCATATAGCTCTTTAAATATTGAATTCGTTGCCCCTTTTCTTTGCAGCCAAGTCCTGACCCAAACACTTCTCTTCTTCTTCTTTTTTTGTATAGCTCTTTCAATTTCAACACAAAGTATTTTCGTAACTGCTTTTATAGTGGTATGCACTGTGATTAAACGTGTATTTTGCGACAACATTGCACGAGACATGATACAGACGAACTATGCGAGTACACTGGTGCAGTAGCTGTCTTCCTGCGACGCCAGCAAATCGCATAGTGTGACCGAGCGAGGCGAGTCGAGCTACTGTCATACGAGTACACATGCACAGTAGCTGTCTACTGTCATATCAGCTGCTCGCACTGTGTAACCTATCCTTAAGTATACATATTTTTAAAATTGCGGCGAGACAGTCAGTCAGTTCAGTTTATACCCGGTACTAGGTACAAGTGAAACGCTGTTATGGATCGGAAAAAAATGATTAGAAAATCTATTTAATGTATACACATTTCATCTACCAAAGTACTTCTGTAGATTCTACTAGAACTGTGGTATTTTTTACTAGGAAGCTTTTGTGCTGTCTATCAAAAGGTTTTGTATTATAAACCTAACTACTCACGTAGATTGTACTATAAACTGAGGTATTTTATACTAGACGACTTGTGTTTTATCTACTGAGAGGTTTTGTATTATCTACGTAAGTACATACATTACTTCTGTAGATTCTTCTATGAACTATGAACCTGTGGTATTTACCACAGTTTTACCACAGTTCAAAGTAGAATCTACAGAAGTAATATAAGTACTTACGTAGATAATAGGTATAAAACCTCACAGTAGATAAAACATAAGTTGTCTAGTAAAAAATCTCAGTTTATTGTACAATCTACGTGAGTAATAAGGTTTATAATACAAAACCTTAAGACCTAGAAACCTAGAAACAAATGAAACATTAGAAAAGGTTCATACGTTTATTAAGTAATGTCTTAATATAAATAATATGCTTGAAAATGTTACGATTTCAAATAAACTTATTAAATTTAGAAAATCACTATTAAGCTAGGCGTCTTTATGTTTGCATCGGACGCATCGCATCAAACGGGTTATTTTTTGACAATGCGTCCACAGTATCAGCAGCGATCGGATTGGCCGACTCAACTTGTATTTGGCTCCTAAATTTTAGCTGTTGGTGACGATTTACAAAAGTGGCAGATTTTGGCAGATTTTAAATATTTCAAGAAAAATCTTATTAGTTTGAATTTTTAATGAAATAATATTTATAATTTATTTATTTTTTACCGAACTGGAAACTTCTTATTCTTTTTTACCTTTATTGATTTGGTTTCTAAACAACTTCTATCTCGTTTTAGATAACTGCAAAACGTTACAAACGATCAAAAGATAGTAACTGAATGTAATGTATTTCATTTATTCCGTAGCCACGAAGGAGATGGTATGAAGTCGTATTTTTATCGTCAAGCTTGGTAGAAATATCGTGTCAGGGGATTGGCGGCGTACCTACCTACCGAAAGGTAAGTATTTCAAATTATCTCGTAGGTTATCGTTCACATATCGTTGTTTTTCTCTTTCCTAGATAGAAGCGCGCGTGCGTGTGACCTTGACACGTACACAGACAGGGCTGTTGCATATTTCTGAGAAAATATTAATTTTACTTTTCTATGGGAATTTCGAAAACGATATATTCAACCGTTGCACACGTCAAAGTATTCCAGTGCTTGGTCTAAATACACGCTCCGCTCTTTGTTTGCCTACATAACTTAATCAACACGTTGTATACCTAGGTACCTTTTATTTATTTTTAGACTAGGAACCTAACCTACCTGCCTAGGTTACAAAATAAAATGTTAAAACTAATATAGTAATCTGGTAAAAAATCCGTGCCGGGGTGGGGTGCCGATTCCGGCCTTTTGTTTTTCTTCCAAATTAGCTTAGAACTATTTAGACAATTAATCGTTGTAGGTGTATAGTTAAGTATACCCTTTTATTCATATTGGTATATTAGTTATAACTGCATTGTAGTAGTTATGCTAAGTAGTAGTTATAATAAGAATATAATTATAGGGCAATGGTTTATTAACTTTGATGTCTTTAACAAGAAACATACTGTATACCTAGCCAGAAGTAGGTATGACTAAAATAAATACTTTCCAGCAAGAGGCAAATTGGTAGATAAATAAAACAACCATAAATGAAAATTGCAGTCTTGGGATTCTACAATCGAAAAAGCAGTACGTACCCAGACCAGAAACCATAGATTCTGAAAAAGATGTTTATTACAGTAAGTATTATTAAATATAATGACTTTTAGTAGGTAGGTAGGTTTCGTCATATCTTTTGAATGGAATGTCCGATTTGAAAAATTTAAGAAGTAATCTATAGGTATTGAAACCGTTTTAATTATGAAATAATTTATTTGGATAAGGATTAATACCAAGGTACAAATAAAGACCCTTTTCTAGCAGAGGCATTTCAATTATTTTTTTATAATAAAAGAACACTTATTGTGACATAACTATAATAGTTAGATATATGCTGTTGCGACATTTTTTGTAGATGATGACGTGTTCTACAAAATCGTAGTACATTATTTTGTTCTATCTTCAATAGTTTTCGCAGCGCACGCGATGTAAGGTTTTTGTTTTCCACCTTGGGTTACATTATTGGAGTTTTAGTAAGGATCCCTGATTTTTTGAAAATATAATATAGCCTATGTTACTCAGGGATAATGTAGCATTCTAATGGTGAAAGAATTTTTGAAATCGGACCAGTAGTTTTTGAGCCTATTCGTTACATACAAAAATACAAATGTTTCCTCTTTATAATACTAGTGTAGATATTAGTGCAGACTAGCGGCCTGTCCCAGCTTCGCATGGGTGGTCATAAATTTTTTGAACATTTAGGGATAAACTTAGACCGTGGGTTCGAGCCTCGCGTCTACTTATTTCATACATTTGCACGCGCTTCTCCTTGAGTGAGTGAAATGGCACCCCGCGCGTGACCCGTGGACCCGTTAACATTTTTAATTTCGTCATCTTTTGAATGGAATGTCCGATTTTAAAAATTTAAGTAGTAATCTACAGGTATTGAAACCGTCTTAATTATGAAATGATTTATTTGGATAAGGATTAATACCAAGGTACAAATAAAGACCCTTTTCTAGCGGAGGCATTTCAATTAATTTTTTACAATAAAATAACACTTATTGTGACATAACTATAATAGTTAGACATATGCTGTCGCGACATTTTTTGTAGATGATGACGTGTTCTACAAAATCGTAGTACATTATTTTGTTCTATCTTCAATAGTTTTCGCAGCGCACGCGATGTAAGGTTTTTGTTTTCCACCTTGGGTTACATTATTGAAGTTTTAGTAAGGATCCCTGATTTTTTTGAAAATATAATATAGCCTATGTTACTCAGGGATAATGTAGCATTCTAATGGTGAAAGAATTTTTGAAATCGAACCAGAAGTTTTTGAGCCTATTCGATACATACAAAAATACAAACGTTTCCTCTTTATAATGTTACGAGCTCGGGGTTCGTATGGATAGAAAATGCACAATAATAATCCAAAAGATAACTGATTTATTTAACTTCACTTAAAAACACTAAAACACTACTTAGCACACTTAATTATCACTCAACTATCACTTAACTATCACTTCCAAAAGTCCTTTATCGTTTTCCGTATCCAGTTGTAAACTCAACTCAACTGACTGTCGTTCCCGCTGACTGGTTTTTATATACGACGCGGCTAACCCGAGAATGTTCTGGATCATACTAGACCATACTTGCATCTCTTTTCTACAGTGATAGCTCTCGTTCATTTCCTTCGATTGATTCTAGAACAGTAGTCTAGAATATTCGAACGTCTGCTATCTCTTTCTAGTAGTGCTTTTCCTTCGATTGATTCTAGAACAGTAGTCTAGAATATTCGAACGTCTGCTATCTCTTTCTAGTAGTGCTATCTCTTTCACTCCTATGCAAATATGGCTCTATAGTGAAATGTCCTTCAAAGGTCCATAAGGGGTCCTGAAAACGCCTGAAAACGGGTTTTCAGGATATTGCATGGATCGATGGGTATAGCCTGAAACGGACTGAAAACATGTTTCAGGCGCCTGAAAACCACGGCAACTTGGTCGAAATTGTAATCAACTGGGAGGTGACAGAGCCTCTTCTGGCAACGGCTGAAAACATATTTCAGCCTTCTAAAAACACCTGTACGTCAGGATAAATAACGAAACAAGTTGCTAGGCGTCCGGCGCAACAATAATATTAGTGTAGACTGATACCTTAGTATATTTTGCATTACTAGTATTTAGTCCTTAAGTTTGTGTCACTGCACTCTGCAGTCACCATCCGCCTGCCAAGCGTGGTATGATATGGCGATGATTAAATAAATATGTATCAATTGTTTCTATAATATATTATATTATTACATTGTAAAAGGATCATACAAAAGAACGGTAGGAACCAAGCCGTAAGTTTGTTACCTGTTCTTCTAGGCTTTGGTCGCGTGGAACTGGCACCTAGAGTCACCTAGATTTAAGACGTTTCAAAGTGATCCTTGTGATTTTATTTAATAAATACATTTTGACTTTGACTTTGACTTTGACATGTTTTATGTGAAAGAAATAAAGAAGCATAGTCAATGTTTCTATATTATGTTTCTTTCTTCTAGGCACCAACTGAACTGTGAGGGCTGTAAATATGAGGGGTTATTGAAGTTGTGTTCTTCATATTTTTTAGATTGAAGCGGATTTCTAATAAAAATACAAAAAAAACATGAAATAGCTCTTTTTAAAAAGTGGCCTGAACTTGATGGAGAAAGCATTGCCAGTCTTTGAAAGAATAAATGGTGCGAAGCAATATTTATCACTTCTGGAAAATCATCCAAGTGAAGGTGCGTTTACTATAATTACTTTATTAGGCACTCGTGGCGTAGTTTGCTTGGTCGTTTTTCTAGGTATCTAAGAATGAATGTTGGTTCACGCAGATTTTTTTTTTCAGATGTAAGGGAGTACTGCTTTGCCGCTTTAATTGGCCACAGAATCACCGCTACAACAAAAGTGTCAATCGATAGCAGAATAAAAAAAATAATCAAATGTTGTTTATTTTAACAAAGTTTCTTGTTAAAATGAATGCTAATACAACTTTGTTAAATGCTATTTTTCATAAAAACGTTCAGTGATTTCATATTTTCAGAAATGTTGAAAATATGCGAGCGAGAACTTCTTTGACGGTTGTCAGTCTTATAAGGGAGCCTTTATGGTGGTCAAATATAGGCGTCCTTATGTCCGCATCGGACGCATCGGACATACGCATCAAACGGATTGTAGTATCCTTTGTATAGGAAGTCATATTTACAAATGCGTCCACTGATCCGCATTGCACGGATCACACGAATCTAGGCTTCAGCAATGCCGATGCCGGGTGCTGATGACGTCATACGGAATGACACATGACGTCAGTGGATGGACTCCGCGCGCTCACTAGTTGAGTCGGCCAATCCGATCGCTGCTGATACTGTGGACGCATTGTCAAAAAATAACCCGTTTGATGCGATGCGTCCGATGCAAACATAAAGACGCCTAGCATAATAGTGATTTTCTAAATTTAATAAGTTTATTTGAAATCGTAACATTTTCAAGCATATTATTTATATTAAGACATTACTTAATAAACGTATGAACCTTTTCTAATGTTTCATTTGTTTCTAGGTCTTAAGGTTTTGTATTATAAACCTTATTACTCACGTAGATTGTACTATAAACTGAGATTTTTTACTAGACAACTTATGTTTTATCTACTGTGAGGTTTTATACCTACCTCTATTATCTACGTAAGTGTATACATTACTTCTGTAGATTCTACTATGAGTAAAAAAAAATAAAAATAAAGTAAAAAATACCACAGTTCTAGTAGAATCTACAGAAGTACTTAGGTAGATGAAACACAAGTAGTCTTGTAAAAAATACCACAGTTCATAGTAGAATCTACAGAAGTACTTAGGTAGATAAAACACAAATGGTCTAGTAAAAAGTACCACAGTTCATAGTAGAATCCACAGAAGTAATTAGGTAGGTGAAACACAAGTGGTCTTGTAAAAAATACCACAATTCATAGTAGAATCCACAGAAGTACTTAGGTAGATAAAACACAAGTGGTCTAGTAAAAAATACCACATTTCGTAGAAGAATCAACAGAAGTACTTAGGTAGATGAAACACAAGTTGTCTAGTAAAAAATACCACAGTTCAAAATAGAATCTACCTATAGAAGTACTTATGTAGATTGAACACAAGTTCATGGTAGAATCTACAGGATCAATTTGTTCAAATATACCAAAGGAGTTAAGTAAATAATACTATTTCATTTCAGTTTTACCAAAGGGGTTTAGTAACTATCCTTACAGTTTTACGTATGTTGTTTGGTGAAAAATATCAAAGTTATGGTAGAATCTACTAGGTCAATTAGTTGAATAATACCATTTAATATGTTTAAATATATGTTTACCGAAACCATAGTACTAAGGTAAAATCATAAAAGCAAATTGGTATCAATATACCAAACTACTTTGGTAATCAGTCAACCTTCGCCGTATGGTGAAATCAACTTAAGTCAGCGGTTGGACCTCATTTAAACGTTATATTTGGTAACTTTTATCAGGAATCTGGTAAATTCAAACAAAGTATTTTTTCAGTGTATGATATTGCGACTTTCTTGTTTAGCCAAGGGGCTAAACAAGAAAGTCGCAATATCATACATAAGGCATAGGAGATATTTTTACCACTTTTCTTGCACTGACAAGTAAAAGAAAAAGTTGTTTGGCGAATTATAAAAAAAAAAAGTTCTCATTTTTTGTAATGGCGGAACCAGCTGTTCTGAAAGTGGAGTAATTTTCTATGGTGAAATACATCTCTGCGAATCTTCAAATATTTACATGGAAAGAGGTAATCATTTCGATTTTTATTATGAAATTGTATTTATTCTATGGTTTTCTGTCTGTATTTTTGATATTACCATCTGAAATAGACTGAAGCAGATGAACACTTTAACACCTCTTATTTATTCGTAGAACACAGGTAAAACAATTTCACTTTTATTCTTCGCACTTGTTACAAATGACAGTATGTTAGCCAGTCAAGTTTACTCCACCAAATCTCTTTCCAGAATGCCATATTTTTTTCAATCTTCTCCATTCCCACTTTTTACAGTTCGGCAACCTACCAACGTTAACAATCCTACCAACCTTACCGACCAAAGCTACGACTTGGCGATCAATTGACTGACTAAAAGACAGGAAGATATAAAATTAATTATACTACTTCAATTTTAATCTAAAAAAACAAGCTTAATATTTACAAAATGAATTATAAAATTCGAGAAATCATTACATTCGGCCATCCGCCATCATGCGATCTCCTGACGCATGATCAAATAAATAAACTGAACGTACTAATCAATTAAGAATATTTATATTATTTTAATTTTAAAGAAGAACAAAAAAAATCTTTTCTTTTATTGTAATAGCTTACATACAAATTCATTTTATTATTTCAGTCCTTATCAACTTCAATTTCTAATTAAAATTTATTTTATTAAATAATTATAGAAAATACTCAAATAAATTGAATTTACGATTTTAACACAATTACATTTTCAGTAATTATAAAAAGAACATGTGAATAACAAAAAAAACAATAACTCCCAGTGTTTCGCTACATTATTATACTAACAATATTACTTTAAATTATTAATCATTACATTTGGCATATAATTAGTATCAGATCTGACTGTATTATTTTGTTGCCGACCTTTTGTAGGCATATTTTCGTCATCATTATCCTCGCTTTCGGATGAAGTATTACTTTTGTTAGATATTAGCATCGTTGTTATGAGAAAGGTTAACATTGATCCAAGGTCGAATCCGATCAAAAGCAACTTCGCTATCGTATTTACTTTTAAGAGTACTAAGTTCAAAAATTTTATATCGATCATTATATTATATACTTCCGTGATTTTAAAGAAGCCCATAAATTTTTATAAGAGCTTAGTACTATTGTCTTTATTGTTAAAATTGGTTCTCGGTTTTTTTTATTAGAAATAAATTAGAATATTATTATTATTTACTGTAACTGTAACGATGACATGGGTGTCGGAAGACCAGCGTTATAATAGCGTATGCTGCTATAGCATTAATGCCGAGTGACTGCCAATTTATATCACTTGCCTACTTACTTGTATTGTCTTTTCTTGTATTTTTTTTTATAAACTGCATTTACGTGTGGCATAAATAAATGATTCTGTTTTGTATTGTATTGTATTGTAAGATGACATTTTCATTAACTACGTGATAAGCACCTTGGTGCAATTTTGATCGATTGATTTTCTTTACCCGGTTCAATACTACTGTAACTTTCCACATACACATCCCCTGAAAAGTTAGATCCCTACGCTATAACTTCAACTAACCCTGACAAAGGAACTTGGGTAGAATTTAATGTAGTCAAGTTTGCGTTAAGAGCAGGACTTTTGTAGAAGAATAGTTTGCAATTGTCTTTGAACACAGACACAGAAGAAAACTCTATAAAGTTTTGCCCTATAAGCTGTTGTCACAAACTCATCAGTAACTAAAAGATCTTCGATCGTCGCCTCAACATCATCGATTTCAATGTTCACAAAGCTCCTATAGACAGGTGTAACTACAGAATTACCGAAACCTTTGATGATAGGCAATTGTGTGTATCTTTTTAAGAAGTTTAGGTCTTGAGCATCATCTTCACGAACTTCGATTTATTTGAAAAAAATACTGTTAGTATCACCAATCGTGGAAATAGTCAAAGTTTTCCGTTCTTCAACGTCCGTACGCGAAACGCGGTATCATTGGTAGAAGTTTACAGTTTTCATTGTCGTGATCAACCCTTTGGACACTTTTGGCATTTTACTAACGGCTTAGGGCATTTAAAGTAAGAGTGACCTTTTGCGCGACATTTAAAAAAAAGTCGCTAAACCATGGAGGTAATATCATAATGGAGAGTGCGATAAGATCCACAACCTTTTACAACTGTGTATCAAACAGTGATCATCTATCTTTGTTCCTCCCACGCAGCCTAGCTACAAGTAAAAGAAAAGAAGATGTTAGTTCACTCACTCCAACTCACTCACTGTCTGTGTAAATAGTGTCCGTCAGTTGATGCAATGCTTTGATGTTCTAGTTGGAGTTGGTTGAAATATGAGGTGAAGCGAAATAAATAGTGAAAAATCAAAAGAATCATTATTATTTAAGCAAAATATATTAGAAAAGGCGAAAGTATATCCCGTGCAGCTGTGTCTTGTGCCTCAAGAAAAACAAAAGGAAACAAAACAAAAGGAGGTTAAAGACCCGGAATTGTCATTTGATACGTAATATTCTTTTTCAATTTACAGACTGTAATTACATTTTATTAGTACTAGTCATATTTTCCAATATGAAAACGATGTAAACCCATTAATTATTGTAAAATAAAATTTATTGTTTTAGTCATCTGTTCTAGTGATGTACATACACAGATTAATTTAGCTTTATATTTCACACCTTCTAGGCGTCTCGCGCCGGCTCAAATTTCGTTAAATTTTACATTATTATTATTTTTTTAGGTTCCCGAAATGCCCAGAATGAAGATGGGTGTGGATAAAAGATGTTAGGCGTGAAAACTAGGAGTCCACAAAATTTTCCTATGCATGGACGAAATGGCCCTAAGAAAGTATAGAGTGGGATGGACATCGCTATCACGGCTAGGTCAACATGGGAAATAATATTGACGATAATAGTGTTCCAGTATCTATATTGGTTTTGGGTTGTCGCAATAAAAGTCAGCAACCAGTTAAAATTAAAAAGTTGATTTCCAATTAAAACGCCTTTTTCATCCATCTCTTATTCTATCGATAGGTTAGTCAATGTAGTCCCTTCTCTAGTAACTCACACGAATACAATATCGACAACTGCACACTAACAAAAAAAACGGACACGCCAAAAACCGAAAGGCTCCGTCCAGTATGATACTTCGTCCAAGCGCTAAACTGTTGTTTGAAGTTGACGCCAAATCTCCTGCAGATGTCTTCGAAGACTTTCGCTTTCGTTTAGAATGAGTGTGTGTAACAGGAGGATCCTCCTCAAGAGTCATCGCACCGTCGGAGTTCATAGAAAGAGAAAAAAATACTGTAGTTATCATATTCACCAGATAAAACTTATTTCTTAGTTTCTAACTTTTTTTTCTTTTATTTATATTCATGTTTTATTTATTTTTTTTTAATTTTTCATATGGTTTACTTGGCTTAGCATAACAGCTGTTCATGTAATTTTGCGACGTACTTAGCCACTTACAGGTCCAGTGCTTAAATGCTTATAGATATATATATTTGCACAATTGTACTAATTATTTTGTTAGTTTTGAACTTACTGGTATACATACCCCATTTTTCACTAAGAAATTCACTAATAGCGCACCTGGCTAAGCTCTGGCATACATAGCCTGCTAATAGCGCACATGGCTAAACTCTGGCATACATAGCCTATACCTGCATACATAGCATGTACCTACTACCTACCTATAAATATATCTATAAATTTTTACTTTATACCTCTAGATATTTAATTTAGTACACTTTGCTTCAGAGTCTCGCATCAGAGGGTAGGCTTGATCATCGATATTTATAATTTTACGACAGTTTATCAGGTGACAACAATAGTATAGTTAATTTCTGCTTGATATAGGTAAGACAATTTTTATTGCTATTGGAATATTGATAGTAGCAGTAATGTGAAATGGAATAAAAATATATAAATGATAGGTAGGTAATCCACGAATTGAAAGGTGCTAACACTACCGGACAGTCTCTGTTCAGTACAGACCAGTTCGTGTGAGGAACAATTCAAAATGCGAATATAAAATAAGATAAAATAACCTACCCTTCAATGTTAAAATTATCGGATAATATTAAAATTTGTAAGATTTCACCTACTTTATTCTAGAAAAATTTGCTCGATATGTATTCAACTTGAATGTTCATGGGTAATAGTATAGGCCCTGACAATTTAAAAAAAAAACGAATAGTGCTGGTACGGCCAGATAGTCTCGGGGCAATAAGTCGAATTTAATAACCTTTGACTCGAAATAAAAATATCATAATGTGGATGAAATAAATTTTAATCACAGCTACAGTTACCAAGTAGGTAATTATTTGGCAAATATCAGTGCATTGTGTACGTAGCAAAATTGTTAGCATTATCTAAATAAATTTTATGGCATACATAGCCCCCTGAACTCACTTGGTCCATCACAGCATACCTTGCTTATAAAAAAAAATGTTATGGCATACATAGCCCCCTGAACTCACTTGGTCCATCACAGCATACCCTACTTATTGTTATGGCATACATAGCCCCCTGAACTCACTTGGTTCATCACAGCATACCCTACTTATTGTTATGGCTTATATAACCTCCAAAACTCACTTGGTTCTCTACATCACTATATTTAAATATATTTTTTTTTATGTAGGTAGACTTTTTATCGTAAAATATTCTTTCAATTAGCAACATGCCATGGTGGCAAAAAGTTTCACCAGTAATAATTTTATCAAGTAACTGCGGTAAAAATTTGATGAAAGACATCAATAAGTTTCAAACTTAATACTTCGAGTGAAACAGCATGAATTTTATTCCTAGTATTCGTTAGACTCCACATTGTTAAAAAATATAATTTTAGCAAAAATTGTTATGACAAAAACTTTTGTGACGGTATTAACAAAAAATATTTTCATAGATATGGTACAGAAAAGCAACTCATGATCACACACTTGCACGTTTAGTAGATTGGTATTCTTTGTCGATTTCTATCAGCTTTTTCTAGAAAATCTATCCAGACTTTGTAAATTTTATGTTTAATGGGTAGGCACAAGTACCAACAGCTCCATAAACCGAATAGTGCTAGCATGGCCAGATAGTCTCGGGGCAATCCCGACTGGACCACGCCAACAAAGATTCAGTAGAAATAAAGCCGCTAAGTACCTATGCTTTCAACTGAACAAAACTAGCACGCTCGGATAGTCTCGGGTCAATCCCGACCGATACATGCTAGTGAAATCTGTATCTCCATTATACTTAAATGGAATAAAATATTGTACCAATCTTCCAAGCGGCAATAAAATAATATCATGTGGGCAGAATAGGTAACATCTTACATACCTTGGTTCAATCCAACTTCTGAGATGAAATAGACTGAAGCAGATGAACACTTTAACACCTCTTATTTATTCGTAGAACACAGGTAAAACAATTTCACTTTTATTCTTCGCACTTGTTACAAATGACAGTATGTTAGCCAGTCAAGTTTACTCCACCAAATCTCTTTCCAGAATGCCATATTTTTTTCAATCTTCTCCATTCCCACTTTTTACAGTTCGGCAACCTACCAACGTTAACAATCCTACCAACCTTACCGACCAAAGCTACGACTTGGCGATCAATTGACTGACTAAAAGACAGGAAGATATAAAATTAATTATACTACTTCAATTTTAATCTAAAAAAACAAGCTTAATATTTACAAAATGAATTATAAAATTCGAGAAATCATTACACATCTATGTTTTTTTAGTATGGACTGTTTTATTGGTGGGAATATTATTCCCACTGCCCGTGAAGACTAACGTTTGCTCGTCAATGTAGTCTTTGTTTGTTTTAGGTTTTCTTGCAAGATGGCAAGACCTTTGGATGACGATGCCATTGAAAATGCATTAGAGGCGATTTTTGGGATCCCAGATGATGGGTTAGACGGGTTTGAGTCTGACGAGGGAGAAGAATTCAATGTCAACGCTATTCAAAGAATGCTGGAATCTGATGATGATATGTTGATAAGTTCTCCTGCGCCGGCTCAATCCAATTCCACACCGAGTCGTATACCAGACCCAGGTCCTTCTACCTCAGCACTATCACCAAGTACCTCGCATCTTGAAGAGCCCTCAACAGTTGGAGCTACCCAGCAGATACCAAACCCACAAGATGAAGAAGCAAGTGATGAATCTGAATGTGAAGAGGAGTCCTGGGGAAAGGATATGAGGATTTCTCGGTCAGATCCTGATGTCTTCGATGAGGTACCAGTATCACCCACGTATTTACTGAATAGAAAAGCACGTCCAGTAGCCCATTTTGAAAAGTTTTTCAACGATGAAGTCTTTGATCTGATTGTCTCTCAGACTAACTTGTATGCGGATCAGGAACGTATAAAGAACTGGAACCCTGTTGCCAAAGCAGAAATTCGAGCTTTTTTGGGCATTCTCACTATTATGGGATATCACATTCTGCCACAATTAGATTTATATTGGTCAACAGATCCTGGATTTAGGGTAAATGAAATAGCTGATGTAATGACGGTCAAACGTTTCAAGAAGATCATGGAGGCACTTCATTTGAATAATAATAGACAACAACCTAACAGAGACAGTCCTAATTTTGACAAATCCTTATTTAAATCCCATTGTGGATCAGGGGCCTTACTCTTGAACGCGATTCCGATCGATCGGTATTGGATTCATGTCATTTCGTACTCTTGACTGCGATCCTAGCGCCATATTAGTTTCAATGTTGTGTGGATATTGAGTGAACTAATTGAGATAGGAATTGTATTGTCCAATCCAATAAAGGCTCAAATCGGTACTCTTGACGCTATTTTGACAGCCAATTGACAGCTGCGTATTGTGTTTGTTAATGCGTTGAAATTGGGATTTACACAATAGCAAATTAGTAACTTTTTCGAAATTAAAAGTTTGTTTCACGAGTTTTTATCAATGTTTGTGATATAATTATGGCTCGTTTGGCTCTTGCGTTTAATATTCTACGTCGTAATAATGCATTGCAATTAAAACAAAGGAAAACTGAGCGTCGAATGATGCGATATATGGACAAGGCATTTTGTATGAGTGATGACGAGTTTAGAGCAAATTATCGTGTGACTAAACATTTATTTGAAGAAATATTACATGAATTAGAGCCTTACATGCGAATTCCAAAAAGGAGAAGTGATTGCTTTTAAACGTGAGGTGCTTTACTACTGGGGTGAATTACAACATAACCCCAAACAAAGGAAGTTTATGGTCTACACTACTCCAGACGATGTCGAAGCGTGGAATAAGGAGTACGCACCCAATGCTTACGCTTTGTCCCAGATGGACGAGCTTGAATGCGCCGAAGAGTTGCCCCAACAACTTGAAGATCGTGGAACCCCTGCAACCAACTGTAAGGGCCCTCCAGCTGCTGCCGAACCTCAATGCCACCAAATGGTTTCGGTCACTTCCGCTATAGCGGAGCTTAGCGCTGGAAGTTTCACTACTACAGCTAGCAGAACGGTCATCGACACTCTAGTTCAAGTGGCAATTCCTGAAGTGCTTGTACAAGTATCTGATGAAGGCTTAGCAGATCCAACGACCTCCGACGCAAAGGCAATAGCTGATGTGTATCGTAGGGATCTTCCTGCCAGTCCAAGGAAGACCCGATCAAGTAGCAAACTTGATGACGTCTTAAGAATCAAGCATCCCAAGACAGCATCTGATCTTATCGACATAACTGATCTTGATCAATCTGGGAGACGCAGACTGGCTGCTGATAAAGAGTTCGTATGCCTAGACTACCATGGCAGAATGTACGCAGTCAAAGCGCGTGATCATCCCGCTGCTCTTCGACGCCTTACGTCATTTGCTTCTTGATTGAAGTGTTATGCTGAAGGAAAACAGCAGGCTTAAACAAACCCGTCCGGTGATAATAGACGTTAAACAATCCATCATGGTCTGATTCATCAATCTACTTACGACCCAAACAATAAAATTTTAAAATAACAGTCTGCGGCGAACTCTATCTTCGCCTTGGTTAAGAATGGGGCTTTCCGTCTTGACCACGTCGACCTGGTTACCTTTACTGGGTCGATAGTTGGAGATGGTTCCCGCTGGCAGTTGCGATTTCGTAAATAGTGAAGACCCTGCCCTCCTGATTGATTTTACCGACGTAGTAGGCTTTTTTAGGAAGGGACGAATTTCCCCTTTCGACGGAGCAACCCACGTGCCTAGCTCACAGCATATGCGAGCACCACTCCGTTGTCCCGTTCTAGCTTACTCAACGTACCATCACTATGTCTAAATATCATCAGACCAGTCCAAAAACTGCTGGACATAGGCCTCCCTATGTGTGTTTTTATAAAGCTTTATATTCACGTAACAGTCTGCGGCGAACTCTATCTTCGCCTTGGTTAAGAATGGGGCTTTCCGTCTTGACCACGTCGACCTGGTTACCTTTACTGGGTCGATAGTTGGAGATGGTTCCCGCTGGCAGTTGCGATTTCGTAAATAGTGAAGACCCTGCCCTCCTGATTGATTTTACCGACGACCTGGCTCAACGATTTGTATCTGATCTTCTTGACGCCTCTGGCATTCAATATCTTTCGCCAGAGAATTATGTGATTGAGTTGACTACCTTCGTTCTTTTAAGCTGTGATGTCAATATAATGGACCAATTCCATCAACTGCTTGTGCTTTTGGTTGGCAGAAGAATTACCATTTCTTACCGCCAGAAGATGCCCCTAGCTAGCGTTTGGCAACTTCTTAAAGCCATCAACATTGCAGAGAGATCTATCGAATGCACTGGATGCTTGTCCAAATCGAAGTGTCAATGTAAGAGCATATCTTTCCGCCAAATGTTGACCAATTGATTGAAGTGTCAATGTAAGAGCAGATCTTCTGCAATTCTGGCTGGACATTAGCTCAATTGATGGACTGGATCCGGAGTTGTGCCACTACGAACCAAACGTGTTCTCATTGTTACAATGGTACGAAATACTTCTACGATCCGATTACGCCAACATTTGGGACAACTCGGTGTTAACCCACGTCCCCTAGCTCTTTTCCATGCTTTAGATGAGTACCTTGATGAGAAAGGATATCTTCTATCCACTGAACAGGTAGTCTTACTGCTACGCGACTATCATCAACTCTTCAAGACTTATCTTATTGAAAACAGACCTGCAATCGACGATGAATTCTAATGGCCGCAAAGGTGTAGAGAACTTTAAAACAAATTCTCATCAGTAAGCTAAGAAACGGAGCAACTGGATTAGAAAGGTGGAGAAACGCTCGCATATGCAGCGAGCTAGACACGCAGATGCTCCGTCGTAAGGGGAAATTCGTCCCTCACTAAAAAGCCTCGTATCTTGAAGCGGCTTTCCTCTTCCTCCACATCCAGCTGTCTTGGACAGGAGAATCTGAGGTTGGATGGGATTGGGAACATTTATTTTAGGATCTTCAACCTGAATCCGTCCATCATATTCACGTTCAAAGTCAGTTTCGCGGTCCACAAGTTGTTGTTCCTCAACACAACTGGAAAAGTCTTTACTCGAAGCAGCTAAAGGCGATTCTGCAGCGCTCAAATTTGTTATACATCCTAGGTTAAGAACGTCGACGGTTGGAGTGTTGTGTAAAACTTCAAAGCTAAACCCATTTGGAGGGATCTTAAAGCTTGAACTGTCAATCGTTATAAAACCCAAGTCGGATGCCAGGAGGAACTGAAGAGCGTCGCTGAATTCATCGTCGATTGCAGGTCTGTTTTCAATAAGATAAGTCTTGAAGAGTTGATGATAGTCGCGTAGCAGTAAGACTACCTGTTCAGTGGATAGAAGATATCCTTTCTCATCAAGGTACTCATCTAAATCATGGAAAAGAGCTAGGGGACGTGGGTTAACACCGAGTTGTCCCAAATGTTGGCGTAATCGGATCGTAGTGGATCGGCTTTTTAGTGGCGACGAATTTCCGTCACGACGAAGCGAACTTTTGTTTTGTTTAAGCTTACTGATAATATGGACGACACCGCTACTGTTAAGGATGCGATCCCTAAGGGAAAGAAAAGTCGCGAGACCAAGAGGTCTGGAAATTTTAGGACGAAGAAAGGAGAGGAATTCCATTCTAGCCGGGACATTTACATACGGGAACAGCTGTTCCTCGGATGTTCCAACGCAACCGGCGCCCTCCCTTCTATCGGCGAGATCGTTGCACGTGAGGCCATTCCACTCCCGATTTCCACCAGGGGGATTGGAATTGGATCCGTGTATCTTGCCAAAACCGTTTCTAAACTAACTCCAGCTGTCGACGTTGATGTTAGAGCCATCTATCGTGCAGGGTTGGGACTAGCCGAAGCAAGATTGTCCCGCCAGCAAGGCCTCTTCACGAAGACTAACCCTCAATCTGGTTATTCGAAGGATTTGGACGTTTCGAACCCCTTAATCCATACTGTGCGGCACATACCCATTGTTCCAGAGCCATTCTATCGGATAATTAATTGCATTGGCGTTCTCCGCCATCAGAACGAAGTTTACCTCCCCGTATTACCAAAGGAGAAGATCGTTCGAGGACGCTACGCACCTGGAAGCAATTCTGTAGGCCACCTGGCCGACGTACACGTCGACTGCTCATTAAGCCCTCGTTCAGGCTACGCAGCCGTCATACACGCAACCGTCAAAGAACCAGCCGACACGTGTAGGCTGGCCACTCAGCCGCCACGTCGGCTGCCTAGCCGCCATGTCGGCTGCACAGAGTTCTGTCTCCTGACTGACTGTGTCGTTTGTTTTCAGTGTGACCAACATGTCAACATTCGAAGATATAGTCAAAGCTAGTAATAGTTAGAATTCTAATTCGATAGATCTCTCTGCAATGTTGATGGCTTTAAGAAGTTGCCAAACGCTAGCTAGGGGCATCTTCTGGCGGTAAGAAATGGTAATTCTTCTGCCAACCAAAAGCACAAGCAGTTGATGGAATTGGTCCATTATATTGACATCACAGCTTAAAAGAACGAAGGTAGTCAACTCAATCACATAATTCTCTGGCGAAAGATATTGAATGCCAGAGGCGTCAAGAAGATCAGATACAAATCGTTGAGCCAGGTCGTCGGTAAAATCAATCAGGAGGGCAGGGTCTTCACTATTTACGAAATCGCAACTGCCAGCGGGAACCATCTCCAACTATCGACCCAGTAAAGGTAACCAGGTCGACGTGGTCAAGACGGAAAGCCCCATTCTTAACCAAGGCGAAGATAGAGTTCGCCGCAGACTGGCTGTTGGAAGGTTCAGGAAACGCCCCAACTCCGATGACTTTAAGGCTAGCTGAATAGACAGGCGCTAGCCCAACTCCTTCCTCACCCTGCGCAAAGCCGAAGTTAAGCGCACAACCGGAAACGATGACGTTGGTCCCGGCGACAAGTGAGTTTACGAAGGTCTTGAAAGATTCGTAGTCCTCCATGGCGACGCAAAATGATGCGAAATGGACAGTAAGCTAAAACGGAACAGCGCTCGCATATGCAGCGAGCTAGACACAATGGTTGCTCCGTCGGTCAGGGAAAATCGTCCCAACCTAAAAAAGCCCAAATGCAAAGTGAGTAACATTCCTTGCATTCAGTAAATTTCTTCTTGCAACATGTACACATTTAGAGGTATTTTTTTTGTATTTGCAGGTTCTTGTGGCTTTGTCTTTCTTTGCTACTGGAAGTTACCAAAGACTAGTAGGTGGGACATATGGTACATTGATGTCCCAGCAGTCGGTATCCCGTACAATCAGAGAAGTGACTGCTGCTCTGAATAACCCTAATATATTAAGTAAATGGATTAGATTTCCTCAAACTCGTCAAGAAAGAGATTCTATAAAACGAAGGTACATATTAATTTGATATATTACATTCTATATATCCTAATACTTACTTATGAATTTAAATAAAAAAAATGTTTCAGGTTCTTTGAAAAATTTGGTATGCCCGCTGTTTTGGGATGCATCGATGGGACCCACGTTGCAATTATAAGACCCAGTGAAAATGAGGAGAATTTTTTCAATAGAAAACATTTTCATTCTAGAAATGTTTTAATTGTAAGCAATTCACATGGTCTTATTTTCATATTGAGTTATAAAAACAATAACCTTTTATTATGCAAACTACCACTACAACTACAAGTGCCTAATTCTTCTTTCAGATTTGTGATGCTGATTTAAATATTTTATCAGTGGATGCTTCTTTTGGAGAACCTTCTCATGATAGTTTTGTGTGGAATCAACATCCAGTAAAAAACCACATGATACAATTGATTAGCTCAGGAGAAAATGTGTATTTATTGGGTAAGCATACTAAATAGTCAAAATGACAATTTTGTATGTGTTTCCTATATCAATTTTGTTATGGTCTTCTGTTTTAGGTGACTCTGGATATGCTCAAAGGGAGTATATGATGACTCCTATTGTAAATGCTGATGCGGGCTCTCCTGAAGAGTACTATACCAAGGTACATTGCTCTACACGTAATACTGTAGAGCGCACAATAGGGGTGTTAAAAAATAGATGGCGATGTTTGCTGGGCCATCGAGTATTACATTACCACCCTAATGTGGCAGCAACTATAATAAATGCCTGTTGTGTCTTACACAATATGAGCAAAAAGGAAATGGAAGATGGCGAAGTTTTTAGAGGTGAAGAACTTGATAATAATATCGCCATCTCTCATGAACCTATGAGGAGCACAGCAGCAGCTGAACTGAGGCGAGGTATTGAGAAACGAGCCGCTTTAGTTCAACAGCTGTGGGCTGCTAGGAGTTAATTCTTGGATTATAATACTTTTTTATGTTTAATTGATAATATGTAATTTAATAATGTTTTTATCCGCCAAAACCTTTAATTGGCTCTCTCGTTTCTATATATCTCATGTATGTTATTTAAGTTACAATAAGCTTTTGGTTTCAAATTAAGATTCTAAGGCAACAACCTACTTGCCTTATTCAATACCTATTTTATTGAATATTATTGTTTGCTTTTATTTTAATGTACTGTTTAAGTTTCTATATATCTCATGTATGTTACTTAAGTTATAATAAGCTTTTGGTTTTAAATTAAGATTCTAAGGCAATAACCTACTTGCCTTATTCAATGTCTAAGTACCTATTTTATTGAATATTATTGTTTGCTTTTATTTTAATGTACTGTTTAATTTTTGTGTGGTTTTGAATTATAAAATACCATCATTAACTATTGTATTGATCTTTATTATATGTTCTTATTTACACAATATTATAACGCTATTGCTGTTGCGTTGTGCTACCTATTCCTAAAATAGCATTAGCTATAGCAGTAAGTCCCTCGAGTGCTCTTGCTATAGCAGTTATTGCACTTGCAATATTTTCAGCAGCAACAGCATTTTTTTCTAATGCAGTAGCCATAACTGCAACAGCTTGTGCATTTATTGCTTCTGCATTAACGCGTCGCTCTTCAATTTGTGCCAGCCGGTCCATATCTTCCTCATTTCCTCTGGTTATAGAGTGACGTCTTCGCGGTCTTGGATGTGATGCTGAAATTGAAAGTGAAAAATATGATAAAACATATAAAAGTTGGAGCCACATACCTAGATTGTTCACCATTGTGAACAAAAAAACTGGGGCCGTCCTTTTTTATGCCACTTAAGTTGATAGGTGTGTGTGGGATTAACCCAAAGCACTTGAATGCAACATTCCTTAGGCTCCAACTTATGCTGATTTATAAATAGTGACAGAATTTATTTTTTAAGTAAGAATCATATTATCATGTACAACCTATAATAAATGTGACAAAGCCTTACTTGAATGTAGAGGTTGTGTTTGTAAATCTAGTTCTTGCGAGGGGCCAGCAACTGGGGAGATGCGACCGCTGATCACTTCTACATGCTCCATCACTGATTCTGTGCTATCTTCTGCTAGCTGGGCCACAAAGGATGGAGGTGTCGCTTGAGATTGTTGACTCTAAAAAATATATTTGAAACATGATCAAATCTACTAATAATACAAAGAGAATATTAGGTTAGGTAGATTAGTAGTAGTAGGTAGTATAGGTAATATTAGGGTAGGTACCAACCCATTGGGGAAAAGGATCAACTGCCAGCTCAGAGTCCCCAACAGCGAACTCTTGTCCACCCATCACCGCTACCAATCTTGTATCCAATGCAGACAACATGGGTAGGTTATCAGAAGGCCCACCACCAGTGCGTCTCATTGATTCTCTATGCTGAGCACAGAGTTTCTTCAAGGCGCACTTTTTCTCCGCCCAGTACTAAAAAATGCATACATTTTAGTTTATGAATAATAAGGTAGAGAAAAGTTAGTATGTAGGTAAAATTATGGTTTTCATCGTAGTATTCTTTGGGGAAGGCAAACCACTTCTTTGGCTGTTAATGATGGTTACATGGTATTCAACTAGTTGTAAATAAATTTATGCAAGTACTTACTTTAGCCTAGCCTTGGCCATCTTTATTTGCTCCTCCTAAAGAGTTAAGTGTTGTGGCTAAAGCTGTCCATTTCCTCTTTGTTTCCATTTTTGCTTGATTCTTCCGAAGAAATCCTTTCGCTAATCCGGGGTTTTGCTCCAGAAACTCTACCAGAATTTCGATTTGTGACAACGTTGGACGACTAGACATGTTGCTTCGATAAATAACTATTTCAAACTGATAATCGCCCAATTCAAAAAATTAAAAACGCACGCACTTAGAACCACTCCACTTCGAGTTCGATCTAAAAAATACGAAAAGAACCGCCACAACGTGAACTTGGTTTACCATTATGTTTTTTTTTTAACCTTGGCAAGGGGCATTGCTTCATACAGCCACAACATATTTTAATTTGTTAAAACTAAACATTTGTAATGAATTTATGTTCAAAGATGTTCGGTTGCGGTTGTTATGCATTTTTTTATATTTGTTTTACTAATTAAAAGCTTTATCTTGAAGTTTTTATGTATTTTGTAATGTATTACCGATTTTTAAAACATGCGAGCATCCCTAGTGCTGCGCATAACGCAGCTAACTTCATGTGTG
Source organism: Chloroclysta siterata (assembly GCA_932294275.1). NCBI lineage: Eukaryota > Metazoa > Arthropoda > Insecta > Lepidoptera > Geometridae > Chloroclysta > Chloroclysta siterata. Next base: position 4,075,766 of record OW028595.1, on the reverse strand, counting down.
ACGACGTAATCACTAGCCAATACGAACGCAATTCCAATTTCAATCCAATGCTATCAAAATTAGTTTCAAGGGTACGGACATTCGTCAACATGAAATTGAAATTGGATTGAGATCGGCATTGTATTGAAATTTACATTGGATTCAAGAGTAAGCACCCAGCATGGCATTTTGAGAGTAGGTGGGCGTCTCAAATATGCTAATAATATATAAGCACCGACATCAAGAAACAGCAAATGATGCCAGAACCAGGTGGCACCTAAGACAGAATATCTTAGCCAGTTATCGGTACGTAATAAATGGTTGAAAACAAAGCGAAACATCGAAATCGAGGATATGGTGACTATCCACGATAACAACTTTGCTGGCTTTGAAGACTTCCAGTAGGAGGGGAAATAGAAGTTCACAAAGGAAATGATGGTCTTATACGAGTCGTCACCTCGAAAACGAAAAATGGGTATATTATACGGCCCATTATCAAACTATCAATTTTACCAATAGAGCAAGGAAGAAAAGACGAAGCAGAAGAGCAGCAAAGCACAGGAAAAATTGCAGAAGCGCCGAAAAGCAAGCAAATAAAAGCAAGAGGATGTTCTAAATTTATAAGCTTAGCAATATCACAATTTTTTTTATGAGCGTTATGGTCCAGCAAAGCCTCTTACAACATCACACAATTTAGCAACAATTAATCTTTATACTTTCATCTCTTAGGAAAAATGCACCTAATACGCTATCAATGGAAAATCGTAGCCTATTACAACATGCAACCCTATTGGCAAGGAGATAAAGCAGTAATAGAATTCACAAGATATTTAGAGCAAACTAGTACCAAGGTCCAGGAACAGAATCATTGTTATATGATTCTACTACAAATACGACATGAATATACCGAGCATAAGAATATACAATAACTACAATCAGCTGTTGCTAAATCAGCATTTCAGCGCGCGGTCAAGAACCCTACCCTGCCTTATCAACGCAGTCGTCTCCGTGGCAAATGCCTTGTTTGGATAACGCGATGAAAGCTTCGCAGAAAAGTACAAACGTGACATTGAACTTGTAAATAATAGTCAGAAACATATGATGAAATAAAAATCAGACGTCCGTAGTAGAAGCTGAATATAATATACTTATGCGGACAGAACAAACAATTGAAACACAACATAAATCAATTAATAAGCATCTGAACTTCATCTCAGAGTGATGGCAGCGACCATGACTTTCACGAGTCAGAACTATCTGAAGATGAGCAGGAGAGGATCTTTGGCGCTATGGGCAGTGATGGGTCTGGTTCTCCGGCACATGATCCATATACTGATTCTGCTAGAGAATATGGATAAGATATTGAGTACAATCCATGTGTCTGTTTCCTCTAGCGTGGCTGAGCAACATCAGCAAGATGATGAGAATCGGACCGTACAGTAAGTGACATCTGCGACCAATCGTTGTCAGATCAAAACAAATCACAAACTCTGGATCCAGTTTTAAGTATCATGCAGACTTTACATCAAAGGAACCATGACATCAACCCACTTGAGCCAAATGATGTCAGTTCACGTCATAGTCCAGGTTTAGCTCTAAATGCCGTTCATACTCAAAGGAACCATGACATGAACCCTCTTGAGCCAAATGTTGTCAGTACACGCCATAGTCCAGGTCTAATCTTCATGCAATTTATATTCGTTCACCTAACATACAACAAATAACACCTGATAAATCTCTTCCTACTTACGGATACTTCCCGTTCGCCCCTTGATCACGCGTAGGCATCGCACAAAGTGTCGTTAGAACTATTGTGTATGTATTATTGTGAGTGTCTATTCTAAAAACTTTGCCTGACATGTCAGGCCAAAGCACCCCCTCCGGGAAGCCCGACCGTGAAGGTCGGATCTCCCGGAAAGACTCGACCGCCTCCGAGTCATCGGACTCATCGCTCCCTTCCAGCCGAGCCTCCAGCTCAGGCCAGGAGAAGTCTCTTTCCCGCTCCAGAGCCCAGATCGCGGAACAGGACCTGGAGAAAAAGAGGAAGCAGAAACTCTGTACCTCTAACGTAAGTGCAGTGACTGTTCTTGTTAAAAGCAAGTACCCACCACTAGTCGTTGAGGTCATGCCAAACTGGGCCACTCATTTCAAAGCCTATTGGCTATCTCGGTGGATATCTCATAGTGAAGATCACTTGGCAAAGTGTTCAACGATTGGCTGTCAGACAGCTAGTTTCGTATTGGCTATCTTCAGTGACTAACTAGGATGACGTCATGAGCACTTGAAATCGTCGATAGTCACTTACACTACGTTGATAATCACCGTAAATATTTTGACTTAGAGATTGCGATTGTGTAGGCATAGTGGACAACAAATTGATGATCATCACGTTTTCGTGAAACACACTAGTCCAAGGTAGTGTTTTATGAATTTAATTGATAAGCACCGAAGCCGGTATACTTATAATAAAGTTAGTTAAAGTTGCGATTGTTGTTGTGATTTGTGTTTATTGTCAAGTATGGCACGTTTTATTTTGTTGGGATATGCTGAAGAAGAGCGAAAACGACGTGTTTTAAGAATAGAGAGACGCCGCCTGCGCGACGCTAGTAACCCATTGCACTAGCCAGAGAGAGAGTTTATTGCTAATTTTCGTCTAAGTAAAGCTGGGTTCCAACAGGTTTAGGAAGAACTTCGTCCACACCTACCACTAACACGACGAAAAACGGCTGTTCGCAATGAACTAAAGGTAAGTACCTACCTACCTTCCTACCAAGGTATAAATTTAAATACAACGTGTTTATTAAGAATTGTAGGGATCCGAAAGCAGGATATTCTACCGGTCATAACGAACAACTTTTGTTCTACGACTTTTAAAATTTCAAAGTTTTTCATTCATGAAATGCCTCTTAAACTTTTATCTAAAATGAATCTAAACGCATCATGAGGCAGCCCTATTTACAGCTGTTCTTTGACCTCTAGTTACAATACCTTAGATAAAATAGGTAACAGAACTGCCACCAATTACCTAGTAATGTGCCTACCTAATAATGATGTTGCTGTTTTTAAAGATCTTGGTATGTAAAAGAAATATTTTCGCGACTGTAATCCCTAGTCACGGTAAACATTCTCTGAGATCTTTAGTACTAATACCTATTCAGTAACTAGGTACCTACGTGGCTACGTACTCAATATTTAATAGAATATTTATTTTTGTTTAATTACTAGATGTCGTAAACCAATGTTTATGATATTCATAGTTCTTTAAATTGTAACATGTTACTTTACCACCATGGTTCATTGACACGACAAAATTATTCAACTGCAATTTTGGGAAGTGTCTAGTCTGTCCTATTTAATCTTTGACTAACCTGTCTGTCATTGGTTGCATTTAAAAACGCATATCCAATCAGGACGGCCGACGGCCGCCGATCAGTGTTACCATTTGTGGCAGATTTCTGCCATTTGGCAGATTTTAAATATTTCAAGAAAAATCTTATTAGTTTGAATTTTTAATGAAATAATATTTACCTATAATTTATTTATTTTTTACCGAACTGGAAACTTCTTATTCTTTTTTACCTTTATTGATTTGGTTTCTAAACAACTTCTATCTCGTTTTAGATAACTGCAAACCGTTACAAACGATCAAAAGATAGTAACTGAATGTAATGTAGGTATTTAATTTATTCCGTAGCCACGAAGGAGATGGTATGAAGTCATATTTTTGGTATTTTTATCGTCAAGCTTGGTAGATTTTGACAGATTTTTTGGCAGGTGTGTGGTAGAACCTCCACTTTTGAGATGGTCACCCTGTTTGTGTTTACATGCGTTGTTGTACATTGTTTTGTTGAGAAAATGTCATCAAACGTGATAAAATGGTGATTGTTATGTAAAAAGCCGTCGTCAGTCAGTGTGTGTATGAGCAGTGCCTACGAGGTAATGGTTTAGTGTGAAGTTTGAAGCCTGTGTCGTGCGAAATCTCGCAAACTTACCAAAATCCAGTTTTATCCAGTGTTATTATAGCCAGTAAATAATGACAAAATCCATAGGAACCAGTAAAAATATCGTGTCAGGGGATTGGCGGCGTACCTACCTACCTACCGAAAGGTAAGTATTTCAAATTATCTCGTAGGTTATCGTTGTTTTTCTCTTTCCTAGATAGAAGCGCGCGTGCGTGTGACCTTGACACGTACACAGACAGGGCTGTTGCAAATTTCTGAGAAAATATTAATTTTACTTTTCTATGGGAATTTCGAAAACGATGTATTCAACCGTTGCACACGTCAAAGTATTCCAGTGCTTGGTCTAAATACACGCTCTTTGTTTCCCTACATAACTTCATCAACACGTTGTATAATTACCTACCTAATTAAAGTTAGCTTTACCAACTTCTTTGACTGAGAAATTCATTTAAGTTTTTGATTGTTTATTGCAGATCTTGGCGGCCTTGAATGTTTATGCCAATGGGTCATACCAGCGTAAAGTAGGTGCTTCATTTCTCTGCAATATGTCACAGCCCACTTTTAGTAAGTGTCTACATGAAGTTACTGATGCACTCAATATCCGGGAAGTACTCCTTAAGTTCATAAAATTCCCTTCATCTCAGCAAGAAAGGGAAAACATAATGAAAGTGTAAGTAAATTATTATGTGTTTTGTAAATAAATATGAAACTAAATAACTTAAAATAAAAAGATGACCATTCTGTTTTCAGGTTTATGGAAAAATTTAGATTTCCCGGAATTATTGGGTGCATTGACGGTACACATGTGGCCCTTATCCGTCCTATTGATCATATGGAGGTTTAGTTCAATAGAAAAAATTATCATTCTTTGAATGTTCTTTGAATGCAAGAACAAAAGCCGAGGTACAGGAAGTACACAGTAAAGCCGGCGGCTTCGAGTTGCTGATTGGAGTTCGAACCGACACCATCTGCTAAAGGACATCCCAGAGCAAGACAGAGCTCATGCTCCTAAGGACCTAGCCACCAACATCCACTTGCACGGAAAGACGTTGGGCATCTTGTGGATGCCAACGACCGATCAGCTGGCATTCAACACGGCTATGCCACGAGTTCCAGAGGAAGTAAGGAACAGAACAAGAGTGCCCACCAAATGTGATGCTCTCGGGGCGGTAATGTCTTTGTTTGATCCGCTAGGTCTACTGAGTCCGTATACGAACACAGCCAAAATAATGTTGTAAAAACTATGGAAGAACAAGATAAGGGTGGGACGAATCATTACCACCGGAAGAAGCAACAATATTTGAAGAATGGCTAGCGGACTTGTATTACATCGACCTCTTACGGATACCGCGGTGCTACTATCCCAAGGATAACGTAATCAGCCAGCAGTTAAATGTGCTTTGCGACACGAGCGAGCAAGCATTCTCCGCGGTCGCGTACTGGCGCTTCAAGTGTGAGACTCTGTCTCCTGGAATAGCGTTAGCTGTGGCCCAAGAATAACAATAAAATCAAAGTATTGTCTTTCCAAGTGTTTTCTGTTTATACTGAGATACTGTAACAGTTCTCACTAGTAAGCTTCCAGTAAAATTCTATCATTTAATTATATCTTTATTTTAATCTTATCATTTATACATTTCATTATTTTAATACTAAACTAACTTCGCAAATGCGCGCACGCACGTTTGAATTCTGACAGCGTCTAATGTCAAGCCGTCATTCATTGTGTTGGTACCCTTGCGGTCGGTTGAGTGGGACCTGGGGAGCGGGGAAACTACTAAACTACCTTAAACTACTAAACTAATAAACTAGTAGTTCGCCTCGAACTGAGATCTCGTGATGCGACCGGACGAACGCACCAAAACTTTGAGTAGGTGGTAGTCAGAGGCAAGTCCAAACATTATGTTTGGACTTTTTTCTGACTACTGCCTACTAACTTGGTACGGTTACCAAGTTTCAACTCTATTGGCCTATTTATTGAAGAGTTCCGTTGAACAGACCTTGGCTCCATCATCAGACATGGTCATTGTCACCATTTTATGAGAACTGAGTACCTCCTTAATTTATTTCAAGAAAAAAAAATAAGAAAAAGCAAAGTAACTGGACGACCAGAAGAAAAACCTTAATGCCAACGAAACTCTAAGAGATGGGAGCTCTTCGATCGTTGGTTATCTTAATTTAACTTTTTTATTGTATTGCAAAAACCGAGCGTCCCAGAAAAAAAGTAAAAATTGTTTTGGAATGTCCAAACAAAGCCCTTTCATATGACATGTAACTTGATTTTTTTATGTAACTTTTTTTATTTTTCCCCCCTTAAAAAACCCCATATCTTAATAACCCTTCATCCGATTTTACTCATATACTTACCAGTAATTTTCTCAAGCACAAGCTATCGACTTATAAAATTTCATGCAGATCGGATCAACGGTTCGAAAGTTATGGCCAGACAAACATACATACATACATACATACATACATACATACATACATACATACATACATAAAATGCCAAATCGCCCAAGTTGAAACTAAGATCTTCGTTCGCTTCGCTCACTCGATCAACTAAACTGAACTAAAAAAAAAACTAACTAAACTAACTTCGCAAATGCGCGCACGCACGTTTAAATTCTGACGCGTCTAATGTCAAGCCTTCATTCATTGTGTTGCTAGCCTTGCGGTCGGTTGAGTGGGACCTGGGGTGCGGGGAAAGGGAGTATCACCGCGCGTTTTCTAACGGTCATCGAGCAGGAGGACGCTACGTGAACACTGCGAGTGGACGTACCTATATTTTGTGCTGCGTACCAGCCTTCTTGCTTTCTTGTACCAGTTTTACTTAAAATCTGTGCCGTTAAACCCCATATTGGGGTTTCTCTCACCGGCAACTCTGATCTTGCTGACGTCGTTGGTTACACCTTCGTCGCACCAGCGTACTACTGCTACTCCGGTGCACTCGTTAGTGCACCGGAGTAGCAGTAGTGCGTTGGTGCCGGCGGAATCCTGCCCTCATTGATCCGGTCCGACTGACCGAACCTCATCGGCTAGCGGCATCATCTCTCTCCTGCTAAGGCCACACGGAAAAAAAATGGAATTAGGAGAGACTACAGAGAGCACATGAAAACCAGGACACCTTATGAGCCAAGCAACTCCCAATCCAATCAAAATGAAGAAGGTATTTCTGTAAAAACAATCTACATCTCACTACTATTAATCTAAAAAAAAAATATAAATCCTCACTTCCTTACTAATATTATAAATGCGGAAGTGTGTTTGTTTGTCCTTCCTTCAACTAAGCAACCGATCGACTCTATTTTTGGCATAGAGTTAGTTGAAAGGATGGAGAGTAACATAGGCTACTTTTTATCCCATAAATCAGTTCCCGTGGGATAGAAATAACCTTTAAACGTTTACATAGAAACAAAGCGTGCGAAGCCGCGAGTAGAAGCTAGTAATAAATATTTTAAGTCAATTCTAAGTAACTATTAGTCCATGATTAGTCTACATTCAACTATATTTCATGTATAAAATTATATAGAATAGATTGTTCTACTGTTTTGGTATTTTACCTATAGTTGATGATCATTTATTTCAGATTTGAATGACGACAACAATTTTCTCAAAAAATCTTGTGAACCGTGGAGCCTTGTGGAGGAAAAATGGCAGTCAACAGTAAAATTCAGACTCAAACAATTAAATGAAAGTCAAATGACTGTTGCCCAGTACATGAATTTGTACCCTGCAAAAAAATCAACAGGCTATCACCTGCTGCAGGAAGATTTCAATCACATCCATCCTGGCTGTGAAAATCGCTTTCAGGAAAACTTCCAATTGCATAAAGATAAACTATTGGATATTTTGTTAAAAAAAACCAACGAAACCAGGATTGCACAGTACAAAAAATTTTGAAAAGTTGTGAAGAACAAGATAGTAAGTAATACATTATAAATAATAAATAATGCTGGACAATCCACACAGCACCATCTAGCCCCAAAGTAAGCTTCTCAAAGCTGATATATTTAATACATTATATACATAGATATATATTTTTATTATACATAGAAAACACCCAGACCAACGGAACAAATTTCTGCAGATCGTACACAAATTTGTTCCGAGGTGGGAATGGGAAACGCCGTAAAGCCATGTCGTAGCTGGGTGCACTCAGCTACGACATGGCTTTACGGCGTCTTCGAACCATAGAACGGAAGATGGACAAATCGGCTGACTTCGAGATCGCGTATACTGCTCAGATGAACAAGTTACTGGAAAAGGGATATGCGGAGAAGTGTAAGGAAAACCACGATGACCACGAGCGTCTATCTATGGTATCTGCCGCACTTCGCAGTAACGAATCCGAACAAACTGAACAAAATAAGATAAGTCTTCGATGCTGCCACCAAAGCTAACGGTACATGCCTGAACGACGCACTGCTTGACGGACCGGATCTTTTGAAATCGTTATACGGTGACTTATTCCGCTTCAGAAAGAAGCCAATAGCGGTCACGGCAGATATTAGGGAAATGTTTCTTAGAGTCAAGATAAAACCCACTGATAGGGTAGCGTAGCATTTCATGTGGCATGAAAAAGCAGGCCGGACCGCCGCAGAAATATGTTATGGCTTCAATGATTTTCGGTGCCCGTAGTTCACCGTTTATGGCACATAGCGTGAGATCGGAACGCCACGGATCACCAGAATTCGCATCCGCTGGCGTTCAAAGCCATCACACAGATCCATTACATGGACGACTGGGTAGACAGCTTAAATACAGAAGAAATAGCTGCACGAACAAAAGCCGAGGTACAGGAAGTACACAGTAAAGCCGGTGGCTTCGAGTTGCTGATTGGAGTTCGAACCGAAATCATCTGCTAAAGGACATCCCAGAGCAAAACAGAGCTCATGCTCCTAAGGAACTAGCCACCAACATAAACATGCACGGAAAGACGTTGGGCATTTTGTGGATGCCAACGACCGATCAGCTGGCATTTAACACGGCTATGCCACGAGTTCCAGAGGAAGTAAGGAACAGAACAAGAGTGCCCACCAAATGTGAAGCTCTCGGGGCGGTAATGTCTTTGTTTGACCCGCTAGGTCTACTGAGTCCGTATACGAACACAGCCAAAATAATGTTGTTAAAACTATGGAAGAACAAGATAAGGGTGGGACGAATCATTACCACCGGAAGAAGCAACAATATTTGAAGAATGGCTAGCGGACTTGAAGTACATCGACCTCTTACGGATACTGCGGTGCTACTATCCCAAGGATAACGTAATCAGCCTGCAGTTAAATGTGCTTTGCGACACGAGCGAGCCAGCATTCTCCGCGGTCGCGTACTGGCGCTTCAAGTGTGAGACTCTCTGTCTCCTGGAATAGCGTTAGCTGTGGCCCAAGAATAACAATAAAATCAAAGTATTGTCTTTCCAAGTGTTTTCTGTTTATACTGAGATACTGTAACTGTTCTCACTAGTAAGCTTCAAGTAAAATTCTATCATTTAATTATATCTTTATTTTAATCTTATCATTTAAACATTACATTATTTTAATACTAAACTAACTTCGCACCTGGGGAGCGGGGAAAGGGAGTATCACCGCGCGTTTTCTAACGGTCATCGAGCAGGAGGACGCTACGTGAACACTGCGAGTGGACGTACCTATATTTTGTGCTGCGTACCAGCCTTCTTGCTTTCTTGTACCAGTTTTACTTAAAATCTGTGCCGTTAAACCTGTAGCGTAGCCACAATATTATTTACATTATCATAACGTAATACTTATATACTTATACATATAGTAAATATCTAAATAATCATATATTCTACAAACTAAATAATACACATAACACAATTTGTGGCTGCAGGAGGTGATAAACTCAATTCTATAGAGGTTTTAAATCTTCCAATCAAATTTCAAAATCAAAACCATGTTTTAGAAGTTTATGTCGTTTCTAATGTAAAACACTCATTTTGGGAATGGACTTTTGGAGGCTTTTTGGTCTATTTCCTAAATACTTAGATCGTATAGCTTACTACAAAGATTCAGATGAAATCTTTACCACTGATTTAGAGAACCAACAACCTTCAAGTCAAAACTTATTTTCGTATGACCACTTATCAAGCGAACCAAAACCAATGGCTGATCGCATAATAGCTAAATTTCACGCTATTTCTTACGAGGAGCGCGGTCTAGGAGGAACTCATTTGATCACGCATGTGATAGATACTGGGGATGCTGCCCCCATACGTCAACGGTACTACAGAATGTCACCTCATTAGATGACATGCTAAAAGAAGATGTTGTTGAACCATGTGAAAGCCCTTCGTCTTCGCCAGTTCTCCTAACGCCGAAAAAAAACGGAGAGTTACGTTTTTGTCTAGATAGTAGAAAACTCAACGCCGTAACTAAAAAAGACGCATATAGCTTACCCTACATATCCAAGATTCTCGATAACCTACGTGATGCGAGATATCTTTCAAGTTTAGACCTCTCTAAAAGTTTCTGGAAAATATTGATTCAAGAACAGGCAAAAGACAGCTTTCTAAATTCCGTCACATGGTACCTTCCAGTTCAAATCAATGCCTTTTGGACTTACAAACGCTCCCGCTACCCAGCAAAGATTGGTGGATGCCTTATTTTATGGTCCCGAATTTGAACATAGAGTTTTTGTGTTTGTTGATGACGTTATTATCGTTTCCAACAACTTTGAACAGCACTTGTCCCTACTCACACGTGTGCTTGAGAAGTTAACATCAGCCAATTTAACAATTAATTATAAGAAGAGTCAGTTTTTAGGACTGAACTAAAATATTTAGGCTATATTGTAAATTCTAATGGCCTGCAGGCCGACCCTGAAAAAGCAGAGTCTATTCTAAACTATCCTACACCTACTAATCGCAAAGAGGTTAGACGATTCCTAACTTTAGTGCCTTAGCTACTCCTTTACACAAAATATTGCCAGCTATGTAGACCCATCCTTGTATATGGGCTACATTTTCGAGACAAAGTTAAGGGAATATAATCTAGCGCAAGAAGAAGAGCAAAACGTTAGACGGCGATGTGTTAATTTTACCCTGAAACTTGTTAACGAATTACAAGCATGATTGCCTACAAACCTTGCAGTACTACAAAAATGAATGTTTTCTGTACAAGAAACGCTGAAGGTTTTAAAACCAGTAAATGTAGAAATAGCGCAGGAGTTTACTACGGATGCAACAAAAATCGATAAACTTGTATCACAATGGTGAAACATTGATCGTATGCAGTGGCAGTGTACTTCATCTAGAGGTACAATTGAATTTTGGTGTGAAGTTCTGGACTTCAAGGACGCTGCAGGAAACAATCCCTTCTTGGAACTGGCTGGATTTGCAACAATGTTGCTGACGTTGCCACATTCAAACGACGAAACTGAGAAACAGTTTGTCGTTAGCAACATTGAACGCAATTTTATACGTAAGATTTGGACTGAAAAGGGTAAACAAATGCTGTCACTCCTAGGACATACCTAATCCAATCTTACGAAAGATAGGAACAAATGAAGTATATGCGTCCTCGTCTTCTGCTCCAGACCCACCGATGGCACCTGACCAAGAAGATACCGACGACGATGATCTGAATATTTTGTTACATTTACATTACATTTCTCACTAACACACGCTGTCTACACCATGGCATGGGAAACCCTAGAAGGCAGATATAACAACAAAAGAGTAATAGTGAATACAATACTAAATAGGTTTCTGTCTCAAAAGAAACTTACCACAGAATGTCCTCGAGCACTGAAGCAACTACAAGGAATGCTTGCATTACTTTAGTTAGTTTATTTGCATTCTTTTAGTCCTTATGATATCTACAACATCTTGGGATGACCGATAGTACACATCAAAGTTTCAAAATTAGACTCTGAATCGCACAAGCTTTGGGAACAGCAGCACCTCGGGATATCATAAGATACACCAACTTTTATAAAATTAACTGAATACTTAGAAAGCCGCTTCCGCTCAATGCAGATGATTCAAACTACAAAAGATATTAAACCCAGAGTACAACAAGTACTTCCACTTATAAACCAAACCAACCGATCAAGTCACTTCACTCCGAGCTACAACCATGTTGCACATAATTCAGTATTAATATTATACTGAATTCACACAATTAGATAACCTCAAACGACAAGATTTTATCAATTTTGCCATATGATTGTTGTTGAACGTAACGGATGTGATAACCTTTTACATCCATCGGCGAAACCTTAGTATTTTAGTGGAGACTAACAAATACAGTATTATTTGACCTACATGCCCCCATTAAAATAAGCAAATTTAAGGGATCATCTCACCAATGTATTTAACTATGGACTGAATTAACTATGATGAGAATAAGGGATGACTATAACAGCAAGTACAACTCAGATGGGACTGATGTTCTTAGGAACTGTTGTAAGACCATGAAACATATTGTTATTGCAGACAAAGGAACTGAAAAAACTGCTTTCTTTAAGCAAAATATAAATAACTAGCTGCCTGTCCCAGCTTCGCATGAGTGGATAAAAAAAAAACTACAATTTTAGGATAAACTTAGTCTCGCGGCTATTTATTTCATACTTTGCACACCCTTCTCCCTCGCCGCGTTGTCCGCTGCACTGAGGGAGAACACGCCCCGTGGCACATGTATTCCTCTTATGACGTAGGCAGGCATCCACTTAGAAAGGATTTTTCAAAATCCAGTCCCAAAGGGGGCTAGCGGGCCGCCCGACTATGTAGAGATTTTTTTAATAAATTACCTATAAAGAAAGGTTAAAGAAGTTCTAAAGTAAACTTGCGCGAGCGAAGCCGCGGGTAAGAGCTAGTAATGAATATACGTATACGTTACATTTGTAGTTTAAACATAAGCTATGAGTTAAACTCCATTGGATTTTAATTAATTAAAAATAAAAACAATTTAAAAACGCCTGATTTTTTACTGCCCCACACGAAATCTTAATAGCATTAAGCCCACCTTTTGTACACTTGAATTTTTATTCTTTGTGCAATAAAGTGTTAAATAAATAAATAAATAAAGCCTAAGCATACAGTAACATGTTTCATAACTTTTTTGTGTAAAGGTACCCCACTTTAAAGGTTTTATTTAATAAAGGATAACCAATTCTTGCGTTATTGCGTTGTAATATAAATCATAGTAATAAAATTATTTAAAAAATTATAATAAAATAAATTCAAAAACACGTTCTTCTCGGAACATTCAGTTTAGTGACCCGATTTTCTACTAAATGTGTTTTACTGTAGAAAACAATTTTGTTTTACTGGCAACTCTTAAGCTAACGCTTTCCAAAGAGTCCGTTTTGAAGTCGTCAGTGTCAAAAACCTGTTCAGAAGGAGGACGTGTAATTTTAAGCAGGCACGTGCACAAATTTTTGTCTCAGGTATGTGACCATATTTTGTTATGTTTTAACTATTTTTATCTTGTCGTTTTTAGTAGAATAGTTTGAGAAAGTTATTCTCACTTAGTTTACAAAAGTTTTGATGAAAGTAGTTAAAAACGGTGGAAAGAAAACTTTTCCACTATCCTTGCTAGGCCTGCAGGACAATGCGATTATTTTACCCCGCAAATTCATCATGTGGTTCCTTGCCATACTCAAACTCGACCACAAACTAAAAGCAAAAGAAAGCACATTTCCGTTTCATCCCGCAATATAATACTCTGTTCCATCAACTTCCAAAGATGTTCCTTCAACGTCCAAAGGCAATCTAAGACCAGCAACATCACATCAAGATTTTGAGATGACAAATATACACCACTTATATATGTAACCACCAAAAAAAAGGGACAGTTGAAGCAGAGGCTACTAATGCTATTGGCACTGTCAAGATTTTTTAATATTTAATTTTTACCAAGTTATCGAGGTTTGTTTTCAACCAAAATCCTGCACAATTTTATGGACACACTACAAGAAAATATTACGCAATACTACTACTAGTCAATCTCGTAAACACTCTATTCATTTTTTTTGTTTTTTTTTTATACTACTAGCTGATGGAACAAGCAAATAGCCCACCTGATGTTATCACCATCACCTATAACAAAGCATTGCCTCGTAAGTCACGCACGATAGGAACGTGCCCTACGATGCACTGCCCTGCGTCCATCAACTTGAGGCATACAGATTTTAAGCCTCATGTGCCTGTAATTACACTCTTCAAACCGAAACACAGCAAAGCTGCTTGGCCGTAGAAAATGGCGTGGTGATAGTACTTGCCCGGACGAGCCCTTCACTATAGCTCTACTACTCTTAATTCTGACTCCTTCATTATGACTCCTTCCATCTACCTATCGTCAGTAGTACAGTACATACCTACGTCACATCATCTGTCGCACTCATCGTATTCCCTCTCTCTCGCTCACTAGCCAACCGAACGCCAATGGGTACCGCAGTTACCAAAAACTTTCGGCAACTTACGCCCTGGGTACTATAGTACCCAGAGGGTCACCCTAGCGAAAAAATGATTTTATTTTACCTCTATATCTGTGGCTCTTGTGTGCCTAATCTATGGTCTAGAGGAAGCGGAAACCAGTCAGCGAACGAACTGAACCACTAATCAAATGACATTCCTAGAATGTTTTTTGTCTGTCAACAAAATAAAACAGGTGTGATCTGTGCTGTGAACGTGAAGTGTGCTTTGCTAGATCATGTCGTAAGTACTTTTGTTTTATTGTATATTTCTATGATTGTTATATACCGTAATACGGGTATAATTGGAACGGCGGGGTTAATAGGAACAAAAGTCGGAATATTTTAGATGTTATGTAGTAGCAATACGATATTTACACATTACACATTTACACTTTTTTTATTTTTGAACGAACTTATATTTTTTGCTACTGGCTACACTTAGCAACGAAGCCAGCCAATCAGGATCCACTAAAAAAATAGGATTGAAAGTGATGTCGTTGTGGTATCGTGAATATTGTACTTTTTAACTTTGTGTTTTAAAGAGTTTATATTGACAAAAAGTGTTGAATTTAAGTAATTCGGACTATATTAATGAATTTTGGTTTGAAAAAACGTGAAGGTAAGTAATGTAATTGCGTAATTTCATTGGAAATATTAGTTTTAGACGAACGCAAATTTTTTAGGTTATTTTGGAGATAATAGGAATGCGAAGGGGGGAAATTGGCACGTAAACAGGTATAAATGGAACAACATAGGGGATATTTGGTTTGCATAAAAGGTTAATTGGGATTCCTAAATAGGGTTGTCACAAATGAAAACGTAAATAAAACAGACAACTATATTTAATTTTAGCACTAATACCAATTTGTTTTAATTTAGATATAAACCATTACTTCGATATTTATCAACCTTTTTAGGACATGAATCTGAATGGCACCAATCTGAATTAGCCGTTTTTTTTATTGCTTGCTTTTTTGTATTTTTTTTCAATCAGGATTATGAAATATTATAGGTAGTGCAACTGTTTTGAACAAAATTTATGTTTATTTTCCAGAATGCCTCGCAACTACGTACCCAAAACAGGGGCTAAGCGTTATAAAAAATATGACGAATTGATAATAAAACAAGCCCTGGACGAGCTTGCGTTGACCAATAATAGCCTAAGTGCTGTTGCTGAAAAATTTAATATTTCAAAATCAGTTTTATGCCGCCACAAAAATCGTAATATGAAACCTCATGGTAGACCCATAGCACTAAGCAAAGAAGAAGAGTCATATATTGTAGAAAAATTAAATATATGTGGAGATTGGGGCTACCCATTAGATTCAACAGATTTGAGATATATAATAAAAATGTATCTAGACTCCATGAATATTAAGCACAGAATATTCAAAAATAACATGCCTGGTATAGACTATGTCAATGGGTTTTTGAAGAGGCATGCTGATAAAATATCTCAAAGAATTTGTCAGAATATTAAGAGATCTCGGGCGGCAGTGTCTCCAGATACAATAAAACAATATTTTGCCGAATTGGAAAAGTCTTTGGAGAATGTCCCAAACCAAAACATTATTAACTATGATGAGACGAATCTGACGGATGATCCCGGTCGCAAGAAGGTGATAGTAAGGCGCGGTTGCAAGTACCCTGAACGCATCGTTAATCACTCAAAGGGCTCAACATCTTTGATGATGGCAGCAACTGCAAGTGGTGATTTCCTGCCGCCATATGTCGTATACAAGGCAGCGCATTTATATGATTCGTGGACGACGAGAGGGCCGGAAAATGCAAGATATAACAGGTCATCATCCGGTTGGTTTGATGGCGATAGTTTTGAAGATTGGGTTAAGACTGTAGTAATACCCTTTACAGAAAATAAAGAAGGTAAGAAAGTTTTAATAGGAGACAATTTATCCTCACATTTGTCTATCGATGTTATAAAATTATGCCAGGAGAAGGATATCCACTTCGTTTTTCTACCGGCTAATTCAACCCATCTAACTCAACCCCTAGACGTAGCCGTATTCAGACCGATGAAAATTATTTGGCGTCAGTTATTGGACAGATGGAAAAAAACCGACGATGGGAGAACACAATCATGTGTTCCAAAGGGATGTTTTCCTATGTTATTGAAATTATTAATGGATCAGCTAAGTATAAATGCAGTAAAAAATATTTCAGCGGGATTTAGAAAATGTGGAATTGTCCCATTAGATGCTCAACAAGTTCTATCCAGACTTCCTCTTGATGTAGAAGATAATGAAGATGCAACTAAAACTGCAATAAATGACAGTTTTTTAAATTTTCTAAAGGAAATGCGCTACGGATCCATGAACATTAGAGAACCTAAAAACAAGAGAAAGCTAGATGTGGTGGCAGGAAAGAGTGTAAGTGCTGAAGAAATAAAAAAATATGAAAACGAAGAACCTGAAAAACCTAAAAAGAAAAGAAACATAAAGCAGTCAACAGAAACTACTTCAAAACTTTTATCTTTAAAAGGGAAGGGTATCGGGAAAAATCAAAACCTAATATCGCTGAAAACAAAAATTCCGATGTAAAAGCATGTGGTCAAAGCAAAGAGATAAATGTCACTAATATAATTGACATGCCTGTCGGAGTAACCGATCCAAACGCAGTAACGACTCCGGTACCTTTAGGTCTTTCCATTGAAGACATGCCAAATAATTTTGCGGAAAGCAAAGAGACAAATGTCACAAATATAATTGACATGCCTGTCGGAGTAACCGATCCAAACGCAGTAATGACTCTGGATTCTTTAAGTCTTTCCATTGAAGACATGCCAATTATTTTTGCGGAAAATTTTGATGGTCCAGAAGTTATTGTCGAAACTGAAATTGATAGCCAAAAAATCCTAAATACGAGTTTAGAAGTGAAAAGAGAAGAATTCAGAAGAATTGAAAACATACCAAAGTCAAAAATTAAAATTATTGATATCAAACATAATTTGCCTTTGCCTTTGAAGAAGATAAATAGTAATTCCACCCGTCGAAATATCCAAAGAAATATCTCAACCCGTCCAAAGCAAGAAAGAAGCCTGAACCTTTATAAGGACACTGAAGAAATTTTGAAAATATTAGAAGAAGAATAATTTTGTTTTTTTTAACTGCATGTATGATGCGGTTATACCTACTCATTATTTTATGAATGTACCTACCCATTCTACTCACGCTTAATTTCGAGGCTTTTTTTTCAATAAATATATGACACAAAAGATTTTTTTTATTAAATACTACCTAAAAGTAGCCTATGTGCTATTCTAGGTCTTCAGCTATTTACATATCAAATTTCGTTGCAATCGGTCCAGTAGTTATTGCATGAATGAGTTACAAACATACATATTACATACATTCATCCATACATGCATACAACTTACATACATCCATCCTCACAAACTTTCGCATTTATAATATTAGTAGGATATAGTAGGAAGTAGGATATATTCATATACAAACATTAAGGTACTCTTTTTGAAATTGGGTAGGTAGGTGCCTACATTTGCTCTGGAAAAAACACAAACCTCCTTCTTTCGCAGGCGGGTAAATAGAGTGGCAGCCCTAGTAAAAATTCCAATTAACCCCTCTCTTGCACCTTTTATCCCCGTCAGGGGTAAATTGGAATCCAATGGGATTTTTGTTGAATTTCTCAAAACATAACATCAATTGGGGAATCTAAAGCTACAACAACATATAAAAACATATAAAAGATAATACCATACATTCATAAATATACCTAAAAGTTCTCTATGTGTTGCGGAAGAAGGTTTAAATTCCAGTTGAAAGTCAAGATTGGACCAATTTACCCCGTTTTACGGTATGTTTTTTTTCTGGATAAAACACTGATGGTTTAAATGGTATATGAACATCATACTTATTATTCTTCTAAAGTTTATAAAATTTATAAAAACTATCGCCCAGTACCATTTGTGTATCAACATGGCCTGTGTTTTATTTGTTTATACAGGGTTACAGGAAAAGTCGTGCTAGATCCGTTAAGGGCGTGGAGTACCCATCATTCCTGACATATTTCACTATGAAACACCCTACCCTAAACTAAACCCTTTTCGAGATATTCGACTTTTAATTTTTTTATTGAAAATTGCCGATTTTTAGGCAATTAAATTTATTTTTGGTTGTTTTGTGTATCTTATTATTATTATTATTGCATTTTTACATGTGTAATTAGATGCTTTAGGACGTCAATCATTAAAATAGTGCATAAGTTAATTGAATAGACCGTAGTAGACAAGTGAAAGTTAAGAAATAAAAAAAAAATTAGAAAGTTTATTTTTCTCTAAGGGATATCTAAAAAAAATATTATGGCAATTCTTCGGCAGATGTTTTTAAAAATATCTACGTTTCATCAGCTATCTAACGAGGTATAACAATCTAGGGTTTGTATTACATTTCGTGGAAAAAAAGTAGTTGGGACGCTCCAGGTAGCAGTTCTAACGGTCCCGCGCCTATTGTCCTTCAAGTTCAGACACACCGTGAGAGCGAGACAAGTGACGATTTATGTAGGTATGAATGAAAGAAAAAATGTGTAGAGACCGGTTAGGGCTGGGAATACAACAGGGGGTATTGTTTTGGTTGTCAGTCTGCTTTTGTGCTTCGTACATAGTAGATGTGATATCGTTTTGCTCTTTTTCTCGACTTGGCTGTGATTCTGGACTATTTCTTCTGATTTGTGACTACTATACTTGTTAACCGGACTCTGATTTGTACCTGTGATACGGAAGTGTTGAAGATGACGTCCTACACACCTGAGGAATATGCTGATATGCTTATTTGTTACGGATACTGCGATTGTGTATCTGCGCAAGCTCGCAACGAATACGTAACTCGCTACCCCGGTCGTCGAGTGCCGGATGTGGCCGTTTTTGACAGAGTTTATCGAAGACTTCGAGAATCTGGCTCTGTTTTGAGACGTAATACAGACATGGGTAGACCACGAATTGACGACGAAGAACAGGACAATGAGATAGTGCAACGCTTTCGAGCGGATCCGACTACTTCCACTAATATTGTTGCCCGTGATCTGGGACTTTCGCAATGGAGAGTGTGGTTTACAGTGCATACTGCTGGCCTATACCCATACCATTACACGCCGGTACACGTTATTGAAGAAGGAGACCCCGCGAGAAGATTGGACTTTTGCAGATTTATGCTAAATGCTGACGTAGAAGACCCAGATTTTCTAAGAAATATCTTGTGGACGGATGAGTCCAAATTTGATAAAGATGGCATAACTAACTATCACAACGCCCATTACTGGGCCCCAAAAGCACTAAGGAATCCCAATAAGAAAAGAGTGAAGGGGTCCCAACGAAGATTCAGCGTGAATGTGTGGATGGGCATTATCTCCAATCATTTGATTGGACCTTACTTTCTACCGGATAATTTAAATGGGGAAAGCTACGAAAATTTCCTGAGAGCAGACTTGAGTGATTTGCTGGATGATCTGCCACTCAACCTGATCAGGGACATGTGGTTCCAACACGATGGCTGCCCTGCCCATTTCAGGAGAAGTGTCAGAGACTGGCTGGACACAAATTATCCAAACAAATGGATAGGACGAGGTGGGCCGTTGCCATGGCCAGCAAGAAGTCCGGACCTAACCCCCATGGATTTTCATGTGTGGGGGTGCATGAAAAGTCTTGTGTACAGCGAGCCGAATCCAGTTTCGTCTGTGGAAGACCTAAGAGAAAGGATTGTGGATGCAGCAAATAAAATGAGGACCACGTTGACCACTGGAGTAGTGAAGACTGGTCTCCGTAGAAGGATGCGACAATGTATCAGAAATAGAGGCGGCCATGTTGAACATGAACTGTAGAATAAGAAAAAGTTGTGTGAAAACCTTTAATAAATGACATTTCATGCTTACCTATTGTTTTACTTTTACTTTTTAGGGCTAAGTATAAATTTTCTTCTCCACTGTCGCCTATAAAACTAATTTTTTTTCAATGCAATTGAATAAAACCCTAGATTATTATACCTCGTTAGATAGCTGATGAAACGTAGATATTTTTAAAAACATCTGCCGAAGAATTGCCATAATATTTTTTTTAGATATCCCTTAGAGAAAAATAAACTTTCTAATTTTTTTTTTATTTCTTAACTTTCACTTGTCTACTACGGTCTATTCAATTAACTTATGCACTATTTTAATGATTGACGTCCTAAAGCATCTAATTACACATGTAAAAATGCAATAATAATAATAATAAGATACACAAAACAACCAAAAATAAATTTAATTGCCTAAAAATCGGCAATTTTCAATAAAAAAATTAAAAGTCGAATATCTCGAAAAGGGTTTAGTTTAGGGTAGGGTGTTTCATAGTGAAATATGTCAGGAATGATGGGTACTCCACGCCCTTAACGGATCTAGCACGACTTTTCCTGTAACCCTGTATAATAATCATTAAGGTTTCTTTACAAATATTACTATATTAGCATAAAATAATCTATCTAGAATAATATAGTACATAGAATAAACCATTTACGCCCTCTTTTGATTTAGATTCAACAAAAATATCAAAGGTAATACGCAGCAGTTGAGAGTTGTGTACTGGAGAGCCCAATAACGTTTTCAAAGTAAGGTTCGTGCAGACGAGATTTCGGTGGTGGGATTTTCAAGTTGCGCGGATGTTTTTGGCTTGCATTTTGTTGATTGTTATGGTTTGCGTTTTTTTAATTTAAGCAATAAATAATTTAATTTCTTTCCAGCTTGCATGTAACATTCTATTGAGGGGTTTGAAGATTTTGTATGGTCTTACAATTTTTTTTTTTTAATCGCCGCTTACTTTATATACTTGAATAGAGGACACTAAAACAAATGAAAAATGTTCTATAACATAATCTCCTAAAGCACCATGTTTCTGAGATTTTTTTTATTTTCTGTTTGAATATATGAGAAATCTGATGCTTTAGGACATTATTTTATAGAACATATTGTATTTGTTTTAGTATCTTCTATCCTAATAAATAACAAAATAGTAACCGATGTTAGTGCAAAAATCATCAAACCCCACACAGACAACAATAACAACCCAATATTATTAATGCTTTAGATAATTATGTTATACCTATGCGTAAATTTGAGAATCATTTCATGTTTCATATATTTTTATAATTTATTTTGTTGTGTAGGCGTGAGAGAAATCTTTGCAACTTTTTAAACTTGTAATTTACATTAATATTGGTAAGGTAATTTGTGAAACTAGTGGATTGTGACGTTTGCCTTTAAATTTGTATGCACGTTTATTCGATAAAATTAATATATCTAGGGACAAGCAAAAGTAATAATACGGATTTATTTTAGATCACAAGAAAATGAAAGAGATAATGGTCGAGGGCGTGGGAGAGGCAGAGGAAGAGGGAAAGGCAGAAGAAGGGGGGTACAATCGGTGGAAGAGTAAGTGATTTTACATAACTTTCCGACCGGAAAATGTAGTAATAATAACACTTTATATCAGGCAACTTAAGTTAATTTGTAATAATTATATTAATTGACATGTTTTGGAACTATGAAGTATATTTGTTGCAGTGACACGCTGCAGAACATACGTGCTGCCCGACAAGTGACGCAACGACAGGTTACGTGCTTGTCGGCGCAACAAAAAAGAGCTAATGGAGCGAAAGGAGCTCCATCGCACCATACTCCCGGATGCGCCGCCGAGAAAAAGACGGATGCAGTATGTTCTCGTATTCAAAAATTCTTTGAAAGTATCTCTGTCTGTCTGTTTGTTGCGTGTTCAACGTAATTTTTTTACTTTTTTTAGAAAAGAATCGCCTGACCGGGAGCCATTTGAAATGGTGGCCCCGCCGCCACTTGCCTCTACGTCTGCGGCGGTTGATTGTGGTAAATATCACTTAATTGTGTCTTGAGATGTCAAAACGTTACATATTAGTATTTACATTATTACGTTGTTACAGTTACACAATCACCCGACCGAATGCCGATGGTGGCCTCGCCGCCGCCGCTTCCTTCAACATCTGCGGCGGTTGGTTGTGGTAAATATAACTTGTGTCTTGAGGCGTCAAAAGTTACTTAAATACGAATTAGTATTTACATTATTACGTTGTTACAGTTACACAATCACCCGACCGAATGCCGATGGTGGCCTCGCCGCCGCCGCTTCCTTCAACATCTGCGGCGGTTGGTTGTGGTAAATATAACTTGTGTCTTGAGGCGTCAAAAGTTACTTAAATACGAATTAGTATTTACATTATTACGTTGTTACAGTTACACAATCACCCGACCGAATGCCGATGGTGGCCTTGCCGCCGCCGCTTCCTTCAACATCTGCGGCGGTTGGTTGTGGTAAATATAACTTGTGTGTCTTGAGGTGTCAAAAGTTACTTAAATAAGAGTTAGTATTTACATTATTTCGTTGTTACAGTTACACAATCACCCGACCGAATGCCGATGGTGGCCTCGCCGCCGCCGCTTCCTTCAACATCTGCGGCGGTTGATTGTGGTAAATATAACTTGTGTGTCTTGAGGTGTCAAAAGTTACTTAAATAAGAGTTAGTATTTACATTATTTCGTTGTTACAGTTACACAATCACCTGACAATTTGGGACTGCAGGACGCTGGCTCGCCGCTTCCTGTTGCTTTTGAATTTAGTAAGTATGAAATTGTGTCTTGAGGTGACAAACATTACGCATTATTTATCTATATAATATCATATCATAATTATATTGTTACAGATTTTGACGAATCCGATGGCAGTACTGTAGCTACGCCTGATGCAGATACGGTACCCAACTCTCCCAGTTCTTTGGACTCCCTGGTGCTTCGTTTGCCGACTTCGGAGAACTGGGCAGTTGTGTGCCGTACTCCCCGCAAAAAGAAATTACTAAACAAGGAGTTTACAGATTCTGATGATTCATGTTAAATATTCTAACATGAATCATCAGATCTGTGGACTCCATAAAAATTCAAAAATAAATGATAATATTTTTTTTTTGTTTCTTTTGATAACTAACAAATATTACAGTGCCACACGTTGGGATGGAAGTTATTTTAGAAAACGATGGAAACACCCGCGCACGACGACGGTCGGCTATTGGTAAGCCCAAATAATCAACAAATGTTACTCTTGTCTGTTTCTCTACATTTGAATATGATTTTTTTTTCTCAGGTTTGAACGACTCTATATTTGAGGACACTGTAATAGACTGGTTAGTTGACTCTGACAGTGAAACAGACATGTTAAACGTTAAATGACGACCCACAACCACTACCGGCTTATCGAGACATGGACATGACCAATGACATGACTCCTCAACTAGAGGAAATACTGCAGACTGAGGACTTTACAAATGACAGGGCTTTGCAAGCCCTACTACCGGAAGACTGCTTCACTTTTGACTGGAGTAAAAACAAACGAGACTTTACGGCCAAACGTGAAACTTTTGTCGGAACGCCTGGACCCACTTTCGACTTGACTAACGACACAAAACCGATCGAAATATTTGAAAGAATGTTCGATGTGGAGTTTGTAGACCTATTGTGTACAGAGACCAATCGGTATGCAAGCCAGAAAATTGAGTCTCTTAAAAATTCTAACAATTTGTCTACAAACTCCCGTTTGCATCACTGGACACCGACAGACAGACCCGAAATGATTTCCTTCCTAGCTCTTACTTACAAAAATTCAAGGGCTGTATTCACTACCCAACGAAGAATCTTTTTTTAAATTTAATGGATTTGGAACAATGCCCTACATTTCCAGAATAATGACTTACAATAGATACCTACTTCTCAAGACCATGATGCACTTTGTTAATAATAATACACAGACCGACGGACAAAGACAATCTAAGTTATACAAGATACAGCCGATAATTGATTATTTAAACGTAAAATTTTCTTCGCTTTACTACCCACAACAGGAAATCGCCATTGATGAGTCGCTCTTAAAGTGGCACGGCAGACTGAGCTTTGCTCAAAGAATAAGTTCAAAGGCTGCACAGGTAGGCGTCAAAACCTACGAGCTGTGCGAGTCGTCGAGTGGCTACCTTTGGCGATTTTCTGTTTATACGGGAAAAGACACAACAGTGACTAATGATGACAACGACAATGAAAACAACGACTACGACGACGATGACAATAGACCGGACCAGACAGAACAGGCACATGACAAACAGGAACCGGAATATAATATAATTGAATTTGAACAAATATTGTCCCAACAACATTGAAAAAATTGAAAGGCTACATGATACACTTAAATTGAAAATGCATGACAGGTTTAATGATGTAGAAACAAATGTTCTTCTTCGTGAGGCAAGGGTACTAGATCCGCGATTTAAAAAAAGTCGGTTTGATAACATTGAAAATTTCAATAGAGCTGCATCAACAATAAAATTAAGAATTGGCACACAGACCACAGAGACAGTTCAAGAATTACCTGCGGCTGTGGAAATACAGCCGCCATCTGCACAGTCTGGAGAATCAAGTTCTATTTGGGAAGAATTTGACGCCGAAATTGTTGCTCTCGTTCCGCAAAATCTAACTGCAGCAGGCATTGAAGAGTTTGATAAATATATAGCAGAACCACTGATCAAAAGAACAGAAAATCCGTTGCTCTGGTGGAACGAACGGAAAGCTGTGTATCCGCGGCTGTACAAATATATGCTAAAACGACTGAACATCACTGCTACGTCCTTGCCAAGCGAGCGTGTATTTTCAAAAGCTGGCCTGACATTAAATGAATGGCGGACTCGTCTTAAGACAAAAAGATTGTCGCAATTAATGTTTATCAGCTGTAATTATAAACGTATATATATTAGATAAAAATTAAAATTGCTTGGAACAAGTATTGGTCTCTGAAACATATATTTAAAGCTAAAATACCAGTCAGAGTTAAAAAGAAAGCTATGGAAACGTCAGTACTCCCAACTCTACTCTACAACGGGCAACCGAAAGAAGCATGCTAAATATTAAACTCAAAGACCGTATCAGAAACACGACCATAAGAGAAAGAAACAAATTGACAGACGCAGCTCTACTAGCCTGCCAATTGAAATGGAGGTCTTCTTTCCTCCCCTTGTGAGGGAGAAGAGGGAAGGGCCTCGACCTTAGTCTTTGCCCTAACTTTCACCACCAGGGGTAGTAACCCCTGGGCCTTGGGGTGTCGCCGTTTGGCGGTGTCATCTACTAAATATATATCATATTTTTTTTTTTGTTTATTTTAATACATTATTTACATTTTTTTTACCCGCACATTAGACGGAAGCTGGATCGAGCGCCTACTGCACTGGCTCGGCGGGCGCGGGGCCGCCCGCGCCGGCGCTGGCGTGACGACATCCAAGATGTCGCCGATCACTTGGACCAGGCATGCCGCGGACCGAACACTATGGCGATGGATGGAGGAGGCCTTCACCCAAAGTAGGGTGCCCAAAGTAAAAAAATAAAACTCACTTAAATCTATAATCTAATAATAAATGCATGAAAAAATAAATAAATAATTAAAAAAAAAATATTTAATAAAATAAAACATATTTATAACTCAAAAATAAGTTTTATCAATCAATTGTAAATAAGTTTAAGTAATCATAATACTTCGATAACGCACGCATATTAGTTATTTTTTTTGTTATTTAAGTTATTTTGGAAATAAATGGCTTATTATTATTATATTATTATTATTATATACAACGTGTAAACGACTGTACGACATTAAATTAATACACGTGTAGTACTACTATCTAGTATTGATTTAAAAAAGGTTTTATTAACATTCATTCATAATTGAGATTTTTTTATTTTCAAACAAACTAAATATCAGAATAAGCATAAAATTATTGAACATTCTGTATAAACACACAAACAAAGCAACGTACGTTCATTCAATGCCGCGCCCCGCGCGCAGAAACCGCACATACATACATAATACGACTAAACCTAAACTGTGCCGCGCGCCCGTGCCTAAAGGTGAACGCCCTTTCAGCGCGGGCGCGCGGTCGGCGGCGGCGTCTTTGATTCGCCGATATAGTAGAGCAACGTTAGCATGTAGGAAAAATAAAACTAGTTAGGTACCTCAAATCCGTACGTTTCCAATATGCTCACGTTGTTGCATGTTGCACATACAAATGAATGCACTGAAGAGCTCCTTCAACTGTTCTAGAGTTTGTTTTGTATGCCTAGTTTCACAATTATCTTTCCCTTCATAATACAAGTTCTGCATTTTGATGACATTAACAAAACACACACACTCACACAAAAAGTCTATTTCGCGGTACCAAATCTAGACACTAGTCACGAGTAATAACACGAATTTACAATTTTCAAAATTAGATATGTCAAGGTCGCTACCAAGGCGATTGTTTACTAAATAATAATGTCTTTCACTGGCCACCGGGCGGCAGCGTGGCACATAGTGGGGCGCGCTACGTACCTATCTGTCTCTATCACACACGTAAGCGGAATGATATCTGTCCTTGTCGCACAGCGAAATTTTACAATGTGAGCGCACAAATATGTTTCTTATGCGGTCTAACGCGTATAAATATGATATCTCTGTCCTTTTTTTCGTTTGATTGATGAGTCACATGACTTCATGACCCCGGAAATTTGACCTCATCACCGGCGATTAGAGATACAGGTTGCATAGAAATTATTTATTGGAAAAGTATCGATATCTCGATAAATATTCAGGCTTTTTTGATAAAACCAACTGTTAAAATCTAAAAATGCAATTAGGAGTACGTGTTTCAATTTAATGTCGTACATGACTTTACACCTTGTATATTAGATATAAGAAAAAACTAAAAAATTGTTTAACAATAAAAAAAAATTAAAAAAATTACCTCTGCATAAAAAAACTAATCATTGTACAAAAACACAATTATTTTATGTACATAGTTGATTTTTAAATACGCCAATTAATGGTAATTTAAACAACCATAACCCGTTGTTGTAGTCTACTAATATAGCCAGTCCTAAGCCTGGAGACCTCTTTTTATAATTATTGGGGTTAAGTATGAAGTGAAATCAACAAATCAAATAAAGGTCAGACCTGCAGCGGTGCGGCGATGACGGATCAAAAAAACTTCATAGTTAGATACGAGTATCGAATGTCATCTAATTGCAATAGGTATAATCCGAAACTCATTGTATGAGTAGGTAGGACCTGGGCGACCGAGCTTTACTCGGTTTTTTTTAATACAGATTAACTTAATAAATGAAAAATTTCCATTGACCTGTCCCCGCCGAGGTAGGTACGTAAAATATACCTATCTACATGTCTATAAGCAATAATTGTTCGTTTAAAGGTTAACATACATAATATAATAACGAAAGGTCTGTCTATCGCTTTATCCTACATGACATCGGAACAGAACTTTCAGTCAGTACCTACCAAAAGTAGCGCGTCATGACGTCAGGTCATAATTAGAGTACTGCGTACTGCTGATAGCATGCTATATAACGCGGTACGAAATGTCATGCCATATGGCATTACACTATAGAGTACTGTTTTGCGCATGTCTATATTGGATGCACAAGTTCCAACAACATAACCTAACCAACAACTAAACGTGCGCTGGCGCGCATTTGTCTCTTCATACAGCCGAACCTCTATCAGTTTGTCCGTGGCGCCAAAACTTCAAAAGAAGTGTGGAAAAGTTTGTCTGATACGTTCGAGGAGAAAGGCCTTTACAGGAAGGTATTGCTTCTGACAGCTTCATAGTACTGAGTACAATTACTACCCCAATATGTCAGACTACATCGAGGGTGTCATGCATGAGCCTTGTAGCACAACTATTGACTCGCTCACAGGAGCGCGCAGAAAACGTACGGACGAGGCATCGGAGAACTACGAAAAAGACCCCAAGCGCATCTGCGCTAAGCCTCAGTCCATCGGGGCCGCCGCCTCCTCCTGCCACAATGGCTGAGCTCCAGCTCAACACTCTTTTTAAGTTCATTAAACCATACGACAGCAGCCGAGAAACCGTAAATTATTTTTTATAAACTGTAATAATGCATGTGAGTTAACCTCAGATGCTCACATCAGCAGAAATCAATGGCAAAGCGGAGCTTGCTCCATCAAAGAGTTCTCATCCTGGGATCAGTTGAAGAAGTTCCATACAACTCAATTCAGTGAGCTTAAACACTACGCCCACCTCCTTACTGACCTTCAAGAGAGCAAGCAAGGCTCACAAGACATTGTGAGGCAGTTCACGCTTCGTGTGGACTGGTGTGGAGACCCACCGCTCACAATTATTAACGGAGCAAAAGAATACGGGCCCCTGTGCCCGTAAATTCTGTCACTCTTCAAGGCACAAACTACCAGAATGCAAGACGTTTCAAAAGTCGCTAAGAAAACAAAGGTGGGCATTTGCAAAAAATCAAAGATTGTGCTATAAATGCCTTATGTTACAAAATGACAGGAGCACTTGTCCGGCACCATTACCACACTACGCTACTTTTTTACAAACAAAGTTTGTGCTATAAATGATGTTGATAGCTGTGGGTTTTTACATCATAGCTACTCAAGCACCAGCAACAACAACATGTAGGAGCTTTCCTATCAGCAAGTATGGCTTGTCTGGGGCCCATCATGTTCTCTTGGAGGGGACTTCATTCCCACCAGAGCGCAGGTTCATTATTGTGCAGAGTATAGGGCCAACGACGGCATGGTTGTGTAGGCTTAGGCTGCGAAGAGCTATCGGAAAAAGTAGGTTGCAGCGGTGAAGCGGGCTAGGTATACAGATGAGCTAATTGAGATTACTAAAAATACAAAACAGGTATCAGAAATCGCAACGGTAACAACTTTAGTCGCAGAGAACCTGCTGGTCACTACAGCTACGAGTAGACAAGCAACAAGAATGTTCTTTCCACTCACCATTTTCTCTGCAATCTGGAGAACTGAACATACGCCTTCAGTACACCTACGCAATCGCATGCGGCAGCGAAACGACGAAAAAACGAAAGTTGTATGCCAACGTTTCGCAATTATTTCAATATTTTCGGCTTCCATTGTGCGAAATTCTGTCCTCACCGACAGAATGCGTGGTGACGCCTTGCGATGCGAAACTCCACTAGCGAAACTGCTGCGTCTGTGTAACGGCCATTTCGCAGTTACTTGCGAAACAATACCGACAAGGACGCAACTATTTCATCTAGCTATATAGTAGAGCGAGACATAACACAATTGAATTTGATTCGAGATTATCCCGAGTTACGAAAAAAAGAAAATCGCGGATTCAAAATCTCCAGGTTCTGGTATTTCAGACATACAGCGTGTAAACGCTTGTACGACATTAAATTAATACACGTGTAGTGCTACTATCTAGTATTGATTTAAAAAAGGTTTTATTTACATTCATTCATAATTGAGTTTTTTTTATTTTCAAACAAACTAAATATCAGATTAAGCATAAAATTATTAAGCATTCTGTATAAACACACAAACAAAGCAACGTACGCTCATTCTATGCCGCGCGTAGAAACCGCACACACACATACCTACATACTACGAATGCCTACGTTTACGCTGGCCTTGCAGCGCCGCGCCGGCGCATGCGCGCGGCGGCCGGCGTCTTTGATTTGCCGATAGCGCGGCATGTGGAAAATATAAAACTAGTTACCTCAAATCCGTAGGTTTCCAATTTGCCAAGTGTGCCTTACGTGGATTCCCACGTTTCACACACAAATTAATGCGTTGAAGAGCTCCTACAACTGTTCTAGGGTTTGGTAGGACAATGCCTAATTTCACTAATAACTTTCCCAATAAGTTCTGCATTTTGATGACATTAACAAGACACACACACTCACAAAAAGAGTCTATTTCGCGGTACCAAATCTAGACACTATTCACTAGTAATAAGACAAATGTACAATTTTCAAAATTAGATAGGTCAAGGTCGCTACCAAGACGCTTACTGACAGAAATAAAAATATTGTTTCTCGGCCGACGCGCCGGCCAGAGTGGGATCGCTGCGTACCTATCTGTCTCTATCACACACGGACGCGGAATGATATCTGTCCTTGTCGCAAAGCGAAATTTGACAACGTGAGCGACTTAGCGTACAGATATAATTTGTATACGCTCTAACGCGTATTAATTTGACTTGACCTTATTCGAAGATTATTTAATTTGAGATAGACACTACGTTTCCCGCCCTTATATCTTTGACTTCCGGTGGTTTTGACTTCGGTCAATTTGAATTTCTCTCATATTTCCGCCTACATCTACGTCACTTCCCACCACCATTGGCGAGTTCGGAGCAGCGCCATTTTTATTTCTCATTGGCGTTTTTGTTTCCCGCCCAGTACGGACGTGTGACATTTTCAGAAGTGATAACACGTTCATATTGCATATTCTATATTTAAATTTATCTTTATAAATTTTTAACATTATATTTTATTTCAGAAGTAAATTCTGTGTAACATACTTTCGTACCTACCCTGGAAATGGATGAAAATAACGAAAGTGATATAAATGCGGCTCCGGTTTTACCGGGACCCTCTACTTCACGCAAACGGTGCGTGAGCAGTTCAAGCTCAAGTAGCAGTAGCAGTTCGAGAAGCAGTAGTTCTGCCGATTCGTCTCCGAAGCGTCAGCGCAGTCAACGTAAAAAGAAAAAAGGGGGCAAACATAAACGACGGCATTCGGAAAGGAAATATCATAAATTGTCGAAGGAAGTTCGCAATCTGCAAAAGTTTCTACCTTGTCGCGACAAAGAGTATCATGTGAGTAATAATAATATCAATGATAACGATTCTATGTCCCTTATTTCGGGCGTGTCGGGTCGAAGGCTTTATGAAGATTTAGATGAGCATGTTTCAAATATAGAGGGTGTAAAAGTTAACGAAGTATCGTTCAATATTGAAACAAAAATTAAAGAACCAGTCGTGCCGAAGAGCACTGAAGCTCAGTTGAAGCTTTTGAACGAGCTTCAACATTTGGACAGCAGTGAGTGGAATGAGATTAGGTACTCCGAAACTCAAAAAGCCTACTGTCATGCGCCTGGTTTCACAGATATCGAAATCAACGAAGAGATTGCGGCTTTCCAGTCCCCGCGTCATCTCATACACGCCGACAAGGCGTTTGCTGCTTTAACATCGTGTGTTTTAAAGCAACGAGATGCACTTGAAAATGTATTTCGTGATTTTGCGGCTTTTTCTAGAGAGTTGACTCCTGATGGTGATGTTCTTAATAATAAGCTGTTAGAACTAATTTCCAGCGGTGAGTTTCAGAAAACTTCCGCAGATTTGATGCAGTTGGTTTGTGGACACCGTGCAGAAATTCTGCAAATGCGAAGAGACTGTGTCATTAAACAGGTTAAGGATCCAGTGGTCAAGGTTACTCTACGCAAGATACCTCCAACATGCACGAACCTGTTTAATGCTGAGAAGTTCACAACTGCTGTGGAGAAAGCTGGTGGCGTGCGAAAAAGTTTCTGGTCTATGAAAAAGCCAAACACCTCGACCTCGCAGGTTGAGTCTAACAAACACAGCGTCTCCTCGCAGGAGCACGCAAACCATAAAAAATCCTCGCAGGGTTTTCATTATCGCACCTCGTGCTGCGATGAAAAAAATAAACACAGCTGTTGTACAGCTGGTCCAACGCCCTCGCAGGGTGGTTATAACTCGCATTGGCATGGCCATAGCAGTCATTCGGCCGCACCGAATAACCAAGGGACATTTCGTAGACGTGGCACCTCGCGTGGCAACTATAAGTCCCAGAATCAGCCCAAATCAGGACATAAACGTGCCTACTCACCGCCGAACCGTAGTGGCGATAAGAGACGTAAGTACTGACATGAAATTCAGAGCGGGCCGTCTTGTACAATATTTGGACGAATGGAAGCGATTAGGAGCACCGGACCTCATACTCAAGATCATATCAGGGTATCGCATACCCTTCCGCAGAAAACCTCCTCTGATTCATCCAAAGAGGTTAAAAAGAACTATAGAGGTTCCTTTTTCGGTCGAAATGAACATTGTCTTCAACAAGATGATAGACCAAGGTGTTCTCAAACGAGCACACTTATCTCCGAGCTTCCTGTCGTCGATTTTCCTGGTACCCAAAAGCGACGGCACTGCCCGTCCCATTTTCAATCTGCGAGCACTCAACCAATTCATAATGACCGACAAATTCAAGCTTTTGAATGTATTTCGTGTACCAGATTTTCTACAACCGAGAGATTGGCTATGCAAAATAGACCTGTCACAAGCATACTTTCATGTGAGAATCGCTCCTGGCCACAGAAGATTCCTACGCCTAATGTTTCGAGGGCAGCTATGGGAGATGACTTGTCTTCCATTCGGCCTAAGTACTGCTCCAAAAACCTTTGCTACGGTGACGAATTGGATTGCCCAGACACTCAGGAAACAGGGAGTTCGAATCCTAGTATATCTCGACGATTTCCTAATTGCTCATCAGCAAGAGGATGTTCTAAGGGAACAAGTTCAATATGTGATCAACACTCTAGAAGCTCTAGGTTGGATTGTCAATTACAAAAAGTCTGTTATGATTCCTTCAAAGACTCTAGTCTACCTGGGTGTCCAATGGAATCCATGGACAAATCAGAAAAGTTTTCCCAGCGAAAAAGTACCTGCTCTAGTTGCGAAACTTTCCCGAATGCTGAACAAGCAACGCACATGCCTCAAAGAAGCTCAGAGCCTGGTGGGCCTTCTAAATTTTGCCAGTTTTTCTGTGCCAAAAGGTCGCCTCAATTATCGAAAATTGCTGTACCTGCTCAACAATATGTTGAAATCAGACCAAAAGTGGCATCACATATCAATGGAAGTCAGAGAAGACTTGAAATGGTGGCTTCAGAATTGCGAGCGTCCTTCAGCCATTCACATGCCTCCTCCATCGCATTACCTCACGACGGATGCCTCAGACATTGCATGGGGAGCGCGCCTAGACAATCGGTCACTAACAGGTTTTTGGACGAAGCACGAAAACCATCTACACTGCAATCAGAAAGAAATGCTAGCCATTCTAAAAGTTTTGCGCGGTCACTGTCAGCTCCTGAGCGAGAGCACAGTTTTGATTCAATGCGACAACAAAACTGTGATCGCATACCTACGTCACGAGGGAGGTACGAAGTCTGTACCGCTCATGGACTTGACGTATCAAATATTTCAGATTCTAGACGAATATCAGATTCATATAAATATCTATCACATTCCGGGAATATACAACGGACACGCCGACCATCTGTCGAGACTTCGGATCGATCCCGAATGGCATCTTTTATGCAGTTGCACGAAGAAGGTATTTGCAAAATGGGGAACACCTGTAATAGACCTTTTCGCCTCGAATCGAGCCCACGTGGTGATGAATTATGCGTCTCTAGATCTGAACGATCGCCACGCACTGTATTACGACGCATTTTCTCGAGTGTGGAACTACCCTCTTGCGTGGATTTTTCCTCCACCCTTTCTGATACCCAGAGTGCTAAGTCATCTAAACAGTGCTCAGGGGATCTACCTTTTGATAGTGCCCCGCTGGCATCAAGTGTACTGGCGCGCCGATCTGAAGAACCGAGCGTTAGCAGCCCCCTTCACGCTTCGACATCTCAATCAAGTCCTAATCGATGTCTCGACGGGTCTGCCTCCTTCAAAGGTACAGGACATGACTCTCGAAGTTTGGAAATGTGGGGGTGGTCTGAGAACTTAAAAAAATGGAATGACTGCCAGGTGAAACTTTTGGAAAAATCGTGGCGTGCCTCTACGCGAAAAACGTATAATATCGCTTGGAATAAATGGATGGCTTGGTCTCAGCAGCACCATATTAATTCGCATAATCCGACTGGTGAAGAAGTAGCTAGATTTTTATCTGACCTGCATTTAGTTCACAAATTGTCATATAGTACCATTCTATTACATAAATCAGTTATTTCGACACTTTGCAATCCAGATATTGCGGGACAAATTAGTTCACATATTATAGTAAAACAAGTTTTAAAATCAATAGCTTTACAAAAACCTATTCAAAACAAAGCACCGATTTGGAATATAGATTGTCTAGCTTCATATTTAAGCAGTTACAATGTGCAACACGACAATATTTTTCATGTGCAAAGACATACTGCGACGTTAATACTTTTGTGCTCAGGTCGAAGGATTCACGACTTAACGTTGTTGAGATCTGATACGGACCATTTCAGTCGTACGAACGATTCGATCACCTTGTGGCCTAGTTTTGGTTCAAAGACAGATTCTTCGGATTACAGGCAATCGGGCTGGAGATTATTTCCTAATCTTGACAATAGGAATCTGGACCCTGTTTATTGGGTTTCTAGATCAGTTGATTTACTTAGTAATCGTAGAGAATCTGCTAATATTCATAATTTGTTTATTACTGTTAGAGGTGAAGCAAAAGCCGCTTCAAAGACTATTATATCAGGATGGATTAAGACTTTGTTAAAAGATGCGGGTATAACTGCGACGCCAGGGAGTTTTCGCTCCGCAGTAGCGTCAAAAAATTGGCTTGATAACTTCCCACTAGAAGATATTCTCTCCAGAGGAAATTGGCGCTCACCAAATACTTTCTGTAAGTTTTATAGGCGCTCAGTTCTACCCGCACCTTCTAGTACCTCTGTAACTAGATTGTTTAACCCAGTTGATTAGTTCTATGGAATTGTGATTTTTATGATAGTAATAATACAGAAATAAATGTATTCGATTTTGTGATACAAAATATTTTATTTAAATCCATAATCAACTAAGACTAAGTTACATAATTTTATACCTATACGGCTGTACTGTATGCCTCATACTCCATCACATTGGCGTCAGTATCACTACCACCACCAGGCGATAACAAACAGGTCTCAAATTAAATAATCTTCGAATAAGGTCAAGTCAAATTAATAGCAGCGTTTTACCTACCAATAAAACGCATATTAATTTACTTACCTTATTCGAAGATTATACTTTAAATTCTGCCTGGTGATTTTCGACTCAATGAGAAATAAAAATGGCGCTGCTCCGAACTCGCCAATGGTGGTGGGAAGTGACGTAGATGTAGGCGGAAATATGAGAGAAATTCAAATTGACCGAAGTCAAAACCACCGGAAGTCAAAGATATAAGGGCGGGAAACGTAGTGTCTATCTCAAATTAAATAATCTTCGAATAAGGTAAGTAAATTAATATGCGTTTTATTGGTAGGTAAAACGCTGCTATTAATATGGTAACTCTCTCCTTTTTTTTCGTTTCATTGATGAGACATTGACTTCATGACCCCGGAAATTTGACCTCAGCACCGGCGATTAGAGATACAGGTTGTGTAAAGGTCCGTTTATATCTACAGACATCGAGCGTGTCAGACACGTGTCGTGGCAGACAAAATAATATTCTTCCATAAAGTAACTACGCACGTATTTATATCTATCGTGACGCGCCCGCGCAGACACGGACAGACACGGGCCGTGCCCGGCCGGTATTCGCGGAAAGAATATTTTGTCTGTGCGGTTCGTGTCTGTGCGTGTCTGTGGCTACCTGCAGGTCAGTGTGAATAGAGCATCGAAACCGTACAGACGTCTATGCTTCTTTTTTGCGCAATGGATAACGAAAAGCTTATAGAGTTCGTAAGAGAATATAAATACCTTTATGATTTATCTGATAAAAGATATAGTGACAACCAGAAAAAGGATCAAGCGTGGAATGAAATAGGAATAAAACTACAAAGGGATGGTAAGTACCCACAAATTTTATTTTACATAGTCTATTATCTAGTATGTTAAGAAACTAACCATTTGAGTTAATTTATCGACATAAAATACATTTATAAATTATTAATAAAAAATATAGAAAGACTCTCTTTTTAGGGTTCAGTAAATCATTTATTGACACAGATTAAGTGTTTGTTTACATAAGACTTATTAACTAGGTGAATTTAAAATTAAATGTGACGGTAACAATAAGGATGACAAGACTGCCCCCATCTAAGGATAATGAAATAAACCTGAGTCGATGGGAAGCAGGAATAGTCTGTCAACTTCGTGCTACCGCGCCCC
Source organism: Chloroclysta siterata (assembly GCA_932294275.1). Lineage (NCBI taxonomy): Eukaryota > Metazoa > Arthropoda > Insecta > Lepidoptera > Geometridae > Chloroclysta > Chloroclysta siterata. The sequence continues at coordinate 4,039,380 of OW028595.1, read as the reverse complement.
CCGCACCTCTTTTACCGCAGGCGCGGTACGCACGACGTTGCCAGACTATAGCAGGTATATGTATTTTAAAAGTTTAACGCTCCTTCTGATGAATCAAAAAACTGGGCCAAATTTTCTCTAACATTGAATGCGCCAGCCTGGCTATTGCCACCCTGTCTAGGTAGGTTTAATAATGAATGTGATGCGTCGTTTTCATTGTTTGAATGTCCAGCACTACCAGATTTTATATAATTATGTAAGATACATGTTGTCATAACTACTTTATCAGCGTTTTCTGGATTAAGTTGTATTCTTCTGTTATAGATACGAAATTTTTGAGCTAAAATCCCAAATGCATTTTCGACCACCTTTCTCGCACGAGATAGTCTATCGTTGAATTTTAGTTTTCGTTGATCACTTAGTTGAGGTTTAGGATACGGTCTCATTAGGTAGGTTTTTAAAGGGAATGCTTCATCTCCTATGATAACATGTGGCGCTGAAATATCCGTGCCAGGTAAGTTTTTGTTTTCCGGGACGTTAAATGTGTTTGACTGCAATGCTTTTCCGATGTTTGAATTTGAAAAAATACCTCCGTCACTATTTTTTCCGTAAGCACCAACATCGACACATATGAACTTGTAATCGGCGTCCACAATCGCCATCAAAACGATTGAAAAAGTTTTTTTATAGTTAAAGAACTCTGATCCGGAGTTTGCCGGAGCAGTTATTACTACGTGTTTGCCATCAATGGCTCCTATGCAATTTGGAAAATTCCAGGTATTCCAAAACTCCTCTGCGATTCTCAGCCACTGTTCTTTTGTCGGAACAGGCATGGTTTCCTTCATCATTCGTTCTATTATTGCACTGCAAACCTCTTTAACTATCTTGTGTACAGTGCTTACTCCCAGTCTATAACTAAATGCTATAGAGACGAAGGAGTCCCCAGTAGCCAAAAATCTGCAAAGAAAACCGTTATAATTTAGTTTTCCTTGTTTCAGGAAAAGATTGTAAAAAAGCATGGGCATTGCTGCGAGATGCCTACAGACGTACAATGAAAAAAAAGAAAAATACTAAGAGTGGACAAGCTACTGTTCCTGAAAAAAAATGGAAATATGAAGAAGAAATGAATTTTCTTACACCGTACATGAAGGAGAGACCGACTATATGCCCAATTCCAACAGTACCAGCTTTTGATAATGACCACAGCGCTAATGGAGAAGATGAAATTGCTCAATCATCCGAAGGTGATCAAGAAACGACTGGCACATTAGCATGTACACATGAAGTTAGTCAACAAACGGCTGCTAATACATCGCAAACTAACCCATCATTAACTACCCTTTCGGTACCTACAACTCAAAACCATCCAAAGGCAAAGCGCAAAGTCCAAAAAAGAAATGAAGAAACACCTAGCACGGTACTAATGAAGTATATAATAGAAAGTAAGAAAAATACTCCAACACCGGATGACATCGAACAATTTATGGCTGGGATTACAACTACCTTGCGAACTTTTCCGGCAAAAGACAGGGCTATTACAAAAGCCAAAATATTTGAAATAGTCTCTCAGAAAGAAATAGAAATACTGAGCAGACCATCCACGAGTCATTCTATGGTATCCATGCAGTCACCGGGTACAGAAAACACTCAAATTCCAGATAATTTCCAGGATTTCTACGATTCTTATATGTCACCAGAACCAGAGGAACAAACATATGAACAGTTATAATAATATAATATTATTTAATGATTCCAGTTTGCTTAAACAATATAACACTATGATAGAAACTAATTTTTAAATAAATGTTACCTGAGGCATACTGCTAGTTTTTCTTTTGGCGATAATGACTCCTTGAAAATTGTGTCTTGTTTACTTATCAGCAATTCTATTTTATTAAGTAAAATGTCAAACTGATACAGACTCATACGAAAATATCTGAAAAATTTTTCTTCGTCATCAATAAGTTCTTTAAACAGTGTCCAATATTCTCCTTCTAATTTTCTTTTCTTGAGCATAGGATGAACGGCCATGCGTCTTGCTCTTTTTTAACTTTACACCGGTCTTCCTCTTCTAGACATAATGCAATTATTGATAAATCTTCCGCAGAAAAGTGTTTAAACATTTTCAACACACGTGCTTTTCCTACAACAGCTTAATCAAATCTGTTGGTGAGCGGCCGTCTGTCGGTGTCTGCCGCGGCACGTGTTCGACACGCTTAATGTCTGTAGATATAAATAAACTGTGTCTGTCGGTGTCTGCCACGACACGTGTCTGTGACGCACAATGTCTGTAGATATAAACGGACCTTTAAACGTATTTATTGGAAAAGTATCGATATCTCGATAAATATTCAGGCTTTTTTGATAAAACCAACGCCTAAAATCTAAAAATGTAAATAGGAATACGTGTTTCAATTTAATGTCGTACATGACTTTACACCCTGTATATAAGCCAAAATGGTTTGCATATGCATACTTGAATTTTTTTCATGGAAGAGACGATCCGAACGCCTGTATGAACTCGCAGGATGAAATAAATGAACAGGTAGGTACGTTTAAATTTTTTATTTTCAAACCTCTTCTTTAACTTTTTAGGTATGCTTTTTACGCTAGTGTTTCTTGCCATGGCACCATTCCTATGTCAGTTTGAAAATAATGTGCAAATTCTTCACGTATGTCTTTCGCATCGCCACATGGTCTTCTTCCAACATGTCTTAGAGGTAGTAAGTTTGCCATGGGTGCATCGCGCCGCCAACTTCCATCGATAGTGCTATGGGAAATTTGGTTCTCAGTATCAAAACTGCCAATAGAAGTATAAAGTTATGAAGACGACTTTTGTGTCATCAAAAAATTATGCAAGTAACAACATGTCAGTGTTATTAATTGTGCCTTTTCTGGAGCTAACAGAATCGGTACTTAAATACCGATAATTAAATATTCTTTCTTTTGATCTATTGTCATGTTGACCGGGATATGGTTTCATTAAATTTACATCTAATGCAAAAGCATCATCTGCCACAATGACATGTGGAATTGGTTTGTTCCTTCCGGGTAGCGCATAAGGTTTCCTTGCTGAAGATTAGCATAGAAACCAGTATTTTTGAAGACACCACCATCTGATATTCTTCCTTTACAACCGACATCTACGTACGTAAATTTATAATTTGCATCAACCAGTGCTAAAAGTACAATGCTGAAACCACCTTTGTAATTGAAAAAGTCACTTCCAGTGTTATTTGGAGCTTGAATAACAACATGTTTGTTCCGGACGACTCTGCGTTATAGCATTTAAATTGATAGATATCGATAATAGCGTTAAAATAGAATCAATAGTATATAAGGAAATAGGTAGAAAACCCCTTTTATCCTTATTAAAAGTCCCGAAAGGTATTGTCTTTGAATTGTAGGCACACTGACTCAACACTTACACCCGCCGCGGGGGACGAGGTATAGAATAGTATAGGTAGGTAAATGTTATCGGCTTGGCACCTCTGCCAATACCATAGTTAAATAACAGAGTTAGGAATAACATAAACACTACTTTTCCGGTAAGTGGTCCTCGAGCCACAGGTAACAGGTATACGGTAAAGGTAACTGGAGGTAATAGAGATCTAGCGTAGCATAAATTAATACAATTGTATGGTGAATATAGACGACTTTGGGATGCGCAATGTCCTGAATATACACATCAAAGACTAGGAGAAGAAGCGTGGAGAAACATAAGCCGGGAAATGAAAATTCCTATAACTGACTTAAAAAAGAAGATGGATTCCTTGCTAGGATGTTATACATAGAAGGGAAAAGTCACGAGTAAAGAAAATACTGATCACAGGTTCAGGTATTTATTGAATAAGTGTATTATTATGTTAAACAACATTAAATTCAAAGTTATAATAATCAGACTACCATAACATCAGAAATTATTTACGATAAATTCTACAATTCGTAATTTGCGTAATTCGCAAACCAAATAATTAAACCGCCGAAAAACAAAAAAATAATACACATTTTTTATTTAACCTTAACAATGTAAGTTGCCACTAAAATAAGACAAAGGTTTAATACCGAGTACACAATTTAATCTATTTTAATTTATTCAGTACTTTACTTATAACATTTAAACACTTAGCCATACATTCCACACAGACACGGTCGCGTCCTGCACCCGTCGCCGTCGGAACGGTAGAATCCGCCCCAGCCTACTCCGTCCCGTCCGTCTCGTGCGTCACTACCTGGTGTTTCATTGGAAACATCCAGTGCAGTGACAACCGGTCCTTCCCCCGCCCCATCCACCCTCCGTTGGTGACCTGCTGGCCGGTTGCTGGGATTCCCCCAGTATAAGCTAGCAGCCCCAGGCAGGGCAGCGCCCCCCCCCGCAAACCTCCGGATCGCGCCAAGCGATCGTCCAAAATGGACAGGGCAATTGTATGTCGGGACCTGTTCGAGCCGGAGAAATCCGTGCAGTACCCTCCCGGCTACTTCCGCCCTGGCCTAGCGACTATCGCAGCCTTAGCAGCTGCCCCCTCAACCTCCGCGGGCCAAGGGCTCCGTGATAGCGCAACTGAGATTCCGCCTCACGACGAACCCGGACTTCGCCCCGGAGGCAGAAAGGTGCCCAGGCCGCGCTCAGCGGATTCCTCGGTCGAGGAACCGCAACCGCGCCACGACGACAAGAGGCAGAAGGTGCTGCCCTTGTCGCCCTCACCCCCGCTGATCGCCACACCGACGACGTCGAGGATCCCGACCCGGAGGGGGGCGTCGACTGCCGCATCCGCGGTGATCCGCCTCCCCCAGCCGGCGTCCCCAGCGTCGTCCTCGCCCGCTTCACCCCGGCCCGAGCTTCTGGCGTTGCCCGGACGAACGTCATCCTCCTCGAGTTCCGAGGTAAGTGGGGGGTCGGGCGAGGGATCCGACGCGGACTCTCGAGGCGGCCTCGGTGGAACCCATCGAGCCGTCTCAGACAGTCCCGCTCGATCTGCCGCTCGCGTCCCCGCCTACCCCTTCTCCGAGATCCGCAGCCGCCTACGTGGCCTACCTGGCCAACCTGGGGTCACCCCCCCCACCCCGCGCCCCGACCCCGGAGCCCGTAGTGCCGCCTGTGGCAGCGCCTGTCGCTGCCCGGGCCTACGCTGCCGTGGCTCAGCCCCCGCGCGCCCATCATCCCCTGCTGCAGCGAGCCAACCGGCAGCTGCGGAGGCGCCCCCGTCCACCGCCACAAAGAGTTACCCGCCGATTGTGGTAGAATGCCTGCCCAACTGGACAGTGCATTTTGCCGCAATCCGCGGGAAATTAGGACACGCTCCGAACGCGCGCCCCTTAGGTAAGGGGGTGCGATTCATACCCAGATCGCCCGAGGAGTACCCGCGGATACCGACCCGGAGGAAATAAGGTCGGCCTTGGCGGAGCTGGACTTCCCGGTACGCTACGTACGACACATCTCCGCCAAACTAGGTCGAGCTGGGTGCTTGTTCCACGCCCAGCTCGACCACATGACCCAGGAGGAGCTCACCCGGATGTACGGGACCAAGGAGCTCCTCTGCATGCCCGGTGTCACCGTGGAGCACTGGCGAGGCGCCAACAGGGTGCCACAATGTCACCGCTGTCAGGCGTTCGGCCACGCCTCTTCCAACTGCCATCGACCGCAACGGTGTGTGCGCTGTGGGGGCCAGCATTTCGCGGCGGATTGCCCCCGCGAAACCACGGCCAAACCCACATGCGCCAACTGCACCCGGGAACACACGGCGAATGATCGCCGAAGCCCCGTCTTTAGGCGTGAAGCGCGGAAGAGGGGAATTAAGTTCCCCCCCCGCTTCCCCCCGCGCCTTCCGCCCCCACCTATAGACGTGAGGCATCCCAAACGACGATCGAACCCGCTCCTCCAAGCTTCGCTCGCGGCAGGGCGGCGTCTCCGTTTATGTTTAGGCTCTTCCCAATTCGAATGCTGAATGTGAAAGAATGTTCAGTCAAATCAACGACAGATACAGATACAGATACTTTATTGGTAAAACAAGTTTACAAGTCATGGGCGTAGCATAATTATAAATAATTATAATTAAAGAAAACATTATTGAATTGACACTAAAACAAAGAACCACAATTGATTGATTACTGAAAAAATCAAAGGAAATTTGTTGGCAAAACTAGCCATTTCACGCCACGGTGGTAACTGCGTGAGTTTTATCCCAACGGACAAAATGCCTAAGGCCTCTTGTCCACACACGGTTTATCGCCGTGAAAATCTACGGTTAATTCGCCGCGTGTAGGCACGGTCGTCAGTGTTGTATGGATCACTATGAAAGCTTGTAGACGTGCACGGTGGCGCCACGGCACGGCGCCGCGGCCGTTTGCGCCGTGACTGCCCCTCGGCGCGCCGCGTCTACGCACGGCGTGATTTTCACCATTGTTGTATGGCAGTCTATCGGGGTGTGTCGACGGCGCCGGACGTATGCACGGATTCGTAACGGTTTACATACGCTGATTCCCGATTTTTTTATAAAATGAGCATAAATCAAGAATTATTAATTACAATGATTCAAGAAGCCTGTAATATGGGATAAGACCATCGATGATTATAAAAATAAGCGGCTTAAATATGATTCCTGGAAAGAAATATTTATTCATTTCCAGCCCACATTTGAAGATTTAAGTGGTGATGAGAAAAACAAATTTGGTAAGTTACAGATATTTAATTATTACCTTTATACTTATGCATAGTTGTTTTGATAGGAGAGGCGACCTTCGTTAGACACAAAATATTGTGCAAATCTGTTGCGAACTTCATTAGCCGCCAAACTTCCGCGAACTGCATTCGTGATAGGTAACTGGTTTAGTTCCGATTCTGAATCAAGGGTGGACTCATTTTCACTCGCATTGTGAAACTGAAAGTTTTCCTGCTATGTATAAAATTTTGCAAATCACAACAGGTTTTCACAATATCAACTGCCAAATCGATGGACACATTTATTGGCCGGTGAAAAATTCGCCATTTATTGGATAAAATGCCAAACGCATATTCAACAAATCTTCGTGCTCTTGTGAGTCTGTAGTTAAATGTTCGTTTTAATTGATCAAGCTGATGACCTCCAAATGGACGAAGCAAGTGATAATGCAAAGCAAAGGCTTCGTCCGCAACGAACACATACGGCAAATCGTAGTCAGTTCCAGGCAAACGTGTTGCATCAAATTTTTCCAAAATGGGGTCAATTAAAAACACTGGAATCACACTCCTTTCCGTAGGCGCCAACGTCAACAAATATAAAGTTGTAATCGCTATCTACTACTGCTATCAAAACTATAGAAAAAAAATGTTTGTATTTTAAAAACATCGAGCCACTGTGTTTAATTAAACATGTGTTTTCCATCGCGGTCGATGGAAAACACATGTACAAACACACAAACAACCCTAAGCACAGCGGGAAGTTGGAAGATTCTTGAAATTTGCTTGCAATTTGTAGCCAGTCTTCTTTAGATGGCATTTTCATATATTCTTTAGAGAGTTCTAAAGACAAAACAAAATGTATTTATTCAATAAAATCACAAGGATCACTTTGAAACGTCTTAAAGCTAGGTGACTCTAGGTGCCAGTTCCACGCGACCAAAGCCTAGAAGAACAGGCAACAAACTTACGCCTTGGTTCCTACCGTTCTTTTGTATGATCCTTTTACAATGTAATAATCTCTAATACTATAAGAATCAAAGTCCTGACTGACTGACTGACTGACTGACTGACTGACATATAGACAACGCACAGCCTAAACCGCTGGTCCTAGAGACTTGAAATTTGAGGAGTACATAGGTCTTATGGCGTAGAGGTGCACTAAGAAGGGATTTTTGGAAATTAAACCCCTAAGGGTGTAAAAAGGGATGAAAACGTTTGTATGAAAAATAGTATTCCTTGAACCTACAAACTTGAAACTTGGAGTACATATACTTCTAGGCAAAAAAATAGTAAAGGCATTTTTAGTTTTTTTAAACTACCCTTAATAAGTGTGCAAAGGGGTGTAAAAGTTTGTATGGGAGTTTTTTGACCGCTGGTCCTAGAGACGTGAAATTTGAAAAGTACATAGGTCTTATAGCGTAGAGGTGTACTAAGAAGGGATTTTTGGAAATTCAACCTCTATGGGTGTAAAAAGGGATGAAAACGTTTGTATGAAAAATAGTATTCCTTGAACCTACAAACTTGAAACTTGGAGTACATATACTTCAAGGCAAAAAAATAGTAAAAGCATTTTTAGTTTTTTAAAACTACCCTTAATAAGTATGCAAAGGGATGTAAAAGTTTGTATGGGAGTTTTTTGACCGCTGGTCCTAGAGACTTGAAATTTGAAGAGTACATAGGTCTTATAGCGTAGAGGTTTACTAAGAAGGGATTTTTGGTAATTCAACCCCTAAGGGTGTAAAAAGGGTTGAAAATGTTGGTATGAAAAATTGTATTCCTTGAACCTACAAACTTGAAACTTGAAGTAGATGTACCCCAAGGCTAAAAAATAGGAAAGAAATTTTTAGTTTTTTTAAACTACCCTTAATAAGTGTGCAAAGGGATGTAAAACTTTGTATGGTAATTTTTTGACCGCTGGTCCTAGAGACTTGAAATTTGAAGGGTACATAGGTTTTATAGCGTAGAGGTGTACTAAGAAGGGATTTTTGGAAATTCAACCTCTAAGGGTCTAAAGAGGGTTGAAAACGTTGGTATGACAAATTGTATTTGTCTTTTTTTTTTTTCGCCGTGTGGCAACACTGGCGGTCTGACGTAAAAATCAGCTGCTCTTATTTATTTTAGTTTTTATTTAAGTTTTATCGTGAATTACCAATGTATTAGCCAGTATAACAGTTTTAAATAGTATAAATAGTTTGTGTAATTGTTTGTGAACTATTTGGACAAGTGAAAACACATAAAAAGCGTTACAAAGGATCCTGTGACTGTGAACTTTTTGACAACGAATGGCGGTTTGAATGTTTACAAAGACTTGCTGTTAGAAGCGGATCTCTGCCTGTAAACTAGATCTACTGTTTTTGAACCTGCCGATAAACCTGGGGAGTATTGTCTTTATTTTTATTCACATAAACACAACACAAGCGCATCAAATTCAAATTTACTTGCTCACCGGCCGGTACTTAACCGTCTGATGAGTCACGTCACAATTCACAACACAGGCACCGTTTAATCTCTCTCAGCTTGACAATTTTAGTGGAAGCTCGAATTGAAGACCAAAACATTTGCCTCACACAATTATAAACTACACCTAGGTACACAAAACACACGGCAAATTAGCCTATTAACAATTCCTTTCCAACCTAGCCCCTTACTACATACAGACAAACTAACAAACTGTAGATAACTACTTATATATTAGAATTACTACTACCACTTGTATTTGCAGCATACTGAAATTAAAAATAATATCTACTGTCCAATACCTATTGTTTTTTTCTGTTGATTAATAATTTGTTTCTAAAGTAAATACATACTTGTAAAAATCTAAGTGCCTGCTCTGCTATTTGTGTGAAATTATAGTATTATTCCCTTTTATTTTTATTATAATTAGTGAAAAAATTAGAATTTTATTTGTATTTCTCAGCAGTTGTAACTTTATTGTAACTTTATTTTAACTTGTATTTCCATTTCCTGTCTAGTCTAAACACACATTTGCAGCCTACTCTCACATATTCCATACTCACTTGCTGACCACTGTGTTTCAGACTACAAACCATGACCATGACTCGGAGGGCACGCGACTTTGAGGCAAAGCTGAAGGTTGTTACTGCAGAGCTCAAAGAGTCAAAAAGGATTCAAGAGCAGCTACTGCAAGAACGTGATGAGAGTGAGGCTGAAATGATGGGGATTCTGGGCCAGAATCAAACCCTCAAAAAGCAATTAGCCGAGCTAGCCACCCAATATGAAGATGTTTGCGGCCAAATGGAAAGCCTACAGTCAAGGCTGGAATGTATGAACCAGTGTCATGAGACTTATGAATTGGCGATGCAAAAAATCCAGGACTTAAAACAAGAGTTATATGAGTGTAGATTAAGAAATGAACAAAATGAATCAGTGAATGTATCAATTTCAAATGACTATAGTAGTCTGGACTTACAAACAGAACTGATCAACGGTGACCCTAACTACTCATTAGTCAACTTCAATACACCTAAGTGCCAAGGTGTATCTCCATTAATAAAAGGGAGTAACAAAATAAAAAAATATGTAAAATTAAGTAGCTTTTTAAAAAAATCTGAAAAAAAAATTAAAAGACAAAAAAATGTATTTATACAGGCAAAGCTTTGCAAAGAGAAATGTAAATTAAATCAAGAACTGAATTCCTGCTATAAATTACTAGGGCGGAATTCAGTTGAACAAGAAAACATGTCTGCAAAAATTATGCAGTTAGAAAGATCACTTCATGATATAACAGATAAACATAAAAAAGCGGAGCAAAATATGTCGGAATTAGTTAGTGATGACAGTACATATGTACAAGTATGTAATAGTAGCTCACAGACAGATCCACCCATGTATGAACAGCTGCTCTCTGGCACAGCATTGGTTACGGAAAGAGTGATTGAACAGGTGGCGTCACCTTCACCACTTGTGCCGCTGACAGGTGCTGTGACCACTGAGTCCATTTCAGTATGTGTAACACAGTCCCTGGTTAGACTAGACAGTTCTTGTTTAGAGACCCGGAAGACTGTTATATACTCTGACAAGATAGGAATAGGGATGGGACTGCTACTTAGAGATCAACTAGGTCAGGTAGTAACAAACAACTGCCTCCCAGATGCTCCCATTAGCTATTTCATAAACAGCATCAATAGTGACAGTTGCCTTGACAAAAACACCACTTTGATCGTGCAATTAGGTGAGAGCACTGGAATCAAGCACTCAGAATTAATTCAGCTGGTGGAAGCTTTGTTAGAAAAGTTAGAATTAGGACGTATAAACACATATATACATATATACACATATAATTGATTCTTGACAAGTGTATGAAACGCGCCATATTCCTCCCTTTTTTCTAAAATCGGATGTATCCAAAACCTTCTTTCCCTTTTTTTTTCTATTTCCCGTTTCCTATATATGTAATAAGCAACGATAATCTTTTTTTTCGAAAGAAAATTCATGACGCAGCACGTCCTACACAGCCCGCGTAAAAAGCGTAGCTAGCCAGTACTTAGCCAATGTCTCGCCCGGTGATTTTGCCGTGTCATGTGTTCCGGACGACTCTGCGTTATAGCATTAAATAGATAGATATCGATAATAGCGTTAAAATAGAATTAATAGTATGTAAGGAAATAGGTAGAAAACCCCTTTTTATACTTATTAAAAGTCCCGAAAGGTATTGATTGTCTTTAAATTGTAGGCACACTGACTCAACACTTAGGGTCTAGACAGACGGACTGCAATTCAACTGCAATCCGACTGCCAAATGGCAGTTCAGATGCAGTTTGAATGCAGTTGGCTCGACTGCAATCAAACTGCACGTCGACGGGCAGTTGGCGTGCAGTTTGATTGCAGTCTGAGTGCAGTTACAACGACTGCAATCAAACTGCACGTCGACGGGCAGTTGTATTGCAGTCCGAGTGCAGTTACAACCACTGCACACCGACTGCAATCAAACTGCACGTCGACGGGCAGTTGGCGTGCAGTTTCATTGCAGTTGAGCCAACTGCATTCAAACTGCAACAGAACTGCGTTATTACCGAGTTCGCGTATTAGAACGTAACCACACCGCTAGTCCCTGCCCCCCACTACCGCACGCACCCGTTCCTGCCCCGCTCACCCTTTCTGCCCCGCGAGTGCCCGCGCATCTAATGTTTGTTCGTTCAGTGACAGAGAGATCATTAGAGAGTGAGTACGTGTCGTTTGTTCGTTAATCAAATAAAGATGGCCAGCGAAGAAGAAGACAATGTTTTGAATGATACCGAGTCGTTTGATACTGATGCATTTATAAGTGTCATAAAATCATCACCCTGTATTTGGAACTACAAGCTAGAATCTTATAGTAACAAAGTGGAAAAAAGCAAAGCATGGGCCACTATTTGCGAAATGTTTACGCCGGGCTTTGAAGAAAAGAGTAAGAAGGAGAAGAATAACATTGGTAAGTAAACTCAATTAATATTTTATTAATTTAATATTTAATACTATAAATCAAAAACTATAATAGCAGTTTGACACATTAAATCATATTCATTTGCCATTCGAGTCTGCCTGCATTTATAAAATAATCAGTAAAAAAAGATCTTATACCTTCGGGTGAACTACGGTTACTTTCATAACTGTCTATTATTATATTTTGTAATGGTTGTGTCAAAGTATCATCAAAATTATACCCATCTCTTTCTCGTACGAAGTTATGCAAAACACAACAAGCTTTAATAATTTCTTTCGCATACTTTGGTTTATGGTCGATAGGTCTATGAAAAATACGCCATTTGTTTGCGAGAATTCCAAATGAACATTCAATAAATCTCCTGGCCCGTGATAGACGATAGTTAAAAATTCTTTTTGCAACACTTAACTGTTTGCCTGCGTAAGGGCGCATTACACTTTTAGAAATTGAAAAGGCTTCATCGCCTACAAAAATATACGGCACTGAATTTTCAGGTTCCGGGATATTTAATGTTTTTTGCTGAAGTTTTTCATACAAAATGCTTTCTTCAAATATTGTAGAATCAGAACATCTTCCATAAGAACCTATGTCAACAAATGTAAACATGTAATTGCTATCGCAAGTGGCTAGTAATATCATTGAGAAGTATTTTTTGTAGTTGTAATATGAGGAACCAGTGTTTCGAGGTTTTTTTAGCCTTATGTGCTTTCCATCAATAGCACCAAGACAATATGGAAAGTTTGCTCTATTATTAAAACCTTCTGCTATGTTTTTCCACTTGTCTTCTGTCAGTTCTGGCATAACTATATCTTTTAAGGAAATCCATATTTTGTTACACACATCTATGATTATCTCTCTTATTGTGCTTACTCCATGTCGATAAGCCCAGTGCAAATCATCAATAGAACATCCACTTGCTAAATATCTGAAAAAAAAATACACGCAAATTATTAAAAAAATATTATTTTCAGCTCTACAACTTCAAAAGAAATGGAAACTACTGCGAGATAATTTTACTCGATATGAAAAAAAAATTAACATGATGAAAAGTGGATCAGCGAGTTCCAACTTAAGACCGTGCACATATCATCAACAGTTACTTTTTTTGAAAGACCTACAGGATAGAGGCGAAAGATCGTCCAATTTGGATTCCACCCCTGAGGAGCCTCCAAGAGTAGAAAAAATTACGAAAAAAAAGACTATCAGTAAACGTAAACCCCAAAATTCAGAAGACGAGCTGATTGAAAAGTTAACTAAAAGAATCAATAAGAAAATAAATGACGATGAAGAAGAAAGAGATGAAGACCGATTATTCCTTCTTTCTTTGTGTAAAGACTTTAAAAGGATTCCGGATCATTTAAAACTGGAAGCTAAGGCTGATTTTATAAATACAATAAAAAAATATACAGCCCCATATAATATACCAGGACCGCCATATCAGTCAGATTTCAGAGGTTATTTTACTTCAAATGTGAACTACAACACGGCCTCGACTTCAAATGTACCTCCTATCCAACAGGAGACTTTCAGTCGACCACCAACTACAGAATCCCAATATAGTAATATTGCCTCACCTGACAATTACAGCGATGATGGTAGCACGTCGTACTTATTAAAGGACATATTTTGATAACTTTTTTAATTTACAAATTTCGCAATAATGTAACTATTTCATGTAATTTAATTCATAACTCCTAGCTACTTAATTATTACCTAACGGAGGTTTAAAGAATTATTAAGATTAGGATGAACAGAAGAATCAAACTTTGCAAGAACTTTCTATTTGATTAATAAATTGTATTTCATTAATAAATTGTACAGTCAAGAGCACGTCAATCTTTACTCTTCGGACCTAGAACCATCCCTGTAATGTTTGACGCGCAGTACAAATCAGAGCTCAACTTAAACCGGTGGTGTAAAGCTTGTTGTACTCTTGACTGTACACTGTAAAACTACGTTAAATATAGGCAGAATATTAAAAATTCGTAACAACATTTTTGATTTTGTTTAAATATGTGAACTGCTTACCTCAAAGTGATTGCAATCCGCTCTTCAGCTGATATACTTTTTCTCATTGTGGTATCTTGTCGGCATATTTTATTTTTTAAGATGTCTGTTAATTCATCAAAACTCTTTCTAGACATTCGAAAATATTTGTGAAAACATTTTTCCTGTGTTCTGATTTTTGGTATTAAAGAGTAAAAATCACCTTCGTGTTTGTATTGTAATATTAATTGAACCCATGTCTCCCGATTTTTAGTTTTTCTGGCTTTACGAGTACGACGACGGCGAAGTAAAAGAAACAGCAAAGCTTCGTCATATCTCATCATAAAATTATTTGACAACACGCGTATACTCTTATAAAATCCGGCGAGCACTGATTTTGTATACTCTATAAAAATCTTCGAACATTTGAGTTACCTCGCAGTTCTGTTGCAGTTTGAATGCAGTTGGCTCAACTGCAATGAAACTGCACGCCAACTGCCCGTCGACGTGCAGTTTGATTGCAGTCGGTGTGCAGTGGTTGTAACTGCACTCGGACTGCAATACAACTGCCCGTCGACGTGCAGTTTGATTGCAGTCGTTGTAACTGCACTCAGACTGCAATCAAACTGCACGCCAACTGCCCGTCGACGTGCAGTTTGATTGCAGTCGAGCCAACTGCATTCAAACTGCATCTGAACTGCCATTTGGCAGTCGGATTGCAGTTGAATTGCAGTCCGTCTGTCTAGACCCTTACACCCCCCGAGGTACGAGGTATAAATAGAATAGGTAGGTAAATGTAATCGGCTTGGCACCTCTGCCAATACCATAGTTAAATAACAGAGCTAGGAATAACATAAACCCTACTTTGCCGGTAAGTGGCCCTCGAGCCACAGGTAACAGGTATACGGTAAAGGTAACTGGAGGTAATAGCAATCTAGCTTAGCATCCTGTCTACGTCTAGATCAATTAGGTACCAATGTACCCGGGCGTACAGAGAACTGTATGTGTACGCCCGTAATATAATACAGACCATAGGCGATACATATGTATACGCGCTATGTAGGCTTAGGATAAGGTAAATAGGCTCAGCCCGGGTGTACAGAGAACTGTATGTGTACACCAGTAACTTAATACAGAAACATGGGCGTTATAAACGCGCTATGTATAAAAAAGTAGATTTAGATAGAGCGTGCGGAGAACTATATACGCACGCTCGGACATTTAATATAGAGCAGAATAAGTCCGAACGTAGCACGAAAGGTAGGCACTCTGAAATACCTAGGTAATATATGTTAAAATAGCTTGTGAAAATAGAGAAAGTCAAGTACCTACCTTACACGTGTCAGGTTTCGGATAAGTTGCAACCTGTTCAAGGTCATTTTATTAAGAAAGTAAAGGATAGTAATACTGTTAGAAAGCAATAGATAAAAAATAGAGATTTTTATTGAATAAATGAGACTGCGCGCTTGCCGGGTCTAGCACTAGGTGAATGATCTGAGCATACCTAAGTATTGTTAGAAGTTAGTGAAATCGAGTTCGTTTTTTTATACACAGAAAAAAAGAAAATAGTAAAAATAGTTTATCAGAGGAAAACTTACTCCCAGGCGGTTGCCGGTGCATGCTCAGATCGGACCTAATTCCCCGGATGCTACTCCCGACCCTCGCGAACCCAGTCAGTTGAGACCGTATACACCGTTGTTATTTTTCAACCCGATTGAAACCCGGCGAACTCTAAGTGCTTCACTGGGACCTTAACCCTAGATCACTACATATTAGTCTCACAGGCGACACGGTTCCCGCGCATTCGCTGTTTTGGTATGTTCCCGAAACTACCCCCCCTGCCGCGCTCAGTACCTTCCTTATTTGGTGTTTTAGTACCCTGTGTGCATGCATTACGTAAGCACGCATCTTACTTCTGGAGTTTTGGCGAATTGTTAGTCTCACAGACTAATGTCTAGTGATTACGCGTGTAAAGTGAGTCAAGGTATGTTTTGAATAATTTTGTTTATTTATTGTTCTCTTGTTTAGATAAGGTGTTTTTTTATTTCTAAGAATTTTATAGCTGTTGTAATATAATGTAAGACAAAGTGTTATGTATTTTATCAGTGTGTTGAGTAAAATATTATGTACTAGCGGCCTGTCCCAGCTTCGCATGGGTGGTCATAAATTTTTTGAACATTTTAGGATAAACTTAGACCGTGGGTTCGAGCCTCGCATCTACTTATTTTATACATTTGCACGCGCTTCTCCTTGAGTGAGTGAAATCGCACCCCGCGCGTGAACCGTGGACCCGTAAACATTTTTAATTTCGTCATATCTTTTGAATGGAATGTCCGATTTAAAAACTTTAAGAAGTAATCTATAGGTATTGAAACCGTCTTAATTATGAAATGATTTATTTGGATAAGGATTAATACCAAGGTACAAATAAAGACCCTTTTCTAGCGGAGGCATTTCAATTATTTTTTTATAATAAAAGAACACTTATTGTGACATAACTATAATAGTTAGACATATGCTGTTGCGACATTTTTTGTAGATGATAACGTGTTCTACAAAATCGTAGTACATTATTTTGTTCTATCTTCAATAGTTTTCGCAGCGCACGCGATGTAAGGTTACTACCACTAACCAGGATTTATTCTTATTCTGAAAATAAATCACTATAAATTGTATCTTCAGTACAATTCTCACCATAAACACTTGGTGAAGAAATAATTGGTTGCAATGAATTATTTCGGGGTGGCTCTAGACTTGTAAAATATCCTCGATAGTTTGGAGGATAGGTGTTAGACATGTTCTTATACTTTTTTTAAACTGCCATTATCTCCATTTTCGCATCAATTTTATAGTCAGGGTGAATTGATTTTAAATCTTCTACCAGAGACAATGCGAAGTTATATTCGGGTTCACTTTCACCACTTCTTCTGTCTCTATTCATCCTGTCGTCCATCCTTTGCATTAACTTTGTAATCATTTTATCCTCAGCTTCATTAGATTTTTTCTTCCTTTTTGTAACATTAGTTGTATCATCATCGCCTATGTTTAACCCTAGATCACTACACATGTTTTCGAGTTACACAGTCACTACATATTAGTCATTCTGACTAACAAAATAAAACTACAATAATTTACTAGAAATGACATTTATTAGTTAAAAATGTAGGTAACAAGATAGAACATGTATTAAAATTTCTTAAAAACTATAAAACACATTAAAATATTATTCCTGGCAGTCTGAGCAGACAGCAATGGTATGCTCGCCACAAATGGCCTTCCTGCAGGAGTAGCAATAGACTTTGGTCATCCTGTGCTTCTGGTCCATCATTCGTTGCGCGACCGCAACGAATTCGCTGCGCTGCGCGAACTCGCCCGCTCCGCTGTGAAAACGCTCTCAAGCCGCTAGTATGATAAGACCCTTAGGCGTTGTCCTAATAGAACGCGAATGCGCGGTCATCGTAAGTTCGCGCGAATTTTACTCGTACGAACGCGCGATCAAACATATTTAACTCTAATAGGTGTCCTAACTGACAATCGCACGACGCGGTCGCGCGACTCAAATGTTTGAAACTCTATTCGCGCGAACTTAGTTCGTACGAACGCGCGATCAAACATATTGAATTTGAATAGGTGTCCTAATTGAAATTCGTGCGAAAACGTCGGCGTGGTACCGCGCCCGCGCCCCTCTCGCCTTGCCGGCCCAGCCAGCCGGCCGGCCGCCATTTCGTAAACTTGACGTCAACGCAACGCACGTGTTTGATTGCGAGAATTGTGTAAAATGTCATTTGAAGATAAATTGATAATTGAGGTGCGTAATCGACCAATTCTTTGGGACAAACGCAAAGATGACTACAAAAACCGTCTAAAGAGTGACAGAGAGTGGAGTTTGGTTGCGAGAAGTGTAAATAAAACAAGTGAGTATATTTTCTATTTATTACTTATTTTCTTTACTACATTATTTACGACGAATTTGAGAAATAATTAGTAAAATTCTGTCTTGCAATAATCGCAGCTCTGGAAGTGTTATTATTACGCCTGGTTCTGTTTAATGTCGTCAATGTGTTGTGCCGTCGACGATTTATAAGGTGTTGTCGATCGCTATAATATGTTTTGTCCATATCTATTAAAATATTGTGCAAGAGACAAATTGACATTACAATTTTAATAGCGTTTTCAACCGAGGTCTCTATAGGTTTATAAAGTATTCGAAATTTCGAGGCCATCATTCCAAATGTGCATTCTACACCAACTCTCGTAGCAGATAATTTTTTATTGAATCTTATTTTTGTGACATTTGTCGCTTGCCTTCTTGGATAAGGTCGCATTATAAATGTTTTTAGTGGGAATGCCTCGTCTCCTAAAAACACATAAGGTGCCATAATGTTAGAGTTCGGTAATGGTTCTGCGGGAGGAAGTTGAATATCTCCGTTTTCCAGCTTTAGATAGAAACTTGAATTACTGAGCACACCGCCATCACTGTCTTTTCCATATGCACCTACGTCAATAATTATAAACTTATTTTTTGAATCTGTGACAGCTAACAGTACAATGGAGTTGTACATTTTATAATTGTAGTACATGCTGCCACACTTCGCCGGCTTTTTGACACGAATGTGTTTGCCGTCCAAATTGCCACAACAATGTGGGAATTTATTTTTCATTGAAAAAGATTCTGCTATAGTTTTAAATTCTTCAGTACTGGGAAATTTCATGTGTTTGTTATGCATACTTTTCCAAATAGCAGTACAAACTTTCAACACAATGCTTGCTATGGCTGTTTTTGAAATACGGAAAGGTACTGATAATTTCCGGAAAGATGTTCCTGTTGTTAGGTACCTGTAAAAAGAGAAATATTTTTATTTTATTATAATGTAATATTTAAAATAAATTATTTTGTATTCAACCTAGGTTGCTTATATAGAGAAAAGTTATTTTTATATTCTTATCACATTAATATTTTTATGATTGTTATAGAAGCCGACGTCAAAAACAAGTGGAAAAATTTGAGAGACGTCTTCATGAAGGAAGCCAAGAAAGTACGTCGTCCTCGATCGGGTGACCCAGGCAGTCCTAATAGCGATGAGACTTATATAGGCAAATGGTGTTATTTTAAGGAACTATCTTTTTTAAAAGATATAGTGAAACCTAGGCACACCCAAAGCAACTTTCAGGATTTAAATGCCAGATCTGATAACAATGAAACTCAAAATTCAGACACGGTTGAGATTCCAGAAATAGATCAAGTTGAAACTCCAGAAATGGATCAAGTTGAGACTCCAGAAATGGATCAAATTGAAGAAGTGGTGGAAAATCAAGAACCTGTTTCGGAATCTGTTAACGCAAGTTCTCTAGCTAGTGGTAATTTGATCCCCCGAAATAGATTCCCTAGGACGACAGACGACAGCGAGTCTGGTTCATCTAGAGCAAGCGAGTTCAGGCAAAGGCAAAGACAGGCAACAAAATCAGAACTGACGCTTTTTCAACAAAAAATGATTGAAGTGGAAAAACAAAAAATACAAGCTTTTAATGAGAAAAACAAAGAACAAGACGATGAAGACATGTTGTTCTTAAAATCATTGGCGCCATATTTCAAGTATTTAACGCCTGTACAAAAACTAAGACTGAAAAGTAAAATTCAAAATTTTATTGCTGATGAAATTAGTCTCACTACCTCTTCAACATCATCTACGCCAATATCGCAATCTATATTACCCTCTCCGATAAACGCGTCATATCATTCAATGTCGTCGGTGCGGAACTACTACGAAAATGATCCCCTACGTCTACACGAGTACGATACTGAGCTATCGTAAATGATTACTAACTTTGCAGTTTGTTTGTTTTTTTTACTTTGAACTTAAATAAACCTTCAATTTAATTTATACCTACGTAATTTGTTTTCCTTTCCTTCAATAAATTAAATTAGTCAGCGAAATTCAAATCCAAAAGACTTGAAATCTCAAATATTTATACAAAGTGCGTAGTTCCCAAATGTTCTGCAGAAATTGGCTGACTGATTTAATTAAAAAAAAATAACAATCAAATCGAAAAGGTACATAGTCAACAGCACATAAGCGTAACACATTATGCGACTTTTATACGCATGATGTAGTGTTAACTGTTCAATTTTTATCAACTTCATCAAATAAAGAGGATTGATTCACATACAAACACTCGATTTTTTTTTGTTTTGATTTTAATATTTTTTTCTTGGATTTCTTTTTCTTGGGTTCCTTTATCGATACTGAGTCTACCCCTAAGCTATGGCACGCAATTACTTTAACACCCTGTATATTTGAACAAGTACCTAGTAAATTATTATAGAAATTACACTCACCTAATCGTCAGCACCAATCTTTCCTCCACACTTATAGGTCTTCTGTAGTTGGTAACAACATGATTGCAATCGTCTCTGATCATATTGCATAGGTAGTCAAATGCTTCTGGTGACATAGACATATAATCATAAAATGCAGACTCATCTTCTCGTAAGTCAAAATATTGATTGTGAAATTCACCACGAATTGGTCTCATTTTTAACAAAGCACTTTGCGTCCCACGTTGTTTTTTTTCATTTCCATCTAAATCCGCACAAAACGTCATCCAAATATTTCCCGACAGCAAAAATTTTGCGTGTCTGACGTCCATGGTTGTTGGTATCGACCGTGCCACTGCCCTAGTCCACGGTCACGCTCGCTCCCGTCGTCAAATCGCGCGAGCGAGATTCGCGTAATCGCCTATTCGCGTTCTATTAGGACACCCAGTTTTTGACGTCGCGCGAACACGCGATAGTCGCATCGCTCGCATCGCGCATTCGCGTTCTATTAGGACAAGACCTTACGCGGCACCGGCATGGTACGCGTTGACTAGGACAGCCGACCGACTCAGACTACAACGAGTCCAGAATGTTGCTCTCCGCACCAGTGTAGGCGCGGGCAGGTATGTCCGCAACGACATAATTGCCCGCAACACAGGTGTGGAGAGCTTGGAAGACCACATTGTGTAGTCCGCCCGTCGTATGTACGATAAGGCGTACAACGGACACCACGCACATCTGAGGGCTTTGGCCCCCCTGCACGCACGTCCGCTAGATTTTGGTAGGCGGTGGAGGGCGCTCCCCCGCGAGATCCCGGGGACTCCGGACTCAGGTAACTGAGGACGGAGCCCCCCACCCCCTCTCTAATTTCTAAATTCTACCTTGATCTCTCTATTTGTGCCCCTATTTGTGTTTATTTTTTTTCTTATTGATAAACTGAACTATGTTAACTCCTTTCCTTTCTCCTTTGATTACTTGTATACCTATAAACTCAATCCTATTTAAAAAAAAAAAAAAACTGTATATATATTGTGTTAGGTTAAGTTAAATTGTAATAAAAACGAAAGGCGACATCCCATGACCCAGGGGTTGTCACCCCTGGAGTTGAAGCCAGGGTAAAGACTCGGGTCTCCTCCCCTTGTGAGGGAGGAGAGGGAAGGTCACACTTTACTCATTTACTCTTTTCACTCCCGTCGTATCCGTGCGCTCGAGTGATCGTGTGTACGTACGCCTCCTCACGCAACCCCCCCCACCTCACGCTTGACAACCGAGGGCTGGTGCGACCCCACCGGTCGTCATGGCCGACGACAGCAGCGCCCCACCCCGCAAACCTCCGGATCGCCGCAAGCGATCGTCCAAGCTGGACAGGGCGACAATGTGCCGGGACTTGTTCGACCCGGAGAAATTCGTGTTGTACCCTCCCGGCCATTTCCACCCAGGCCCAGCGACTATCGCAGCTATTGCAGCTGCCCCCCTCTGCCTCCACGGGCCAAGGGCTCCGCGATAGCGGAACTGGGTTTCCGCATCGCGACGAACCCGGTCTTCACCCCGGAGGCAGAAAGGTGCCCAGGCCGCAGCCGGCAGCCGACAGGAACCGCAGCCGCGCCATGACGACAAAAGGCAGAAAATACTGCCCTTGTCGTCCTCACCCCCGCTGATTTCCACTCCGACGACATCAAGGATCCCAACCCGGAGGGGGGCGTCGACTGCCGCATCCGCGGTGATCCGCCTCCCCCAGCCGGCATCCCCAGGGCGGCTTCACCGAAAGGCGAACTGACGCCCCGAGCTGGGCCACGGCGTTCGATCCGCCGTAAGCCCACACAAACGCAAACCCGCCCACTGAGCGAGGGCAACAAGTCCCGAGTAAGAGGAAGCGCAGAGGCGGAAAGCGCCGCCGGGCCAAGCCCGTTGCGGCCTCCACCCGACGCATCCAGCGGCCGGGTTCAGTTTGACGGGACGCGCCGGGAACCCACTGGAGTTAATCCTTGGGGTCCTGACGGAGTTTTTAGTCACCATCGCGGCAGGAGGCAATCTCCAGGACGCCGCGGTGCGAGGACTGGCATCGCTGAACCGGACCCACAATGGGTAGTACGACCCAACTGAAAGTTTACTGGAATCCCGGAGGGGTCAGGAGTCAGTCCCTGCCCCTCCGCCTTCTCGCCCAAGCACAAGACATCCATGTCATCTTGCTGGGCGAGACAAAATTAGCCCCCCACATCCCCTTTTCCGTGCCCAATTACTTCGTGTATAGACGGGAAGAACTGTCCCCCGCCACCCGGAATGCCTTCCGGGGCACCGCTGCCCTGGTCAGGCGGGACGTCATACACGAAGAAATTGAGCACCTACCCTTTCAGGAGCTGAGAACTACGGGGGTTTGGTCAACGCGGCCGGAGTCGAATTAAAACTCTTCGCCGGCTATAGCCCCCCCTGGCCCCCGTTATTCCCCTACGGATGTCTCAGCTATTTTTAGCTCCCCCACCCCAACCCTTCTAGCCGCTGACCTCAACGCGAAACACCCCGATTGGCGACATTGAACGACAGCGACATAGTCGTACTAGGGCCTGACTCACCGACTCACATACCTACGAACACCCAACATGCCGCTGACGTACTTGACATCGTACTGACAAAAAATATCCTCTGTCCCGTCCAAGTCGAAGTCTTGTACGACTTGGACACCAACGATCTACCTCTTTGAATCACCCTCGCCCTCACAGCCTCTTTCACTGCCCCCCGCCCTTCTGGCATTAAGACAGATTGGGAGGCTTACTCCCAATCTCTAGCCGGCTTGGATGTGGGTCGCCTCAGCTCCCCAGAGGAAGTAGAGCAGGAGGCGGTTCGACTCGCGTCCAGGCTCACCGAGGCCAAGGATGCGGCCTCGAAGCCGGTTACCAGTTCATATCGTCATGATAGCATGACGATATGAATTCTGCGAAATTCATGCGGTGGATGAATGAAAAAATTGTGCCGAATCTACCATCAAATAGCATTGTAGTGATGGATAATGCGTCATACCACTGCACACAGGTAAACAAAGCGCCTACAATTAGCAATAGAAAAGCAGAGCTCCAAGAGTGGCTTACGAAAAATGGTATTGAATTTGACGATTGTTGGACAAAAGCGCAATTATACTTTGAAATCAAAAGACACAAAGGGGACCCTCAGTATGAAATAGAACAAATGTTAAATGAATATGGACATGAGGTTTTGCGTTTACCGGCTTACCACGGTGATTTAAATCCGATCGATAAAGGGCCCCACACATTAACCGGAGTTCGCCGGAGGGTATCAGCCTGTCTGTTAGCCGGAAAAGACCACAGACACACAGTTCCTTTGACGATTTTAATCGACAGTCAAGGCGAACCCAAAGTATGTGCCCCCTTGCCGTCACAGGCCTGCGTCGACAGGTATCGGCCGGACAGTCCGTGATCTCAAGGCCGAATCGAATACGCACTAGCAGGTAGTCGGCCGGCGGCCTTTCGGTCATAACCAAGTGGCAGTTAACCGCCTTCAGTTCTTTGTTTTTCGACATTGCGAAAATTTATAGGCAAAATGGACAGCAAGCCGCAATTTATTACAAGTTTTATAGAATTATACCTAAGTTTCCCATGTTTATGGAAAGTTAAGGATGATTCTTACCACAACAGGAGATTGAAAGACGATGCTTACGCCAAATTATTAGAATATTATCAAACCACAGTACCTTCAGCCACAATTGATACAGTGAAAAGAAAAATTAATAATTTAAAAAGTTCATTCCGAAAAGCATTAAAAAAGGTACGTGTGACTTTTTTACCTATTTGATTTATCCTGCCATATTTTGTAAGTTTTTTGTACACGGGTATTTACGGGGAAGACAGAGCGTGTGCTAGACGGTTGGAAATGCGAGTTTCCAACAAGGTCACCTTGATGGAAATGGATGTTTACAACCCGATGTTTACGAAATATTAAGATAGCACATCGTTTTTTACGTAGTAACATTGTTACGTATCAACAACTATGCACAGCTGGCTGAATCGAACTGCTGACTGTCGTGTGATAGTGTGTACGCCCTAGCCGTTATGTCAGGCAATTGCGGGCACGCGGCATTGCGGTGTGAAACTGTCGACTGCCGCCTGCTAGTGTGTAGACTGAGTGACTGACAGAGCCGTTGTTCGATCATTGCCGGCAGGCAATAATCGCTGAGTGTGTGAGCTATGCAGATCTTGGACGGCAGGCCGCCTGTTAAGACCAGAGACTGCAGGCGGACTGTATTTGTATGGGACCCTTAAGATTTGGGCAATTGTGAAGAGACACATTGCTGAAAAAAATGTCGCTCAAGCTCCTAGCGCAAGTAGGGATATTCCGATTCTAGTAAATATGAGTAGTACTCGATACTTTCGATTCGATACCAAGTATTTATAGCATCGAATCAATCTTGCAATACATACTCGGTATCGAAACAAAAGTACTTGGTATCAAATCGAATCAGCATCACCATTTCAAAAAAATAAAATTTCCGAACGCAACAGACAGAGTGAGAGAGCAAAAGCCCTCTCGCTCGGTTACTGGTTATCAAGTGGCGGCGTGGGTGACGCGTTGTACTTGACTCGCGCCAGGCAAGCCGAACTCGTCCGACTTCGCCCGAACCGAAAGCGAGAGAGACGCCCCGCCCGCCATACGCCATAACCGCCATTTAAGTTTTCATTGTCAACATATTAATTGTGAAAAATGCAAGTGATTGTTTACGAGTAATTTTATTTATTGTAATCGTCGGCTTATTATTCCAATGTTATCATGGCACCACCAAAATCAATAATATGGACACATACCAAAGTAAACGAAACAATTGCGAAATGTAAACATTGTTTTAAGTCTGTGAAGTATTGTGGCAATACGTCCAATTTATTCAAGCATTCTAAAACTCTTGGAATTACTGTGGAAGGCAAATGACAGAAAAAAACAAATAAAGGGACCAACGAAAGGTAGGATCTTAAATTTTTATTTTTTGCGACTGCTTTTCTACAATGTTAAGTAAAAAAGTAGATTAGATCCTTTTTGTACAAAAATTTAGTTTTGTATCCAGCAGTGACACTGTGAACGTCTTTATACTGATAATATGACATGATTTGATACGATTTTCATACGATTTAAACAAAGGTTATGTGTTTCAGTGTTTGTTATTGTTAAGTGGCTGTAGTGTTGGAGTTGGGATTATCGATACTTTGCAGATTATCGATATATCGAGTGTTAATTTTTGTTCTTATGTTTCAGTTCAAAAAATACAATAACGTTGGCCAGCTCAAAGCATTTAATACATTTAATACTTAATACAAAAATTACTGCTCTGTATGTTCTTCTTTATGTTTTGTTATTTTACAACCACACGACAGCGAAAAGAATTTCGGCGGCAATCGGCGACCTCCGATAGCTCCTTTTTACACAAGAAGACCGTCGTATTTTATTAGAAGAACAAAGGAATGTGGAGTTTGCTGGCATCAGGATGGCTGTTGTAGAATTAAGTGGTTAAATACAGCAGCTTACAGAATAATTACATTCAAGGACTCATTAAAGACTTTATCATAATAAAATTATTTTTTATTCAAAAATAATTTACAATAATATTTGAAATTAATTAGGTAATACATACTTAAGATTATTAAAAATTTCATAATCTTAAACAAGGACAGTTTACCTATTTGTGGTGTCTAGCCTAGTCGCGCTGGCAACACTAGCGACATGCTGGCCACACTTGCTTGGACGGCGTGGCCGGGCGGAGGGCATAACCTCGTATAATAATATATTTGTGTTTTAATGGATCTAAAGAATCCCACAAAGTGGCGACTGAGGAGAACGTGAGTAATTTAACTCATTTTACTGAAAAGGAAGGGATAGATGGCATTCCAAAGTAATTATTTTGCAGTTGAAGTTCAAGTTCCAATTCAATAAACAAGGTACGAAACCGACGTTGAACTAACATGTACAGTACGAGGGTACCGTATATTAGATCAAAGTATTACTTACGTAATTGAGATACCTGTTAGAAAAAGATCTAGAAAATTTATCGCTGCATAATAATTTTACCTGCGCCTACCCTAACCTACGAAAAGCTTCTGTGAAAGAAAAGATTTTTACTTTGATCACTATGAAGGTAGAAATGTTTTGAAAATTATTAGCATTAACAATGCTGCCGTAGCCAAAATCGGCCTGGACGACACATCACATCATCATCAACCATATCTGTACGTCTTGACCCACGTCACCAGGTACTACAGTGTATGGAATACCAACTACTGTACCTGTACTGGGTTTGTGCCAAATGTTAAAAGTATTTGGACGTATCTGACCACTTTAGACATCCTCAAAAATCTTTAAGTTGATACTTGGTACTAAGGGATGTGTGAGGATATTTACCGTGCCTGGGAATCAAAGTCTTGAGGCTGTTGCTATTTTACTATTATTTTTATTAGCAATTAGGTGAATGGTTTTTATATCTTTTATACCTACCTATTGCAACTGAAATCTAGACTGAAAAATCAGCACCAGTTGTAAGGGCAATGCAACAAAGTAGCTATACTATTGTTGCGCTGAGCATGAGCCACAGCCTAAAATGAATAAACAATATCTAATATGAAAAATGTTATGTTACAGGCTCCAAATACCGGTCATGTAAATAAAGGCCATGCAATAAGTGTCACCACATCAGAGACGTCGGAAAGGCTATGTAATTAATCTCATCAGAAATGATGTAAAGGCCATGTAATTAATGTCATCAGAGATGATATAAAGGCTATGTATAATGTTATTAAAGATAACCAAAAAGCCATGCAAGAAATATTTCATCAGAGATGGAAAACAAAGCCATGCATTTAATAAATGGTCATCGGAAATGACAAAAATGGCAAAAGAAATGAAAAATCATCAAATGCAAATGCAAATGTGTGTGATCACATGTGACAATATAATAAAAATTAAAGGCCATGAATAATTCATATTTGTTAAATATGCATCGGAAACTGGATCACAAACATACTTAATAACACTTAGCTTTTGAGTGTTTTAGATGAAATGAAATTTATTTATTTAAAATCGTTAACAAACATTACAGTATTTTATTAAATTGGGTTTATGTTAAACATTTGCGATATTTCCTGTTCGAACAACATTTGTACCCAAACTAGAATAACCCTGTGTTATAGTATACCAATGCCAGGTGTGGCAGGCAAAACACAGGAAGATTATTGGGTATTATCTCGATTTCCGTTTCATTTGTAACATACTATATACTTACCATTATCATTATAATTAATCTACTGGGTGGGTATAATCTACCTCGTTGATTATTCGTAGTGATTGCTTTACTGTCAAAAGTTTATGTGTGTTGTGAATTTCACAATTTATAATAATATTACCGCATCTTTAGAAAGAAATAAAAATATTTGTTCCGTAATAATATAGAATATCAAACAACCTCCCATTATTAAAATGTGAGTAGGTATTATGTAACAAGAAATTAAGAAGAAACTTAACCTACACAAACACGGCAATGCAACTGTTAACAGTTGATAACGCCACGAATATGCATAAATATGCACGAATACATAATATAATTAAATGCCTTGACAATTTATTCTAATTATGTTATTATAACTCTGCTAATATAATATATCGCACCCCTAGAACAAGACAGCGCTAAGTCGAAAAACTACTTTTTTCAGAATCGACGAAAAACTGTTATCTGATTTTGTATCGAAGTTATTGACAAAATCTTGAAGGTTTCATGTAACGTATCCGATGTGAATCAATATGATATTGTTTATTCCCCATAACAAAGGTCGAGCACGCGATAAAATGTATTTTTCGTTTTAACTCTCTATTGTCTAATAATCTCATGAAATAAAAATGAACTATTTTGGGATACGTCTTTTTTGTTGAATGATTCTGAAATAGTCCTCTATTATTTGACCACCTAATTATTAGTATAGGTTAAGTTTAAATTTACAATAAGGACCTATTTGATTTGTTTTCAGGAAATTTTCCTGTTGTTAGTAATGAAAAAGAAAAAAAATACGAAAATCAGCATTTTTATTAAAGTTTGTTTAACAAAACCAACACCATCATCCAAGAACCGCACCTAGTGTGCACGAAATAAAAAAAACAATCTAGAAAAGTAAAACAGAGTTAACACAATTATTAAGGGAAGGAAACACTAAGTTTAACCACACGATAAGTAGATACTACATACTACTGTCTTTAAGTCTAAGATGACACTGAAAACTTAGTTAAACTTTTACACTTAAAACTTTTTATTCAGTTCAGTACCATCTTTTCTTAAAATTAGTGTTTTGGTAACTCTTAGATATCCTGTGTTTCATAAATAACAAGTCTTCTACAATGACATAAAATATTAAACAAGTTTAATGCTCTCAAAAAATGAATTAACATAATTACCAGGTTTTTTTTTATTATTATTAACTCCATTATGTCTCTTTTTTTATTTAGAGCCAGAGTTTGTTTTCTGTGTAGGTATGCTTTAACAACAAGGGAGAAAAACCTTGATCTTTGTAGCGTCTTGTACGATGTCGAACGCACTCTTTATTAAAGTTGTTGTCATCGAATGAGGTTTTTCCCTTTTTTTTATTCTTTTTCATTACGTTTCTATTTTCTGACGAAATCCTTTCTGATTCTGCAACGACTAATGCTTCAGCCGCTGGTGCAATGACTGATGCCGCCACATTGGCAAGTTCAGCATCATTTTCATAATTGATTTCTTGGACAGTTGGTTCTCTATGATTGCGCCAATTGCCTTTTCTAGCATCTGCAGGCCCCGACTCTTCATCATCTGCCATAAAATGAGTGAAAACTAAATTAATTCAGAAATAGAGCATTATCTGAAAAAAATGTTTTATTTTGTCCTATTTAATAAGAAAAATACTGATTTAAAATATTTTTCTTTTAATATACAACTATAGTAAGAATTAAAAGTTATCGGAATTCATTTAATACGATTTTTGAATAAACTATGGCATATTTAAAATGTGCCATCAATAGAGCGCTATTTAAGAAATTTCAATTAAATCAAACAATACGGAACTATTTTGGAATAATAAAAAAATACTAACATACCTTCGTCAATAATACTGCCGTATTTCGGAATACTAGTAAAACGCCAACCAGGAAAATTCTCCAACACGGGATTATCACTAAATAACTCGCAGAAATTGTTTCAATAACTTTAACAACACTAGATTATTCCTAAATAATTTGGCTTTGCGTAAGCACAATATGGTTTCTTAAGACGGCGGCAATATTGCAACTAGACATACATTCGTGTTCGTGGTATGATCTTTTACTCATTAATTCACTAAGAGCGACGTACAGTGCCATTTCTTGAGCGTCTTTGCGAATATAAATAAGCCGGTTTTAGTGGTATACGCGTCAAAACTTTGCGGATTCAAATATGCAATAAAAACAATTTTGAGATTTTTCGACATAATTCCGTCTTGTTCTAGGGGTGCGATATGTAAGACAGACCATCATCATTTACAGCAAACAAGGCGGTAAAACCCACTCGGGTACGAACACTCCAAAAATCGACCGACCTGCTTGGTAGCTATTATAAATACTTACTATATAGGTACTTATACTATCAATAGAATGGTAATCATAACTGCATATTTTGTTCAGAGATTTTTGAGCTACCTACCTACATTGTAGAACACTATATAAATTCAAAACAGCTATACGTAAATCAAACTGTTTAAAAAGTGGTTGATCTATTTAAAGAAACGTCGACAGCATTTACGAAAATAAAATAAAGGTTATTTATTTTCTAAAAAATAATAATTACAGGAATGATGGAAACAAAAGCAGAAATTGTGTTAGTAGGAGTTTGCATTCTGTAGCTACAGCAGCAAAAGAGACTTGTGCCTATGTTCAAACATGGTGTATGGATGGAACATCCACGTAAAAAGTAAAATTATTGTACCGATGCCTATATACTTAGGTAGAGACAGTCATACCTCACTTATATTCTTGTATTTCCTGGATGATTGATAGAGAATGCTATTAGCATCAATTTTATGTGTGAAAGTAAGTATTAAATAACCTATCTGCTTATCACAAGCCAATAGAACATTCAACCTGCATACCTTGGTATTTATTACTAAGTGAACTAAATGAAGATTTATAATAGACATTAATATAATAATCAAGTAAACAAAAGGAAAAGAATTACATTGGTTCAACTAAACTTGACAAAGTACAGTTTAAAAACTGGTTTTGAATAGAAATAAAATAACAGTAATACATAACAATTAAAAATAAATGTTTGAGCAACATTTTGATAGAAATTGGTATTTACTGATAATGGAGAAAAAGTACTTTTTATCTCTACTAAAACTTAACTTTGGCCTTGCACACAGCTCTTAATGTGTCACTAAGTAAGTTTTTCAATGTGTTGTAAGATTTTGATAATGTTGATAAAATCTACTGGTCACTCAGGACTGGTAGTGAGCAACTGTAAAAAGAACGTACTGACTTATAAAAGTTACTAGACTCTTTGAAGGCATGAGACATCTAATGAACAAGCTGAATATATCAAAGTGTGTCTTCTTCTGGTAAGGATTCTACCAAAAGCTATATCAACTGTATTAATGAATTGGACCTATATTCACCTTGAGTGTGTTTTAGGTACTATCTAAAATACTTCATATTTGCCGGCTGCAGTAGGGGCGATGGAACCTGACCTTAGTATAATCTATTTGATACTGCCATGGATACCTAATGAAAGTTATACATAGCCTAGAGAACATTATCAATTGGATTGGTGGTAGATTTAGTCAATTCTTATACCTACATACCCCTAGTCCCTAGCTGTTCTAAAGGTCCTGTATAAACTTGTAAATTTTGGTGTACCTGCCTATCTGGAAAATGGGGGGTATCTGAGTAACAGAATCAATCAGTGATTACATACTTCAATGGGTTAGGTAAATTGATAATTGGGTAATTAGAGACTGCTTCAAAGTATGATCGATTGTATCCGCACGGATCTTGGATCAGACCGGTGGATTGACCTCTTCTTGATGTTATGTACCTATTCCGGCAAGAACTAGATTATGCTAATCAACACAAATCAAACGCTAAGAGCTGAGTTGTTCTGCCCATGGAGGTAAATGTTCTGCCTGTTGAATTCTTCTTCTTCTCTCAATTTATGGCTCCTGTCCGTCATATGACAATCATGCCAGTGTCAAGTGATTTGTATTGAATACTTTTTAGTCAAGTCAGTCCATAGTCAAGTGGGCCATCATTTGTTTCGAAGAAAATGGTAGCGGTTTTCTTCAAAACATTAGAAACATTTTCGGTCAAATCAGGATATCATATACTTATACAGACACTTTCATTCCAAATGCTTAAACTTTGTGCTAAGACCTCAAGTAATGTTGGTTAAAATGCCACCGAAATTACACAACACAACTCAAAATAACACTAGAAAAACCTTAGACGCAGATGAGAAAAATAATTAAAATGAAAAAGCTATGTTGCTTCCCAAATTGTCAGAAAACGAATCGCCTGTTGAATTGAATTGAGCTATGAAGAAACTACTAGGAACCAAGTTAGGCTAAATTGTTCTTTCAGCTTACTAAATAGGTTACATTCAAATTTGAAAACGACTGACAAAATCAATGTTATGATAATGATATTATTCTATTTCTATATAAAATCTGTTGTGCTTCAGACAAGATTTATGAGTTATGAAGAATTATGCTTTTATTCTTATAGAAATATCCTTCTACTAATACGATGAATTTGAAATCTATTCGTTCAATTATTAAATATGTAAATGTACCTACAAAAATGTTCATGTTAATATTAACAATTAAAGCATCTTTCATGCTGATACAATGTAAGAACTTTTAGATTTAAACCAGCAAATAAAAGTAACAAGAGGTGAAATCGGCATGATTTCTATATGATGTCTCACCCAACTATTTTAACTAGTTTCCTTTTAGTATAGTTTATTGAATATGAATTGTAAAATTCAATCAAAGAGCACGAATGGATTGCCTTGACCACAGATAAACAAATATTATAGTGCCTTGACTAACCTGTAAGTTCTACCAGTAGTTTAACTTTTTGAAATTTTAAAATTCCATATGTTAATCAATGTTCAATACTAAAGGCCGCAAATTAATAGAATGGAACGAACGGACGGAACGTTCAACATTTTGAATCGGTCAAATTTTATTCTATTACCTGGTATTAGTTTAAGGTTAAGGATTTAAAAAAAAAGAAAGATAAGGGGAAGGAATATAGGTAGTGATAGTAAGAAGAAAGAGTTAATCAGTTATTATTTATAATACCTATAACTATTCCAAAATATTTGAAAATGTTAGTGTTGACTTAAAATGTTGTACCTATACTATAACTGTTATACAAACTAATTTTACTATTTATTTCATCGTGTTTAATCTTTGTTCAACCTATGCTACATTTCCAATAATTTAGGTATGTACTACATAATACAATATGTATTGAATATGGGTAAGTAAATAAGGAAATCAATGGTGACAATACAATCTAAAATGTAAGTAATAAATAATAGCGTTTGCAAAGAGCTACAAATGCTCCATTGCATCATGTGTGTTT
The DNA here is from genome assembly GCA_932294275.1 of Chloroclysta siterata. Classification (NCBI taxonomy): domain Eukaryota; kingdom Metazoa; phylum Arthropoda; class Insecta; order Lepidoptera; family Geometridae; genus Chloroclysta; species Chloroclysta siterata. Next base: position 4,006,368 of record OW028595.1, on the reverse strand, counting down.
TATACATTTTTGTGTACCTGTATAAGTTGTGGTTTGCTTTGTTTATAAATGTGTTATATACAAAGTATAATAATATAAAGTATAAACTAATCCATAACTATTAAACTGTGCCTTATACTTTCATGATTACTGACTCTTTTACAAATATGCTTTACTGTAAGTGTTCTGAAATTTGTAAATTTTAATAAAGATGAGGATGTGGTGTCTAGCCTAGTCGCGCTGGCAACACTAGCGACATGCTGGGCACACTGGCTTGGACGGCGTGGCCGGGCGGAGGGCATAACCTCGTATAATAATATATTTGTGTTTTAATGGATCTAAAGAATCCCACACTATTACTTATTATTATCATTATGAGCCTGTGGTGTCCCAATGCAAGTCAAATGCCTCCCTTTTTATTACTAAATAAAAATACTTTTCAAAGAGAGTGCACTTCTACAAAGTATTAAGCTTCTTCCCAATAATTGCACTACTCTGTCCCCTCCTCAAAGCATCTCTAGCACTTCGAACAATTACAAAACTTAACAGCCACGCCGTTGACGCCAAATACAATCATATCAATAATAATTTAAATGTAGCGCGTTTATTTGAATGTCACGATGTAAATGCCTTGGTGAAATTATTATTTATAAACGCTCGATTCGAGCACCGCGAATACAGTATACATCGATTAACTGTTCTCAATATTAACGAAACCACACCCTCTACAGTGGTGGTTTCGACGATTGCAAACGTTACAAATGACCCTAAATTTACGAAATTAGAACCGGTTGTGGTAATATAAAAAATGCCGCTAAATACGGCTTTAAAAAGAAAAATAATCGAAAACGACTCAAAATTTAACATAAAAAGCCGGTGGTCGTCTTTGAAACAATAGCTGCAAATCCACGGATAATTAAAAAACAATCGGCTGGAAGACCCAAAAAGCAATCCCGCCAATAATCAGACAAATGCAAGTTCTTATTTAAAAGCCGTTCAAAATTACAATAGATAACATCCGGAAATAAAACTAACAATCCGTCGCTTGGTACACGAGTGTGTCAGAATATGGTCTGGAAGAGAAACTTTTATGTCAATGTCAAATGAATGACATGACAACCTTAGATCTTATTTTAGAACAGAGAATGATAACCGTCGTTTCCGAACTAAATATTTCGATTGTGATCAAAATAAGTAAATGAGCCATATTTTTCGTTACAATATAAACTGTAAATAACAGTTTAGTATAAAATAGCGTTTACAAGTAACATTACGCATTATTATGATACATCAAGACATTAAGTATAAAAATGACTACACTCCTTCGTTTGTTGTTGTATTGTTAACGTATTATTTATGTGTTATTTATATTCTAAGATAATGATTAATTGATAAGAAAATTGTGTAATTCATCTCGTAACTTTTAAAAAGGTTCTGCCTCAGCAAATTATGTTATAATAACTTAGATTGAGAGATAATTGTAACAACGACCGTGATTGGTCCAAACACAAATAGAGGAATTACTAGCTTATTTAGAAAGATTATGTAATGTAAATACTTTCATGAATCTTCAGTTTGGTTTCAAAAGAGTTGTACAACATCAAATGTTGTTATTATTGCTGATGTGTAAAGATATTTTGAGCTAAATGCTTCGTTGTTTGTGATTGGTCGAAGATCATACAATGCCCGGAGGGTATAAATATTATTGTCAAATAATCAAGAGGGACAGTTTTAATTTGTGTGAAGACGACATAGTACCTACGACACTGGTGGTTGGGAACCATTCAGATATAGGACCGTACCTATATACGATACAGTACCGATAACTAGTTTCTACAGTAAAAGTGTAACTACAGATCCTGTTAACAAGTTAAGTACCTAATTGTGTTACTTTATTTTCTTTATGTAACTTGTGGGTTTTCTTACGATTTGTGTGTACCTATTTGATATCCTTAGATTTACCCCTATTTTTAGATTCTAAATCTTGCTGCTAACCTTTGTGGAAAATTTAATATACTATGGTAAAATGTTTTATATTTCTTTACTTTCATATCCCTGGTGTTCCTTCATTCCGTCAGCTAGGTATCATGTTAGATAATCAGTTATTAGGGTGCAGTAGTTTCAATAGTAGTTATGTTAGATAGGAGTTTCTATGATGGCACAAAACTTAGTGCACTTTTAGGTAATTTATTTGAGTATATAACTAGAGCTCTATATACATTTTGACAAGTGCAAGCCCCTCTGTCAACAGAGACTCTGTGGCCCGTTATTCAATATCTAACCCAATCATCAATCGTCAATCAGTCAATCGGTATGCGGAATCTCACCTGGAGGTGCACCGGGAATCAGTACTCACAAATTCACAATCGCACCCTGACGTTAATAGAGTTGCCAATCAACGCCACAATGCTGTTCGCAATATTGAGCCAAATTTTTTGAAATTCTAACAATTTAATAGCAGTTAAAAGTGGCGACGAATTAAATACGGTAAATATGTACCTCTATAGTTTACGTAAACCATCACTAAAAGCCGATGACGTTCATAAGGGCCCCCGCGCACTAGGCAGCCTGGCTGCGCAGCCAGGCTGCGGCAGCCAGTCAAACATATGACGTTGGTAGGGAGCCCACGCACTAGGCAGCCACGAAATCTCGGCTGCGGCAGCCAATGAAACGCGCCTATATGCACGGCAGCCAGCTGGCTGCGCGCAGCCAGAACGTGTGTAGGCGAATGTATGTGGCTGCGGTCAGTCTCCGCGCACTAGTTGTAGCAGCCAGACGTATTTTGCGTTCCGAACTTTGATAAGATGACTTTCGATACAGAGAAATTTATTCGGGAAATTGAAAGCCGTAAAGCAATTTGGGATATACCATCGGAAGAATACAGTGATCGGGATTTAAAGAAAAGAAGATGGGAAGAAATCACGAACCTAATGTGCTCGGAAAGTTTATCAGAAAATGTCAAAAAAGAATTTGGTAAGCATGTATTTTTATTATCTGGATTATACAGTATAATACAGGGTGATTCTGCAACACCAATCAATATTTTTGTAAAGTATCGCAGAATAACTATGTATTCGTTATTGTTCTTTTTTGGTACTTAACTAGGTATTTTCACTTCAATGTTTTATTTAGATAAATAGGTAGGCACTATTCTAATGCATATCTGTTTTGCAATTCTAACGGATTTGCATTAATAAAATAATCCGCAAATAAATCCCTATAGGATGCTGATGATCGGCTTCCTCTATTTGTGGGTCCACCGGTTATTTCCAGTTCTGGTGGAACGTACAGTGTGTCTTGAAACCTATACCCGTCTCTTTCGCGCACGTAGTTATGTAAGACACAGCAAGCTTGTACTATGGCTATTGCAAGTTCCTGTCGGACATCTAGTGGGCGGTGAAAAATTCTCCATTTGTTGGCTAATATCCCAAACGTGCATTCTATGTACCGCCTTGCCCGAGACAGTCTATAGTTGAAGATTCTTTTCTCCGCTGTTAAACTCCTACCTCCATAGGGTCTCATTAAATTTTCACATAAGCCAAATGCCTCATCCCCCACTATGACGTATGGCATCGGTACTCCATTATTTGATATGGGGCGCTTCTCCGGAATTTGTAAATCTTCGTTGACAAGTTTTTGATACAAAATGGATTTTTTATATATCGATGAGTCACTACATTTTCCATAAGCCCCAACATCTATATATGTGAATTTGTAATCTGCATCGCATACAGCAAGTAAAACGATAAAAAAATAATTTTTATAATTATAGTACAGTGACCCTGAATCGCTGGGTTTTATCACTCTTATATGCTTGCCATCGATGGCACCAACGCAATTGGGATAATTTGCATTTTCATTGAAACCTTTTGCTATTTCAAGCCACCTCTCTTCATTTAATTCTGGAAACGATGACTGTCTCATATTCTCCCAAATCGCCATACAAACTTCATGTATGATATCTCGGACAGTTGTATTTCCAATCCGATAACTCAATTCAATTCCATTAAAGAACATCCTGTAGCAAGATATCTGTAACAAAGAACAAATATAATTTTCAGGTAAATCTCTACAGAGCAAGTGGAAGAACATCAGGACTAGTTACAGCAGGGAAGTAAAACGCAGAGCTGGTATTAAAAGTGGATCAGCAGCTTCGCGTAAGAGTCCATACGTATATTTCGAACAACTTCATTTTCTTCGGCCTACCGTGGTAATTAATGAAACTCAAAATAGCATGGATGAAACACGCACTGCCGAAACCAACGCTAGCAGCGGTAGTACTCAAGGTGAACGACCTGTTTCCAAAAAGAAGAAGACAAGTGACGACGATAATTTGGTGCAGGTATTAAGGGAAAGTATTGTAATGAGAGAAGAGCGTGAAAGACAGCAAGAGTCTGATTCAGATAGACTGTTTATACTTTCACTTCTAGATGATTTTAAAAACATCCCGAGACATCGTAAGCTTTCTACAAAAATGGAGTTAATTGAAGTTATAAAAAGAGCTCAAATGCAAACTCACGATTCCGAATTTAGTCCGTTTCGCCAACGTAATGTTGATTATGAACCAGGGGCATCGGCCGCCAGATCATATAGACCACAAACATCGTTCAGTGGACAATATCGCCATGGTCAAGGATACTCGACTGAATATGGACCGGAAACCACAAGCAGTGGGCAGTATCGCTATGGATACTCGACACACTCGAATTATAGACCAGAAGCCTCGACCACTGAAGGCCGCCGTGGGTATTCTACGGCTGTTCCAGACAGGCAAGATAATACTGATGCGTTATCACCAACTGACACAAATGCAACAGATGTGTCTCAGGGTTCTGAATTACTAGAATTATTTACTACACAGGACAACTTGAACTAGGTAATTCATTACCATACATGTAAGAAATAAATACCTAATAAATGTTAAGAGACTGATTAACAATATCTTTCATTTTCGTACTCACCTCAAAGTTATCACCAGTTTTTCTTCAGATTTTATACAAGCTCGCATAGGAGTATCAATGCCATTGATTGAATTTCGTATTTTTTCCAAAAGGTTATCAAACGATTGCACTGACATCCTCGTGTAGTTAAAAAACCGGTCTGGGAATGCGCGAATTTCTTTGAAATAGGTTTGGAATAAGCCTTTTGAGTGTCTTTCTAGAAAAAGAGGATGAATCCAGTATCTTTTCTTTATTTTGCGTTTTTTACGAGATAGGTAAGCAATAATTATAAGTTCTTCCACGTCCATATTGCTCGACGGAAGGATCTAGACTAGTCGTTGATTGGCTGTTATAACTGGCTGCGCAAATATTCTGGCTGCCGCAGCCTGGCTGCGCAGCCAGGCTGCCTAGTGCGCGGGGGCCCTAAGTGTTTGCACTGTGACACGTGTTTGTTTATCGAAGAAAAAACGCGAACCCATTAGTGTTGTGGCAGAGGGTCTTACAACGTACTAAACTTTCCCCCACTGACAGAAAGTTTCTATAACAGTCCGACTTTCTATAATCGCCTTCTCGCTTATAATAACTTGTTTGCCTTCAGTGCGTTAGGAGTCACTCATGGTTTCCAACACCCCGATACCGGACTGGTAGAATATAACGCGATGGGCGTTTTAGATTTGGGGTACACGGACACCATTAACCCCATCAGGCTTTACATCGAAGACAATGATGAACGTCAGCGACTTGCAGAAGGTCAACGTTTAGATAGGCAAACTGTTGTCAAAATAACTTATTTCTTACATCAAGACCCTTAATAAGGCCAGGGGATATTATTTCCCACCACGACTACATTAAAAAATATGTTCTTTTTTACATGACAGGTAATTAATAGAATGAACGCAATTAAATATCCTTTGTACTGGCGATCGGTCAGGCCCTGACTGCCTTCAAAATTCACGCATCTACGCATCGGCCGGTTCACGGCCGATCGCACAGTCTCAGTTTTTGTACGAAATTGACGGCATTAACCTATAGCTGCACTTCTCTAACCTAGTCACTGGCATCGTTGAAGAATAGAGACAGGTAGCAAATGTTCATAAAAATACGGCCAAAGGAGAAAAAGTTCACAAGTTCATTCGATTTACGAGCACTTTCGCGGCCGGTTATCGTGTAACAAGTTTGTGTTTTGTTGCTGGTTTACAGGGTAAAAAGTGAATTATTTTGTTGTTGGTGCTATAGTAACGATGAACAGGTAAGTTTTTAATGTTTTTACATTCATTGGTTTCGGTTTTGATAAATTTTTCATTCAAAACCTTGCTAATTTCATCAGCCACCAAATTTTTTTTTCTGCGAAGTTCTCCAACAAAATTCCTTTGTTTTGACTTAAAATCTTACTGTCCTTACTAAAAAACCAGTGGAATAGGTCAACAATACATATTTTTATGTTATTTAAGTGTTATATTGTTAAAATGTAATTAGGTTTCTTCAAAATAGTGAAATAAATACTAGCATTCCATACATGAGCCAGGAGCGGGCCGTTCCGCAGTCCGAGAAACGCGGTCAAGGTCAATATAGCGACCATTTTGGCGGATTTCAATAGGAATGGATGTGGCATTTCAGTATGTATATTTCAGTGTGTATAATCATCATCATCATTTCGATTTTAATGTTGTTATTTATGTTTTGGTAATTATGTAACCCAGATACAATTAGGTACGTAATTATAACTTCGAATAATCATCATCATCATTTCGATTTTAATGTTTCAATTTTTTTTAATTTTTTATTAATTATGGTGGTGGTACTAACTAGTTAGGCGCGTAGGTAATTATAACTTTGGATAATCATCGTCATCATTCCGATTTTGATGTTTCTTTTTTTATTTTGTTTTATTAATTATGTAACTACTAATTAGGTAGGTACATAATTATTACTTTGGATAATCATCATCATTATTTCGATTTTAATGTTTTTTGTATGTTTTAGTAATTATGTACCTAACTAATAGGTAGGTACGTAACTAAACTTTGGATAGACAGTCACATGCAAAAGTGCTATCATATTTTTTTTGTACTAATTTGCCTTCTTTAAAGTAGGTATTTTCTTGATTTATTTTTGTATTGAATATGTACGGCCTGTACTTATTGTTTTGTTTGCATGGTTTAGTGAAAGACGACGTGTTCGCACACGAGGAGGACGTTCTCGGCCTAGCCGAGGACGCGGTGTTGGTATCAGAGGTGGTGGTGGTGGTGGTACTGGTAGAAGGCCTATAGCACTAGAAGGGTAAATTAAGTTCTTTATGGTCCATTTTTTAGATAAATACCGCCAAAAATTATAATTAATGATGCTTTATACCATATGTCCACAATTTTTAGTGTCAGTATAATAAGGGTGGAAGACTTACCCCAAGGGCAGCCTCTGGAGCGCGCTCTTACAATTAGAAATAGACGTCGCTGGGATCCAACAGAGGCAGTTCTAGCACCTGAGGGCCCCGTGCCATCGCCCGTACTGTAAGTTCTTTTTTATTATTCATTCTAAGCAGAAGGAAAATTTCTTCGATCGCATTGATACATTCTGTAATTTTAGATTCCTGGAATGTTCCTCTGAGGCGCAGGAAGGGATGGAGGTTGAAAATGCATCCCCAGCACCGACATCCGTGACGTAAGTATAAAAATTGCAATTTATTCACAAGTTTTTTTAGTGCATTTAAATATAATCTAATAAAAGCTGTTGTTTTAGTGTCCTCGAATATTGTGCAGATGTACAAGCTGCCAGCACATCCTCAGCTCCAATATCTGAGCCGTAAGTATAAAACTGCTATTTATTTACAAGTTTATTTATTTTTAGCGCATTTAAATATAAACTAATTTATGCTGTTGTTTTAGTGTCCTCGAATATTGTGCAGATGCACAAGCTGGCAGCACATCCTCAGCTCCAATATCCGTGCCGTAAGTATAAAATTGCTATTTATTTACAAGTTTAATTTCTTTGGTGCATTTAGATATAAACTAATCAAACACAAATCTTGTTGTAGATTCATTCACACCAGACCACTACGCGACTCGGATATTTTTGATGTCCTGCATGCTGGTATGTAGATATTTCAATTCATTATCATATCTAATCTTTTGTTTTCAATTTCACGCCAAATTAAAAAAAAAAATGATTTTACAGGAAGCGATGAGGAATCTAGCGACAGTGATGATGACGAAATTGTAGTAGCTGTGCCAGTACCGAGGGCAGCTCGCGTTTTGCTGGAGACGCCGGAGGATGAAGAACTGGACCCACCAATGATCGATCAACCAACTATCGATCACATATCTCCTGCTGAACATTTTCCGAAATCCTTTTATGATTTTGAATGGAGACCGTTTCCGAATCCTCCAATTCAACCTGAATTGAGGAGAGAATCGTTCTCAAACAGTAATTGTGGACCCACAGTTCCATTGGCAGATCCATATGACATATTTATTGCCATGTGGGATCTTCCATTTATGGAACACATCGCCTCAGAAACGAATACCTACGCGCAGCAATACGCTGACAAAATGATAAATGACGGCAGCCTCCAACCTAGAAGCCGGATTTGCGAGTGGAAGGAAACAAACACAGACGAGTTGTATGTTTACTTCGCGATAATGCTCGCAATGGGGTCTGTCGTCAGAAGTCGTATGGAAGAGTATTGGTGCAGCATAGGAAACGTATTCTCAACACCCGGGTTCCGCGCACACATGAGCCTTAGGAGGTTCCAGCTGTTGAACAAGTGCTTGCACTTCGCCAACAGCTGCAATCTGGTAGGGCGGAATCTGGACGCTTCTGGGGCGAAATTGTTCAAGATCCAACCTGTGATAACGCACTTAAACAATAAATTCTCGTCTATGTACAATCTGAAGCAAAATATTGCTTTAGATGAATCTTTGCTGCAGTGGAAAGGTTGGTTGTCAATTAACCAATTCATCCCCAACAAGGCAGCACACGTTGGCATAAAATCGTACGAGATATGTGAATCGCAGAGTGGGTATTTGTGGCGATTTGAAGTACATGCCCACCAAAGAGCAGATTCTACAACATTAAATTCACCTAGTGACCCCATGGCAGCATACACGCCCACTCTCGTCCTCAGGCTGGTCCAAAATCTGGAACATCGTGGACACACCCTCTGGATGGATAATTTTTATAATAGCCCGGCCCTCGCTCGCAAATTGAAAACCCTTGGTTTTGACTGCGTCGGAACGTTACGAACCAATCGGCAATATGTGCCGGTTGAGTTAACGAACCTGACCAAAAGAAATATGCGTCCCGGTGAGTTGGCGGGGTACACCTCAGGTGATGTGGATCTCATGGTATGGAGAGATCAGAACCGTGTGGCGACGATTTCTACATACCACGGGAACTCCATCTCCACCGAGGCAGATGGTACCTCAAAGCCCATACTCATCCGAGACTACAATGTCTGCATGGGGGGTGTGGACAAAAAAGACCAGATGCTCGCGACATATCCCATCGAGCGCAAGAGGACGAGAGTGTGGTACAAAAAACTTTTCCGACGCTTGTTGAACGTTTCCGTATTGAATTCTTATATTATTCACAAATCCCAAAATATCTCTCACATGTCCCGACATTTGACCCACCGCGAATTTCGCACTAAATTAGTTTTGACCCTCCTCTCGAAACATTCGCACCCCTGCCCCCCCACAACATACACAAACGTTTATGAGGTTAAAACGCACTACCCAGGCGAAAACCCTTTTGTCCCGAGTGGCAATAGCCGACAACGCAGGGTATGTGTAGTGTGCCATAAGCGCACATCGACGCATTGTGCAGGTTGCGGCAAAAAGCCGGTTTGCATAATTGGTTGCTTTAGATCTCTTCACCCTTAGATTTTACAGACGGACAGACAAACAGACTTTCAGATAGACGGACAGACTGACATATTTCACCATAAATACCCAATCTGAGATTCACAAAATGCTCATAGCACAGTTACGATGTCATGGTCATCTGCGGCCAACAACATAATCCATTCGATTTTTATAATTTTTTTGCTTACATTTTTGCTTGATTGTTTAAGTGCGTTACAACCGCTGCCATCTTATTTTAAATACATTGAAATCCTGTGTAGAGCTTTTATTACTTGAGATAACTTTTATATTTCTGATTTCAATAACTTTATTTATTTAGGTTTACAGAACTAAGTTTTATATTTTAATTGTTATATTAAAAAAAATATTCAGATGTCAAGATCCATACTTGAATCAAACACATATAACACAATACACACAAATTAATACAAAAATAATAATAACACACATTTTTCAAATCGTATTTTTTTGTTTTGCATTCAGCCAGTACTAATTCTAGCGAATATTTAATAAATTTTCCGCAAACTGTGTCCCATTCCCATGATTTAAATCGAACCAGAAAAAAAATATTGCAATGTAGAAAAAAAAATTGTGATTTGATGATACTGATGATTATTATTGATTTCTCGTTAGGTATTTTTTTTTCAACAGCTAAACTCTAAAGTACGAACAGAACAAATCGACGAACATATTAAAATGCCACATCCAGTTTCGTTGGTTGATCCTTGGCACTGTTATCATAGAAAATTGCAAGTTTTTGAAAGTTTTGATTGTTGAATTTATAAATGTTTTTGTATGGTAATAGGTTATTTTTTTATCATGAATCTTTTGTAAATATATTCATGTTTTTGGATATCAATGTTTTTTTCTAACTCATTGAACCTACTTTGTACTACATCACATAAATTCCAAGTGTGTATTTGGTGGTGATTTTCAAGAAGTCTGGTATTAATTTCACACATCGTAAATAATATGCTAGTGATGTGAGAACCTTTGTTTGAACAGAGTTTAAGAACTACTCTTGTGACTTAAGCTATTAAATAGGCCACTTGACTTTCGTGGAATTTATAAAAAATCTTAGAAGTTGATACTCTTCACAGCTGTGCGCTAGGGTAGCCGATAACGAACCTTTTTTTGTGACTAGTTTTTTTTGGAAAAAATGTGTGGGAATTTCGTTTTTATTGATTTTAATTTAACATAGTGTCTTTATATTTGTAAATAAAATATATATTTGATTAAAAAATCTTTTTATTTTTAATTTTTAGGGATTTTCGGACATAAAACAGTAAACCATCCGTTTTCTAAATCTTTGACTTCGAGTAGCGAAGTGTACATTTGTAAACAAGTAATAATTATTATTCAATTAGTTAGAATATTTCAAGCTGATTTCAAATAGGTATAATAATACATAGTTACAGTAGAAAAATAGAAGAGAATCATCATTCATTTACAAAGCGGCATGCGCGCGCCGACCTCTAACGAAGGTACCGCGCACATCCGCCATTTTTCGCGCGTCGTGCTTCGCAGATAAGGGGATATACTACTTTTGAGAAGAATTTAGAATTTTTAACTGGCAACACTTTTTCAAAACATGCTACCTGGTGTATGTCAATGTCAAACTTCAGTGGCGTGAAAAAGTGAGCGGATAACGGTCGATTTTGGGGTACCGTAAAATGGGGTATTTTGGATATGGTGAGGTTATTTGGAATAACAAAAATAAAAGATTTGATCGCGTGTATTTTTTTATCTGTTAATGGTAGGAATATTTTTTCGGCACCTGGCAACACAACAACTATTTGTCAATGTCAAATTAAAATTTTGGAGGTTAGTTTATCATTTCACGTGGAGCAGTAAATTATTTTGTGAATATCAAATTTTCACTATAATATGTGAGCTTATAACTTCCATCTGAAACACAAAATCCGGAAAGGTATGTATCAGGCCAATTAAACTTTGTATACGTGTGTTTTTCGCTGATTTTAGTGGTATTAGGTGTTGATTTCTATCTCTAAAGAGCTTTGAACTGTTTCAATGTTTTGTGATTGGGGCTTTTTGGAATGGATTTTGGGGTTATTTGGAACAATATTTCAAATAGCCCCTTCAACGGTGTTCTGATCTTTAATATATAGATTAGGTTACGTTTTAAATAGCCCCAGGAGTGATATAAAACTTACTTAAGGGTAGGTAACTCAGAGCTCAGTGATTAATTACATAGGTTTAAGTTTCTTTTTTTATAGTTTAATTTTTTTTAACATAAGTATTCATTATTTCTGTTTTACTTTTATCTTATTTAAGTAAAATAGTTCATGAAATATCTTTTAACATCGTCGTTTACAAAAAATATTTTTAAGTTAAATTTTACATAGGTTCCTATTATGTCCACAGCTACGAAAACATGGTGCGAACATATCAACGGAAGTATACCAACTCACGCAAGGGAAAATCTCATCCACCATATTTAAGGTATTCTCATGAAGATTTGCAAAAAGCAATAACGGCCGTTCAGAATCGTACAATGACGTTGAAAGTGGCTGCTGAAAAATACAATGTTCCGATGAGCACTTTAAGCAGAAAATATAGAAATATAAACTGTACACAAGAAAAAGCTGGGCATCCAACTCTGTTTTCAAAAGAAGAAGAGAAGTCGTTTTTAGAAAACCTAAAATTGCTGAGTCACTGGGGGTTTCCTCTAGATTCGATTGACCTACGAGTATTTGCACAAAAATACTTGAATAAAATTGGAAAAAACATATACAGCCTTGAAGATAACATGCCTGGTGTAGACTGGGCGCGCAATTTCCTAAATAGATAGAAAAGTGAGATTTCCAATCGGATTGCGATATATCCTGCGATCGCGCCAAAACTACAGCACAGGTGATAGATGACTTTTTCGAAAATTACGAAAAATCTATCGAAGGAGTCTCCCCAGACTGTATCATAAATTATGATGAGACAAATCTTACTGATGATCCGGGTAAAAAAAAATACATTTTTAAGAGAGGGTGTAAATATCCTGAAAGGGTCATTAATAGTTCTAAAACATCAATTTCTTTGATGTTTGCTGGCACTGCAGATGGTCAATCCTTGCCCATATATGTAGTATACAAAGCGGATCATCTGTGGGATCAATGGTTGGAGGGAGGTTCTGAAGGATGCAGATACAACCGGTCTAAAAGTGGGTGGTTTGACTCCGTATGCTTTGAAGACTGGTTTCGTACGGTAATAGTTCCATACGCAAAAAAAAAACCAGGACGAAAAGTTGTAATAGGAGACAACTTGTCTTCTCATTTCTCACAATCTGTTCTACAGACTGGCACGGAACTGGATATAATGTTTCTTTGCTTACCTCCAAAAACTACACATCTGCTTCAGCCATTGGATGTAGCGTATTACGCTCCCTTAAAAAGATATTGGCGTGACATATTAACAAAGTGGAAAAAGGCAGAAGGATTGAAACACAAGACTCTAGTTAAAAGTTCGTTTCCGAAGTAATTAAAGAAATTGAAGAATAAGTTGGAAGAGAATGGCACGGAATCCAATAACCTGATTGCCGGATTCAACAAATGTGGCTTATACCCCGTAAACGCAGAACGACCCAAGTCACGGTTGCCTCAAAGAGAGATTATTTCGGAAGAACAGATAGAGAACACAACATCTTCAGTTGTAATAGATATTTTGCAAGAAATGAGAAGTCCTATAAGTGTCACCGGACAAACAAAACGAAAAAGGAAATGCAATGTACCACCTGGAAGGAGTATAACAGCAGACGACTTAGTGCTTAGTCAGACAGAAAAAGCCAAACAGCCACCAATACGGAAAAATACACAAGATCAAGTGTCGATCAAAACGAAGAATAGAAAAGCTTTACAAGAATCGAATCTGTTTGATACGCAGTCAATTGCAGGACCTTCCGGGCTGTGTAATGCCTATGCCTATGACTCTGACACCACTCACGTTAGCTCAGATGGTCAAAGACCACAAAACGAAGAGACTGTAGAAATTAGTAAGAAACCAGAAACAGGAGCATATGTATCCATTAAAGGTAAGGGTAGGGGAAAGAAAAGTAAACCAAAAATAGAAAAAAGACAGCCGAAGATAAGTGTTTTGAAAAATTTAGACTTAGACCCAGAAAGTATTAGACGATTGATAGCCAGTGTTAAAGCCAATAAATCCAAAAACAAGAAAACCCAGAGACAGTCAACAGATTCTGATACTACAAGTGTGTCAGATGTAATGAGCGTCCATAGTGATTCGGATCTTATAGATATCGATTTCGGCGAAAACCACTCTGATGTCAACAGCAATTATGAAGGCTACGAATGTAACAAAAATATGTGTGACTTTAGTTACATTAATCAACCAACACCTGCAGGAAACAGTCAAATGTCTGACCATGATAAGTTAATTATAGAATCATATGAACCTGTAAGTTCTGTTGAACTAATGACTGATAGCAACTTAAGGACTAATATTAATACTAAGTTAGAATACATAACTGATAAGACTAGCAACAACCAAAACATTTCCTTTGTAACTGCATGTTCTTTAAAACGAAATAATGATAAAAACTTAAAGACTGACCGAGAATATGGAATCTGATAAAAATGTGGGTATCCAAGAAACATTATGTGAAAAAACTTCAAATTGTTCTACAAAAAATCTTGTAAGTAGATTATATTTTTATCTTATGTAAAATAACTATTTTGGAGTTGTTTTTTATTGCTTCTAAAGGTAAAATATTGAACCATAGCCCCGAAATCTTCGAGTGAAAAAGTGGGAAAATAATTCCCTTTGCCCGATTGAGTTATATAGTTTCTCTCTATTATATATATAAAAAATTTCAACAGACATATAATTCATAGTCATACGAATAGGGACATAACTGTGAAATTTGAACGTAAGCTTCTCAGGGGATATTTATGTGATACTTAATTGTTATAATTTGTTACTAGGAGTCAAACGCCATGAATAAGAAAAAACAGCTAAGGCAGCAGGAGTTAGAAGAAGTTGTTGGCAATCTGTCCGATTTATCTGATCTTGACTCAGATGATGATGCCTATTACCAAACAGCCCCAGTAAGCAGTCCGGCAAATAATCTGAATGTGTCACAAGATATTTTAGTTGAAAAGCGTCTGGAAGAGCTGTTTGGCATTCCCGATAACTTAGAAGAAATTATTAATAGGGAACAAGATATATATTCAGTAGTCTCTGGCAAATATTTTAGAAACAAATAGTCCCATTTGTAGTGTGGGTGAGATAAATGAACACATTGAGACTCATGAAGAAAGCAGACAAGTTTTAATTCCCACCCAAAGAGAAACTGAAATAGAGCAATGTTTAGATGAGATCCGTGAAGAACTCTCTTACTCTATTCCAATTCCGACAGATGACTTAAATGCAGGACCTTCAAACAGTAATGTAACTGTAACAGAACCGAATGGTCACTCAAGGCCAAGCAGAACCGTCAGCACAGTAAGACAACCAAGAGAGTGGAAAATTGAGACAGAAATACACAATGTTCCAGAATTTACCAATCCAATGTTACAAACTACGTACCTATTCCATACAACTCCGATGACTATCTTCAACTATGCAAACGTTTTCATCTATTAACACTTAGGGCCAAAACACATAACCGCGTTGCGGCGCCGCGCCGCGAGAATCGGCAGTAGCGGCACTGCCGATTGTAGCGGCGCGGCACCGCAGCGTGGCGCTAGTTCCAGCGTTATGATGTCATACTTGTTGACAATGATTTAGTTTGTTTCTATCACTCTAGCAAATAACACGTGTCAGTAAACCCGGAAGCAGTTTTAAAATTATAATGTCTGACTTTGACATCGATTTATTTATATCGTTGATTCGGGAACGTCCTTGTTTGTGGGATACCAGTGACGAAACTTATAAAGACAAATTTATAAAACAAGAAGCATGGAAAACCATTTGCGAAATCATTTATGAAAATTACAACGAAAAAGACGCTATCGAAAAATCAAAACTGGGTAAGTTGTGTAGTCTTTTCTTTTGAAATAAGTTATTAAGGAAAGGGACAGAACATGGCGGTGTTGTTATTTGCTTCACGCTCACACTTATGCGTGTGTGAGCGAGAAACAAATAACAGACAGCGTCGCCATTTTCTTCATTTTTAAGGCATAGTTCCTGAGTGTAATAAATAGTTTGTAGGTATATGGCGCTCTTATCCTAAAAGGTATACAAAACAATAAATTAAATTCTAAATTGCTATTTTAATTGTTTATTTGCAGTTTACAACATGTCAGATAGACTAAATAATTTTTATGTCAAATTCATATTTTTGTTAATTGCCAACTAAGGGCACCAACATCACTAGAAAAGTAATCACAAAAAATATTTCGTGTTAGATGTGGGCTCATACTAAGTTCATTAGTTGTCAGCGGTTCTAATATTTGAAGATCAGAATCATCAAAGATAATGTCATCAGACGCTTGTACTCCATCTCGATTCAAAACAAAGTTATGTAGTACACAACATGCCTTAATAATGTCTGTCGCAAATTCATATTGCACATTCATAGCTCGATGTAATATGCGCCATTTATTGGCTAGGATGCCGAAAGCGCACTCAACATATCTTCGGGCACGACTCAACCGATAATTGAAAATTCGTTGTTGTACCGACAAATGCTTTCCTGAGTAAGGGCGCATAACGTTATTTGAAATTGAGAATGCTTCATCTCCCACAAAAACAAATGGAGTTGCATTTTGATTACCTGGTAAAGGCTTTGGTGCTGGAATAGGTAATTTATGTTTCATAATCAAATCATAAAGTTTAGAGTTCTGGAAAACGGTGGAGTCATTTTCCTTTCCATACGCTCCTATATCGACAAAAATGAATCTATATGTAGAATCCACAAGAGCTAATAAAACTATTGAATTATAGCTCTTATAATTGTAAAATAGTGATCCACTGTGCGCAGGACACCAAATACGGACATGTTTACCATCGAGAGCTCCTATGCAGTTAGGAAAATTCGCGTTTTTGTCAAAGTCAATAGCGACATCTTCTAAAAGCTGTCTTGTTATAGGAGGTATGTTTTGACTTAATAGATGTTTCCATATGGCACGACAAACTGTCCTCACAATTTTTGCTATTGTACTTGCTCCTCGGTAGTAATTCGTATGCATGGTTTTGAAATCACTGCCGGTTGCTAGAAATCTGAAATGAAATAACAACTAGTAGACATGTAATAAAATAATAAAAATGTAGGTATAATTATACAAGGTGTTATAAAATTATATAGGTAGGTACGCAAATTGTTACGGGTGATTGATACGGACAGATTTTATTTACCAAATCAGGAACAAGCTGTTCATGTTTTCAGTTTGTGTACATAATTTTAAAGCTTTTTATACATTTGTTAAGGGCCACATAAGGTTAATAATTTAAAACTTTGTAGTTTAAATGTAATCTAGGGTATTTTTATATTTATTTCAATTTTTCATTTGTGTTTTTTTTTCTGATTCAGGTAATGAACTAGTTAAGAAGTGGAAGGCCATAAAAGATAATTTTTCTAAATATCAAAAAAAACTAAAAGATGCCAATCGGTCTGGAGCTGGAGCTTCAAAAATAAAAGAATATCACTTGAATAAACAATTACAGTTTTTGAAAAAAGTTTCACAAAATGCAACTGATTCCAGTATAAATGTAGTGGAAGAAGATAGTGAGAACCAAACTGAAATAACAGCATTGCCTCGTTATCAAAGTCAATCACGAAAACGAAAGGCGGCTGAGAAGGATGGCTTTGAAGAAAATATTTTGAAAATATTAAAAACACCGGAGAGTAGACATTTCCATTTTTTTAAGGGGATTTTACCATCTCTTCAAGCTTTGAATGATAATCAAACATTGATATTTCAAAGTCGAGTGCTTCAAATACTAACAGACATTCTTCAGCCTTCAAATCAGCAACATATACAAACATATACACCTCACGGCTATAATCAAGATTATCAACATCAGGGCTATAATCAAGGATATTCAACTCAGAGATACGATAATACTTTTCAGAGTGGCTACCACACTTCTACTCCTGGATGTCCCAGTACTGAACAGAGGTCTGCCTCATCCTCACAAATACATTCCGAGCCATCAAACCAACAACGTCCAATAAATTCACCATTTACACTGGAGGA
Source organism: Chloroclysta siterata (assembly GCA_932294275.1). Taxonomy (NCBI): domain Eukaryota; kingdom Metazoa; phylum Arthropoda; class Insecta; order Lepidoptera; family Geometridae; genus Chloroclysta; species Chloroclysta siterata. Next base: position 3,988,422 of record OW028595.1, on the reverse strand, counting down.
AACGACAAGTACTTCCTATGGTACACAAGACGAAGAGTTTGATTTTTCTTGAACATTGTATTTTTGAAAGACTAATTAAAGTATTCTTAAAGTAAGTAATTAATCAATAAAAACTATCAATAAAAACGTATTTGTTTTACTTTACCTTACAGTCAAGCCCAACATTTCCAAAGTAGTAAGAGGTTTCCTTCCTTTAATATTTTTTTTATGTATATATTTTGATAACCCACGTAGTAGCTCTTCAAATGATGATATACTCATTCTAAAGTAGGCGAAAAATTTATTTTCGTCTATCTTTAATGCTTTATATTTTCGAGAAAAGTACTCGCCATCGGGATTCATAGCCTTATTAAATGGATGTATCCAGTATCTTCTTTGTCGTTTATTTAAAACAGAGTAATGTCTTTTTAATAACAAATAAGCAATAAGTTTTTCACGATTGTCCATGGCAGAGACACGTCTATCCACAATAAAAAATCACGAGTAACTGGATACCCTACCATTAAGACAATAAAATGCTCTTTTTCGCGACGCCGCAACGCCGCAACGCAAACCGCCGATTTTAGCGGCGCGGCGCCGCAACGCGGTTATGTGTTTTGGCCCATAGTAAAAGACGAGACATTTCTGACATAACGTACTTACTTAAAATAGCATCTAACCAAATTGATTGTCCCGACTTACTAGATAAAATTAAACTAAATGTCCCTCCCAAACGTAAGAGGTATAACCCGCTCCTTTATATTCCATTCGTCAACACAAATTATAGACAGAACTCATTCATTTACCGAGCAAGTACTAAATTCAATAAAACCCATAAAGGTAAGAAGACAATAGACTTGTTTTGCACGAGGGTGAGCTCGGCGCGGCGGCTGCTGAGCAGTGATTTCTTTGAATAAGTTATAGGTAGGTAGACAAGTATGCATAGATTATTAATTTAGCATTGTTAAACTTAACTGTTACTGTTTGTTACTACCCACTGGATAAAGATGGCAATAATATTATAACCACAGATTATTGTTCTGACAGATTTTTATATTTTTTATAAGTAAGGCCGTAATTGTTTGTTTGCGCATTTTTCTCATCTACTCTGTAACCATTCGTGAGGACCGCTAATTGGCTTCTCTGTTAACCTATATTACTTAGAATTTAAGTTTTAATAAGCTGTTGGTCTTCCTAAAATAAATAAATAAATAAATAAATTCGACCCCTATCAACATATAATCATAAAACTCGGCCTATTGATGTTTTCAAAAACTTTTTTCCAGAATATTTAGTACAAGTTCTAGTGGAACAAACAAATAGATATGCCATTCAGCAAAACAGCAATCATTATACACCAGTATCGTCAGATGAAATGAAAGCTTACCTTGGAATATTAATAATGATGGGGTTAAACCCATTGCCCGACATGGACCTGTATTGGTCTAATGACCCTTTTTACAATTATGCAGAAATATCCAAAATTATGCCTATCAAAAGATTTAAAAAAATTACTGCAAATTTACACATAAATGACAATGAAAAAGAACCAAGAAGGGATACACCAGAATATGATAAAATGTACAAGTTGAGACCAATGATACAAGAGCTTAATAAAGTGTTCCAGCAGGAAACAGCTAATTCAAGCAAACAATCGATAGATGAATGCATGGTAAAGTTTAAAGGAAGGTCGTCATTAAAGCAGTATATGCCGAAGAAGCCCATAAAACGTGGATTCAAGATCTGGGCACGTTGCGATTCCGAAACCGGCTACCTTTACCAGTTCGAAGTTTACACAGGAAAAGGGGACAGTATGGAAGACGAGGGACAGGGGTACAATGTGGTTATAAAGCTGTCAGCCGGCCTTCCTGAGAATACTCTGCTAGCGTTTGATAACTTTTTCACTAGCTGTAACCTAATGGAAGCTTTATACGAAAAGAAAATTTTTGCTGTTGGTACTGTTAGAGTAAATAGAAAGGATCTGCCGGAAATTACGAAGAAGTCCCAACCAAAACATCTAAGACTCGAAAAGAACCAATTTGCAGCTATAACTGCTAAACCAATTACAGCAATCAAGTGGCTCGATACCAGGGATGTTAATATTCTTACAACAGCCCACCATCCAACTGACACAGTATTTGTAAAGAGGACTCAAAAAGATGGTACTAAAAAAGATGTTCTCATCCCAAAAGCTATCGCTCAGTATACGCTCACCATGGGAGGAGTCGATCATTTTGATCATTTCAGGTCGTCTTATCCTATTAATAGGAAATGCAGGAAATTCTGGATGAGGCTGTTTTTTTATGTTTGATGCGTAAATAATAAACAGCTACATCACTTACAACACTGTGCATGTAGTAAGTACGCATTCTCATAGAGACTTCAGATTGAGATTGGTTCGTGAGCTGATTTAAAATTACTCAAGCAAGAGAAATCAAAAAGTTGTTTTCAAAAACAAAAAGGGCTCCAACTTTGGCGTACCTAATGAGATCCGCTTGCTCAATGTTGGTATACATCTTCCAGAAGAAGGTAATAGTTACAAAAGATGTCGATTTTGTAGCACAAAAAAAGAAGAAAAAAGAACAAAAATATTGTGCTCCACATGTCAAGTTGCACTATGTGCAAAGAAATGTTTTAAAATGTTTCATGAGGCTTCTCCTCAGGAGTAGTTACTTATAATCAAATGTGAAACACTTCATACCGATTTTTATTTATACAATATTTATGTAAATAAAATAAAAGGTCATTTACCGACTTCCTTATATAAAAAAATTACAAAAGTGATAATCGAAGCCAGGAGGAATACTAGTATCTGAATAACAACTAAACTATGGCAAGTACACACGTACGTAAACAGGCAACGGGAATTATTTTCCCACTTCCGAGACATACAATCACCCGTAATCAGGCAAGGGGAATTTATTTCCCACCCAAAAAAAGGGGGGAAATAACAATCACCCCCCTTCGTAATAGTTTTTTTAGATTCTGCAGTTCAAATTTACCCTATTTGCACACGAACTTTCTTTCTAGCTCTTACACAGGCTCGCGCCTTATTAATCCCTTGATCGAATGTTTTAGGCAGTTAAATTCGGAAATGTCCCAAGAAGCGCATTTAGTGTTCGAACATACAACACGTCAAACTCACGGTAATATTTTCGGTGATATGCCAGTAGGAAACGAAATTGCTGCGATTATTAGCACGGAAAGAGAACGGTTCCCACGTTGTATTGCGATTTGGAAAACGTGTTCCGGACGACTCTGCGTTATAGCATTTAAATAGATAGATATCGATAATAGCGTTAATATAGAATCAATAGTATATAAGGAAATAGGTAGAAAACCCCTTTTATCCTTATTAAAAGTCCCGAAAGGTACTGTCTTTAAATTGTAGGCACACTGACTCAACACTTACACCCCCCGCGGGGGACGAGGTATAAAATAGTATAGGTAGGTAAATGTAATCGGCTTGGCACCTCTGCCAATACCATAGTTAAATAACAGAGTTAAGCCCGGGTGACACGAGGCTAGTAAATCAAGCTAGTGAGCCAAGCTAGTGCTGCCAAGCTAGTAAGCTAGTGACACTAGCTTCGTGTAGACGGAACTAGCTTCGTTTACAAGCTAGTAAGCTAGTGTGGAAGCTAGCAAGCTAGTGCCTCAAGCCAGGATAGTTTAATAGCTTGGGGTTCTATTTTTCAAGCTACTAGGCGCCCCCCACCACCCGTTTTACTATCCTGGCTTCGTTACTAGCTTCGTGTCAACCGCGAAGCTAGCGAACCTAAGCTAGTGTGCAGTCGGAGAGCGTGGTGAGAGTGCGTGCAATTTGTTAAAATGCCGAAATTAGCGGACGAAATTAATTTAAAATTCGTTCAATTGTACAGAGAAGAGGAATGTTTGTGGAATGCAAGTATTCCATCTTACAAGGACAAGCAAATGCGAGACTCGTCACTAGAAAAAATACGCGACATACTAAATAAAGATGGAATAGAAATGTCGATAAAAGAGATTAAAAATAAAATTAAAAATCTAAGAGCTACATATTGTCAAGAATTAACAAAGATAGAAAAATCTGAGAGGTCTGGAGCAGGAACTGCAGAAGTCTATAAGCCAAAAATTATTTGGTTTGAGGAAATGCATAATTTCATAAAAAAGGTGCCAATGAAGAGAAAAACTTCGGTAAGTTATTTTAATATTATTTACTCTTTACAATTATTTACCTTAAAAGTACTTATTGAAATATTAATAATCGTCGGCATTTTTAATTTTTCTTGTAGTTTTGTCTGAATTAACGAATCATTCTTGCTTGCCATGGTACTGCTCCATCATTGTTGAAATATCTCTTAAATTTCTCCCTTTTTTCGATAGCTGACAGAGAAGAGTGGTTACTTCCCTGTCGACTGATACTGGGTAAACATAAATTTTCCATTCTCCATGAACCGGGAATAATGTTTCCCGCTTCAATGTCTTCTTGGTCGACATCACTACTAATGCAATAAGTGCTTTTTTGCTCTTTTCGTAACCAATTATGCAGAGCACATGATGCTAGTACAATTTTGTCTACTGTTTTTACGTCAACTGCGATTGGTCTTTGATAAACACGAAATCGGCTTGCCAATATGCCAAAGGCATTTTCTACAGTTCTTCTGGCTCTACTTAGCCGGTAGTTGTATACTTTTTCTTCATGTGTTAAATTGTCACCTGGGTACGGTTTCATAATATACGATTTTAATGGGAATGCAGCATCCGCCAAAATTACTCCGCCTTGTGGTAAAAGGTTATTTTCTAGTTGATTATATATGGAGCAATTCCTAAAAACACTTCCATCAGATGCCATTCCACAGGCGCCGACGTCAATATAAATGAAATTATAATCGTAATCAACAATAGCCATAAGAACAATACTGAATGTTTTTTTGTAATTAAAAAACAAACTTCCACTGTTGCCAGGAGCTATGATTTGAACATGCTTCCCGTCGACGGCGCCATAACACGCTGGAAAGTTCCATTTCACTCTGAAACCATTTTCTATAGCTGCCCATTCTTCAGTTGTAGTTGGAATCTGTAACAATATTTTTAACAAATTTTTTATTTTCAGAACAATCAAGATTCTCCAAACAATAATAAAGATGACAACAGTGCAAGCAACAGTCAGTCATTAGAACCACCCGTAGCAGAAAATCTGTCAGAAAAGACAGTTGAAATGTCTCAACCTGCAAGCGAAATGTCGTCTATTCAAGATAAAACTTCTAAATTTATTTCCCCCGGAAGTAACATTCCGCAATTTAAGAAACGGAAGGTTTCGCAAGTGAGTTCATTGATAAATGAAATTAAGGTGATTAAGGAGGATTTAAACAGTTCACGAGATTTTCAGGAACCAGAGCTGGATGAACATGAGATATTTGCAAAATATGTAGCAAGTCAGTTGAAAAAGCTTTCACCCGGACAGGCCATTTTAGCTAGGGATCAGATCAACGCAACACTATCCCGCTGTCGGATGTATGATTTAAACTTCGGAAATACTACATTTTCGTACCAGTCACCTATCAATTCTTCAGACTCCAATATGTCAACCACATTTTCTTACAATAGTTCTGCAGCAAGTCCACTCTACACTAATCCACCATCACAACTACAACAGACTGAGCAACGTGATGAACCCATCATCCATCCGCCACCACAGCAAGAGTTGGAGCAAGATGAAGATCCCATCTATCAAGCATTTCAAAATGCTTGATACATTTCTCGCCATTTATGTAGCGTAAACGTACATTTTGTCGTCATTTATGATTTCTCATTTTGTAATTTAGAATTTAATCTCGCCATTTATGTAAGCGTAAAAGTACCTACTTTAATTTGAAATAAATAAAATTCTACATACCTGTATATCTTTCTTTAATGCCTTATAAATTTCACTGCAAACTTCTGGTATGAATCTAGATATAGTAGATCTTGAAACACGATACATGTGACTTAACTTCCTGTAATTGACACCAGATGATAGAAAATCTAGAGTTATTTCCAATTTTATTTTAGCCGGTATGGCTTCTCTCATATTAGTATTTAATTTTTGTATTTGTGGTCCCACTAGATTCAGTAAATTGTCAAAAATATTAGGTGTCATTCGCAAAATACTCTTGAATTCGCCGGAATCCTCAGATCGCAGTTCTTTTAAAAGTAATGCAGATGCTCCATGACTATGTCTTCTTAAGATCCAGGGTCTTGTCCAAGTACGCTTTTCTTCTAGCAGAGCTAATATTTCATCTAGCGCATGTTGACACAACTTCCGAATTAACTTTCTTAGTAGAATTGCTTTTCTCTTACGCACACTGTTCATTTTTACGTATACGTGTTATCAGGTTAAGCACAACTCACTACTGACTTGACTAGCTTGAAATTTCCTAGCTTCGTGTAGACAGCACTAGCTTGGTTACAATCCAGGCTAGTAGGTAAGCTAGAAACCAAGCTAGTGACCCCTTACTAGCTTACTATCCTAGCTTCAAAATACTAGCCTCGTGTCACCCGGGCTTTAGGAATAACATAAACACTACTTTTCCGGTAAGTGGCCTTCGAGCCACAGGTTTTTTTTTTTTTATACAACAAAGTAGACAAACAAGCTTACGGCCCGCCTGATGGGAAGTGGTTACAGGTATACGGTAAAGGTAACTGGAGGTAATAGACATCTAGCGTAGCATCCTGTCTACGTCTAGATCAATTAGGTACCAATGTACCCAGACGTACAGAGAACTGTATGTGTACGCCCGTAATATAATACAGACCATAGGCTATACATATGTATATGCGCTATGTTAGGCTAAGGTAAACAGGCTCAGCCCGGGTGTACAGAGAACTGTATGTGTACACCTGTAACTTAATACAGAAACATGGGCGTTATAAACGCGCTATGTATAAAAGTAGGTTTTAGATAGAGCGTGCGGAGAACTATATACGCACGCTCGGAAATTTCATATAGAACAGAATAAATCCGAACGTAGCACGCTGTCTACGTTCGAGATGTTAGGAATTTATAGCAGGGCATACAGAGAACTGTATGTGTATGTCCTTAATTTTATACAGATATTGTTATTAAAGTCACTCTGACAACTGTCCGAAATCTACATAGTGATAGGCACTCTGAAACACCTAGGTAATATGTAATAACAGCTTTGAGGATAGAGAAAGTCAAGTACCTACCTTACACGTGTCAGGTTTCGGACAAGTTGCAACCTGTTCAAGGTCATTTGTAAAATAAAATAAAGGATAGTAATATTGTTAAGCATGTGCTACATGGCATGAAACCACCGCTTCTACCAAGGTGACCTTGCGGTTTGAAACCGTGTAGATAGTAGTTTAAAACCAAATTTCGCTTGACCTTCGTATGCCCTTGGTAGCAAGGCGTGCGCTGCAAACCATTTGGCAGAAGTGGCAGAAACGTCGGTTTAAAACCATCTGGCCGCTTGTTTCAAACCAACCACGCCAGTCACGTCGCTGATGGTGGGGAGTGCGCACGCGTTGTCCTATATTTGTCATAATAGCGTAATAACCTATTTATCACACACGTCTCGAAAATGGCGGACGATCGACAGCGAAGCGAACGTGAAGTTATTACCGACTTAATTGAATTATACAGAGATATGCCTTGCCTCTGGGATTTGACGTCAGAAAATTACAAAGACAGTACCCAAAAGAAGAATGCTTGGGAGATTTTGACCATGAAAGTTAAAGAAATAGATCCTAGTGCAAATGTGGCTACGGCAAAAAAGAAGATAGATAATTTAAAAATTTCGTACTTTCGAGAGTCCAGAAAGGTGAGTAGGTACTTTGTTGTTATGTTATAAAATCCGTTATAAAGGGTGTCCCAACAAGAACGCAAGATTTAAATTTGGCGCCATTCGAAGTGTCATTGTTTGACATTTGAACAATTGTTATTATTTGCTAGTAGAAGGTACGAGGTTAGTAAAAATGGAGCGCTACACGAATGAACAACGCATTCTCATTGTGAAATTGTTTTACCAAAATGATGAAAGTTTTGCGGCTACAGTTCGCAAATTGCGAACCATCTTGATGGCCCATTTCCATCTTGATGGCTTCGTCAATAGGCAGAATTGTCGCATTTGGGGTGAGGAAAATCCCCGAGTGATTCACGAGAAGCAAATGCATCCTCAACGTGTCACTGTGTGGTGTGGATTTTGGGCTGGAGGCATCATTGGACCTTTTTTTTATGAAAATGAGGCAGGTCAAGCGCAAACAGTCAATGGTGTTCGGTATCGTGAAATGATAACCAGTTTTTTCGTGCCTAGAATTGAAGAAATGAATGTAGAGGGCATGTGGTTTCAACAAGACGGCGCCACATGTCATACAGCCAGAGAAACAATTCAATTGCTGCATCAGTCATTTCCCGGTCGTGTTATCTCGCGTTTTGGCGACCAGAATTGGCCGCCTAGATCGTGCTATTTAACACCATTAGACTTTTTTCTTTGGGGTTTTTTGAAGTCGATGGTTTACGCGAATAAGCCGACGACTCAAGCCTTAAAAGAGGAAATTGGACGCTGCATTAATGAAATACCGCAGCATTTATGCAAAACGGTCATTGAAAATTTCATTAAAAGATCGCGTGTGTGCCAGCAAAGCCGCGGCGGTCATCTGCCCGATATGTTGTTCCATACATAATCTCATTCTGTCTACTTTACGATATAATAAAGTTGCACGATTTTTTTTTAAATATCTGTGTTTTATTTAAAATTTAAATCTTGCGTTCTTGTTGGGACACCCTTTATGTTCTATGTAGGTAGTTCTATGGCTAAAACAACCCCCTAAACAAAAAATCGAGTTCTTTTAATTGACTCTGTTTGCACCTACTGTTTTTAAAATAAAAAAATAAAAAAATTATTCGTGAACTGCAACTTCTTGCCTGCTATGGTGAGAAACTAAAAAAGTAAAAACATGTATTCAAGTAGGTACTTACATAATATGTACACTACAACTACCTGCTGTTTGAGTAGGTAGTGATATTTTTTCATAAGTTATATTTTCATTGTTTTCTTTTCAGGTCAGAGACTCAAAAAAACGAACCGGGTCCGCTACTAGCGACATCCACAAACCAAAACTCTGGTATTATGAACTAATGACGTTTTTGGACAAGAAACATGAGACAAAAAGAACTGGAGAAGACACACTCATGAGTGAAGACGAAGACGTATGTTGGTTTTTACCACAATTCGTTACTATTTTTTGTAGTCATACGTATTTTTACCTGCCTACCCTCCTGTACTTGATTTTTTATTTTGTGTATGAAATGGGATTATTTGTACCAATGTGCCTAAATAAAAGTCTTTATCTATTTATCAAAATTATATTATGAACCATTAACACGAATAATATTTACTGGAAGTAGTACATAGGCCACGATAATAATTCAATTAAGTACTTATAACATTTGCCATTCTATCTTGAAAAGAGACTCTGCCCTCACCATTGAAATATTGGGTCAGAGTATTTCTAATTTGCTTTCCATCACTCGAGGGCCTCTGAATATTTCTTTGGAGAGGTGTTAGTTGAGTTGTTGCTTGACGCCAAGTTCCAGTATTGAGAGAACATCTATCCAAGTCTTCTCTATCAACATACGTAGGTGTCACATATGTTTTTGATCTCTTCCTCAAAAAATTGTGTAATGCACAACTTGCTAATACAACTGAATCTATGTTTTCGAGGTGTAGGTTTATTGGTTGCCTGAAAACTCTAAAGCGTGACGCAAGAATACCAAAAGCGTTTTCCACTATTCTTCTTGCTCGGCATAATCTGTAGTTGAATATTGTTTGGTCCCTTGAAATGTTCCTTTCAGGAAACGTATAATATGTTTTTCAAGTGCAAACGCACTATCGCCCAAAAAAACATAGGGTACAGACATATCCGTTCCAGGTAGCAAGTACGACTCAGGCAAATGCAATTCGTTGTTAAGAGATCTGAAGATTTCGCCCGCGTTTTCCGCGCCCTTCCTAGCCCAGTCCACAAATGTCTGTACTTAGCAGACCAGGTTGCGCTTTTGGCCGCCGTCAATAACCTCTCTTTTAAATCAATCAATATGATTGTACAAAAAGAGAGGCTCAAACCCCGCTCCGTCTCGTTAGCGTTTTTCAACGCCGACGATCTCAAACCACAACGTGCTTTAGTTCAGGACTTTTTAATTAAATATCAAGTTGACATAGTGCTAGTGCAAGAAACCTTCTTGAAACCGCACCATCGCAATCCCAGTATTGCTAACTACCAGATGGTGCGTGACGATAGAACCAACCGCCCAAAAGGCGGCACCCTCATCTATTACAGAAGGTCCTTGCACTGCATACCTATCGACTGTCCTCCGTTGCAAGACTTAGAAGCCTCCGTTTGTAGATTAGCGATGACCCGTCATCATTCGATATAGTAGAGTGCCAATATTTATGTTTTTCTTAATGAATAAAACAGTTGATTCTTATATATATATTATTTATATTAATATTATTTAAAAATTGTACATTGCTGAGCATTTGTAGCATTGGTAGCATTTTTATCATATAATGTTTTTAACGTATAAAGATGAGGACAACCTATGTTTTCAATATTTACTATATTACATTAGTTACATAGATCCATAACCCATTTAGTTTTTTGTAGTCCTTTTACAATCACAAGCTTTTAAGCTAAAATAGGTTTAACAAAAAAAAGGAGAAGATTGAATATCACAGAACGGGGAGATTTGCGGTTATTCCTAACAAAACTGAAGCCAAATATTGATAATTTGCTGCCAATCCATCAAGTACATCCCCATTGAAATAATGACTATTTTATGATTTTTGTTTTGTCATTATAGGTAGAAGTTACGTTTCAAATTCAAAGTTAAATTAAGTTCATTTTCATATAATTCATGTCTTATGCCTTGCCTTATTCGTGTCACATTGGCTTTGAGAGTCAATAATTTTATTGCAGATGCTGTCCGTCGTCACAGAATAGCTGAGCTAGCAACCGATGTAGAAATAAACACAGTAATTAGCAATTGGTTTAGGTTCACTAAGGATCGAGATGGAGGAAGAGAAAATGATAAATGGATATATTTCCTCTACTATAAAATAACTTCATTAGCAGAATACTTCATATCTTGACATACCCATCAAAAATTATATCATTAGTTTGACTCTGCTATAATAGTCTAAATTGTAATGTTCCTTTGTTAAAATAATTTAGTTAAGCAGCTCAAAAGATAATTTCATATGAAATCATAATTATTGAGCTTGTTGTCAATAATAAAGTTGTAGTAATTTTTATTTCTTACGTCTGCCTCCCTTAACAGAAAATATAAAGATAATTTAAAAATAAAGTTATTAAGAATGTTTAATTAACACTAGAGTACACGCGCGTCTACTATAGTGGACCAGGGTAACTCTTTTTGCAATAACTTTTTCGCTAAGCGAAACTAGAATCACTAGTTCAGGTAATCCAGGTAATCCTCGTCTGGTATATTTGTCACAACCTCGGTATCCCTCGCGACCCCAGCGCGTACGTACGCACAAGCAATTTGGCACCAAAAGCGCGGGCCTACTAAAGTAGTCCGCGCGTGTATTGGTGTACCAAATTCAGTTATGTAACTTTCAGGTATTATCGATTAATATCGCTATTATAATGTTCTCTTGTTAATAATAAAATATTTATATGTATGTATATTAAATTATGATTTATCCCCTAGTTCGTTGCGCGGCCGCGGAGGCATATCGGGCGCATCTGTTGTCAGGCCTCGGAGGCCGCGCAATCGACCCGCCTTTTTAACGGGTTTTAGCAGGTAGGAGAGTGAAATGGATGTATGCAAACCCTTTTAGATAGACAGAGATAGATATCTATTGAGTGTTCAACCTTTAATTTCGAATCGAGTGACAATGGAATGTTAAAAATTTTAGTGCGACGTTCGTTAGTACAATTTCAACTAGGCGTCGCGTGGGTCTGTGTATAAAATCTTAAAATCCAGTGATAAAAGTGTTGTGTTTTGTGTTGGAGTTAGTGTTTTACTGGAGAATGTAAGTTTTTTGACCATATAATTATAATTTTACGTTGTATTGATAAAGTTTTAGGCCATTAATATATTTTTTTCGTTGAGTACCGGCGTTGAGTGCCGGTCGTGACCATGTAAATATTAAATATTTTGGCTAAATACATATTTATGTCCTATTATTTTAGCGTAGAACATTGATTCAGTTCAATATTTAATGAATGTGATAGATACATTCCTTCTAGTAACTGTAAAAACATTGAATTCAATAAAAATATTATTTAGTATCATTCAAAATCCGACGAGGCTTCGGCAACAGACCGCGTCGAGTAGTTGGTCATCTGGACCGCGTCAAACTAGACCGACGCGGTCCAGAGGACACCAAAAATAAAAAATAAATTTCAGTTGGTCAACTGGACCGATAATTTTGATAGTGTATTTTATTCCAAAATTTACGACAAGTAACGTCATCAAAATAAGTGTTTTGAAATTAATTGCCTGGTTACAAGGAGAGTACTATGCAAGTAGTTAGGTAGGTAGACCTTTATCCTTTGCAGGTGTTGTAAGTTGGTATGTACGAATATTATTTATGACACAAAATATTTTGCGATTAACATTATTAGTGGCGATTTGTTTTATGGCTAGGAATTTACAAAATAATAATGCCGACTATTGTTTCTTTATGTAAAACTAATATAAAGAAACAATAGTCGACAATAGTCGGCATTATTATTTTCAGGAGAGTATTTTGTATACCGACGCTAAAATTTTTAACAGCGTAGGAAACTTATTCTCAACACCCGGGTTCCGCGCACACATGAGCCTTAGGAGGTTCCAGCTGTTGAACAAGTGCTTGCACTTCGCCAACAGCTGCAATCTGGTAGGGCGGAATTTGGACGCTTCTGGGGCGAAATTGTTCAAGATCCAACCTGTTAACACTTAAACAACAAATTCTCCTCTATGTACAATCTGAAGCAAAATATTGCTTTAGATGAATCTTTGCTGCAGTGGAAGGGCTGGTTGTCAATCAACCAATTCATCCCCAACAAGGCAACTCGTTGACATAAAATCGTACGAGATATGTGAATCGCAGAGTGGGTATTTGTGGCGATTTGAAGTACATGCCCACCAAAGAGCAGATTCTACAACAATAAATTCACCTGGTGACCCCAAGGCAGCATACACGCCCACTGTCGTCCTCAGGCTGCTCCAAGGTCTGGAGCATCGTGGACACACCCTCTGGATGGATAATTTTTACAATAGCCCGGCCCTCGCTCGCAAATTGAAAACCCTTGGTTTTGACAGCGTCGGAACGTTACGAACCAATCGGCAATAAGTGCCGGTTGAGTTAACAAACCTGACCAAAAGATATATGCGTCCCGGTGAGTTGGCGGGGTACACCTCAGGTGATGTGGATCTCATGGTATGGAGACATCAGAACCGTGTTGCGACGATTTCTACCTCGTGTGTTCATAAGTTTTGAGACGAACTTATTTAATTAATTTAAAAAGAAAGTAATTCATGCAACCTTTTTAAAACTTTTAAAATTTTAAATTTCTAATGTTTTGAATCAGAAAAAATATACATTTGAATATTTGTTTCATTCTCCGTGAAAATGGCGCCAACAAAAGATTTGCGTGCGACTGTAATTTCACTGTTTCAAGCAGGAAAAAAACCAATGCAAGTTTTTAGTGAAATCCAAAGTTTGGGATGTAGTCGGAACTTTGTGTATTATACCATAAAGAGGTACAAGGAGACCGGCTCTTTAGAAGACCGTGGAAGATGTGGCCGCCCGCGGTCTGTAAGGACGCCCGCCAACATCAAAGTAATCAGAGAGCGAATTCGTCGCAACCCTTGCCGGACTCAAAAGAAATCTGCAGACTAACATTTCGCGAATATCGGTGAACAGGATACTTAAATATGATCTTAAACTAAAGGCCTACAGTCGAAGGAAAGTGCATTATTTAAACGAGCGTCTTCGTAAATTGCGACTGGAACGATGTCGGAACCTATTGAAGAGACACGATCCAAAAAATATCCTGTTTACCGATGAAAAGATCTTCACGGTGGAAGAAAAGTTTAACCGGCAGAACAATAAGGTTTACGCCAGAAGTTCAAAGGACGTCCAGCCATCTGTACGCAATGTCCAGCGTACTCATCATCCAGCAAGTGTGATGGTTTGGTGGGGTTTTTCCTACGAGGGGGTCACTTCGCTTCATTTTTGCCACCAAGGCGTCAAGGTGAAGGCACAAAATTACCAAACCGACATATTGGAAGCGGTGGTTAAACCATTAAATGATACGCTATTCGCTGGAAAATACTGGGTTTTCCAACAGGACTCTGCTCCCTCCCATAAAGCTAAGACTACCCAACGTTGGCTGGAGGCCGATTTGCCAGGCTTCATTCGGAGCGAAGATTGGCCCTCGTCAAGCCCTGACTTGAATCCTTTGAATTATTCTTTATGGACGGAATTGGAGCTGAGGGCATGCAGAAAGCCTCACCCAACCCTGGATTCTCTCAAGCGAGCCCTTATTAAAGAATCGAAACGGATTCCCATTGAAAAGATTCGTGCCGCCATAGATGAATGGCGCACGTGTTTGAAGGCCTGCATTGAATGCAAAGGCGGCCATTTTGAATGATTTATTTTTAAATACAGATCTAGATGTCAGTAGTTTTAATTTTAATATCCAATAAATGAATACTCAACTTAGTTCCAAAAATATTTTAGTTTTACTGTGTCTCAAGACTTATGAACACATGAGGTAGATTGCCAGAGCTGAACATTGCTCTAGTCACCAGAGCAATGTTCAGCTCTGGCAATCGCAACCGCATTGGATCCAAGATTCAAGCTCATCCACTTTAGAGACGCGCAGCTGCCATAGCAAAAGTATTTAGTTATATCAATAATTACGTAAGCATTTTTACAAATGGCTGCTTCAAGAATAGTCTTCTGACGATTCTGAAAAAGATGAAAATGCGGGTGACCGTGACACTGATATATGGAGCCAACAATTTACGCATAAATATATCAAAAATAAGCAAACTGACAAAACAAAAGTAGATACAGAATTCCATACATATGTGCCAGTTACGCCTATCAAAGCAGATAAAATAGAAATTTGAGAAGATATGCGAACGGTATTCCCATATTTGTATAAAATTGCAATGAAATATTTGCCAATCGTAGCAACTTCGGTACCAAGTGAGCTGTTGTTCTCCGAAGCTGGACAAACAATCAATCAAGAGAGAAACCGCTTACTTGGTACCAGGTTATCCAAATTGTTATTTTTGAGCTCTCCAATAAGAAAATAAATGGTTGATGGTCGTTGAATAATGTCATCACACTTTGAATAAAAATATATGACAATTCAATTGTTTTCTTATTTTTTTTAATTTTCTTTGACATCGATGTTAAAATCGATGTATCGATTTAAAACGCCGATGTTTTCGATATCGATGTTTTACTTATGGTGCTCCCACACTGCTGTTATAGAATGTTAAGTTACGTTAGTAAACATTTGTTAGCTAACATTTAATCACCAAAGTCAAAAAATGTTTTAATGTTAGTAAATGTTAATTAACATTTTTGAACAAAATTTTGTTTGTAAACATTTTATACAGGTGACGGCGGGGTATGCGGTGAGTCGGGGGTGCGGGTGGGGTCGGTCGCCGCGTGCCATGTCTGTCAGTCCCGTTGTTTAATTCAGCGTGCGTCGACGTGCGTATAGATAGATTAGTGGTAGCGCGTGCGCCAAGCAATAAAAATATGTCAGTTTATACTTGGAGTAACGAAAATGTTTACAAATTGATTGAAATGTTTCAAGCAAGAGAACTACTGTGGAACACGATATCAGACGACTACAAAGACCGAAATAAGAAACACGATGCTTGGATGGAAATTGCCAGTGAATTTAATGTGGATAAAAAAGTAATTGAAAAAAAGATTCGATCCCTCGTAGGTCAATTTAACCGAGAATCTAAATTTAAATCTGGTGCAGGAGCTGAGGAATCAATTAAGTGGTTTGCATATAAAAAACTCATGTTCCTCAAGGGCAAAAATATCCCAAGCTCAACTGTCGATGGAGGGTTGCAGGTGAGTTTTATTTTGACGTCTTTTAATAGTATTTAGATGCCCAGTCCAATAACCCTTCATTTGAAAACCAAAAACATTTCGCAAAAGAAGACGGCCACAAGAAGAAAACGATACAACACAACAAGAAGCTTTAAAGATTTTACAAAGCATGCACGAAACTAGAAAGAGCAAGGATGAAAGTGACGCATTTGGAGAGTATGTCTCTATGAAACTCAAACAATTAAAAAACCGTTGTGCTTACAATACTGCTCAACATCACATTAACAATATTTTGTACAATGCATCAATGGGACTATATGATTATCCTACAAACATGACAGAGCCAACTGCTAGTAGCTCCTGGGGATACAACTCTGGACCAAATCCATCCACTTTTTCGGAAAATAATGCTGTCTGTAGCTCGAGAGGATACTACACCGCACCGAGTCCCTTAGCTTCATTGGAAACGAGTCCTTTGGACAGCTCGAGGGCACATACTAGTACCAGCGCAAGAGCACCGAGTCCATCAAATTTTTCGGAATCAAGCCAAGATTCGACCCAATCATTAAACGATTTGCTGAGTTCAATCCAAAATTAAAAATACGTGTTTGATTTGTTGATTATTAAAAATTTAATAAATAAAAATGTTGTTTGACTTACCTTTATGCATTCTTGTAAAACCTCATTGAGAGCCTCGCACACTTGTGGTACGATTATAGATATCACTTGATCTGACAGCTTGAACACATCTCCAAGACTTTTATAACTGCTACCACTTGCCAAAAACCTTAACGTTACCGCAAGTCTTTCCGTCACACTTATAGATTTTCTAAAATTTGTGTCTAGTTTGCCTATTTTTGCCCCAACTAAATTTTGTAGATATTCAAATTCGGAACTGTTCATTCTTATAAAATCTTCTAAGCAACCATCAATGCCCAAATCCTCGAGATAGTTTGTGGCACTATATTTTTCTCTAGCTTTAAGCGTTCGGCGCATCCAATAAGAGCGCTTCTTCTTTTTTTTTAAACAAAAAATGAAAGCTATCCCAATTAGCAAATCTTCTTCCATTTTCGTGTAGACGCCTCAGAACGCAAAACCAAACTGCGAGCCAATGCCAGATTCAAAATGTTATAAAATGTTAGTAAACACTTTCCATCAGTGTAGGAGCACTTATAACATATAACAGTTCCTAACAAAATGTAAGAATTGACAACATTTGTTAGTAAATGTTTTAAGGCCTACGCAGACCTGGACGGAATGGCAAGGGATTTTAATTTTTACTAATGGACATTCAACCGTACTGTTACAGAAATACGACATAAATTGCTATGCTTTAAAATGATGCCGTGGCATTGAAAGGGATTTAATCGAAAAGACACGCCACAGGCTCCCGTGGCGGGATGCCGCGGCATACTGCGGTAGGCAACGGCATGACACGGACTCCGGCGCTCGTCACAGGCTCCCGTGGCGGGATGCCGCGGCATACTGCGGTAGGCAACGGCATGACACGGACTCCAGCGCTCGTAGTAATATACTGCGGGGTGCGGCGGTGGGGGTAGAGAAGCGGGGAATGCACACCATTGACCATCCATTTGCGCCCGCGTCTTTGACGACTGTGTACCTACGTGTTTTTTTCGGAGACCAGTTTTTTACGTTTTTTATTCCAACATGGAGGAAAAATTAATAACATTAGTTCAAGCCTATGATTATTTATATAATATGTCATCAAAACATTATATGAACACTCAAATGAAGAACAATGCGTGGAGAATAATTGGGACAGAAATGAATAAAACAGGTAAATATTTTTGCAATATAATTATATTTTAATACTTCACACGGTATTAATGTCTATTTACAATATCGTTTTGCCATGGAATCGAGCCCTCATCAGAGTTAAAGTAATCTTTAAACATCTCCCGTACTGTCGTACCATCTAATGCATTGTTCATATTATTATCGTTTTCTAAATTAATGCTTACACTTGCTATACTTTGACTTTCTGTGCTTGTACCACCTATGATGAAATTGTGTAAGCAAGTACATGCTAAAATGATATTATCAATATATTTTGGTTGAACCTGAATTCCTTTTTGACATAATTCGAAACGTTCTTGAAGTATACCAAATGCATTTTCGACGATACGCCTGGCTCTACTCAAACGATAATTGTATATTTTCATTGCTTCATCTGTCAATCGGTCGCTACTAAATGGTCTCATAATGTTTGTGGTTAACGGAAAAGCCTCGTCTGCTATAAAAACATAGGGCAACTCAAGATCTGTCCTCGGTAAACGTTTTTTTGGGGGAATATCGAGGGCATTAGAAGTCAATTTTTTTCCAAATATTGAGTTTTGCATTATACCTCCATCACTATTTCGTCCATATGATCCTACATCTGCAATCACAAATTTATAATTTGCATCCACAACCGCTAGTAGCACGATACTAAAAAACTTTTTATAGTTCATGTAGAGACTTCCACTATTGCGAGGTGCCCTTATCCTAAAATGTTTACCATCTATTGCACCGATGCAGTTCGGGAAATTCCATTTTTCATCAAATTCCATCGCGATTCGCGTCCATTTTTCCCTTGTTGGTTTTGGCATAACACTAGGCCTTAGGACATTCCAAATGACTTGGCAAGTTTCATGTACTATAGAGCGCACTGTACTAAACCCCATACGATAGCTGTAACCTAGAGACTTGAAGCTACTTCCCGTGATCAAAAATCTGAAAGATAATATAAAGAGGGGTAAGTGAGGCAGAGTGAAAGACAGGGTACAGTTAAACAAAGTCAATTAAATAATACGATATATTTATTTATATATAATTATGAATTCCTCACGATATTTTCCTTCACCGTAAAGCCAGTGGTAATTTTTACTTAGAAAAAAAATTAGCTCAATATAATCCCATAAACATAGCTGGTGCTAACCTAGTCACCTAGTCACTATCTAAGGCCTTTTCCCATTACCTACTTATTCTGATTCTATACCATTTTACCTGCTTATGTTTTGTTTTAGGTGAAGAATGTCAGAAAATATGGAGTAATATACGTAATAATTTTAGGAAAGCTCTGAATAACAGAAAAACAAAGAGTGGTGACCCGTACACAAAGCGACGCCCTATCAAGTTTGAAAAAGAGCTGGAGTTTTTGAAAAAATTCATTCAGCACAGAAAACAAACCTCGAATTTGGACTCCTCTTCAGAGGATACGCAGACTTCTTTTGCAGAATCCGCTGTCGTTGATAGCGATGAACGTTCAGTTTCGCGAATGACCAATGATTCACACCATTCCTCAATAATACCAGAACCTACAACAACTGCTGAAATACTAAATAAATATATTGAATCGAAAAAGGAGGTGGACGCCATTGATTCGTTCTTTCAAACAATGGCTGCCACAGTAAAAAAGCTACCAAAAAGAGAGCAGGTCCGAATAAAGAGACAAATATTTAATATGGTAACTGACGCCGAATTAAACTACATAGAGGGAACTCCAGCTCCAACATCTGAAGATGTCTCTACCAATTTGCAACATCAACGACCATGCCGTACCGCTTTTACTTCAAGATCTGGCTGTGGAACCGCGGCAGGCTTGGGCTATGAAGCTGTATCAGGATCTGGCTATGAAACCACCTCAAGATCTGGCTATGAAACCACCTCAAGATCTGGCTATGAAGCAGCTTCGGGGTCTGACTTTGGAACTGCCTCAGGCTCTGGTTATGAAGCAGCTTCGGGGTCTGGCTTTGGAACCACCTCAGGTTCTGGCTATGAACCTGCTTCACGGTCTGGTTATGAAACCGCCTCGGGCCCTGGCTATGAAGCTGCTTCAGGGTCTGGCTACAAAACTGCAGTTTCTGAATACGAAACTAATCTAAACTAGTAGGTACTCTAAATTAAGTAAAAAGAAATAAAGATCCAGGAATTATCAGTGAGAAGATTTATCAGTGCAAAAACATAAAAATCGTTATTATGTGTCTACAATTCATGATTGTATTTGGCAAAAAAAAATGTTTTTTTAATTAAATAAAAGAAGAAAATATTAAACTTATACAATCATTTAACTGCCCACCTCAAACACAAGGATAATCTTTGATCGGCTTCAATGGGGTTGCGAAAATTGGTCCTCTGTTTTTCGATATATGGTCGACATATATTCAACAGTGCTTGAAATTTCTCATAATCCATTCTATGATAGTCATAAAATTTTTGCACGTCGTATTTTAAGTCATTAAATAAATTATTGAATTCACCCTTTGATTCCCTTTCTTTCCATAAATTATCAACCCAAAATCTTCTTCTATTCCTATTATTAGCCTGTGCACTTTCTTCTTCATCTGCAATAATCGATATCAACACTAAATCCCAATCTACCATTGTAAAACTGAGGCACACCAACACTCAATCAAACGCAACTGAAGACTGCAGGCAGCAGGAGTCGCTGAGGCGTGCTTTGTCATGCCGCGGCACCCCGGGGCATGCCGGGGCATGCCGTGGCAAAGTGCTGGAATGCCGCGGCACGCCGTGGCATGCCGTGGTAAAATGCTGGTATGCCGCGGTATCTAAGCAGCCGGTGTGCGCTGACTCACGGCAAAATCCCTTGCCATGACGTCCCGGTCTGCGTAGGCCCTTAGTGTTCAAAAATGTTTATAAACATTTTGTAACAGCAGTGTGGGAGCACCTTTAGGAAAAACATCGATGTTTTAATATCGGTGTTTTTATAACCGATGTTGCATTGCATCCCTATGCACCGGAAGTTGCAGGTTTTAGCAATCAAACTACTCAGGACTCACTAAAAAGTACACATCGCTACGTCATACAAAACTTTGGGACTTCTGATTCTAGTGTTCAGTTGTAAGTAAGTGACTTACGAAGCACTTGTGGCATCTACTCCAACTAAATACTAAATAAATAAAGATGATTTATCAAACATACTTTGATGTATTCTTTTAATCAACTGACAAGTTGATTAAAAGAATACATCAAAGTATACTACACAAACTTCTGGAACTATGTGAGCGATTGAACTGTCAGAGACTCTTAAATACATCAAGCTAGTAAGGGTCACCGGTTGCCAAGAATCGAAGTGTGATTGCTAGTCTTGTATTGATTGGTATTATTGCCTTTCTCATATTTGTATCTTGTTTTTTGATCCTTGGTCCAATTGTATTCAACAAATACTCGAAGTCACTTTTGGACATCCTAGTGAAGTTTTGAAAAAGATATTCATCGAGAATCAGCTCCTTGTCAAGGTTAGTTATGATTTCTCGTCTATTTGAATATGGCCGAATCTACGCTCTTCTTCAAGGTTTTGGTTTCTTTAAACGTTGACACAAAATAATAAAAGCTCGGTATCCACCATTTTGTCCAGCGAGATCTAGCCGCAATATGCTTCGCGTGTACGAACAAAATTCCTCAGCAATCCAATTGCCGAATCTTGAAGGGCTACACTCGGCAATGTATTGCAAAATGAAATTTCAGCATGGGTAATTTGCAAATATACTGAGCTATATTGGTCAATAAAAATAGCCAACAAGATGCAATTTTGTAGCCCGTTTACAGGCATCTTAACAGCGGATTGTTGCAGGTGCACTGAGTGTCAAAGATCTTTAAGTGCTAACGAAGTTGTATAGTTATAGTTAGTATAGTTGTACGAAGTGCGCAGAGACGAAATCCGCAAAAAAAATTGTAAGCCCTAAAAATATGAAGGATATGACCGCAATAGATTTGGACGAAATGATCGTTCCGTTCACTGGTTCGTGTGGGATAAAACAATATTGTCCCGGAAAACCAAATCCCGTTGGTATGAAAGCTTTCGTAAGCATATTTTAGATGAAAAAGGCGGCAACCTAAAGATACCGCTGATGCTACCTGGCAGCCACCTGCAGAGGCTGCTGATACTACCCAACAGCCAACTTACAGAGCAGCCTCTGCAAATACCAGCATCCCTTCCACTCAGGCCTGCTGAAAATCCTCGCTCACCAGGCTTGTACGTAGTTTTATTTGTATGTCTTAAGAAACCTACATGATGTGCGGGCTTATTTTTTTTTACATTCATCAAAAAAAATATTTTTTCATAGATTCCTTGAGTGTGGAGGGAGTACCGGCAGCAGCCCCGTACCGCTGGCACCACCGCTGACACCAGAACCCTCGGCATATATGTCCAATCACTATGGCTTAAGGGATGTAGATATAGAACATTTTTGATATTTCATAGTTTTTATATAATATTTATTGTGAAAATAAAAAACACTATCTTTTATAAGGTAGCGAAGGTGAATCCGAAGATGATGACAATGATGTCGCACCACCATCATATAACCCACGTGGGTCCCGTGTATTTCTGGAACCGGAAGAGGACCCAGTTCTTTATGGGGGCGAGGTTGGCATCAACCTGGTTCTCCAGTGGCCGCCGTCTTTACCACCACCTTCCCCAGCAATCCGCGTCCCCATCCCCACCCACTCCTGTCCCTGAGTCATCTCAATCTCCCATCGATCTCATCGCAACTATCCCCAATGATCTGCTCACCAATACAACCAGCGGAGAGAAGAGAATCGTTCTCCATTCAAAGTGGACAAACGGCCACGTACGGCGATCCCTATGACGCATTTAGCGCTATATGGGATCGTCGTATAATGGAGCATATTTCCATATGATCCGGACTTTTTTGGCTACAGCAAAGCAAAACCAGTATGACTTCGACCGAACACCTTTTTCCAGCAAGATGGAGCCACTTCTCATGTATCAAATGACTCATTAGGTGCTCTTCACGATTTATTCCCTGGAAGAGTGATAAGTCGCCGAGGAGACATCAACTGGCCACCGAGGAGCCTGCTGATTTTTTCCTATGGGGCTACCTAAAAAGTAAAGTTT
The DNA here is from genome assembly GCA_932294275.1 of Chloroclysta siterata. NCBI lineage: Eukaryota > Metazoa > Arthropoda > Insecta > Lepidoptera > Geometridae > Chloroclysta > Chloroclysta siterata. Next base: position 3,965,484 of record OW028595.1, on the reverse strand, counting down.
ACTATCCATTGCCACCCAACCTGAATGTTTTGAAGCAACGAATCACTGAAGAAATCAACTCTATTCCAAGAGCGATGCTCCAGCGAGTGTTTGAAAATTTTAGCTCCAGGTTAAATGAGTGTGAACAAGTGACTGATGCGCATTTGCAAACGGTTATTTTTCATAAATGAACTTCAAGCACTGGGGCCTTATGCTCACTTCGACAGAGATTATCTCACGTTAGAGATGACGTCATATCTCGTTCGATAACTATTTATCCCCATTCTCACTATCTAACTCCCCAATTTTCTCATACAAAGTTCATGCGAGACGCAAGGTCAACGAGTTATTGAACGAGATATGACGTCATCTCCATCGTGAGATAATCTCTGTCGAAGTGAGCATAAGGCCCCAGCTCTTTAACCCTTTATCAGTTAGAGGCGATATTTTCACCAACATGATTTGAATTTTTTTTAGCCAGACTTTCAACTAACGGTTTTTTTCTTTCATCCTGGCAAGTTTTAAGATTGTCTATCGCCATTTTGGCAGTGTCAAGTTTGACACATGTCTTATATATTTTACTAATGGCGTCTTGTCAAATTTTCAAAAGTGCGCAATTTTGTTGTACGAATTTCAAGCAGGTTATATTTAAAAAATGTTCGAATCCTACAAGGTAATTTTGTTTATTATCGGTTCATCTGTTTTTGTTCTATAGGTAATTGAGAATATTTGCATCCCTGCTATGTGAATTTTTGAACAGGCTTGGTTTTTTGCAGTGGATTGTATTTTCCCTCTGTCTCTGTGGGGCATTTTTGTAGTGGTTTTTATTTTCCCCCTGTCTGTTTGGGTTTTACTAGTTCTTTCTTTGCTTTATTCGAAGATGAATCGGAAGGTGCTAAACGATTATGAAATAAAATACGGAGAAACAAGATGGGGCTCTTCAAGATTTATTTGGCTTACCAGAGGATCCTAACCAATCTGATGATAATTTGGAATCTGACGAAGAAGTTAATTACAGTGCAATCCGCCTTCAAAGAATCCTAGAAGACTTAGATGAACCTAGTCCTGCAAATTTACTAATGGATGATGTGCCAATGCAAAGTCCATCGTCTATTGACGATCAGCCTTGTTCACGGTTAGTAGTTCAGCAACCTGATAGGTGTCCACTCAGCCCAATAGTACTTGAAAATTATAGCTCAGTCCCTGCTCCTGGTAGAAGATCAACACGACAAAAGCCTGCTGCAACTGTGACGCGTACTTCTTCTGCACAAAGACCAGTATGATCAGTACCAGTAACACCTGTTATAAATGATTCTTCAGATGAGTCAGATGCCGACGAGGAATTGTGGAAAAAAAAACACTTTTACTACTATTAGTAGACCGGATCCCAGCGTCTATGACGAAACCAAAATGCAACCAACACAGGGGTTCAATAGCAAAACAAGACCGATTGTTTTGATTGCCCTGCTTTTATGATTTTCATAAGAAATAATTAGATAAGAATAAATAATATAGATAAATATCAGAAGTGATGAAATGAAGATAGAAAGTACCGGTGATTATTTGTAGATTGTAATATTAGTAGAATAAGGTTAACTAAATAAACAATTTGCTGCCATTATTATTTTTATTCTAATAATATCACCTAAAAATAAACTATTTACAATTGCTTTACTTGCTGAAAAACAGGCCCAATTTGAATAAGCGAGCTTGCACTATGAGATAATCTGACAGATGAAAATTGAAAAAGCTTCACGACTTAAATCCCCAGGCACGGTAGATATCCCCTCATATATCTTAGTACCAAGTACTAACTCCAGATTCTTATGAGGATGTCTGGGTAGACCGAGGTACGTCCAAACATTAAATTTGGGACATACCCACATTTTGCAGTAGTTGGTATTCCATACGTGACAGGTTGCAAGCCTATCGCCGCTGTTAGAGTACTAACTGGTTTCCTCACGATGTTTTCCTTCACCGTTTAAGAGCACTGGCATTGCGCACATAAATTTTTCGATAGGAAAAATCCATTGGTGCACGACCGGATTCGAACCTGCGACCTTACGATCGGATTATGTTTACCTTTTTCTGTATGCCTACGCCTCACTTAACTTCAATAATATATTATATTACATTGTAAAAGGATCATACAAAAGAACGGTAGGAACCAAGCCGTAAGTTTGTTGCCTGTTCTTCTAGGCTTTGGTCGCGTGGAACTGGCACCTAGAGTCACCTAGCTTTAAGACGTTTCAAAGTGATCCTTGTGATTTTATTGAATAAATACCTATTGACTTTGACTTTGAAGGCGGGGTCACTCCCACTAGACCACCGGTGCTCTAACAGATAAAAGGAATATATATCCCACCATGCAAAAAATTATAAAAAAAAAACATTTCTTACCCTATTATAAAACTCTAACCACTACCAATTTTATTTTTCCACTGTCCACTCCTTATAACCGTTAAAGGGTTTATTTAACAATAAATTAAACGAGTTTTAATTGATATTGTTGTTTTTTATTTAACACCCTTTACTTCGCTGTAGTCCTTGCCACAGGCGTCGTGGTAAGGTCCAGATTAGAGGAATATCGGAACTCTAGCCACAACATTTTTTCCACTCCTGGGTTTACCGTTGAAATGTCAAGCAATCGCTTTGGCCTGCTGAGTCGTTCCCTGCCTTTCAACGATAACCTGGCGCTTAACCCTGAGGCCAGCTACGAACAAAGCTGCATAAGCTGAAGCCAGTAATAGATCATTTAAATAATAAATTTCAAACATTATCCATAATAGGACAAAATATTGCGTTAGACGAGTCACTAACACAGTGGAAAGGCTGGTTAGACATAAACCAATTTATAAGAAACAAAGCAGAATCTATAGGAATTAAAACTTACGAACTCTGCGAGTCCCAAACCGGTTACTTGTGGAGGTTTAAGGTCCACACAGGGAGCGAACTACGAGTTCGCTCCCTGGCAGTGAAGCAGGCCCTGTTAGAGTGAAAATTCCAAGACTGGTTTGACTGTGTCGGGACCCTAAGGACGAACCGCCAGTTTGTTCCTGTCGAGCTTTCAACGCTAACAAAGCGTGACATTTCTGTGGGCCAGGTTTCTGGGTGTACGTCGGGAGACGTGGACCTTTTAGTATGGCGGGTTAGCCATACGGTTATTAAACCGTATGGCTCTTATCTCGACTTGCCATGGGGCCACTATTACCAACTAATTACGCCCCAGTGTAGATCGTATCTTTTTCTAGGACATGCCAGTTTTCTAACGATGATTTCCTTTACCATTTAGAGCACTTTCTAGTTATCCATTATCATCAATTTGAGGATAGATCAATTTAGGTCTTAGGGCGTAAAAAGTGGTCTAAATTTATGGAGAAAGCATTGCCAGGTTTTGAAAGAATAAATGGTGCGAAACAATATTTATCACTTCCGGAAAATCATCCAAGTGAAGGTGCGTTTACTATAATTACTTTATCAGGCACTCGTGGCGTAGTTTGCTTGGTTGTTTTTCGGCGATCGATAATTGAATGGGTGACCATTTGTGGCATTCATTTTCATTTTGCAACAGCAGCAGCAGTGTGTAGTATAAGCATCATAGCTCAATAATTATGGAAATTTATTACATATTTGCATACTAGGTATCTAAGAATGAATATTGGCTCATGCAGATAATTTTCCTTTCAGATTGTTTTGCCGCTTAAATTGGCCACAGAATCACCGCTACAATGAAAGTGTCAACACCCAAACGTCAGGGAAAAAACATAAAATATAAACCATCGAATGCAGAATATTTCAAATGTTGTTTATTTTAACAAAGTTTCTTGTTAAAATGAATGCTAATACAACTTTGTTGAATGCTATTTTTCATAAATACGTTCAGTGATTTGATATTTTCAGAAATGTTGAAATATGCGAGCGAGAACTTGTTTGACGGTTTAAAAAATACCACAGTTCAAAGTAGAATCCATAGAAATACTTATGTAGATTAAGCACAAGTTCATGGTACAATCTACAAGATCAATTTGTTCAAATATACCAAAGGAGTTAAATATTGTATATTGTATTGTATATATATACAGGGTTACAGGAAAAGTCGTGCTAGATCCGTTAAGGGCGTGGAGTACCCATCATTCCTGACATATTTCACTATGAAACACCCTACCCTAAACTAAACCCTTTTCGAGATATTCGACTTTTAATTTTTTTATTGAAAATTGCCGATTTTTAGGCAATTAAATTTATTTTTGGTTGTTTTGTGTATCTTATTATTATTATTATTGCATTTTTACATGTGTAATTAGATGCTTTAGGACGTCAATCATTAAAATAGTGCATAAGTTAATTGAATAGACCGTAGTAGACAAGTGAAAGTTAAGAAATAAAAAAAAAATTAGAAAGTTTATTTTTCTCTAAGGGATATCTAAAAAAAATATTATGGCAATTCTTCGGCAGATGTTTTTAAAAATATCTACGTTTCATCAGCTATCTAACGAGGTATAATAATCTAGGGTTTTATTCAATTGCATTGAAAAAAAATTAGTTTTATAGGCGACAGTGGAGAAGAAAATTTATACTTAGCCCTAAAAAGTAAAAGTAAAACAATAGGTAAGCATGAAATGTCATTTATTAAAGGTTTTCACACAACTTTTTCTTATTCTACAGTTCATGTTCAACATGGCCGCCTCTATTTCTGATACATTGTCGCATCCTTCTACGGAGACCAGTCTTCACTACTCCAGTGGTCAACGTGGTCCTCATTTTATTTGCTGCATCCACAATCCTTTCTCTTAGGTCTTCCACAGACGAAACTGGATTCGGCTCGCTGTACACAAGACTTTTCATGCACCCCCACACATGAAAATCCATGGGGGTTAGGTCCGGACTTCTTGCTGGCCATGGCAACGGCCCACCTCGTCCTATCCATTTGTTTGGATAATTTGTGTCCAGCCAGTCTCTGACACTTCTCCTGAAATGGGCAGGGCAGCCATCGTGTTGGAACCACATGTCCCTGATCAGGTTGAGTGGCAGATCATCCAGCAAATCACTCAAGTCTGCTCTCAGGAAATTTTCGTAGCTTTCCCCATTTAAATTATCCGGTAGAAAGTAAGGTCCAATCAAATGATTGGAGATAATGCCCATCCACACATTCACGCTGAATCTTCGTTGGGACCCCTTCACTCTTTTCTTATTGGGATTCCTTAGTGCTTTTGGGGCCCAGTAATGGGCGTTGTGATAGTTAGTTATGCCATCTTTATCAAATTTGGACTCATCCGTCCACAAGATATTTCTTAGAAAATCTGGGTCTTCTACGTCAGCATTTAGCATAAATCTGCAAAAGTCCAATCTTCTCGCGGGGTCTCCTTCTTCAATAACGTGTACCGGCGTGTAATGGTATGGGTATAGGCCAGCAGTATGCACTGTAAACCACACTCTCCATTGCGAAAGTCCCAGATCACGGGCAACAATATTAGTGGAAGTAGTCGGATCCGCTCGAAAGCGTTGCACTATCTCATTGTCCTGTTCTTCGTCGTCAATTCGTGGTCTACCCATGTCTGTATTACGTCTCAAAACAGAGCCAGATTCTCGAAGTCTTCGATAAACTCTGTCAAAAACGGCCACATCCGGCACTCGACGACCGGGGTAGCGAGTTACGTATTCGTTGCGAGCTTGCGCAGATACACAATCGCAGTATCCGTAACAAATAAGCATATCAGCATATTCCTCAGGTGTGTAGGACGTCATCTTCAACACTTCCGTATCACAGGTACAAATCAGAGTCCGGTTAACAAGTATAGTAGTCACAAATCAGAAGAAATAGTCCAGAATCACAGCCAAGTCGAGAAAAAGAGCAAAACGATATCACATCTACTATGTACGAAGCACAAAAGCAGACTGACAACCAAAACAATACCCCCTGTTGTATTCCCAGCCCTAACCGGTCTCTACACATTTTTTCTTTCATTCATACCTACATAAATCGTCACTTGTCTCGCTCTCACGGTGTGTCTGAACTTGAAGGACAATAGGCGCGGGACCGTTAGAACTGCTACCTGGAGCGTCCCAACTACTTTTTTTCCACGAAATGTAATACAAACCCTAGATTGTTATACCTCGTTAGATAGCTGATGAAACGTAGATATTTTTAAAAACATCTGCCGAAGAATTGCCATAATATTTTTTTTAGATATCCCTTAGAGAAAAATAAACTTTCTAATTTTTTTTTTATTTCTTAACTTTCACTTGTCTACTACGGTCTATTCAATTAACTTATGCACTATTTTAATGATTGACGTCCTAAAGCATCTAATTACACATGTAAAAATGCAATAATAATAATAATAAGATACACAAAACAACCAAAAATAAATTTAATTGCCTAAAAATCGGCAATTTTCAATAAAAAAATTAAAAGTCGAATATCTCGAAAAGGGTTTAGTTTAGGCCGTGCGCTGCGTTAAGCGGGTACACGGCGCGGGCACCCGCGCGGCGTGATGTTTCATGTAAATTCATAGAGCAGCGCTGCGTAAGGCGGAACGCCCGTCACACGCGGCGCGGGCGACGGGGGTACGCTCGCGTGTCCGTGCGACGGAGCACGCGAGCGGAGATGTTTCTAGAAAATCAGTGAGCGCCGCTGCGTTATCCGTGTCGCACGCGCCGTGCTTGTACAATCAAGTTGATAAACATGAGTGATATTGATACGGAACGTGTTATTTTAGAAGTGCAATGTCGCCCCGCTTTATGGGATTTGTCTAACAACTTGTATAAAGACAGGGATGCGCGTCAAGCTGCATGGCTCGAGATTTGTAAAGAATTATACGAAAATTATGAGGACTTCAGTGACACAGAAAAAAAGTCAACAGGTAAATTCTTACTTTTTATTATGACTTTATAAATTTATTTACTACATACTTATTTACTTCTTTCATTTATTAAGGTGGGTACAGACTATATAACATAACATGTTATACGACATTGCTATATAACAAGTTTCAGATAATGTGGACACTGAATGATATAAAACATGTTAAAATAACATGTAGGTAATATGTTACATAGTCTGTACCCACCTTTAGGCTTAGTAAACATTTTGTATTTACTTATGTTAATTGTTATTTAACTATTGTATTGTGACCTCTTCACGAGCAAATTTTTTTTAACTTAAGTAAATAATCAATAAATACAGCGATCTTGCCACGATACCTTACCGTTTGTGGCAAAGTAATCAGCGAACTGATCTCGTATTGTATACGAGTTTCTTTGAACTAGCCCAAATCCATTTGTGATATCGCGGATATGGCGGGGTGTTATGACAACATCGCTGATATTACCGAGTCCGTCTCTTTTTCGTACAAAATTATGCATTATACAAATTGCTTTTATGAAACAAATGGCATGTTCTCTAGAAACGTTAAGTGGACGATGAAGTATTCGAAACTTATTGGCCATTATTCCAAAGGTTGATTCAATGTAACGTCTAGCTCTTGACAATCTATAATTAAATATTTTCTTTCTATGATCCATTGCAATAGCCCGCGCATATGGTCGCATAAGATGTGTAGACAGTCCAAACGCTTCATCCCCAACTATGACGTATGGCACTGGTGTGGTAGCTGCAGTATTGGTTGGTTTATTATTTTGTAGCACTGGCAATGATTTTGGAGGAGGAATATCTAATAGCTCATCCTGCATCTGTTGAAATAAAGTGCTGTTGGTGAAAACTGAAGAGTCAGATTCTTTACCTTGTATTCCAACATTTATGTAGGTGAATTCATAGTTTGCGTTACACATTGCAAGCAAGACAATGGAATAGTAATGTTTGTAATTGTAGTAAAGTGATCCGCTGTGAGGTGGTCTTATAATCCGTATATGTTTTCCATCTACAGCACCTAAACAGTTAGGAAAATTTGTGTTGCTTAAAAAGCCTTCTGCTATATCTTCCCATCGCATACGTGTAAATACTGGTATACATTCTTCTTTCAGTCTTTGCCATATAATTTGACAGACATCATTAACAATTTTTCGGATGGTAGATTGTCCCGCATGGTACGCCAAGTGCATATCCACGAAAGTATGTCCACTTACTAAGTACCTGTGAAAAATACAAAATTAATTTTTAAGTATGTATTTATTATTTTATTTTATTTTTATTATTTTTCATTTTTCAGAAAAAAAAATACAAGCGCGTTGGAAAACCGCGAGAGATTGCTATACGAAAGTCAAAGCTAGTAACAAGAAACTTAAGTCTGGTTCTGGTGCTAAAAAAGGAAAAGGGTACAGCTATTATAATATTATGACTTTTCTGGACTCTAACAAAAGAGTAGAAGGACAAGAATCTTTGGAAAATTCTCAGGACGACTCTTCGGGTCATACAAGTACACTTGAATTGTCCCAACACCCAATAGTTGACACTAGTGAGGTGTTAATACCTGAGACCAGTACATCTGGAAATGAAAATGACACAGCAAGCAGAGAAACGCAAAAACAATCAAAGCGTAAAAAGGCGTCGTCGCCGACTCCTTTTGAAATACAATTATTACAATCCATACAACACAAAAAGGACGAAGAAAATGATGAAGACTTGTCATTTTTTAAATCTATTATGCCAAACATAAAAAAATTGTCTACATATCAAAAATTATTGTTTCGATCAAAGGTATTAAACTTATTAATTGACATTGAAAGAGAAAATGTTATTACATTGGAGGATTTATCGAACATCGTAGTGACAAATGACACTCAAGCAGAACATTAATCCTATTATCAATTATTTACTGCATTTATACTCTATTTGAAGAAAGACAAAGATTGGAAGTAGCCTTATAATATTGTTAATTATGATAATTACAATGACTGTGATTTTGATTTACTTTACGTATGTACCTACACTACCAAATTGTTATACTTAGTTCTCATTAAAGTAATTGTAGATTAAAATATTGTTAATTATAATAAGTGATAAATCCAATCACTGTGATTTTACTGTTACTTATGATTATGATAAGTCCAATAACTGATTTGGTTGTATACATGCGTGATCTTGACTGACAAAATAAAAATATTTTATATCAAGAAAAACATTTTATTTACTTACCTTGCCGTTATTGCCAACCTCTCTATTGGTAATATAATTGATACACTTTTTACTTTAAGAGTATTAGCACTATGTTTCAAATATGGTTCAAGTTTCGAAAATAATTCATCAAATGTAGACGTTGACATTTTAAAATACTTAAAAAATCTCCTCTCATCTTCTCTTAATAGCGTAAACTTGGTTACAAATTCTCCACACAACAATCTGGACGAGACATATGGGCTGATTGGCTGCCGCTGTTGTCTACGTCGTCTTTTGGCTAGGTAGTATATCAACAAATAATCCATTATGAATCGACTGTACACCCGCACGTCTAAAATTGTACTGGCGGCGCTGCGTTTAGCGGGAGGTCGTTGCGGATACCCGCGACGGGCTATTTGTCCGCGACGGAGCACGACGCGGATGCCCGCGACGGATGCCCGCGTCGGATGCCCGCGCCGTGCACCCGCTTAACGCAGCGCACGGCCTTAGGGTAGGGTGTTTCATAGTGAAATATGTCAGGAATGATGGGTACTCCACGCCCTTAACGGATCTAGCACGACTTTTCCTGTAACCCTGTATATATATATTGGGGGACATTCCACACAGCACTATCTCGCCCCAAACTAAGCCAAAGCTTGTGATATGGGAACTAGATAGCTGATATACTACTTTTATACTTTTTTTTTTGTAAATACATACTTATAATATTATATAACACCCAGACAGAGAACAAACATCTATGTTCAGCACACAAACATTTGTTCTCGGTGGGGATCGATCCCACGGCCTACGGCACAGAAGGCAGAGCTACTACCAACTGAGCTGTGAAGGCTGTCTAATAAATAATACTATTTCAATTCAGTTTTACCAAAGGGGTTTAGTAACTATCCATCAAAGCAAATTGGTATCAATATACCAAAGTACTTTGGTAATCAGCAAACCGTCGCCGTATGGTAAAATCAACTTAAGTCAGCGGTAGGGCCTCATTTAAACGTTAAATTTGTGTAGCAAAGAGAAAGAAACTAGGCAAGGTAAAATAGTGTAAAAAGGCAATGTTTATACACCAGATCCATCTAAGGAGCAGCCTAACAATACCACTCCAGCCAAGTCAATACGAAGCAATAAAGACATCTGTGGAACTTATAAATATCAAACAAAATCCAAAGTCATTCACCAATATAAGAATTTGGATTTTGTTCAGTTAATTCACCGGATAATAACGGAAACCACCCTTGGTTTCTAGCTCATATATTCATAACGAATCCGGAATAGAGGTTATATTTTTGAGTTTTCCTTGAAAAGTGAGTCTTTATTCATGTGTGAGCATTATTTTGGAATAGTGGCCCTCATATAATCTTCAGAACTAGACTCAAAAATTCATAACACACTAAAGCATATATTTTTAAGTTTTCCTTGAAAAGTGAGTCTTAATTCATGTATGAGCATTATTTTAGAATAGTGGCCTTAGAGTATATTTCACCATGCAGTTAGTTACTAATCATGGAATAACAGCCCGTTAAATCAAACCTTAGATGTCAAACGCGTACATTTTGACATATTTAACGGCCCTTTAATCCTTTGATAATCTAACAGAGCATGGTGAAATCAGCTCTTAGGTGTAAAGAAACAATGTTGCCAACCGAAACATTTATAATATTTTATTGCGAATCTGAAGTATAAAATAACGCAGGACACAAATTAAGTGCAGACCTCAGCCCCCCCATTCAAATAAAGCAGAGGGCTGTTTGGTTAAGAAGCCATATGTATTTTGAAACGATACATTGATTTTCGTCGTTATTTTTTTTAATAATCATATCACATTGTTCTCAATGTGATATTTGATTAACAGACATGCGTTAACAAGAAAATTAGCTGTAAAAAGAAAAAGTCTAACAAAATCCAAAATCATTCAAAAAGCAATGTTTATACACCAGATCCACCTAAGCAGCAGCCTAACAATACCACTCCAGCGGTCAATACGGAGCAGTGACATCTGACATCTGTGGAACTTATAAATATCAAACAAAATCCAAAATCATTCACCAATTATAAGAATTTGGATTTTGTTCAGTTAATTCACCGGTTAATAACGGAAACCATGCTCAGTTTCTAGCTCATAAAATCTTCAGAACTAGACTCAAAAATTCAAAACGAATCGAGACTAAAGCAAATATTTTTGAGTATTCCTTGAAAAGTGTTAAATATATGCCGAGTCTTCAGACTTTATAACATAACTTGCTAGGGACATCCCATGTCAATAAGAATTTGAGCTCGCTAAAGCCATTTAATAACACATTGTTGGAGAGCAACAAGGCACTAGAAAAAATGAAATTTCCTGTAGCAGACTGGTCAAACCTTCTCTTATTTATCAACTTCCAAAAGTTAGAGGTCAGTTTGAAGAAGCAATTTGAGGACAAGTTGTCAGATAAAGAGTTGCCTAGCTTTGCGGACCTCATAAAGTATTTAAAAAATGAGGTAAGAATTTTAGAATCCAGTGGGGAAGTCCACAGCGCGGCGGTAGAGGTGGGGAATCCACATCTAGAGCACACCATGTTGCTTCTGGGTACCACAAATGGTAGCAAGTTATGTAAACGGGTTAATCATTTAGCTAAATTTGAACAATTTCTGACACTGAAGAGCGCGTTAAAGAGTTGAGGCTCTGCTTTAGGTGTTTAGGAGAGAACATAATTTCGCTCAGTGTACATCAAGCTGGTCATGCTACAAATGTAAATCGACCAAACAACACAACCTCATCTATTTTGATATGCCACAGCTGGCGGCGGCTATTGCGGGGTCGGGGGGCCACCAGCGGGGGGTGGACCTCGTACTTAACAATGCAATTCAATTTATTTAAATCAGACTAAGAGCTGATTTCACCATACTCTGTTAGTTGCTAATCAAGGATTAACAGGCCGTTAAATCTAACCTTACATGTCAAACACGTACATTTTGACATATTTAACCGCCCTTTAATCCTTTGTTAATCTAAGAACATGGTGAAATCAGGCCTTAGTGCATATGTATTTGTTAGTAACAATTTAACTTAAAAATAGTGCAAGTGACATTTTGTTTAGTGAGTGTAGTACTGTTGAGTGTGCAGCTGCATCCAATAATAACTGAGGGGACAGTCCCACCTCTCAGACAATGCGTTCACGATACTGTTCGGACTGCCACGGATCCGTCTTCTCAATGAGGCGCATCGTTTGCGTACTATGGCATGAAAGCCATCCACTCTATTTTCCGCAAACATGCCCGAAGCGCTGCCAACAAAAACATTGTTGCCAACCGCAACTTTTATAATATTTGAGTGATAGACAGCGACACTGAAGAATACACAACGCAGGACATAAAATAAGTGCAAACCTCAACCCCCCCCCCATTCACATAAAGCGGGGGGCGGTTTGGTTAAAAAGCCATTTTTTGCAACGATACATCTCGTAGTCATCTCGTTCGTCGTAACAATTTTTTAAATACTTGCATGTGATCTTCATCGTATGAATGCTACTTTTATTATAAACGGCGGCGAAGTTTTTTAAGTATGGATTGATGGATGGATGGATGGATGGATGGATGTTTGTTACTCTTTCACGTAAAAACTACTTAATGGATTTTAATAAAACTTCACAATAATATAGCTTATACATCAGAATAACATTGTGTGAATTGTCCAAAATATGTCGATAATTGTCAAGTAAGTAGGAAAAAATTTACCATCTGCGAGCTATTCCGGCGTGCGCTGCCAAAACCGCTAGAGTTACACATATGTACTACGCCACGCTAATATAAGCTACTCGAAATACTAATCCTGCGCAGACGAAGTTGTGGGCACCAGCTAGTTTAATAATAAAAATATGTCTAACAAAATCCAAAATCATTCATCAATTATAAGAATTTGGATTTTGTTTAGTTAATTCATCAGTTAATAACAGAAACCAGACTTGGTCTCTAGCTCAGACAATCTTTAGATATAGACTCAAGAATTGAAATCAAGCGTCAAGCACATATTTGTGTTTTCCATTGAGTTATTGAGGTGTCAAATATATGCTTAGGGTCGATTCACACATATCAGTGAAGGCACTGACAAGTGGGCATGCGTTCATATAGAATGTATGAAAGAATATTTCGCATTGTGTCGGAACTGTGGCTTCACCGATATGTGTGAACTATGTATCTGAGTTTTCATTCACTTTTATGCATTATAACAATGTAACTCAAACTTTCATGATATTTCAGTGATAAGATTGCAACATTGAAGAATATACACAACGCAGGACATAAAATAAATGCAGCCCATTAAATAAAGCGAGGGCTCTTTGCTTAAGTGTATAGAATATTTCAGTGATAAGGTTGCAACACTGAAGAATATAAACAACGTAGGACATAAAATAAATTCAGCCCATTCAATGAAGCGACGGCTTTTTGCTTAAGTGTATAGAATATTTCAGTGATAAGGTTGCAACATTGAAGAATATACACAACGCAGGACATAAAATAAATGCAGCCCATTATATAAAGCGAGGGCTTTTTGCTTAAGTGTATGGAGTATTTCAGTGATAAGGTTGCAACTCTGAAGAATATACACAACGCAGGACATATAATAAATGCAGCCCATTCAATGAAGCGACGGCTTTTTGCTTAGGTGTATCGAAATATTTCAGTGATAAGGTTGCAACACTGAAGAATATACACAACGCAGGACATAAATAAATTTTAAGTTTTTGTTTTAAGCTTATGTGTATAGAAATCAATCATTTTATATTCCTCTTAGGTCCAAAGATGGTATCTAAATCACCATGTGACGTTGAAGCCTTGAAGGCTCAAAGATACCGACCTGGAAGGTCATTGAGAGAGACATAGAATTCATCACTGCTATTTTATTGTGTAACAGTGGAACGGAATGATTCAGTTCACTTTGTAAGGTGCTCAAGAAATAACCAGTGAAATGGTATGGTGAATTGTAGCTTGTCGAGTCAGTAATGCAATATTGATGCTGCTTTGGTATATTTCTTGAGAAATTTGATGTGCTTTGGTCGTCCAACCTAAAACAAATGAAATATTCTTTTTATTTACAAATATATACACATACTGCTTATAATGTAGATAATTCTTCTTAATTTTACATTGAAGTAAGTTGGGGAGGTCCATAAATAAATAGAAATATTGGTGGACTTTCCACACAGAACTATCTAGCCTCAATTTAAGCAAAGCTAAGAATTTCTGTTTCCAGCAATGGATCTTTTTATTTTTTTTATACAACTAGCTGATGGAACAAGCAGATGGCCCACCTGATGTTAAGTGGTAACCATCACCTATAACAAAGCATTACCTCGTAAGTAGCGCACGATAGGAACATTTCCTACGATGCACTGCCCTGCGTCCAGCAACTTGAGGCATACAGATGTTAAGTCTCATGTGCCTGTAATTACACCGACAACCACACTCTTCAAACCGAAACACAGCAACGCTGCTTGGCGGTAGAAAAAGGCGTGGCGGTAGTACTTATAGCTTAAAACTTCAAACTTATGATGTGAATATTTATGTAGGCAATATAAATACGGCCTGTTCCATAAAATTAGACAAATAATGCTTTTAATGTTGCCAATGAATAAAGACAAACAGAGTCATGGTTATTTTAAAGCATTGTCTAAAAGAAAGTTTATGAGATCCGAAGCTAAATGATATCATGTTGTATTATTACCTACTTTTAAATAGATTAAATAGATGATACCTAATTATGGATGATATAATATGGAGGTATAGTCTAATAATAATGATTACAAACTTCTTTGAAAAACTAACAGACTTCAAATACACTAAAAAATATATGTGCATCGTAGGGCACGTTCATATCATACATGACTTACGAGGCAATGCTTTGTTACAAGTTATAGATACCACTTAACATCAGGTGGGCCATCTGCTTGTTCCATTAGCAAGTGGTAAGTAATGAAAACAGTTATGAAAATATTTATTTTTTGGCAGGAAACTATGTTAGTCATACCCCTTATAATGAATATAATAATACATACCTCACAGCTAGGTTGCTCTAGTAGCTCTGCCTTCAGCGCTGTAGGCCATAGGTTCCATCCCCACTGAAAACAAACATTTGTGTAATTAACATGTAGGTATTTTCACTGTCTGGGTGTTATAATCTACACTAATATTATAAAGAGGAAAGATTTGTATTTTTGTATGTAACGAATAGGCTCAAAAACTACTGGTCCAATTTCAAAAATTCTTTCACCGTTAGAATGCTACATTATCCCTGAGTAACATAGGCATTTATTACAAGATAAAATTAAAGATCCCTTCTTAAACTTTAATAATGTAACCCAATGTGTATACAAATTGGCCATAATTTGGCTTTCATTGCCAGCGCTGCGAAAACTATTGACGATAGAACACAAAAATGTTCTACAATATTAAAGAACACATCAATATCTACAAAAAACTCAGTGATACCATGTCTAACTATCATAGTTATGTTACTATAACTTCTTTTTTACATATAAAAAGGTTGATAGAAATGCTGACCGAAATCAAACCATGTTATCCGTACCTTTATATTATCTTTATCCAAATAAATCATTTCATATTCAAGGCTTTTTCAATACCTGTAGATTACTTGAATTTTTCAAATCGGACATTCCATTCAAAAGATATTACGAAATTAAAAATTTTAGTTCGCTTTTAAAATATTAGCGAACGCGGTAGCGGGCAATAGGGCGCATTCTCACTCACTTAGGGAGAAGGGCATGCAAATGTATGAAAGAAGTAGACGCGAGACTCTAACTAAGTTTAGTCTAAGTTCAAAAAATTTATATCCACCCATGCGAAGCTGGGGCAGGCCGCTAGGAATGAATATAATAATACATACCTCACAGCTAGGTTGGTCGTAGCTCTGCCTTCAGCGCTGTAGGCCATAGGTTCCATCCCCACTGAAAACAAACATTTGTGTAATTAACATACAGGTATTTTCTCTGTCTGGGTGTTGTAATTATTATAAGTATGTAATTAAAATTAAAAATTATTTGTGATGTATGGCATATCTATAGGTAAATAATTACAGTGCACTGACATTTCGTTCATCAGTAAATATGTAGGTAACTAGAGATGATGCTTGGAAGGAGATTCAGAACTACCCTTCACACCCAGTATTTAATACCAAGTAAGTTTCATTACAGTATTATATTAACCACTATTTGGTTCTCGTAGTTTGTACCACGCCTTTTTCTGCTGCCAAGCAGCGTGTTTCGGTTTGAAGAGTGTGGGTTGCCGGTGTAATTACAGGCACATGAGGCTTAACATCTGTATGCCTCAATTTGATGGACGCAGGGCAGTACATCGTGGGGCACGTTCCTATCGTGCGTGACTTACGAGGCAATGCTTTGTAGGTGATGGTTATGGTGGTGATGGTTCCATCAGCTAGTTGTATAAAAAATATAAAAACTAGTTGTAATTCTAATTCAAGGTGTAATTAAGATCTGCACTGAGATCCCGCAATAGGGTGTCCGGGGCATCCCGAAAACATCCAGAAAGACAACAAACATATTGATGTTTGTTGTCTATGTTCATCACATAAATGTTTGTTCGCAGTGGGGATGCAAAACAAGAAAGAGCAAAGGAACTTTCCTACCAGTAACAGATCTAAGTACTAAACTCTAAAGCTGGGTACTGACTAACGTTACGAGGTGTAATGTAACATGTTACACAGCGAGCATTCATTGAGTCAGTAGGTACGTAGTGTTACGGGGAAACTAGCGAGCAACGAGCCGCTCGTTGAAGTGCTCCACCCGGCTGTCGGTTTTATGGCGAATCCTTTGACGCTGTCAAATTTGCCAGTCAGTACGCTGTAACAAGTCGGCCATCTTGACTGGGAGTGGCTGGCGAATATGGAGCACAGAGTTTTGACGAGCATGTTACGCCAATTTTTAGAACATAGCGAACATGCTCAATGCGATGAGAATGTTACATTACACCTCGTAACGTTGGTCAGTAGCCAGCTTAAGAGATGGGAGATTATCATGGATATCTTAAGTTTACTATTTACGTTGTAGGTATCTCCAAAACCATACGTCATTGTGAAGATCGAGGGATGCTCAGAATCGTTCTTCGAGGAAATGTATACAAGAGTCCTGCAGTGGCCTTCGTCATGCTGAAGATGATGATAATTGATATAATTATGGTAATTTTTATTTATGCATTATGATTATAATTAGTTTTTATTCGATTTTAATATTGTGATTATTAATGTATCTAATAAAATCCCCGTTCCCCCATCCCCGTTCTACCATCGGACCACCAGATGTACGGAAACGAAATCCATTCATGGTTGACATACCTACTGCCCGCACAAAGCGCTGCTTCTACTTTTACAATGTGAACAGAACAGCCAAAGAGTGGAATTCCTTACCGGCGTCCGTTTTTCCGAATGCCTATAATTTGGATGTTTTCAATAGACGAGTGAATAGGTATCTTCTAGGTAAGCGTGCCACACCGTAGACTGCATTCACATAAGGGGCTGACAACTATCAAACAACTTCTCGCTCGCACGTTTCGACATGTTGAAAGATATAAAATCACTAAACTCATTTTCGAAAAATCGCAATCAACCTTTTTGTGTGCAATCACATTGCACACAGTTTAGTAAAAATTTCATTTTGATCGATACAAGTTTTCCTACTTACCTACTACCTATTAAAAGTTTGCTTATGTACCTACGAAAACTAGTAAAGCAAACTTTTGAGTAGGAAAACATGTATCGATCAAAATGAGATTTTACTAAACTGTGTGCAATGTGATTGCACACAAGATGGTTAATTGCGATTTTTCGAAAATGAGTTTAGTGATTTTATATCTTTAAACATTTCGAAACGTGTGAGCGAGAGTCACATTAGCTCTTCTCATTCTTAGCATTAGCCTTAATGATGCTAATTGAGATTGCGGTCAAATGTTTTACCTATAAATTGTAAAAAAAAAACAGATAGGGATAGAAATTATATAAATATAACAATACATACCTAAGTGATCTGCCTGTAGTCCGCACTTCATAAGAAGATTGTGATCACGTCTTGAAGTATCTCATGTACTGAAGTGGACGGCATGTCTCCAGCGCTTTCTGAACCAAAGCAATATGTTGTTGTATTATTTCATTTTCCATTTAAGTGTCATACAACCGTCAAAAACTACTCGCCTAATAACAAATTATGGATCATTGACATCTGAAATAAATGAATTGAATTTCAACTCTTTTAAAGATATAAAATTACTGAAGGTTGTAATGATAAATCGCAAGCATCTAAGTTCAGGAGAATATCATTATCTTCTTAAAATATTGCATTAACTTCCGGTTGTTTGCGATTTTCTCATTAACACATTCAGTGATTTTCTAGGTACCTATTCAGATGTTTTTTTTACAACTTAAAAGTGTAAGCAAGAAGTTGTTTGACGGTTGTCTATGCTTTAAATTCTATGACTAAGACATAAGGTACATACAGCACAATCTAGCCCCATGGTAAGCAAAGGTTGTGCTAGTGGAACGTCTAGCACCGATAAGTCAGGACTAAAAAATATATTTTTACATAAGAACTTGTGTGACAGTCAACATTACTAGGAGATTTGTACCTTAATTTTCAAAAGAACCGCATATTTCACTCTACAAAATAAAAATCAATTCGAAAAAGTGCATGATGAAATATTCCAAAATAAAATAACCCTATCAAACGAAAGTATTAAAAGTATTTGAAGTTTTCAAAACTATTTTACTGTATTTGAATTTTTAAAACTGTTTTACTACTATGGTTCTATAGAATCGAGAGCACTATTTGGTCTAGTGGTAGCTTTCCGATCCTAAGGTCGTGGGTTCGTAACTGGTTGTGCACCAATGAGTTTTTCTGCTCAAAAATGTATGTGCGCAATGCCAGTAGGTAATCTCAAACGATGAAGGAAAACATCGTGAGGAATCCGACATCACTTGACACATGTTCACTTAACATGTGTCAAGTGCTCGAAAGGAGCCTCTTGAGGCGCACTTGAAATCCTTTCACCACACTGTTTCGAAAGAAACTAGTGACACGACAAGAGAGAGATAGAATGTTTCAAAAGTAATTGAAATAAATATAAAATGTATTTTTGTAGAAAATTATTGCATCTGATGAAGCATGTTTACGAAACTATGACGCAAATAAAAAAAAAAATTGGTGGACATTCCACACAGCACCATCTCGCCCCAAACTAAGCCAAAACTTGTGATATGGGAACCAGATAGCTGATATACTACTTATTTTTTTGTAAATATATATTTATAATATTATATAACACCCAGAGACAGAGAACAAACATCTATGTTCATCACACAAATATTTTTTCTCGGTGGGGATCGAACCCACGGCCTACGGCACAGAAGACAGAGCTACTACCAACTGAGCTGTGAAAGCTGTGAAATGTTTTCAATTAAAAATAAGCTACTCAAGATTTTTTTTTATACTACTAGGATGGAACAAGCAGATGGCCCATGTGATTGCCTCACAAGTCACGCACGTTTATGTTTTGTGTCGCAAAATCAATATTATGTATTTATATTTTTTCACTGACCAGGGCTGACGTACAGGCCGAAGGGTATCTTAGCCTGCGTGCTCCGGATCTTCGCCTCCGAGGTATCCATCTTCTTGTTGAGCTTCAGCAGTACCATGGACATGAGCGCCTGGTCGGTCGCGAAGAGGAGCCGCTTCAGATCCTTGAGTTGCGAGTCCACGAAGTCGAAGAGTTTCCTTTCTGTGCTGTCAAGGATTTCTCTTCGTTCTGTCTGTAATTAAGGTTTGAAATTGAGTAACTTATATTTATTTTATATTGTAAGCATAGCTGATGTATATGTATAGGAGATAAGGTTTTTTTCATACAAATAGCTGATGGAACAAACAGATGGCCCACCTGATGTAAAGTTGTAACCAGCACCTATAACAAAGCATTGCCTCGTTAGTCACGCACGATAAGAACGTGCCCTACGATGCACTGCGTCCATCAACTTGCGGCATAGGTACATAATATGTTAAGCTTCATGTGCCTGTAATTACACCGGCAACCACACCCTTCATAACGAAACACAGTGTTGCTGTTTGGCGGCAGAAAAAAGCGTGGTGGTAGTACTTCCCCAGACGAGCCCTTCACAAAGAGTTCTACTACTCTTAAAAAGGTATTTGTAAAATTTTTTAAAGAGTTAGTAGTTTTCAAAATGTGTTAATAAATCTAAGCTTGAGTCCTAAAAGACCTAGTAGACCCATGGATAACATGAAATGAAATGTATTTATTCAGTAGCTTAATATAACTAGGTGTCTGATTATGTAATTAACATTATATTGTTTCTTACAGGGTTGAAAAGTATCTTACACATAAATAAATGTATGAAAATTAATAAATGACAAAGATGGGTAGAATATGATGAAAACACCTAAAGAATGGAAAACCTACTTATCTATCTATTCAGCTTGTATGCATCCACTGCTGGGTATAGATATGCCTCTTTAAAACACCACTCTCACCAGTCCTGTGCCAGTCATTGCCATTGCCAAAAGCTACTTACAGCTACTTAAGCCCTAGGCTTCACACTAGGATTCCCTTCCCTGTGTTGTGAGGTCTAGTTATTAATTATTTAAAAAGGTAGTAAGTGGTTTTCTAAAGTTACTTATAAACTATACTACTTAATTAAACAACACACAGTGTATGTTTGTGAGTGTATTTATGGGAGTTCTCCTCAAGTGTCATAAGAATCAGGTTTACACAGGAAACCCCCAGGGGTGGGCACCTATTTACCTACATGAAACTCATATAGAATAGAATAGAATAGAAGATTTTTTATTCGACACACAAACACGGGTACAGCATCACATATTAGGTAAAAAGAAAAACAAGAAGAAGAAAAAACTGCATAACAAAGCAGGTAGGTGTATAGTAGGTAAGAAGAAAGGTATTTATAATATAGAAAGAAACATTCAAAAACAACAATGCAGGTTTCCTATACCTAAACCTATAGTAGGTACCTAGTATGGATGCCGACCAGTACCTTATGAGCCAAAATGGTCTCAACTCAGCAAAATGCTGCCCCGCCGCCGCCAAGGCGACGACGACGCATCGCTGGTTTTCAGTTTAGACCAATCTGGGTGACATCACGTCTGCTGTGTGCATGCATCTGTCTGCATGCGTAGGTAGGCAGGTGAGAATAAGAAAATATATAATTATAATAGACAGATGATAAGAGGAACATAAATAAAGAATATAATACCTACATATACCTACTAGCCGTTTGTTTTAGAGACATTAAATTCATAATAAATATTCGAGTTCACATGAATCTATGTCTAAGTGATCCTTGTTATTGAAATAACTAGACTGTTTTGATTTAAATTTTTGAGTGAAAAATCTACTACAGTACAAAGAGCTACTACAAACTGAGCTGAAATGTGAAAGTTTGAAAGTATGTATGGATGGATGTTTGTAACTCTTTCATGTAAAAACTACGGAATGGATTTTAATGAAACTTTACAATAATATAGCTTATAAATCATAATAACACATAGGCTACAATTTATAAAGATATTGTGTGACTAATCCTGCGCAGACCAGTTTGTAATACACAAAAAGGGTAAAAAAAATATTGTAAAATTCACTAGATAAGAAGGTTCAACATCTATCTAGGTGATAGATGTTGAACCCCAACAGGGCTCAAGTTATAGACTAACCCTCTTATGGATATTGGTCGCTGAGCACCAGTATCGCAGAGCTGAGTATCATAACAGACCGATAAGTCTGTTGAGGTCTCTTTTTGTTGGCACAAAAGTGACAGCAACAAGTACCTATACTCTATAGAAAAAAAATAGCTATAAAATGGCAGGGAGTATGAATAAGGGCCTAAATACCTACATAGCTATTATTTTTAGTTTATTGTGTAGTTTTAGTGGTATCTTTAACCAAATCTTGAGAGATGACTTAGCTGAGTGTTCTTGGCTGTGATTCAAGAAAAATTCTTCAGCTGTTTATAAATCATCAGATTATATCCATTTTACCTATAAAATGGATATAATCTGATACAAGAAAATAAATTATTTTATTTTCTTTTTATTTTCGTGTATCAGATTATATCCAAAATAAAACTGTTAACTCCTAGAGTTATTTTCTTGTAAAATTAACATGTAACAAACATTACAAGAGGCAAGAGGCCTTAGCACAAATAATGAAAAGTTTGAATGTGTGTGTGAGCTTAAAGAAATAAATTTAACTTTAAATAGATTCTGCTCCGAACAAGTTGGCTTAGAGCTAAGTTTTATCGAACTCTTGTCGACTTCTAAAGCCCAATTGTAATTAAGGGAGATTTATATCAGTCAGAAACTAAGGTCTGTTTATGAGAAGTCTCAGTGGTGATAGGCTATCTCAGGTTTTGCCATTAGACATGAAACTTACAACATAAACACTGCAGGTACGATCATCTCGGCGTCGGCTTCGTCGTAGGTATACTTACTGACTTTATATATTAACTCAAATTCACCTTATGCCATTGCCGGTTGATTTAATTCTATGATAGTTTATCTAACCATTGACGAAAAACTTCGTTTCTGAGAACCGCCATTTTGAACAAGACTTCACTAGACGATAAATTCAAACGTGCTCGTCATTCATACATGATTCAAACTGCTTACGACGAGCTAACTAAAATATGTAGGATAGGATTTAGGATTGAAAATGGGGAATGTTTTAGGCAGCTTAGCTTGTCAGGAGTTTCGGCGTCATAGGTAGTAAGGCATGGGCTTACCTTAATCATTTTACAGATTGATGTAGCAGCAGCTGCGAGGCGCACGCGATACATATAAACTGCATTTTGTAATTGCTTATTTTTTGATCACTTTTCATAACAATAAATCAAATAATTATATAAAACAAATAACATAAAGCACCGCGCCGACGCATGAACGCTACGGCAAAAGAAGAATTGTTTGTTTCTGTCTGTTTGATTGATTGTTTGACAAACGGAAGCGGAAGCGGCGGCATGGCAGCACAGCAGTAGAGTAGAATAGTGTTGTCTGTGGATTGGATGGCCACTATAACAATAGTGACGTCCTCAGCGCACGCGCCCAACTGGTAAGCCACAGACTAGTTAGGGATCTGCCCATGGAGGTTTATTAATATCTCGTTTATGGATCTGCCAAACGAATGGAAGTGGAACGATCCCATGGAGGTACAACGATCCAGTACGTGCCTAAAATTATGTAGGTATCTCAAGGATTTTTTATTTTATTTACCCTTCTATGAGGTATCTACTCAATGTGAGATACACTGAAGAGGTGCAGTAAGTACAGTAGGTATAATCCATTAATTACAGTCTCATGAATATTGCAAATTTAAACTAGGTACAAGATAATTGATATTTAAACGTGCAATAGTTTAAGCTAAACGTGTTCACTAAATAAGAAGGTGTCGTTAAAATTGTGATAGCATTGTTGCCCTATTTTTTTATATGCTGAAACTTTGATTTTATGCTGGGCAAGCTTAATGGAAAAAGATTGGATTGTCTATCAGTACCCCAAGTATGAGTTTTGCTTACCATATTTGGTTTTTCGTTTTACGTTTTTGTTCCGTGTTCATTGCGAGTTTTGTATGAAGACGCAATAGAGATACGGATACGGAACCCGCAATGAACACGGAACAAAAAAGAATATGGTAGGCAAAACTCATACTTGGGTATGTCTATTTCTACATCTACATCTACACTAATCTACACTAATCTACACTAATATTATAAAGAAGAAAGATTTGTATTTTTGTTGTTTTGTTGTTTTGTTGTTTTGTATGTAACGAATAGGCTCAAAAACTACTGGTCCGATTTCAAAAATTCTTTCACCATTAGAATGCTACATTATCCCTGAGTAACATAGGCTATATTATATTTTCAAAAAAATCAGGGATCCTTACTAAAACTCTAATAATGTAACCCAAGGTGGAAAAAGAAAACTTTACATCGCGTGCGCTGCGAAAACTATTGATGATAGAACAAAATAATGTACTACGATTTTGTAGAACACGTCACCATCTACAAAAAATGTCGCGACAGCATATGTTTAACTATTATAGTTATGTCACAATAAGCGTTCTTTTATTAAAAAAAATTAATTGAAATGCCGCCGATAGAAAAGGGTCTTTATTTGTACCTTGGTATTAATCCTTATCCAAATAATTTTTTTCATAATTAAGACGGTTTCAATACCTATAGATTACTTCTTAAATTTTTCAAATCGGACATTCCATTCAAAAGATATGACGAAATTAAAAACGTTAACGGGTCCACGGGTCACACATGGGGTGCGATTTCACTCTCTGGCGTGCAAATGTATGAAATAAGTAGACGCGAGGCTCGAACCCACGGTCTAAGTTCATCCTAAAATGTTCAAAAAATTTATGACCACCCATGCGAAGCTGGGACAGGCCGCTAGTAATATTATAAAGAGATAACATTTGTATTCTTGTATTTTTGTATTTTTGTATGTAACGAATAGGCTCAAAAACTACTGGTCCGATTTCAAAAATTCTTTCACCATTAGAATGCTACATTATCCTTGAGTAACATAGGCTATATTCTATTTTCAAAAAAATCAGGGATCCTTACTAAAACTTCAATAATGTAACCCAAGGTGGAAAACAAAAACCTTACATCGCGTGCGCTGCGAAAACTATTGAAGATAGAACAAAATAATGTACTACGATTTTGTAGAACACGTCATCATCAACAAACAATGTCGCGACAGCATATGTCTAACTATTATAGTTATGTCACAATAAGTGTTCTTTTATTATAAAAAAAATAATTGAAATGCCTCCGCTAGAAAAGGGTCTTTATTTGTACCTTGGTATTAATCCTTATCCAAATAAATCATTTCATAATTAAGACGGTTTCAATACCTATAGATTACTTCTTAAATTTTTCAAATCGGACATTCCATTCAAAAGATATGACGAAATTAAAAATGTTAACGGGTCCACGGGTCACGCGCGGGGTGCGATTTCACTCACTCAAGGAGAAGCGCGTGCAAATGTATGAAATAAGTAGACGCGAGGCTCGAACCCACGGTCTAAGTTTATCCTAAAATGTTCAAAAAAATTATGACCACCCATGCGAAGCTGGGACAGGCCGCTAGTATAAAATAAAGAAAAAGCGCTTTATATGGATTCGCCAAACGCATGAAAAGTAGGCATGTTTTTCTGGCCATAACTTTAGAACCGTTGCTCCGATCTGCATGAAATTTGGTATTTCGATAGCTTGTACTTGAAATTTACTGGTAAGTATTCATATACTTACCAGTAAATTTCAAGTCGGATGACGAGTTATTATTAAGGGGGGCAAAATTAAAAAAGTTACACAATAAAATCGAGTTATATATCATTTGAAAGAGCTTTGTTTGTACATTCCAAAACCATTTTTATGGAGCCAAGGTCTGTTCAACGGAACTCTTCAATAAATAGGCCAATTCAGTTGATACTTGGTTACCATACTTAGTTAATAAGTGGTGGTCAGAAACAAGTCCAAACACAATGTTTGGACTTACCTCTGACTACCACCTACTTCAAATTTTCAAACCCTTCGATCCGATCTGCACGAAACTTGGTAGGTCGATAGATCGGTCGGTAGCTGTATATGAATTTAATCGGACAAGGGGTTATTAAAGATTATATTTTTCATTTTGCTCTTTCGTTCTACATACTGATTATGGTTTGCATTTCTAGTTCTAGCCTATTTCAGTTATTTAGCTACATAAGTACCCATGGAGGTACTAGTCTAAGTAAGTACCTAACAACATTGGATTCGTGAAATCACGCTTTTTTATGTGGCAGCATTATTATCTTTAAGAATAGTGGCAAAAAACTACGTTCCAGCGCAGCGCCAGAAAAAAGAAAAAAAAAGAGAATAGAAGAACCTACTCGCCCTCGCCCATAGATTAATAATACTTGATCTAAGCCCTCGCCCTTAGATCAAGTATACAAATCTATAGTAGTAATCTATAGTATCTATAGTATCTATAGTAGTAATCTATAGTAGTAATCTATAGATAGTATTATAAATCTATGGTGTCCACTGGTTTGAATTATCGGGGTGTACATTATCATCCCGTTCACTAACATGCCGTGCAATACTGTCACGTGTTGTTAATGTACACCCAGTTAATGTACAGCATGATAATTGGAAGCCACTTTAGTACCGTCGAGTCGGATTGGTTAGGTTATGTTGAAACATATAAATAACGCACGAGGCGAGCGAGCAAAGCGAGCGTGCCGCGGCAGCGGCCGCCGAAGTGCCAGAAATTATTTTTTACGGTACCAAAGTGGCTTCCAATTATCATGCTGTACATTAACGTGCTGTACGTTATCATGCTGTGTATTATCTGGCTGCACATTAACTACACGTGACAATATTGCACATCCAGTTATTGCAAACCCCGATAATGTACACCCAGATAAAACGAATCCAAAAAGGTACCAAAGTGGATTCCAAATATCATGCTGTACATTATCGTGCTGTACATTATCATGTCGTACAGTAACCGGACTCGAGAATTTGTTTGATTCAGGCGGGCGGCGCGCCGCCCGCCTGAATCAAACATATTCTCAAACCAACAGACCTTAGACTAAGTATCATACAACAGACAGTATTACTTACCTACCTACATAATTACCTACAACTACCTATCGGTATCCTATCCTACTACGTATTCTCTTATCTGTGCTACTACCTACCTTCTACTTCTATTCTAGGCTCTAGCATCTATTTTTCCGGCGCGCTTATATAAACTGATTTTTTTTATGTGTAGTTTGGTTATAATGTTTGCATTCGGTCTTTCGACAAATGTTTTCACATTATATTCTACCATGTAACTTTCTGATTCTTAAATTATAAATGTGAGCATAATTTCATTATTATTCCACTGAATCCAGAAAACATCGATGTATAAATAATGTTTACGCATGCATCGTCAACAAATTATTATAAAATGCTGACATTTTATATACTGCACTTTAGCAAACATTTTTATTAAGGTTGTATAAATCTTCACTACATTAGCTTTGATGCTAGTTTTGGTGACATAGAATTATACATAGTTAGTATGGGATCGGGTGATGATGATGTAAAAAATCGGTGAAAATAAGATTTTGGCAAATTACAGAATATCAGATAGTTACTATGACACATAGAAACTACACTTGAATCTGTGTCACACTTTTGCGTGACACAGATTAAAGTTTAGTTATTATGGATAATAGTAATTTTCGGTGTAACTATGATTTAGGCGAATTACAGAATATCAGATAGTTACTTTGTCACATAGAAACTACACTTGAATCTCTGTCACACTTTTGCGTGACACAGATTCAAGTTAAGTTAATAAGGATTATAGTAATTATCTGTTACTTGTCATAATAATTAATTATATTTCGATGATGTATTTGTTATTAAGTGTAGCTGTTTGGGATGGGTATTTTTTTATTCAAGAATTTATACATAGTACTGTATTTCAATTAGCTGATATGATGATGGAGCCAAGTCCTGTATAATGTAGATCCTACATTATACAGGTGTTCAACTAGGTGTTCTGTCGGTGTGTGTAAATTAATTAAAATTCAATTTAATATAAATTTTATTTCAGATAACTTAGATCCTTATTGTTAGTACATAATAAACTTAATGAACTATGTTAGTTAGTATTTAGAAAAATGGTGATCCTGTGCTGTCATTACTCGCAAACAGTGCTTGAGGAAGGGGCTATCCTATTAATGAACAATGATGTCCAAGATGTTATTGGAACTTCCACTGACTCTCGTCAGCTGTGATGCAATTTTCTTATGCATGCAGGCAGTGAAACTGTCAGACCTCTTCAGCGGCACTGAATTTGTTTTCATAGAATTTGTGTACAGTAAAGTTCTCGGTCTTGTAAGTTTTTTTAGTTTAATAATGAATTATAGTGGTATTCACATCCACAATGAAGTGTGGTAGTTTGCTGTAGATTTTGAGACAGTAGGAGTTGGTGGTGGCATCTCATGATGTGGCAGTTACTGTTCAGGAAAATGTTCAAGGTTGCAATAGGACTGCTCAGCGAATAATATAATTTTATGACAATGTTTTTAATTTATAGTACCTGCAAAATAATAAATAAAACTTTAATTATCATTCAGGATCAATTTTATCAGCAACAATAAATTTGTCTTTAAAGAAATTCGAGTAGGTACAGTACAATAATCTATCGAGTAAGTAGGTATTTACCTAAATCTTGGATGGAACAGCAGACTCTGTTTCGAGCTCTCTTGGTAGGTGTACCACCCATCAAAAATGTTACTTAGCAAATTTTGTAACCTATTAATTGTAGGTTTTAGGTAAATATAGGCACCACAAGCTCGTGCTACATGTTACTCTATCTGTATCGATGAGGCTAACGCGCTGCAACCGTTTATATGCGTCCGACAATCAACATACATGCAATTATTGAATAGGTGTGCAAATCCAAACACATAAACATTAAACAATAAACAAACAAGCAGTGTTGCCAGACCAAAATTTCAAAACCCAGGAAATAAGAGAAAAAAAACCAGGAGATTGATCTGTTATATCAGGAAATCAATAAAATATTGATATATACTTAATTATTGTTTATTTTGATACATTTGACTGTTCATTTTTGTTGTAATTTTATCGACAATTTGAAAATCAAAACAATTTTTATTTATCAGGGGCCTTATGCTCACTTCGACAGAGATTATCTCACGTTAGAGATGACGTCATATCTCGTTCGATAACTATTTATCCCCATTCTCACTATCTAACTCCCCAATTTTCTCATACAAAGTTCATGCGAGACGCAAGGTCAACGAGTTATCGAATTCAGGCCCCTGGGGCCTTATGCTCACTTCGACAGAGATTATCTCACGTTAGAGATGACGTCATATCTCGTTCAATAACTATTTATCCCCATTCTCACTATCTAACTCCCCAATTTTCTCATACAAAGTTCATGCGAGACGCAAGGTCAACGAGTTATTGAACGAGATATGACGTCATCTCTAACGTGAGATAATCTCTGTCGAAGTGAGCATAAGGCCCCAGTACATTCTCAAGATTCCGGCAATAACTCTGGTGCTCAATTTATTTGTCAATTAATTTGTGAAATTATTTAGGTACCGCAAACGCAAAAAGAAAGGCCTACTTAGTTTGGGAGCCAATAATGTACGGTCAAATAATGTACAGGCTCCCTGCAATAACACTTTTATTAAGTTGGGCTAGAGTTTATTATAGTGTTTAATCCACAAACATATTACTATTAGAAATTAGTAGTTGTCAGAAGACTCAGATACGTTCCTTTCTTATGCATAGTTCATAGACGTATAAATTTATTTTAAAACATAAATATCAGGAGATTTCATAATAAAATCAGTAGATCAGGAGAATCTCAGACAAATCAGGAAATCTCCTGGTAAATCAGGAGGTCTGGCAACGCTGCAAACAAGTCAACGCCACGCCAGTTGCCAACTAAATTTCCCTAAATATAAATAGCGTAAATTCAGTTTAAAAAAACGGGATACTCAAATTAAGATAGATAACACTTTATTGTACACAAGGATACATCATAAAACTAGGCGTAAAATAATAAAGTACAATGGGCGGCCTTATCGCTGAAAGCGATTTCTTTCTTGTTTTAAGTGTAATCATTCTGTTTGTTTCTCAAACTGAAAGTTATATACTTAGTTGATATATGACTAATAGATTTATTTTGATTCCTTATTCAGTTTCTCATAGGAATTTGTCAGAGACCACGGATTTCCACTTGCTACGGTCCTAACATACCTCTTTCGCTTCATTCAATCTCTAAACATTCTTCATACGTTGTTGGTTTAGGGAAGGTAGGTACTATAATATTGTCCTGGTTGTTCCGTAGAACGTCTGCTATCTGGTCGAGTACGTCTTCTGAGGTCTTCCCTCCCAACAGTCCCATTTATAGAATTGAATAGAATCTTTATTTTGTCTGTTAAAAATCGAAATTTACACAAAAGAGCTGTTACAATTTTGATGACAAAAAAGGCCATTTACGCTTGCCTGATGCACCTGTTTCGTTAATCTCCTTTCATCCTTCCTTTCCACATGCCCAAACCATCTTAACATAGCTTTCTATACCCTCATCACTAGGTATGTCTTCTTTCACTCCACATTTTTCTCTAATCACACTGTTCCTCTATCACTCAAATTCACATCACACATATTAAGTAACGCTTTCATTTTTAATGCATTACTCTGATGTTTGCCCAACCTTTACTAGGTACCATACATTATTGTCGGCACGAACACCCCCCTATGTACAGCTATTCGTGCCTTTTACAGTTTCTGGCTGCTCATAAACGTGTCTTGTGCCCCATTCGCTCTATTTCCAGCAGTCACTCTCTTTTCGATATAATGTTCATGCTTTCCATGTTTCGCAAATAAAGTCCCTAAATAGTTCGATACAAAGTCGTAGTTCTTTATGGTTCTCAAATTATGTAAAATAGCTGAAATAACCCAATAATGATTGATTATGTTTATAATGCAGTTTGATTACCTTTATCATAGGCAAACTTGGAGTTGGCAACATTTACATATTATTTTGTTAGCAATCTTCTACTTCTTCTTTATTTTGTAGATGTTCTTGCTAACAATCAATAGCAAGCAGTTTGATAATTGACAATATGAAATGTCAGTTTTGACAGTAGAAATATCAGTTATGTCAAAACAAAAACTGAAAAAACAAAAAGTCCGCCATTTGTAAAATCGGTATAAATAAGTCCCGCCCTATTTTTCTCTTCATTCATACAAACCTCCAATCCTACCTACCTACAAGGCCACTGAGCGAGCTTAAATAATTAATAATCACTACCTACGGTGCGTGTTAAAAGTCTAAAAATCAAAGGTGCACCGTGCAACTGATGCAAGAAGCTTATGCTGCAATCGGCGGAATATTTTATTGAAATTAAGAATGTCTCAACCAAGCGGATTATTGAAACTCAATGACGAAATGGACGAAAAAATTGGAAAATATTCTAAATTATTGGAAACAGTGTCGGATAGCGAAAGACCTAATCTTCAAACTAAGTTGCTTAGCGCTAAGCTGATGAAGGAGAAGTTAATTGCCATGACGGCACTGGCTAAAGCTCAGACTATTCTCGCTGAAATGGATGTACTGGCAGCTAAGAGCAACTTGAAGTCTGCGATCGAACAACTGGATAAATTTACCAAGGACCATAGTGTAGCACCACCAGGTATGTCAGCGTTATATTCCCGCAGTAAATAGGCTTTGCGCAACAGGTTTTCTTGAATGAGGTTATCATTGCACTGACTAAGGTCTAACTTAAAAAGTAAAGTCAAAGTCAAAAGGTGTTTATTCAATAAAATCACAAGGATCACTTTGAAACGTTTTAAAGCTAGGTGACTAGGTGCCAGTTCCACGCGCTAGAAAAACAGGCAACAAAGTTACGGCTTGGTCCCTACCGCCAGTGGCGTAGCTAGGTGGACAAGGGCCCCGGTGCATAGAGAAAGAATTTTATGAGCAGGCTTAAGGCTTTCTAGCTTCGGGAGCTGGCTGCCCTCTCTTTTCAAAGCTTAGGTTAGAGGGCCCCCTGAGCTCCGGGGCCCTGGTGCACTGCACCACCTGGCCCTATGATAGCTACGCCACTGCCTACCGCTCTTGTATGATCCTTGTTACAATGTATTTTACTACAATATTGAAGCTCCAGTGTGGTGCCAATCGAATTTAGTGAGGCATAAGTATAACAGAAAAAGGTAATGGTAATAAAATTCATAAAACAGCACACTCAGTATGGAAGTGACTCCAATGGCACTCCTAGCACACCAATTTTTTGTACCTCTTGATGATGGAACAGGCTGATGGCCCACCTGATGTTACATTGTAACTATCAATAAGCATTGTCTCGTTAGTTGCTCACCTTAGGAACATGTGCTACAATGCCCAGCACTGTCCATCTACGAAGTTTTAGACACAAGTATTGGAACTCCTTGTATATTATCTCAATTATCTGCTGCTCGGGCAAACAGCCAACTTGAAATATTCCTATTTCATCTATTATTCCCAGGTTTTATCTACATCTACATCTACACTTCTACACTAATATTATAAAGAGGAAAGCTTTGTATTTTTGTATTTTTGTATGCTGTACGAATAGGCTCAAAAACTACTGGTCGGATTTCAAAAATTCTTTCACCATTAGAATGCTACATTATCCCTGAGTAACATAGGCTATATTATATTTTCAAAAAAATCAGGGATCCTTACTAAAACTCCAATAATGTAACCCAAGGTGGAAACCAAAATCCTTACATCGCGTGCGCTGCGAAAACTATTGATGATAGAACAAAATAATGTACTACGATTTTGTAGAACACGTCATCATCTACAAAAAATGTCGCGACAGCATATGTCTAACTATTATAGTTATGTCACAATAAGTGTTCTTTTATTATAAAAAATTAATTGAAATGCCTCCGCTAGAAAAGGGTCTTTATTTGTACCTTGGTATTAATCCTTATCCAAATAAATCATTTCATAATTAAGACGGTTTCAATACCTATAGATTACTTCTTAAATTTTTCAAATCGGACATTCCATTCAAAAGATATGACGAAATTAAAAATGTTAACGGGTCCACGGGCCCGCGCGGGGTGCGATTTCACTCACTCAAGGAGAAGCGCGTGCAAATGTATGAAATAAGTAGACGCGAGGCTCGAACCAACGGTCTAAGTTTATCCTAAAATGTTCAAAAAATTTATGACCACCCATGCGAAGCTGGGACAGGCCGCTAGTTATTTATAATATTTTTCCCTTAATTGCAGTTAACTTATTAGAAATAACATGAAATTAGTTTTTATTGAATAAATGTAATTTAAAATCATATCAATGCAAATTTTACATGGTCAGAGGCTAGGATCCTGAATAACATGATCCTAATAATTGTACTATCCAATAACAACTTATAATCTTATTGCAGTTGCAAAGAAAAAATCATCATCTGACAGACATGATTCAACCAAACACAAGACACAAAAAGCACCAATAACACCAGCATCAACAGTTAAAAACAACACAAAAACAATTGAGAGTAATAAAGAAAATACTAATATTCAGACAACAGGAAAAAAGAAATCTGCATCACCAGTAAGTGTTGATAGTCAAAAGGTACAGAAACAACGTTCGAGTACACCAACTGAGACGAACAAAAGAAGACGATCTGATTCCAGTTTAAAAGGAAAAACGGAGAAAAAAGCAAAATTAGCACATGACTCCAGTCCGATACCCACTGCCAACAGTAAATCAACATTGCTGGGGAATTCTCTTAGTCCGATTACCAAAACTATGTGCGTAACTAAAAGTGTCCAAACAGACAGACAGAACTCTGAATACACCAAAGGAACCGAATTTATCACTAATCGAATAATTGATGATGATGAAAACACAGTCCTGATAGAAGACCTTTCCGTGGACCGGTCTACTCATCGAGATGCTATCAATCTTTCTAAAGCATTGCAGAAAATTATGCCACAGAAAACCGAGAGGTACGCTTCAGACTTGAGACAAGAGTTGTCTCAGAGTCCGGTTTTGTCTCAAATTCAACTGTTGTTTGAAGATGATCCGGCAGCAGGGAAGAAGGGAAAGTCCTCGGCGGTGAATGTGAAGGCTGAGGTGCAGGACTCAGGTGACAATGATGTTGTCTTGATCTTGTGATGTCCACTAACATATTTTAATAATGGTATGGTAACTTTAATCCATTTGTTATTGTTTTTTTTAGTAGTAGAGTAGAGCTCTTTGTGAGTGGCTCATCTGCAGAAGTACTACAACCATGCTTATTCCTGCCGCCAAACAGCGCTGTGTTTCGGTTTGAAGAGTGTGGTTGTCGGTGTAATTGCAGGCACGTGAGTCTTAACATCTGTGTGCCTCAATTTGATGGATGTAGGGCGGTGCATTGTAGGGCATGTTGATGGAACAAGCAGATGGCCCACCTGATGTTAAGGGGTAACCCTCACCTAAAACAAAGCATTGCCTAGCACATCATGCATGACAAGAACATGCCCTTCAAAAGACTGCCCTGCGTCCATCAACTTAAGACACACAGATGTGCCTGTAATTTCACTGAACCACTTAGGCAGAAAAACTCATTGGTCCACGACCAGTTTTGAACTCACGACCATGGATCGAAAGGCGGCGCCGCTACCACTAGACCATCAGTGCTCCAGTACCTAAGTTCATACATTTTATATCTTTAAAAGTAGTAAAGCTCTTTGTGTGTGGCTCGTCCGGGGAAGTACTACCACCACGACTACTTCTGCCGCCAAGCAGCAACACTGTGTTTCGGTTTGAAGAGTGTGGTTGCCGGTGTAATTACAGGCACATGAGGCTTAACATCTGTATGCCTCAAGTTGATGGACGCAGGGCAGTGCATCGTACGTAGGGCACGTTCCTATCGTGCGTGACTTACGAGGCAATGCTTTGTTATAGGTGATGGTTACCACTTAAGTTCAGGTAGGCCATCTGCTTGTTCCATCAGCTAGTTGTATTAAAAAAAAACTTTGAAATGTTGCAATGCGAGCGAGTGTATACCTCACACTAGCAGTTATCATCGCCTTAATAACCTCTAAGCTCAGTTGGTAGTAGCTCCGCCTTCTGCGCTGTAGGGTGAGTTCGATCCTCACCGAAAATTATGTGTGATGAAATTAGATGTTTAAAGGTGTTTGTAACAAGGATCATACAAAAGAGCGGTAGGAACCAAGCCGTAAGTTTGTTGCCTGTTCTTCTAGGCTTTGGTAGCGTGGAACTGGCACCTAGAGTCACCTAGCTTTAAGACGTTTCAAAGTGATCCTTGTGATTTTATTGAATAAATACAGCCTTCACAGCTCAGTTGGTAGTAGCTCTGCCTTCTGCGCCGTAGGCCGTGGGTTCGATCCCCACCGAGAACAAACATTTGTGTGATGAACATAGATGTTTGTTCTCTGTCTGGGTGTTATATGGATAATATTATAAGTATGTATTTACAAGAAAAAATATTATATCAGATATCTGGTTCCCATATTACAAGCTTAATTTGGGGCTAGATAGTGCTGTGTGGAAAGTCCACCAATATTTTTTTTATTTTTTTTTATTTAATACGTTTTGACTTTAATTTTTCAGATCCACTGAACAACTCTACTGAGAATCTAGTGAATGGACTCTTCAAAGACATAATGCATGCTAAGCTGAAGCATGCTGCTAGTGGAGCTTCAAGTTCTTCGAATACTATGTCTGGAGCAAGCCCGTTCTGCAAAGTTATGCTGAGGGAAATTCTAGAACAATGTTAGTTTGTCATAAAACTAGTTAGGACGTTATTAGTAGTTTTTACTTGAAAGAGTAACAAACATCCATCCATACCTAGAAACTTTCGCGTTTATAATATTAGTAGGATGCGGTGTAGTACATGTACAGAACTAAACATATAGGCGTGTATCCAGTACCCTAAGTCTGAATTGCGCTTGTGTTTTTGCGTAATTCGTAATCGGTCATGATAAGCGCCCCTCATGATAGCGGGCTCGATGAGATGAGTACCCATGGGTCGCCGTAAACTCGGTGTACCTCAAGTCCGAGTTTTTTTTCGTTTTTGGTCCGTATTGCGACCCTGGGTTTTGTATAGTCACACAAGCCCGATAGAGACTTCAGGAAACTAAAAACGAAACTCAGACTTCGGGTATAGAGCTCAAAAAGTATGCTAGAATATGGATTTGGAATATGTACCAAAGTATTGAATACAAGCTTGTGCCCGCGACTTTGTCTGCGCAGGATTAGTCATACAATATCTTTATAAATTGTAGCCTAGGCTACAATTTCTAGTTATTCTGATGTATAAGCTATATTATTGTAAAGTTTCATTAAAATCCATTCAGTAGATTTTACGTGAAAGAGTAACAAACATCCATACTTACAAACTTTCGCATTTATAATATTAGTAGGATAGTTGGATAACTGAATTGGCACGTTATCAATACAATAATTATGTAATAGTTTGAAAATAAATTCGGGGGCAAAGCTTCAAATAAAAATCGCATATCAAATGTAAAACCATAAAGTTAATAATAATCGATATTTCTTCTTCTTCTTTTATTTGTGGCTGTTCAGTGATCAATATTTTAGAAGGCTTTAAAAATATGTTTTTGTCATTACCTTTTTATGAAGAAAAGTGATGACAAATTGACAACAGATTTTAAATCCTGATTTTATTATTGATTATTGACGGTTGAGGTTTAATGTAATGGTGTTTTTTTATTAATTGACATTAATTTTAGATCTTAAACATAGTTTAATGACTAAAATTAGTTGTCTCATTTTTATTAATTTGTTTAAATGTTATTTTCACAAGTATTACTTGAAGTAAGGCTTTATTGAACTAAATCTTGAGATTTGAGCATTGGTTTTTGTTTAGATCTTTATTGAAAGACTTAAAAAAAATATTTTTGTTCATGTTTTAAGATAGTTTTGTTGACTCAGCACAAACTGAAAAATTTTGGAAACATTTTTTTTTCAATGTGCTGAATTCTATTCATGGATATTATGGGATTTTTTATTTCGAAATACAGGTTTTTAATTATTTATTAAGTAAATAATGCCTATATTTTATTATTGTTTTTATGATAAGAAATATTATCGTAGATCTAATCTTCACTTTGTTGATTTTGCATGAAACTGAACAAATTCAAGCATTGACTTGAAAATTATTTAGGTTTAAGAAAAAGTATTGACATAATTGTATTGTTACCTTTTTTTAGGTGTACTCCTTGTTCTCAATTAAAGAAATTTCATAAATTATAGTTTAATACATTGCCTGCAGTACATTTGAATTGGGAACCAGGAACTTGTGATGATTTACGGGTATAACTATAGATTACTATTATAGAACATTATTCATCTAAGTACATATTTCGTCCAAGTGCTATTTTCATTTATATTACACTGTGTGTAAAACCTTTAGTGTGATGTGCTAGATGCGATGTGAAGGGTAAATTATAATCTCATCGTATCATAATTTTGACGTTATAACTATTCTGAGTTTTGACATCTTGTTTAAGAATTTCGGATTTCGATTTCGGTTTTGTATAAAGATTCGTTCTCAGCAAGCCGGATAGAGGCGCTTATCCGAAATTCGAAAATACAAATTATCAAAATATACCTACATATACCTACACTGTAGTATTAAACTTATTTTTTAACACCAAAGACTGATATTACGATACTTTTTATAGTAAAATATTATGTGAATTACTATTGTATTAACTGTAGAACCCGCGCCAGTAGAATCGAACAATAAAATGCGACACTAATCATTTCCTCTCACTCTACATTATTGTGCGAGTGAGAGGTAAGATAAGCGACGCCATTTTGGATTAAATATTTCATTCGCGCGAAGTTATGTAATTATAAGCTGCCCAGTAAAAAAATGTGATACTGCAAAATGTGATGAGTCAAATGTAATTTTTGACGTACCTCTGACTACTCTCTTAGATATCTCCCAAAGAATATTGAGTAGGTACTAAGAGGTCTGTTTTTCTCTCTAAAAATGCCTCTTCATTGTGTTTGCTTTACGTTAACGAACAGCCGAATGCAAAATGGTCCTTGTTGTATTAGGATTAGAGAATATTTTGCATTGAAATACTAAAAACTTCACCTAAAGACTGGGCAGTCTATTCTAATATAAAAAGTTATTTTATTATAATTTTAATAGTAAAACTATGTTACTTACAAAAAAGTTCCTATTTTTTTTAAATAATGCGATGGAATTCCACATCATGCTGTTGTAAGTAGTTCCTAGATATTTTTGAATACTTTTTCAATTTAATTGTTTATTACTGACTGAATAAAAGTTGTTCATGTTCATGACGATATGTTGTTTTATTATATTGTACAGTCTAGTATATTGTACATTGTATAGTACAGTCGACTACACGTCGGATATAGTACAGAGAATCGTAAGGGATGGTGCGATGGCCTAGTGGCAAAATTCGTAGGTACCCTAGGAATATAGGCTTTTTCTGCCGCCAAGCAGCCTTGCTGTGTTTCGGTTTGAAGGGTGTGGTAGCCGGTGAAATTACAGGCACATGAGGCTTAACATAAGTGTGTCTCAGGATGATGGACGCAGGGCAGTGCATCGTAGGGCACGTTCCTATCGTGCGTGAGTTAACTGTACTTACCTAGATCCAGTTTATGTGTTTTTGTGTAATTAATAGAAGCTATCGACATAAGACTCTAATA
The DNA here is from genome assembly GCA_932294275.1 of Chloroclysta siterata. Taxonomy (NCBI): domain Eukaryota; kingdom Metazoa; phylum Arthropoda; class Insecta; order Lepidoptera; family Geometridae; genus Chloroclysta; species Chloroclysta siterata. The sequence goes on along the minus strand of OW028595.1, from coordinate 3,927,096 downwards.
GCATTACTTTTGCAAACCTTAGTGGTTTTCTTAGTGCTATTTAATTAATATCTATTATGTAGGTATCTAACACTAATATTATAAAGAGGTAAACTTTGTATTTTTGTATGTAACGAATAGGCTCAAAAACTACTGGTCCGATTTCAAAAATTCTTTCACCATTAGAATGCTACATTATCCCTGAGTAACATAGGCTATATTATATTTTCAAAAAAATCAGGGATCCTTACTAAAACTTCAATAATGTAACCCAAGGTGGAAAACAAAAAACCTTACATCGCGTGCGCTGCGAAAACTATTGAAGATAGAACAAAATAATGTACTACGATTTTGTAGAACACGTTATCATCTACAAAAAATGTCGCGACAGCATATGTCTAACTATTATAGTTATGTCACAATAAGTGTTCTTTTATTATAAAAAAATAATTGAAATGCCTCCGCTAGAAAAGGGTCTTTATTTGTACCTTGGTATTAATCCTTATCCAAATAAATCATTTCATAATTAAGACGGTTTCAATACCTATAGATTACTTCTTAAATTTTTCAAATCGGACATTCCATTCAAAAGATATGACGAAATTAAAAATGTTAACGGGTCCACGGGCCCGCGCGGGGTGCGATTTCACTCACTCAAGGAGAAGCGCGTGCAAATGTATGAAATAAGTAGACGCGAGGCTCGAACCCACGGTCTAAGTTTATCCTAAAATGTTCAAAAAATTTATGACCACCCATGCGAAGCTGGGACAGGCCGCTAGTATTTTATAAAGATAAATTAAAAAAAAAAACTTACGAGGCGATGCTTTGAGGTGGTGATGGTGATGTTACCAATTAACATCAGGTGGGCCATCTGCTTGTTCCGTCACAATTCGCGGCGTTCCAATAGTTAAAAGTGGAAACGGTTAAGGGGCTGACAACTATTAAACAACTTCTCGCTCGCACGTTTCGACATTTTGAAAGATATAAAATAACTAAACTCATTTTCGAAAAATCTCAATCAACCATTTTGTGTACAATCACATTGCACACAGTTTAGTAAAAATTTCATTTTGATCGATACAAGTTTTCCTACTTAAAAGTTTGCTTATGTACGAAAACTAGTAAAGCTAACTTTTGAGTAGGAAAACAAGTACCGATAAAAATTAAATTTTTACTAAACTGTGTGCTATGTGATTGCACACAAGATGGTTGATTGCGATTTTTCGAAAATGAGTTTTGTGGTTTTATATCTTTCAACATGTCGAAACGTTCGAGCGAGAGTCACATTAGCTCTTGTCTTCGCCTTAAGTCTGATGCGTATCAGTTTGTACGTAGGCAGGTAGGTATAACACTACCAACAACCCTGGTACCTGCCTACCTGCGCTACCGACCCTGGTACCTGCGGTAGATAGGGTTGTTGCTGATGCAGGATTTTTCCAAATCTGCTGCTGATACTGATAGGTATTAGGTATTTTCATAAAAAGATAAGGAAAAGAGTACTAGGTACTCCGTTATGGATATTAGTTAGGAAATGCTAGTTTGTATAGGATTTTTTGGTAGGTACCTACCTAACTACATTCAGAGTCTTTACATCTTAAAAATCCTGAAAAGTGCGAGGAGAAGTTGTTACACGGTTTCCTGCGCTACTAGCGGTCACCCATTCAAAAAGTGACCGCGTGGGACGTTGCTTACTCAGTCGATGTTAGCAATGGGGCCACTAGAGCTTAGTTACTTCACCGCACTAAATAGTTTCTTTCGAAACAGTGTGGTGAAAGGATTTTAAGTGCGCCTCAAGAGGTTCCTTTCGAAGCACTTGACACATGTTATAGAACTTTTTAGGTTCTACGACATGCCAGTTTCCTCACGATGTTTTCCTAGTATTAAGAGCACTAAGAGTACTAGCATTTTGCCCATAAATTTTTGAACAGAAAAACTCATTGGTGCACGACCAGTTTCGAACCCACGACCTTAGGGATCGGGAGGCTTAAATTGTTACTGATATTTAGGTATTTATTTATCAAAATTGAAACTGGCATTTATATATTATTAGGTCCTGCGTAGTTTTCGATACTATATTCACTATAGGTACCTAGTACCTATAGCGAATTATTACTATTCTCAACAACCCTGCTAACCTAACCCTTTACTTAATGCAAGAAACAAAACTAAGATAAAAATAACGAGCAACTCCTTGATATGGGTTTTTAAAGTTGCTAATTGGTGATTGAGGCGCATACTACGTGGTGTAGCAGCAGAAAACGTCGAACTATGCTTGGGGATAATTTACAAAATTACCACAAAATATGTCTGGTAAGTACCTACCTAAAAAACCTCCCTCCACGTATCTTTCTTTTTAACAACTAGCTGACGGAACAAGCAGATGGCCCACCTGATGTTAAGTGGTAACCATCACCTTTAACAAAGCATTACCTCGCAAGTCACGCACGATAGGAACGTCCCCTATAATGCACTGCCTTGCGTCCATCAACTTGAGGCATACAGATGTTAAGCCTCATGTGCCTGTAATTACACCGGCAACCACACTCTTCCAACCGAAACACAGCGTTGGGCGGCAGAAAAAGGCGTAGTGGTAGTACTTCCCCGGACGAGCCCTTCACAAAGTGCTCTACTACTCTATGAAACTGAACTGAAACAGCTTCACGACTTTAATCCCCAGTCACGATAGATATCCCCTCAGATCTCTTAGTACCAAGTACTAACTCCAGATTCGTTTTTGAGTATGTCTAAGGGGGGTAGTCAGAGGTACGTCCAAACATTAAATTTGGCACATACCCACATTTTGCAGTAGTTGGTATTCCATACGTGACAGGTTGCAAGCCCATCGCCGCTGTTAGAGTACTAACTGGTTTCCTCACGATGTTTTCCTTCACCGTTTATGAGCACTGGCATTGCGCACATACATTTTTCGATAGCAAAAACCCATTGGTGCACGACCGGATTCGAACCTGCGACCTTACGATCGGAAGGCGGGGTCGCTCCCACTAGACCACCGGTGCTCTACTACTCTATACAAGGTGTTCCCATAATTGTGTATATTAACTTCTACTATACCTTTATAAACTTCAGGGGGCTAAAGTACCCATCAATATGAATAACTTTTTCTAAGGAACCAACACTGTAAACGCGAAAAAAATAACAGCTGTTTCACACAAAAGTTCAATACCTACCTGGCTAAAATGTATGAAACAGCGGTTTTTTTTCTCGTTCACAGTGTTGGTTCCTTACAAAAAGTTATTCATATTGATGGGTACTTTAGCCCCCTGAAGTTTATATACACAATTATTGGAACATCTTGTATAGTTATTTATTGGGTAGGTAGAGGATAGTTGAATGGTAGCTGTATTGGAATATTGCAATGGAACTATTAACACTTTTCCCTGATACGGAAGGCACCTCAGCTGCTGATAGTATTCGTGAACAAAGACATGCTTGTTTCTAAAAAACTTGAGAGATCCGTTTCAAATTACTCATAAATGTCAAAGTTCCTACTCATAAATGTATTTATTTCTAGTTTTTATTGATGTACATTCATACGGCGATTTCAAACAGTGGCGACGTGTCTTCATTCCAACTGGTAAATATTTATCTTTTATTTATTGATACAGATGTTCACCCCAAGTCTGAGTTTAATTTTTTGTATTTCTTAACTTCAGTCCGCTGTCCGTCTGTCTGTCTGTCTGTCACCAGGCTGTATCTCATGAGCCGTGATATTAGACAGTTGAAATTTTCACAGATGATGTATTTCTATTGCCGCAATAACAACAAATACTAAAAAACAGAATAAAATAAATATTTAAGGAAAATCATACAACAAACGTGATTTTTTGCTCGTTTTTGCGCGATATTGAACGGCAATAGGTAGACGCTTGAAATATTCACACAATTATTTATATATTCACTTTCAAAACAAATAATTAAATTAAAATAAAACTAATATTTAAGGGGGCTCCCATACATCAGACATGATTTTTTTGCCGTTTTTATAGATAATGGTACAGAAACCTTCGTGCGCGAGTCCTACTCGCACTTGGCCGGTTTTTTTTAACCTTCCTCTGTTTCTTTAACGGCGTTGAGAGTAACTTGAGTATATACCTATTTTTGCTTTATTTTTCAGCTCGCTCGTCTATCCTTCCCTACGGTTGAAACGGTAATAAATCGCATAATTATTATTATGAATTCCAGATTTTATAGATAGTTAGAAAATTCCATATTGCACAAATAAAACATACTGTAGGTACATAGGCGAGCTTAATGCTGGATATCATAACCTTTAGGTAATGACAAAACATTTTTGGGTAGTGCACATTAGATGAAGGTCTTTATTATAATAAACAAAGCAAAGATTTAGAAAAGTGCATAACTAAGCTCTGATTTCAGCATGGTCTGTTAAATTAACAAAGGGATGTTTTAATAATATTATGTCAAAATGTACGCGTTTGACATATAAGGTAAGATTTAAGGGCCTGTTAATCCTTGATTATAACTATATATACTTAACTAACAGAGCATGGTGAAATCAGCTATATGTATTTCGCAAGCAAACAATTTTATTTGCTATGAAAAAAACCTAAGGAAAAATATCCACCCGCTTTATTTTATTAGCAACAGTGAGTCCTTCCTACCTTTTTGCTATGCTACTTTCGAAGTTGCGCATTTTTTATAGAAACCATACAACTTGCCGAGCACGAAAGAAATCGACCCTAAGTACAGTTACGCTGATGAAAAGTTCGAGAAACTACAGGAATACTACAGTTATATGAATGGACGGATGAAGGAACCGAATAATCCAGTAAGTTTTCATATATAATTTATTTATAAAGAAAATTACAATGAATACAAGTATTTGTATAAACAGCCTTTAGAGCTTTTATTTATTTATTTATGATTGCCAACAAAAGATAGTTGGTAGTAGCTCTGCCTTCTGCGCCGTAGGCCGTGGGTTCGATCCCCACCGAGAACAAACATTTGTGTGATGAACATAGATGTTTGTTCTCTGTCTGGGTGTTATATAATATTAAAAGTATGTATTTAAAAAAAAGTATACCTACAAGGTGTTCTAATACTTGGGTTTAAAGCTTCAGCGGGCTAAAGTACCCATCAATATGAATGAAACAGCTGTTTCATATAAAAGTTCAATACCTACCTGCCTAAAATGTATGTAACAGCTGTTTTTTTTTCGCATTCACAGTTTTGGTTCCTTAGAAAAAGTTATTCATATTGATGGGTACTTTAGCCCCCTGAAGTTTTAAACCCAAGTACCTATTGGAACACCTTGTTTATGTAATATATCAGCTATCTAGTTTCCATATTACATGCTTTGGCTTGGTTTGGGGCCAGATGGTGCTGTGTGGAATGTCCACCAATATTTATTTATTTATTATTTTATTACAAAATGTACAAAATACCTACCTACATATAAAGTTGAGCTATCTGCAGACCGTTGCAAACGATCTAGATTTATAATTGTGCTTAAGTATAATAAATTATTATTGTAATGTGTTCATCATTGGAGGAGTGGTTTTCAAAGAACACACCCGGAAATGTGTAGATGTATGTTCAGCAGTGGTTTTCTCCTGATGATGATGACGACTTCACCATCACTACATAGTATAAAACAAAGTCGCTTTCTCTGTCCCTATATCCCTTTGTATGCTTTAATCTTTAAAACTACGCAACGGATTTTGATGCGGTTTTTTTTTCATAGAAAGAGTGATTCAAGAGGAAGGTTTATATGATTATAATATAATACAAGCATAATCTCTTAGGGATAACCCACAATAACGGTGCAAAGCCGGGGCGGGTCGCTAGTAAATTTATAATTCCCTTTAGATAGGAACAGAAATGAGATCATCAATGCTTTTTTCCATAGCCTATTTCGCACGGCAGTGGGTTATAAAAGAGCTACCCCAAGGATTTGTAGATCATAATCATAATCATAATCTTTATTATTCTTTTGACATTTCACATGTACCTACTTAGATACGTCAAAACAAAATAATCAATACAAAAATCTCCCCATTATGAGCTTCCTTCCACCATCTGCAGCCAAGCAGCATTGCTGTGTTTCGGTTTTAAGAGTGTGATGGTTGCCGGTGTGATCACAGGCACATGAGGCTTAACATCTGTATGCCTCAAGTTGATGGACATAGGGCACGTTCCTATCGTGTCTGACTAACGAGGCAATGCTTGTTCCATCAGCTAGTTAAAAATAAACCTTATCTCCTATAGGTGCATAATACATCATGCATCATACATGCTTACAATATAAAATAAATATAAGTAACCTACTTAATTTCAAACCTTAATTACAGACAGAACGAAGAGAAATCCTTGAGAGCGCGGAACGGAAACTCTTCGACTTCGTGGACTCGCACATCAAGGATTTAAAGCGGCTTCTCTTCGCGACCGACCAGGCGCTCATGTCCATGGTACTGCTGAAGCTCAACAAGAAGATGGATACCTCGGAGGCGAAGATCCGGAGCACGCAGGCTAAGATACCCTTCGGCCTGTACGTCAGCCCTGGTCAGTGATAAAAATATAAATACATTATTGATTTTACGACACAAAACTTAGGTAAAGGAATCCTCTATCACCTCCCGTGGATTTCGGAAGAGCTACCAATCAAATCAAAATCAAAAAACGTTTGTTTTGTGTCACAAAGACATAGGCGACATTTAAAGAACAATATTGGGACAACAAAAGCGGTCGTCACTCAGCTCTATGCTGTAATAGTGTTTGATGCACTAGGTACTACCTACAACGCTGGTCTTCCGTGACGCCGGAGTACAAAAGCAGTAACTGCGGTGCACAGCACAATCATTTTCTCAAATAATCTCAATCGATCAGGAACCCAGTATCCTCTAGCTTCTATTTATCCATCCGCATAAACTCCTAATTATGTAACACTAGCGGCCTGCCCCGGCTTCGCACGGGTGGATATTTATTTTTTAAGGCAAATACAAGAGCTAATGTGACTCTCGCTCGCACGTTTCGACATGTTGAAAGATATAAAATCACTAAACTCATTTTCGAAAAATCGCAATCAACCATTTTGTGTGCAATCACATTGCACACAGTTTAGTAAAAGTTTCATTTTGATCGATACATGTTTTCCTACTCAAAAGTTAAATTTACTAGTTTTCGTACATAAGCAAACTTTCAAGTAGGAAAACTTGTATCGATCAAAATGAAATTTTTACTAAACTGTGTGCAAAGTGATTGCACACAAAATGGTTGATTGCGATTTTTCGAAAATGAGTTTAGTGATTTTATATCTTTCAACATATCGAAACGTGCGAGCGAGAAGTTGTTTGATAGTTGTCAGCCCCTTAAACATTTTGGGATAAACGTAGACCTAAATAACTCATTCCTACCTGCCAATTTCCTAGATTTGTAGGCCCCTCTTCCACTTCGGTCCCTCGCCACGTTGCCCGCGGTGACGGCGCGACGGCATTAAGTTAGTATTTTGTTTAGATTGACATTTTAAAATTGTGGTGAAAGGATTTTAAGTGCGCCTCAAGAGGCTCCTTTCGAGCACTTGACACATGTTATAGAACTTTTTAAGTTCTAGGTACGACATGCCGGTTTCCTCACGATGTTTTCCTTCACCGTTTGAGAGTATCTACTGGCTGTCCCACAGTGAACTTGTATAGGCGATGTTGATGAGATGTGTAAAGTTTTATGTTGTTCATGGTTTTGCAGAGTTCAAATGCCTGGATACGTCGTATTATATCGCATCCGCGCACAACCAGGAGGACGCACAGATGATCCTCACTAGCGAGAGGAAACCTCATTGCTACACCTTCAGGGGTACGTTGACATTTAAAGAGTAGTAGAACTCTTTGTGAAGAGCTCGTCAGGGGAAGTACTACCACCAGGCCTTTTTCTGCCGCCAAGCAGCGTTCCTGTGTTTCGGTTTGAAGAGTGCGGTTGCCGGTGTAATTACAGGCACATGAGGCTTAACATCTTACTGAGGCTCAACATTGTACTGTCAAGCTGCCAAACAAGCCCCAAACTAGCTGATCGGGTCCTTCTTCTCATTTGCTGCCAACCCAAGGTCCTTCTCCGCTATTTTAAGGAGTTGGGCTGGCTGGGGTGAGGTCAGCAGGGGGACAATGTACAATACACCCCATTGCGGTACGTCCGTGCAGATCGCATTCCGCCACCACGAATTAACAAGTCCCAAACTAAGCAAAGCTTGTACCTACCACAACGCATACCTTCTGGGTGATGAATCTTTCTGTTATCTCTCTTTCCTGGCCCAAGCCGAGGTCCGTATCTAATAAAGGTGATATCAGACAGTTCACTCGAGTGAACATTCACTCGAATGAATGCTTCATTTTTCTTTCATTCCATGTTCACACGACTTACTGCGAATGACAAAGAAAAACGAAGAAAAACGAGAAAGACAAAATGGCCGAATCCGAGTGAACGTTCTCTCTGTGTGCAGACCGTTCGTTCGCAGTTGGAGTGAAAGATGCCGAATGACAAAATCAAACATTGTCGGATCGGTTCATTAATGAATTCATTCGGCACTCTTGTTTCATTTAGGGTTCAGACGAATCATTTCGAGTGAAAGATGCCGAATGAAAGACAAAAATGAACGAAAAGTGAACCGTCTGATACCGCCTTAAGTGGTATCCTTGCGCTTGTGACCAACAAACAGCGTTGCCAGATTTTTTTTTGTCAAATCGTGATAAAAGCAAGATTCTTTTAGTATTCTCTTATCTGTGATTCTTTCGTCGAAAGCGGGACATAGTAAAAAACTGATGAATCAGTAGTTTTTAAATATTTATCTTTTTATTTGAGAACAAATTACGTTTTCGTGACAATAGATAGCAAAAGTAGCTATAGAAAATGTATTTTAATCAAATATGATACTTTAAATCAGATTTACCCTATTATTAAATAGTTGTCGTATCGTCGTCGAGTTATCCCCAAATAGCGGGACTGAGCCTGTCCCGCGCGGGACATTTAATTTTGTTTGAAGCGTATAGTGTGTTGTCTTATAAATTTGATTATGTTTACCTCTTTCTGTTTTGCCTACGCCTCACTAAATTCGATTGGCACCACACTGGAGCTTCAATATTGTACTATATTACATTGTAACGAGGATAATAGAAAAGAACGGTAGGAACCAAGCCGTAAGTTTGTTGCCTGTTTTCTAGGCTTTGGTCGCGTGGAACTGGCACCTAGAGTCTTAAGACGTTTCAAAGTGATCCTTGCGATTTTATTGAATAAATACCTTTTGACTTTGACAAAAAAATCGGGACGTCTGGCAACGCTGCCAGCAAACCCTTTTTTGTATGGCAGTTCCGCGCTCGCCAATCGCCCGATAACACTGGCAATCATCATACGAATATAAATTACACGACTTTTCTACAGGTGCATTCTCATTCAGTGGGTTCTACCACCGGCATTCGGAGACTCAGTACGTGGGTCCTCACTCCGAGCAGTTCCAGGCCAAGGATCCGAGCCAGGGTCTCTACTGCCACTCTGATGATAACTGGAGTGACGCCCAATGCATCTACAAGTAAAGAAATAAGTCTTACGACTGGACTAAACTAACTGTAGTCCCTAAACACGGTACACTCTTTCAGATCTCTTCGTGTTCAAGTCCAAAACCTTTGAGAAAGATTACCTACAAGGCATACCAGCACGTAAGATACACTCGCCCGCAAAAATAAAGGGTAAAGGTAACTTCTTTTGCTTATGAAATTAAACCAAAAGAAGTTATGCGGACTGTATGCAACCCTTCATTTAACCTTTTTTACTGTAATGGCATAAAAAAATTCGTTAAGTATAAGTAAAAACTATCTGTTCTCATTGTGATTGTGATTCATTTTACAATTTATACTTCATTGATTTTGTTTTTTAAATTTGTATAAATATGGGACTTGAAATTGATTTACGACTTATACTACTTATATACTTTATTTTTTAAATACATACCTATAATATTATATAACACCCAGACAGACAACATACATCTATGTACACCACACAAATGTTTGTTCTCAGTGGGGATCGAACCCACGGCCTACGGCGCAGAAGGCAGAGCTACTACCAATTGAGCTGTGAAGGCTGTCTAGAAATAGCTGTGTGTGAAGACTAAAATAAATAAAAAAATCGCATACAGGATCAACCCTCGCGAAGAGTTCCCAGAGTCGGTCGAGTACGAGCCCAAGGTATCGTACTGGTGCGGGCCGTACCGGTACTTTATCCCAGCCACCACAGACGTCCGCTGCGTGTTCAGCATCTTCTCCATGAACTTTGTGTTCCGGTTCGGTTACGACGGCGTTACGTACAAGAGCTCCGATCTTTCTTTTGTAAGTGTTTTTTTATTAAATTTACATTTATATTTACACAGAAAATTACAATGAATTATTATCATATTAGCTGGTGCCCGCAACTTCGTCTGCGCAGGATTTGTATTCACAATGACAATGTGTAACTCTAGCGGTTTTGGCAGCGCACGCCAGAATAGCTCGCAGATGGTAGATTTTTTCCTACTTACTTGACACTTATCGTCATATTTTGGACAATTCACACAATATCTTTATAAATTGTAGCCCATGTGTTATTCTGATGTATAAGCTATATTATTGTAAAGTTTCATTAAAATCCATTCAGTACTTTTTACGTGAAAGAGTAACAAACATCCATCCATACTTACAAACTTTCGCGTTTATAATATTAGTAAGATGACGGTCTGACCAAAATTTTGTACAGTGTTGTAGTTCCACGTGGACAAAGTCGTGGGGCGAACACTGTGTGAGACGTCACACGGCTATTAGGGTTATGGGCATGCCCATCGTGTCCACAACCACAACGGTAGATCCACGCTTGCTTTGGCGCGTGCGCAGCCAAAACCGCTAGAGTTACACTTATGTACCTACTACGCTACGCTAATATAAGCTACTCGAAATACTAATCCTGCGCAGACGAAGTCGCGGAAGTCGTAGTTATATTATATTATATTTAATTTTGTAAGCATGTCTAATGATGCAGAATGCACTACTATATCGATCATGAGCGAGTTTATATCAGACTCGCAGTCGCATTTTCGGATGGCTGTGACCACCTTTTTTTAGGGCCGGATCCGCGCCTGGACCAAAGCCTAGAAGAACAGCCAACAAACTTACGGCTTGGTTCTTTGTTACAGATGTATCAGAACGGGCAGGTATTCTACACAGATGAGCCGTGGGCTGGCATGTCGTGCTGGAATTGGGCTTGCAAATGGCGGCACAACCAGAACGCACGCTCTAACGAGTTCTTCGTTAACTAGCTGAAGAGTTTTGGATAAAAAAAGCAGTAAATAAAGTCATTTCCAAAAACCGATCAATCAGTTTTTTGTCCAACAATCGTTGGAGCGAACGAATAAATAATAGGTATATTAAATAAATATATTGCTAGACTTTCCACACAACACTATCTGGCTGGCCCCAAACTAAGCAAAGCTTGTATGCGGGAACCAGATATAGCTGATACCTATATTACTTCTTCTTCTTGTCGTGTCACTAGTTTCTTTCGAAACAGTGTGGTGAAGGATTTTAAGTGCGCCTCAAGAGGCTCCTTTCGAGCACTTGACACATGTTATAAGAACTTTTTAGGTTCTACGACATGCCGGTTTCCTCACGATGTTTTCCTTCACCGTTTGAGAGTTCTGGCACTGTACACATAACATTTTTGAACAGAAAAACTCATTGGTACACGAATGTTTGCGAACCCACGACCTTAGGATCGGAAGGCGGGGCCGCTACCACTAGACCACCAGTGCTCTCATATTTACTTAGGTACCTATATACTATTTTTGTAAATACATACCTACCTATGTATAATATATATTAACACCCAGCCAGAGAACAAACATCAACGTTCATCACACAAATATTTGTCCTTGGTGAGAATCTAACCCACGACCTACAGCGCAGAAGGCAGAGCTACTACAAAATACTTGAGTGGAGTCCGCGTTTAAGCGGAGAGTAGGACGCCCTCCGACGAGGTGAAGCGGCGATCTGCAAAATGTAGCTGGCAAGCACTGGATGAAAAGAGTTTTCTGTTCAAAAATGTATGTGCACAATGCCAGTACTCTCAAACGGTGAAGGAAAACATCGTGAGGAAACCGGCATGTCGTAGAACCTTAAAAGTTCTATAACATGTGTCAAGTGCTCGAAAAGAGCCTCTTGAGGCGCACTAAAAATCCTTTCACCACACTGTTTCGAAAGAAACCTAGTGACACGACAAGAGAAGAGGTCAATCAGTGTCTCGAAGTGCCTCATTCGGGACAATAAAAAGAAGTATTCATTTCAAAAGAACTATATTTCTACCAATATACACATACTTATAAGTATTTAACAATCTCTAAGAGTAAATACAACTTATTTACATAAAATGCATTTCATATTGTTGCACTGCAATAAAAACTTTTTAAGATAACAATTTATTATTATTGTATTATTCACAATAGCAATACTTAACCTACCTTATTTTATTAATAACAATAAAAAAACTAAACATTTTATGATTTTTTTATAATATTTGGTGAGGCAGTTGTTTACAATTTTGAAGTAGATTTTATTGATCTGTTACACTTATTAAAAAAAATGTTTGTAATTGCTTTTTCTTAGGTAATAGACCCGCGTTTTGGATGAAGCAACTACGTCATATGCGTTCGGTCAAAGGTCAGAGGAATTTTAAAGGACATCTTCACTGCATAGTATAAAACAAAGTCGCTTTCTCTGTCCCTATATCCCTATGTATGCTTAAAAACTACGCAACGGATTTTGATGCGGTTTGTTTTTTATAGAAAGAGTGATTCAAGAGGAAGGTTTATATGCATTATACAAGCATAATCTCTTAGGGATAACCCACAATAACCGTGCGAAGCCGGGGCGGGTCGCTAGTTATATATATAACTCTACTGTACGTGTGTATGTCTCTGAACTCCTCCTAAACGACTGGACCGATTTGAATGATTTTTTTTGTATGCGTTTGTGTGCCACCCTGGATGGTTTAGATTCACAAATCAGCCCGGCAGATGGCGCTGCAGTCTCTTGAAATATCATGCAGGACAACGTCTGTCGGGTGCGCTAGTATTATACTATAGAATAACAAAAAATTTAACAACACACACATAAATCTTTCGAATTTTATAAAAACAATCAAAATACTATCATTATCGAATTATTTTCGAAATGCCTAATATTACATTCAAATTCAAAACTTTGTACTTTTATTCGTGGTACGGTCAGCGATTTAGGTACATTAACATTTCCATTGTCGGTACCACAATTTTTAGCGGTATTACAATATAATTCGTTTATTTAATTGACATGACGTCATACCGATAAATAAATCGCAATTTTTCGGTTATTTTGTCCCTCTCTTAATCCATAAATAACTGCGCACAGAAGTTGCCATATTGCGAATTTTGACTGCGAACGCCTTCAACGTGACGTGGATAGAGTGGTTGAGTGGAGTAGGAGAAACAAGCTATTATTCAACGTTAACAAATGCTCCGTTCTAACGTTCAGCAGGGCTAAAACACCCCTCCACTACAACTACGAAGTAGACCAGATGCCGTTGAAGCGCGTAGACTCAGTGAGGGATCTAGGAGTGAGTATGGACGTTGAACTGAGGTTTCGAGCGCATGCAGTTAGTGTTTGCAAAAAAGCGTATAGAAGTCTGGGGTTCATACTTCGCAGAGCAAATTCTTTCACAAATTTGAAAGCGCTAACTGCTCTATATGACGCGCTTGTCAGGAGCCAGTTGGAATGCAATGTGGCCGTGTGGGCTCCGCATGAAACAAAATACAGTCTCATGATGGAGCGCATACAAAACAAATTTACTAGGTACCTATACTGGAAACGATATGGCGTTTACCCATTTTATCCGTTGATGTATCCAACCTTGTTTGTACTGGGCATGGTTGGGTACAACAAATTGGAAACTAGGCGGGATCTGGCACTCGCTCTTTACCTGGTTAGGGTGTTTCGAGGCAGTATTGTCAATCCAGGCATACTGGAGTTAATGTTTTTATGCGTGCCAAACGAATACGTGCACCGACGCAGGCGGCCGCGGATGTTCGAGGTACCTCGAGGCAGAACAGACTTGTTGGGCAAGGCGCCTCTTACGCGCGCTATGCACACGCTCAATAAGATTACAGAGGCTGTTGATATACTGCATGCTTCTCTGTACGAAATTGCGAAGGCCACTTTGTATATAATATGTTATGGTTTAGTTTAGAATAAGATAAGATAAGATTTAGAATTACTCTATTGCATTAGGAAATCCTGTAAAGATAGAGGTAACATGAAATAAATAAATAAATAAATATTGGCGTCAATTACCTGTAATTGTTAATCTACTTTTGCCGTGCGACTGTTTTTGAGACTGACTTATAGAATACTTTTGTGAATATGAGGATCAAAAACCATTAAAATTCCTTAACGTTATAAAAACTCAATTGACAATATATCTAGTGTAAGCGACTATACGATTGCACTTGCGACATTGCGCCCAAATAACTTATCTTCTAGGCTTTAGTCGCGTGGAACTGGCACCTAGAGTCACCTAGCTTTAAGACGTTTCAAAGTGATCCATATGATTTTATGAATAAATACCTTTTGATTTAAAAAACAAAGTGCAAGCGACTTGTACGAAATGGACAGAAGCACTTGAATTCTTGTACAGTCACCGACAAAAGTAGATGAACATTTCTGGTTTGTGAATTTGATTAAAGTTACGAACTTTTTTGCAAATCGTTGCAATTTCTTTAATGCAGAGAAAATGAGCATTGTATAACAGAAATTGATAACTTCGCCAGAGGAACTGAGCATTTACAACAGGAATTGCTAATCAACTTTTGTCGCTGATTGTACTCTCAACTTGTGCGTTAATTATCACTAGAGGTATTTCTTGGTTAAGCTATTTAGTAGTGAATGCGTCCGTCATGGCTTAATTGGCAGCCAGAACTGACAGCATTAAGTGCGTTTCCCTTCTTCTTCTTATCTTGTGACTAGTTTCTTTCAAAACAGTGTGGTGAAAGGATTTCAGGTGCGCCTCAAACAGGCTCCTTTCGAGCACTTGACACATGTTTTAGAACTTTTTAGGTTCTACGACATGCCGTTTTCTTGATGCTGTTTTACTTCACCATTTTGTGCTTATGAGCTATGTAGTTGCCAGAATCATTCATGACCTGTAGTCGGGACCTTAAGGCGAAGACAAGAGCTAATGTACCTCTCGCTCGCACGTTTCGACATGTTGAAAGATATAAAATCACTAGTCATTTTCGAAAAATCGCAATCAACCATTTTGTGTGCAATCACATTGCACACAGTTTAGTAAAAATTTCATTTTGATCGATGTATGTTTTCCTACTTAAAAGTTTGCTTATGTACGAAAACTAGTAAAGCAAACTTTTGAGTAGGAAAACTTGTATCGATCAAAATGAAATTTTTACTAAACTGTATGCAATGTGATAGCACACAAGATGGTTGATTATGATTTTTGGAAAATGAGTTTAGTGATTTTATATCTTTCAACATGTCGAAACGTGCGAGCGAGAGGTACATTAGCTCTTGTCTTCGCCTTAGAGCTGATTTCACCAAGCTCTGTTAGTTACTAATCAAGTATTAACAGGCCGCTAAATCTAACATTAAATGTCAAACGCGTACATTTTCACATATTTAACGGCCCTTTAATCCTTTGTTAATCTAACAGAGCATGGTGAAATCTGCTCTAAAAGCGTGTTTGTGTTTATTTTTACAGACGTTTTCAGCTTAGCCGACCTAATCCACAAGAAAAAGATGGTCTTTAACTATACACTCGGAGTAGACCAAGATCTTGCACAACGATCACTAATCGCATTTACTGTAGACGTGGGTTCGATCCCCACTGAGATAAAACATTTGTGTGATAAACATAGATGTTTTGTTTTAGGTGATGGTTACCACTTAACAACAGGTGGGCCATCTGCTTGTCCCATCAGTAAGTTGTATAAAAAATTGTTTTCTGGGTGTTATAACAATATTATAAGTACGCATTTATAATAAATGAAAATAAGTAGTATATCAGCTATCTGGTTCCCATATCACAAGCTTTGGCTTAGTATAGGGCTAGATAGTGCTGTGTGGAAAGTCCACCAATATTTATTTATTTAGTAAGCTAATTAAATCAACTTAATTTAAAAATAAACCGGTAAACATAAGCACAGCTTTCACAGCTCAGTTGGTAGTAGCTCTGCCTTCTGCGCCGTAGACCGTGGGTTCGATCCCCACCGAGAACAAACATTTGTGTGATGAACATAGATGTTTGTTCTCTGTCTGGGTGTTATATAATATTATAAGTATGTATTTACAAAAAAAAAGTATATAAGTAGTATATCAGCTATCTGGTTCCCATATCACAAGCTTTGGCTTAGTTTGGGGCGAGATAGTGCTGTGTGGAATGTCCACCGATATTTATTTATTCTAATACAATTATTATAAAAGATCGTTGTGCAAGCGGCCATAAGTCACGTTTCTTTTACTATTTTGTAATATTTTATCCAGATGGGCTTTTATATTTCAGTAGGTTGATGACACATTGTTTGATTTATGATCACTGTGTCGGGATTTGAACCCGCTGCCTTACGATCAAGAGTCCTGTACCCCAAGTATGAGTTTTGCTTACGATATTTTGTTTTTCGTTTTACGTTTTTGTTCCGTGTTCATTGCGGGTTTTGTAAAGTTCCATATCGGTATCCCTATCGCGTCTTCATACAAAACCTGCAATGTACACGGAACAAAAACGTAAAACGAAAAACGAAATATCGTAAGCAAAACTCATACTTGGGGTACTGGCCCCTGTGCCCGATTACCTTCACACGCGAGGAACTAAAGCAGGCAACGGGACGAGGTATCGAGGTCTCCTACTGTGCTCACGTCATATAATCTGTATTGCCATTGACTCGAAAGAAGGTGGTCGTATAGCTATAATAGCAATGTTATACGAAATAGTAGAATGGATGTAGGTAGCGCCACCAACGCGTGTTCGTTTCCTCTTCGATTTCACTGTCTTCGGGACATTCTGATTTTGGTATATCCTGAAAAAACAACAAAAAAACTTATATTCATATTGATATTCATTTATTTCAACCATAGGGACTTTTGTGGAACACTTAGAGCTGATTTCACCTTTAGTTGCTAATCAAGGATTAACAGACCGTTAAATCTAACCTTAGGTGTCAAACGCGTACATTTTGACATATTTAGGGCCGTTTCACCATGCTCTGTTAGATTAACAAAGGATTAAACGGCCGTTAAAAATGACAAAATGTACGCGTTTGACATATAAGGTTAGATTTAACAGCCTGTTAATCCTTGATTAGTAACTAACAGAGCATGGTGAAATTAGGCCTTAACCGCCCTTTAATCCTTTGTTAATCTAACAGAGAAATCAGGCCTTAGTTACGTCAATTTGTTCGTACAAAAACACAATGTTAATTCAAATTCACTGAGTAGGTACATAACTTTAGGTGCACTCAAAAACTATTTATTCAAATGAATGAAAAGGATCACTTTCAGACGTTCCTTACAGCTAGGTCTCTCTTGTCGTGTCTCTAGTTTCTTTCGAAACAGTGTGGTGAAAGGATTTTAAGTGCGCCTCAAGAGGCTCATTTCGAGCACTTGACACATGTTATAGAACTTTTTAGGTTCCACGACATGCTGGTTTCCTCACGATGTTTTCCTTCACCGTTGGAGAGTACTGGCATTGTGCACATCAAAGTCAAAGTCAAAGTCAATAGGTATTTATTCAATAAAATCACAAGGATCACTTTGAAACGTCTTAAAGCTAGGTGACTCTAGGTGCCAGTTCCACGCGACCAAAGCCTAGAAGAACAGGCAACAAACTTACGGCTTGGTTCCTACCGTTCTTTTGTATGATCCTTTTACAATGTAATATAATATATTATTGAAGTTAAGTGAGGCGTAGGCATACAGAAAAAGGTAAACATAATCAAATTTATAAGACAGCACACGCTACGCTTCAAACTAATAATACCTAATGCATAAAATTAAATACAATCTATTAATATTAATACATATATTTTTGAACAGAAGAACCCACGACCTTAGGATCGGAAGGCGGGGCCGCTACCACTAGACTACAAGTGCTTTTAAAAAAAACAATTTGGAATATTTAGGCCTCATTTGGCTTTAATTTCCGGTCACATAGATCTATACACTATACATATAATACTAGCTGGTGCCCGCGACTTCGTCTGCGCAGATGGTGGAATTTTTCCTACTTACTTGACACTTATCGTCATATTTTAGACAATTCACACAATATCTTTATAAATTGTAGCATATGTGTTATTCTGATGTTTAAGCTATATTATTGTAAAGTTTCATTAAAATCCATTCAGAAGTTTTTACTTGAAAGAGTAAAAAACATCCATACATCCATCCATCCATCCATGCATCCATACTTACAAACTTTCGTGTTTATAATATTAGTAGGATGCAATACCTTCGTCAATTCGATTTGTATCGCCTTATCTTCTGTCACGACAGCTGCTCTCTCGATGACTTTGACAGACGCCTCGCTGTCATCCGTCTGCGTTTGACTCTCGCTGACATTGACAGCTGCGTCACAGCTGTCATAGGTTTGCGTTGATTGCTCCCGAGAGGTCGCGTCGCCGTTTTCAAGCTCCGGCCCTTGTTTTGAAGACTGAAATGTCAAAGTCAAAAGGTATTTATTCAATAAAATCACAAGGATCACTTTGAAACGTCTTAAAGCTAGGTGACTCTAGGTGCCAGTTCCACGCGACCAAAGCCTAGAAGGACAGCCAACAAACTTACGGCTTGGTTCTTACCGCTCTTTTGTATGATCCTTAAAGCTATATAATTCCGATATTACAAGTATTGCTTAGTTTGGGGCTAGATAGTGCTGTGTGGAAAGTTCACCTCTTCTCTCTTGTCGTGTCACTAGTTTCTTTCGAAACAGTGTGGTGAAAGGATTTTAAGTGCGCCTCAAGAGGCTCCTTTCGAGCACTTGACACATGTTATAGAACTTTTTAGGTTCTACGACATGCCGGTTTCCTCGCGATGTTTGCCTTCACCATTTGAGAGTACTGGCATTGTGCGCATACATTTTTTGAACAGAAAAACTCATTGGTGCATTGGTTTCGAACCCACGACCTTAGGATCAGAGGGCGGGGCCGCTACCACTAGACCACTAGTGCTCTGAAAGTCCACCAATATTTATAATAGCAGCGTTTTACCTGAAATAAAACGCATATTAATATACTTACCTCAGTAAAAGCTTTATTATGAGAATGCATTTCCGTTTCCGTCGATTTTAACCAGTTTTCGTACTTTTTTACACCTAGTGCTTCCGGTGAAGTGGCGCCACCTGGCGGCCGCGCGCCATTTTGCTTCGTAAAATGTGCAGCGCCATTTTGGAATCATTGGCTTAGTTTCAGCAGGCAGAAATAAAAATGAAAGCTTTTACTGAGGTAAGTATATTAATATGCGTTTTATTTCAGGTAAAACGCTGCTATTAAGATACTGTACGCTCAGTAAAAGCTTTATTATGAGGATTTGTTTGTTATCGCCTGGTGTCGCCACTTGTAAGATTTAGGTAACTCTAGCGCCAATGTGAATCTAAAAATATTTTACTACAATAAGTAGATAGGTAAAACACTGTAATGGCAACCTACAGTGTAGGTACAATATTAATAAAAACTTTATTTTACGAAAGTATACTATTTATCATTTGCTAATAATGATTCATTTATTACGATCACAACGTATTATTATCAATAATACAACTGATAACGTACAATATAAGAATAGGAACTAGCTTCCGTTTGGTTAAATGTACCGAATTCATTTATTTATATCAGATTTAGCTATGATCTGATACTAAATAAGCGATCGTAAGTAATCATAAATTACCTGCTAAGCATGGTGACTAGGGAAAGCTTTCCCAATGACTACTAAATCTGTGGAGGACATGGTCCGGCAGTAGACCTCTTCCGTATGTTATTTCAGACAAAGTAAGGATGTTTACGTTTACGTTTACGTCAAACAGATGTGTGATATTAATAGACTGATTGTTGTCTTTTATACCTCTCAATATCAAATTCATTAATCAAGAAGATAATTTTTTGTGAATGCGATGCATAGATCGAACTCTAGAGGTGCTGTAATAGCAGTCTCTCTAAACAACGATTTGATCCTCTAGCCTGCTATTGACTGTGCGTGAAAAACGCTTAGCAAAATCTTTTATTTTACTGTAACAAGCAAATTAAATAATTTGGCTGTGTTGCATAATTAAGTTATTCAATAATTAATGAGAAGGAATTTGTGTTAGCATGATCACTAAATTAATAATAATTAACAAACATCTATAATTACTGCAATCAGTATTGAACAAATAAATGACAAAACTATTAAGTAGATACCTACAAGATCTAATGTGGAATCATCAACTGCTAATATTATCTAGTCTTATTTTATTGAAACCACTTTTTGTAAACGTCTCAAACCGGAAACTTTGATTACTCTGACTCTCTACTTACTCTCTTCTCTTACTGACTTAGGAGTATCCTAAACGAGAGACCAAGAAAAGCGTCTGCATCATAACGTAAGAACCAAGCATTTATGTGAAAGTATCGAATGAAATTATTTGTAAAGTGCAAATCACAAAGAAATTATACTTATAATAATAATTGTGTGTTCAAAATTTCATTTCAGTGCTAAACAAGAAATTAATAACGGTTGCAAACTACAGTCATGTTATCAGGGTATTTAAAACTATATTTTTTGTTTAAACAAAGATAAAAATAATTATTGGTCCGTATTCAATAATATACTAGCATTTGCTTACTACAAAAATTAATCTTTTATTAGAGGTTGATAATTTGATAGGAAAGGTTTTCCAATGTGAAAGGTGCTGCTAGAGCTCAAATATTGAGGTTAGCGCGTCAAAGTTTTACTGTGGAACTATTAATGAGTAATATTCCATTGACAGAAATAGGTAAGCCGTGACATTGGTAGAACTACCCACGTGAGTGGATAGTCTATTGAATACTAAACGCATCGTGAAATAGAGTGATGGTTCCTTAGTTCTCAAAAAATATGCAAATAATATAATTATAGGTAGGTTGAATGCAAATCTCAAAAATTATAATTGTAGGTAGGCTGCATGTGAAATTTCAGAGGCAAATAAGTCGATTACGCAAGTTGCCTACTTTATAAACACTATGTTTACAAAGGCTAGTCATAGATGCCACTCGGGATGATGGTAGTGACATAAAAATACGGCCTGATTTTCGAACTTGGACACATGCCAAAGTGTATTTCGAATGGTAGTAATCGTAGTAGTAAAGATACGTTATTTCCATTTGATTGACATGAATTGATTTCATATCTTCTGTTAGTAGGCAAGCGACTGCAGTACAGACTGGTCAGCATCTCTTTTTAGTGTAAATGTTTTGGTAACCAGCTGATAGGATTGAGCAATATGGAGTGTACCTACTCCAAGACCATATATTCAAAACATCTTTTAGAAATCTGTCAGAGTTAGGTAATGTAGCAACGATTCTTTTAGAACGCCTGTTGTAGGGTAGGGACTAGTCTAGTGAGGAATTCATGAACTTTGTTAATGATGAACATAATATGGATTAAGTTTTTATGAGCACTGATAATTGATTTCTCAAAATTAATAACGACCCTTTGCTTTTTAATGTTTAAACTGTAAATTTCTTCGTCGTGGTGTGCCTAATCAAAAACAAGTGATCATAGTGATGCACAGATTTTTGATATTCATATAAACTGAATCTGAGCCAGTAATACTTATTAAACGTAAAAAGTAAAAATTAACTCAACTATATAACTTGAAGCTCAAAAGTTAAGTTAAGCATACACTACCATTACCCAAACACCTAGGTTAGGTTTTATGTCTGGAACCTACAATACTTATTATACGTAAAAATAAACTCATCTATATAACTTGAAGCTCAAAAGCTTAAGTTAAACACACTACCAGTACCCAAACACCTAGGTTAGGTTAGGTTTGGGTTAGGTTAGGTTTTTTTTTTTTTTTTTTAATATTATTTCTGGCGCCAGCAATACCAGTACCCAAACACCTAGGTTAGGTTAGGTTTGGGTTAAGTTAGGTTAGTGTTGTGTAAAAAATGGCCAGAACTATCAGCTTTGGGTCCATAACCAGATAGGTTTTACTCTACAAAGTATGTAATGTTAAAATAATATTCATAAGAATATAGAAAATCATTATGAAACACATTTCAGCACATTGTTATTACTTATTTTTACAGCCAGCTAGGCGCTTGGCTAGGCATTTGATACGATAACTTTATCAATTTATTTTCTTCCATTGTGAGTGGAAGAGTGATAATAACTGTTTTGCTTATCACGTGGCTTATAACTGACTTTATGAGGTATTTATTTATATCTGTACTTACCATATTAATCTTCATTATTTAGCCATCTAAAACTTCTCTGAGCCTTAGGTTTTCACGATAAAGTCGCTAGTTTCTATTATGGAATGAAACTTTCTTATTTTCATTCATCATTACAATAGTGAGGGTTGAGAGATTTTAAATGGAAACTGGCTATAGGAACATACACCCCGCGAGGATGTACTTGTTACAGGCATGTTTGTGCTTTGAAAGGCCATCGCACAAAGGATCGCACAAATTTTCTCGCAATGGAACAGTTTTGCAAACGCCTAACTCTCTCGAAAGGCGGCTGTATGCTTGATAAGATTTCTCTTGCGAGAAACCAACAAATTTAGAAAAGAAAGTTCGTTTACTAAAATCTCATCTCAATCACACGTGATTGAACACAGTTTTACTAACGCCTAAACCCCCTTGAGAGGTGGCTGTTAGATTGATTGGATTTCCTTAGAGAGAACCCAGCGTATTGAGAAAGCCATATATAGTAATAGTTTTTACTAGTATTTAGTTCCACGCGATGAAACATAGGTTTTCAAACGCCTAACCCCCGCGAGGGGCGGCCAAAAAGGCTTTGCCTTTTTAATTTGACAGGATCAAACTTTGTTCACGTTCATTAAAAGCTACAGTTTCATGCGATGAAACATAGATTTTCAAACGCCTAACCCCCGCGAGGGGCGGCCAAAAAGGCTTTGCCTTTTTAACGTGACAGGATCAAACATTGTTCACGTTCACTAAAAGCTACAGTTTCACGCGATGAAACATAGATTTTCAAACGCCTAACCCCCGCGAGGGGCGGCCAAAAAGGCTTTGCCTTTTTAACGTGACAGGATCAACTTTGTTCACGTTCGCTAAAAGCTTATACAGTTCCACCTGATGGAACATAGATTTTTAAAACGTCTAACCCCCGCGAGGGACGGCCAAGAGGGCTTTGCCTTTTACCAAACTATGTTCGTTATAATCTACGACATTTGGGTTGGTGACCCGCGAACTAATCAAAAGTGATATTATATTACTTACGAAAATAATAAAGTGGGTAGGTAGCAAAATTCAAGAAAAGTGATTCTTCAGTTGTACGACTCAGATAAGCCCAAGAAAAAAGATTGTAAATACATCATGCAATATTTTTGTTAGAGATAAAACATAACTAAATTTCTGTTTAATGCAGTTAGTATAATGCAGTTAGTTTTCAGTCGTATTTAGGCATGTTAACGTAAGGTATCATACGTTTTCCCCCCTTCGTTTGTTTCCAAAAGTCTATGAATGCCTGAAGTATGTGAAGTAGCTATGTGCAGACTTCTAGCCTAAGCACTTGTTTCAAACAGCTATGGGGGTTTTAAAGCAGATAGATCCTTTCTGTCTTGATATTAAAATTTGTGATCTTGGACCTCATCGCAAGAACAATGATGTTATAATATTTCCCGCTAACCATATTAATAAAAATGGAATCCTGAACCTGTTAAACACCCGGAACCTGTATTGACAGACTGGTTAGTAAATAAAATAGAAATATAATTTATTCTGCAGGTTTCTAGACTTAAAGAAAAAGAGCACGTAAGCTCGCAAGTAATAGTACCATACAGCTTCTGTGTGAAAGCAGAGGCTTTTATATCTAATACATTTCTGAAAAATCAACTTAGTACAAAA
Source organism: Chloroclysta siterata (assembly GCA_932294275.1). Lineage (NCBI taxonomy): Eukaryota > Metazoa > Arthropoda > Insecta > Lepidoptera > Geometridae > Chloroclysta > Chloroclysta siterata. The sequence goes on along the minus strand of OW028595.1, from coordinate 3,902,981 downwards.
TATAATACCTACTAAATACACGTTCAAGTACCTAAACTGGTAATTTTTTGACTATAAGAACGTGATCCGAACGAAAAATCGTTAAAAAATTGATCACGGTCATCTATTTAAAATAAAGAGGGTTGTACTCACGGTTTTTTCCCTCTTTGCACAGTTCGAAGTACTTACAGAATTTCACTTCAATTAATAAATTAAAATTTTCTTCATCTTTTAAGAATAAGATAAGATTTGAACATAAAATATTTATATGCAACGGTCGTCGCAGAGATAGCTGCTAGACACAAGTTGCTTCGACGGAAAACAAAACGCCAATGATTCCAAAATGGCGCTGCACATTTTACGAAGCAAAATGGCGCGCGGCCGCCAGGTGGCGCCATTTGACCGGAAGCACTAGGTGTAAAAAAGTACGAAAACTGGTTAAAATCGACGGAAACGGAAATGCATTCTCATAATAAAGCTTTTACTGAGCGTACAGTATCTTAATTATTTATTTATTTATAATGTATACTTACATCGTTATAAGAAAGTAAGACCTACAAATAAGAAATTTTCATTGAATACCATGATAATGACATGTCTTCTTACCAGGAAGCTATAATGCGAATGAAAATCAAAACTTTGGTGAACATTTTAAGGCGCAGACAACCGTTACACAACTTCCCGCTCACACATTTAAATATTTCAAATAACTATGTAGTTGATCGACTTATCAACTGATTATTTAAAATATTTAAATGTGTGATAATTTTTAGGCGGGAAAACATGTTACGATCTATTTCGAACAGCAACTATCAAGTTGATTTGCGATTTTTTATACATTCAATTCTTTTAAAGTTAATTTTTTGAAGTGAAGAGAATTTATTATCATTTTGTCTACGATCTTTTTGGTTATTTATTGAGTGGGTACTGTTTTAATAATAATAGGTTTTTCTGCCTAATTATTTATGTAACTATAACTAACTAACTATAATGTAGAATTGGTTTTGTTTTGAATGCGTTTTATAGCGTTTGCCTACATGAAGATTTTTTTGTTTACTCTTACTCAAAAAGTTACAAACTGGTACCCATGTAAACTTACATAAACCGTAATAATTGCCTACCTACAACACTTAGAAAATGTATCTAGCATTAAGCACCTACCTACTAGCTGACTACCAACCTTATCTTTTAACTACCTACTAGAAATTGTATTAAGACTCATTATAAGTGGACTGTAAAGTCCTTCTATGAGTTAATCTACACTAATATTATAAAGAGGAAACATTTGTATTTTTGTATGTAACGAATAGGCTCAAAAACTACTGGTCCGATTTCAAAAATTCTTTCACCATTAGAATGCTACATTATCCCTGAGTAACATAGGCTATATTATATTTTCAAAAAAATCAGGGATCCTTACTAAAACTTCAATAATGTAACCCAAGGTGGAAAACAAAAACCTTACATCGTGTGCGCTGCGAAAACTATTGAAGATAGAACAAAATAATGTACTACGATTTTGTAGAACACGTCATCATCTACAAAAAATGTCGCGACAGCATATGTGATGAAATAATACGCGAGACTTTAGTAATATTAATAGAAAGTATTTATTTTAAAGTAAATATAAATCGATGCTATCGTTGACATTGAACTTTGAGATGGAAGGGACCGTTAGGAAGAGTGAGCGAGACAGCGCTACTCATGAGAGCAGGCAGGCACGATTACGTTGCGTTCATAATTCCAACATCCTCCTCTGGACGCAAACCCATTGCTCGAATGAACGATTCATGCTTTGGTCGGTGTAGGCCTTTCGTGAGAGCATCAGCCACCATTTCTTCAGTGCTTTTGTAGTGGATGGAAACTTGTTTGCTGGCGACCTTTTCCCTCACAAAGTGGTAGCGGACATCAATGTGTTTGCTGCGTGCATGATAGATGTCGTTACCTGAAATACTAATCGCACTTTGATTATCACAGTACATTGAAATCGGAGTACCTGATAAATGAGGCCAAATATCTTCTTCTAATTGTTTGAGCCAGATAGCTTCTTGTATTGCTGCGGACAGAGACATATATTCTGCCTCAGTGCTAGACAAAGCTATGGTAGGTTGTCTCTTTGAACACCAGCTTATTGCAGCACCCTGAAAAATGAAAATGTATGCAGAGCAGGATCTCCTGTCCTCTGAATTAGTGGCCCAGTCGGCGTCACAGTAACCAACTATATTGCCGCTGCTTTTCTTGAACACAAGTTTTCTTGAAATGGTTCCTTTAAGATATCGCAATATTCGTTTCAATGCGACCCAATGTTGAGCAGTTGGTTTATTATTGTATCTACTTAGCGTATTTACTGCATATGCAATGTCTGGTCTGGTTCCTTGTGACAGATACAATAAACATCCAATAACTTCTTGGTATGGAATGTTCTTCATAATTTCACCATCATTCTGAGCTTTCTTCAACTGTAAGTTGGGATCACATGGTGTGTAGACAGGTTTGCAATCACTCATGTTGAAACGGTTTAGTATTTTCTGTATGTATAATGATTGATCAAGTGATATTTCAGTCATATTCTTATTTTGAATTATTCGATAGCCTATGCAGCATTTAGCTTTACCAAGGTCCTTCATTCGAAATTTTTCATTTAACCTTTTCTTCATCATGACTACAGTTTCTTCATTGTTAAATAAATACAATAAATCATCAACATACACGGTAATAAATAGTATATCTTTCTCATCAACAATTCTGTAGTATATGCATGGATCTACTTTACATCGTGACATACCCATTTCTAGTAGAGCTGCATTTAATTTTTTGTTCCACTGTCTGCTTGCCTGTTTTAGGCCATAAACAGATTTATTTAATTGACAGACCATTGGACCATTTTCAAAATGTGGCGGCTGTGATACATATATTTCTTCTTCAATATCGCCTTGTAAAAATGCTGTAACAGCATCCATTTGGTGGATATTTAAATTATATTTTACAGATAAGCCAATAATGTATCTCATTGAAGAATAACGTATTACTGGAGCATAGATTTCATGGTAATCAATTCCCTTTTTCTGTTGAAACCCTTTTACAACCAGTCTTGCTTTATATCGTGTTATTATCCCGTTTTCATCTGCCTTTGTTTTGAAAACCCATTTGCATGATAATACCTTTTTTCCTTTTGGTAGGTCAACAAGTGTCCAGGTATTATTGCTTAACAATGATTGATATTCTTCATTCATTGCCTCTTCCCATTTTTCTGCCTTATCGCTATGTAGAGCTTCAGAAAGGCTTTGTGGGTCACTATCCAAAATGCTCATTGTAGATTCTGCATTACAGACCAAACTTGCAGGGGAAACTGTATCTTCATCACAATCATGTTCAGCAGGCGAATTATCCACAACATAAATTTCATTTCTACGATTAGATTTACATGCTACATTCTCTGGAGTTTCAATTATTCTGCTTGGTGAGTATGTGGAATCTTCTGGATCAGTGTAATAGTCGTCATCCAAATCATCAATGACTGTTTCATCAATAGAGTTATTTTCACACTCTTCAGACAGAGGTAAGTTTTCCATCTCTGAAGATGTTGGTAAGTATGTTTCTTTATTTTTATTATTTTCTCTTGTTTTATTTTCTTTACTAACCATATTTTCCTTTTTTCAGGAGGAGACTTATTGATATTGTTGTCAATTTTATTTCTTTGTATGGTGCCTTCAAGAAATACAGCTTCTCTACTTGTGGTAGCTTTTTTGCTTTTCGGGTCTATGAACCGGTAGCCCTTTATACCAACACTGTATCCTACAAATATCATCTCATGTGATTTGGCATCTAGCTTTCGTCGATGTTCTCTGGGTACCAGCACCATAGCCTTGCATCCAAAAATCTTCATATGACTTAAATCAGGTTTTTTCTTTGACCATACTTCTTCTGGGGTGATATAAGAGAGGGCCTTTGTTGATTTTTCTGGTTGCTGTTGATTATTTTGTTTCAACTGACTTCTTGAGTTTGAGTAAAATGCGCTTGTTTCTGTTGTTTTTATTTCCTGTAGTAACTTTGTTTTGATAGAATCTGCACAGATTTTAACTCCGGAACTCTCCATAGCCATAATCATGGGCTTATAATTGTCAGGCAAGCCCGCCAACATCAATGTTCCTAGCCACTCATCGTCAACTTTAAAGTTGATATTTCTCAAACGATGTGCCGAGGACATTATTTTGTTTACATAGTCCTCTATACTTGCACTACTTTCTAAAGATGTATTTATCAAATCTTTCAGCAGGCCAACTTTACGAGTTAACCCTGAATCTTCAAAAGCCCGAGACAAATTGCCCCATACCTCTTTTGCAGTTTTAGCCTCTTGTACGTGGACGTAGATTATTGGATCGATTAGTAAAATCAATTTAGACTTAGCTTTGATATCTTTCTTCGTGTCGGTACCTCCGTCAACGACACATTCCCACAATTCTTCAAGTTGCAAGAACGCTTTTACAGCGAAGCTCCATGTAGCATAATTGTCTCTTCCGGTTAACTTTTCAATATTCATAATGCCATTATGGTTATGATTAGAAGACATTTCGGTAAATATGCTGAAAAAAAACCTATTCCGACCGGTGGAATGCGTGCCGGTATTTGAGGTTAAGCGTAGAACTTTTTTTGTACGAGAAGAAAACTGCTAATTTCTACTTTCAGGCATGAGACGGCCCATAACCTGATGAAATAATACGCGAGACTTTAGTAATATTAATAGAAAGTATTTATTTTAAAGTAAATATAAATCGATGCTATCGTTGACATTGAACTTTGAGATGGAAGGGACCGTTAGGAAGAGTGAGCGAGACAGCGCTACTCATGAGAGCAGGCAGGCACGATTACGTTGCGTTCATAATTCCAACAATATGTCTAACTATTATTGTTGGCGATGAAACAGTCTCCTACGCATCAATACGGAATAGTCGCATGAAAAGAGTGAGACAGCATGACTAAAAACATGTAGTGGTTTTTAGAAGGAGGTGGCTAAAAGTGATATGTCTGTCTCCCTCTATTCATGGCCTTATTTTTGCTTATGATTAGATTAGTATTTTGTTTGTATTAGGAATAAATGACAAGTTACGGGTTTTTTATTTATGTCAGGAAATAGGGAAAATTAGCGTCTATGTAATTAATAAACTAGGTAGGAAATAAAGTTGGTAGTTTGAACCTAGTAGTCGAAGAAACATAAATAATATTTTGTCATACTGAAATTTAGCATAGATATATGTAAGCTAGAAACAAATAAAGGCCTGTAGGCCCTAGGGGAACTTTTGACCTGAGAGGGGGGCACTGTGCCCGTCAGGTAGCCTAGATACTAAGAGTTTTTGTTAATAAATGAGGTCGGTATGGAGTGAAAGAGGATTGACTAAAGGGTGATTTAGGTAGAGGTAAACAAGGGTTTGGGCCTCGGTCTCCTTAAGGTAATGCTTTGAGGTACGTAAGGAGGCGAGGTCCGACCAGTGGTGTGGTATAACATCGGTAATGGTATCTACTTATAACTGGAAGAAGGGAATCAAGATCCGAAAAAGTCTGAGGAGCAGTTCAGGATCATCACCAAGGCAAATGCTAATTGCTGTAGGAAAGTCAACCCCCTCGCACCCCATTACCGCCACCGACAAGTAACCTTGCGTTTCTTTTGGAACAACAGTAGCAACACGAGGCCCTCCACCTCACGCCCACCCCTAACGGTGACGGACGGCTACACCAGACCCAGCAAACACCTCCACTATCAGGTGCCGTTTAGGCCTAGAGCTAACGGCGGCGCGAGCTACCCGTGCTCGGTCCACCTGATTGTGGAGAGGCACCCGACACCGCCCTGCAGGGCGTGTGCAAGGTGCGGGGGAGTCCTATACGCGACCCCCCACAATTATATTTATGTCACAATAAGTGTTCTTTTATTATAAAAAATTAATTGAAATGCCGCCGCCAGAAAAGGGTCTTTATTTGTACCTTGGTATTAATCCTTATCCAAATAAATCATTTCATAATTAAGACGGTTTCAATACCTATAGATTACTACTTAAATTTTTCAAATCGGACATTCCATTCAAAAGATATGACGAAATTAAAAATGTTAACGGGTCCACGGGTCACGCTCGGGGTGCGATTTCACTCACTCAAGGAGAAGCGCGTGCAAATGTATGAAATAAGTAGACGCGAGGCTCGAACCCACGGTCTAAGTTTATCCTAAAATGTTCAAAAAATTTATGACCACCCATGCGAAGCTGGGACAGGCCGCTAGTTAATAATAAAGATCTTTAAACCGAAGTGACAACGTCTAAAGCCCGGTCTCCACCGCGAAAGGTAATGAGCGAGAATTGGTTAGCGGAACGGACTCCTTTTCAATGAAATAGGTTTACATTTCCACCAACAAAGAGTTTTATCTTTTGATTTCCACTGCAAAAGGAAAAAGAGCTGAGCGAGTTCATTCCAACACTTTCTGCTCGCTCAGTCCTTTCCTCTCGACTATTTGTTGGTGGAAATACAAGTATGCAGTTTATTCTTGCGAGTTAAACGGAGTCCTTAATGGCTCCGCTCCGCTCGCGGTGGTGACCGGGCTTTATAAATCGATGAACGCCGGCTGCATGCACCAAAAAGTATTACTCATTGTCCCGTTACGCTCATTGTTGTCACGTTAAACTATCGTCCGTAAACCAACTTTACAGACAACCAATTTTTTTTTATACAACTAGCTGATGGAACAAGCAGATGGCCCACCTGATGTTAAGTGGAAAGCATCACCTATAACAAAGCATTACCTCGTAAGTCATGCACGATAGGGAAATGCCATACGATGGCCGTGCATCGTCTATGAATGAATTTATATTTTTCAAAATGTTGAAAATTGCGAACGAATTTTTTTATTGACGGTATTCTGCGTCTTAAGTAGGTAGTAGGATGGGAATTAGCTACCTCCATATCTTGCTCGCTCACTCTGACGACTTCCTTTGATTCTTGGCACGCTACCTTCTCTGGTTCCGACGACATCGTATCTGGTGCTTCCTGTAAAGAAAAATTTACATACAATAAGGTATTTATTCAGTTAAATAAGTTTTTTTTTTATTATGAATAAACCGTCCTTTGACTACAATCTCACCTGATGGTAAGCGACGATGTAGTCGACGTTGGAGCAGAACGGTCTAGAAGACACCTATTCACTCTAGCCTTGAAGAGATTTAGATTGTAGTGGTCAGGAAAAACAGACGACGGAAGTAGTAAGTAAGTAAGTACCTTACAAGGAACACTTGAAATAAATAAATATTGGTGGACTTTCCACACACTATCTCGCCCCAAACTAAGCCAAAGCTTGTAATATGGGAACCAGATAGCTGATATAATGCATTATATAGTTTTTTTGTAAATACATACTTATATAACACCCAGACAGAGAACAAACATCTATATTAATCACACAAATGTTTGTTCTCGGTGAGAATCGAACCCACGGCCTACGGCGCAGAAGGCAGAGCTACTACCAACTGAGCTATGAAGGCTGTCATTCTTTGACTTTTTTTTTTCGGCATCTCGAAATGCCACTAATTGTCCCTCTGACATAATCAGAGACCTTGTTATTACTTATTTTCGATTTTATACAAAGAATTGTTTCCTTATAAAAATATCTCAAAAATGTGTAGCATTATAGGTTACCGTAGTCAAAGTCAAAAGGTATTTATTCAATAAAATCACAAGGATCACTTTGAAACGTCTTAAAGCTAGGTGACTCTAGCTGCAAAGGAAAGTGACTGCTGAAAATCTGGTGCACACGTTTATGAGCAGCACTCGCACGAAGGGTACCGTACCATCTATAAAAACGGCAAAAAAATCACGTTTGTTGTATGGGAGCCCCCTTAAATATTTTTTTTATTCTGTTTTTTAGTATTTGTTGTTATAGCGGCAACAGAAATACATCATCTGTGAAAATATCAACTGTCTAACTATCACGGTTCATGAGATACAGCCTGGTGACAGACGGACAGACGGACAGACGGACAGACGGACAGATGGACAGACGGACGAACAGCGGAGTCTTAGCAAAAGGGTCCCGTTTTACCCTTTTTTTTTATTCAACTAGCTGACGGAACATCCCGGTGGTAACCATCACCTATAACAAAGCATTACCTCGTAAGTCACGCACGATAGGAACGTGCCCTACGATGCACTGCCCTGCGTCCATCAACTTGAGGCATACAGATGTTAAGCCTCATGTGCCTGTAATTACACCGGCAACCACACTCTTCAAACCGAAACACAGTAACGCTGCTTGGCGGCAGAAAAGGCGTGGTGGTAGTACTTCCCCGGACGAGCCACACACAAAGAGCTCTACTACTCTTTGCCCTTAGACATAGACATAGACAATCATTTATTTGCCACAAGAACACACAACACATACAATCAGGCTCTCTCTCTTGTCGTGTCACTAGTTTCTTTCGAAACAGTGTGGTGAAAGGATTTTAAGTGCGCCTCAAGAGGCGCAGTCAGGCTTAAAATACATAAAGACGTAGATAAAAAGGTACAAGAAAACAATGATGAAAAAAGACAACTAAAACAGGTCTTTTATAAATAATAATAATAAATCAATTTAAAAGGCATATAAAGTTAAAAACATAGACTTACATGATACAGAAGTACTAAATATATAAACTAATACCTAACAGAAGTGTTGTGTGCTACAGCAGCAAAAAAAGTTTTTTTTTTTTTATAACTTAATATTTAAACTTGCCTTAACTTTGTCATTTTTCATTTTAATACTTGACTTTATCACAATTTGACCTTAATATTTTCAATTTCTCATTATAAATTAAATCCTTAAACAAAATTTAACATAAATACCCAATACCTACATGACTATATATATTTTACTTTTTTATATGCCTACAACGATTAAATAGACCTACCTAAATAACTTAAATGGTATTTATTAAGCAAGACTATACTATGAACCTACTAGTAAATTGAAAACCTCGGCCTACCTCCATGTTGCCATACCCTATGCAGGGTCCATGTGATACTTACTAACACCCAACAACTATGTTTGTACCTAACCTAAACCATGTGTAAGCAATAAATATATTGAGTACTTGCGGCCTGTCCCAGCTTCGCATGGGTGGTCATACATTTTTTGAACATTTTAAAATAAACTTAGACCGTGGGTTCGAGCCTCGCGTCTACTTATTTCATACATTTGCACGCGCTTCTCCTTGAGTGAGTAAAATCGCACCCCGCGCGTGACCCGTTAACATTTTTAATTTCGTCATATCTTTTGAATGGAATGTCCGATTTGAAAAATTTAAGAAGTAATCTATAGGTATTGAAACCGTCTTAATTATAAAATGATTTATTTGGATAAGGATTAATACCAAGGTACAAATAAAGACCCTTTTCTAGCGGAGGCATTTCAATAATTTTTTTATAATAAAAGAACACTTATTGTGACATAACTATAATAGTTAGACATATGCTGTTGCGACATTTTTTGTAGATTATGACGTGTTCTACAAAATCGCAGTACATTATTTTGTTCTATCTTCAATAGTTTTCGCAGCGCACGCGATGTAAGGTTTTTGTTTTCCACCTTGGGTTACATTATTGAAGTTTTAGTAAGGATCCCTGATTTTTTTGAAAATATAATATAGCCTATGTTACTCAGGGATAATGTAGCATTCTAATGGTGAAAGAATTTTTGAAATCGGACCAGTAGTTTTTGAGCCTATTCGTTACATACAAAAATACAAATGTTTCCTCTTTATAATAATAGTGTAGATAGTGTAGATTGAGTATTGAGGTCCCGGCTCAGCCCTTTGGTACAAAACCCTAAAAAAGATGATATACTCACCGGGTGCACAGTATGCCTGTAGGCGGCATATTCGTTGGCCGCGAGCCGCATTTTGTGCAGGTACGCGGGCGCGGCTCGGCCGGTCGCCCACGCCGCCACTCCGCTGGGCAAGCCGCCCACTGCCGGCTCGTCGTAGTATGTCAGCACGAACTCCATGCCTGCCTGTTTGTTAAGTGATCAATTAAATAAATGTGAATATTGGTGGACTTTCCACACAGCACTATCTAGCCTTAAACTAAGCAAAGCTTGAAATATGGGATCCAGATAGCTGATATAACACCTATATATAGGGTTGCCATACGTCCCGTATATACGGGACTGTCACCATATTTCCCATGTCCACATGTCCCGTATTTCGACAAAATACGGAAATAGAGGTGAAAGGCGCCCGCCTGGCCAGTGTGTACGTAAGTTAAAACTTGTCAGCCTGGAACATTTAGTATAAAAAGTTTGATTCAATAATTTAGTTAATAAATTTTTAAATATTTAGATTTTTTAATTTAATTTATTTGATATGGTTGAGATCACAGGATATATGATAGAAAATACATAGTTTGTCTCTCACTATGTACTCATGCGTGCTCAGTGCCGGATTAAGCCAGTGCGGGGCCTGTAGCAAATTCTATCAAGGGGCCCTTGGTTTGCTTAAAAATCTAGCCGCTTGAAGGGTAGAAATGTGGTATAGATACCAAGCTAACTAACTGGTTCGCCCCGCACTGAAATCTCGTGATGCGACCCAACGAACGTACCAAAACTTTGAGTAGGTGGTAGTCAGAGGCAAGTCCTAACATTATCTTTGGACTTTTTTCTGACTACCGCTTACTAACTTGGTATGGTAACCAAGTTTCAACTCTATTAGCCTATTTATTGAAGAGTTCCGTTGAACAGACCTTGGCTCCATCATCAGACCAGGTCGCTATTACCATTTTATGAGAACTGAGTACCTTCTTTTTCTATTTATTTCAAGAAAAAAAAAAGCAAAGCAACTGAGAGACCAGTAGAAAAACCTTGATGTCAACGAAATTCCTAGAGATGGGAGCTCTTGGATCGTTGGTTATCTAAATTTAACTCTTTTGTTGTAGGTATCTCAAAAACCAAGCGTCCCAGAAAAAAAGTAAAAATTGTTTTGGAATGTCCAAACAAAGTCCTTTCATTTTTTTATTTTTGCTCTGTTTAAAAACCCCATATCTTAATAACCCATGATGAAACTAAGATCTTCGTTCGCTTCGCTCACTCGATCAACAAGCCTTTATCGCATATTTCACTCCCTTGAGGGTTGAATTTTGAAAAATCCTTTCTTAGTGGATGCCTACGTCATAAAAGGAATAAGTGTGCAAGAGGCGTTGTTTCATCAATATATGGAGCCGGGGTCGGGTCTGTGTACAGTTTATATAATTATCGCTTAGCAATATAGTAACTGTTTTAATTTGCTTTATTTTTACTTCGTTTTCTTACTCATCAAGATTTTATTGGTCAAGGAGAGCAACACTATGCACTAAAATATGGTGGACAGACATGCGTGAATGTCATTTTGACAACTGTTGTATAAGTCAAGCTTGATAGTGAAAGTCATTACCGTCAAAAAAAGCAACAAATCTGTCAAAAAATTAAAGAATGCGTCATATTAAACGTCATGTCAAACGTCAATTATAGACTGTCATGGCGGCTCTAAAAATGTGCACATAGTAAGAAATTCGAACAGATCAACATTTAGTAATGAACACTTTATTAACCTACATTTTTAATGAAATTGCATTTGAATGGTAATCTTAATTTTTTTTCAATTTTTTCTATTTGCGGTACATTGATCAGACCCAGACAAAACCTGTCCTTTAAAGTATCTAGCCCTAAGGGTTTGGCCTGTGCGTTTATTTAAAACTTTCATCCCCTATTTTACTCTCTTAGGGGTTGAATTTTGGAAAACGCTGAAATACGTAACTCATTATTTTTGCCGTACTCAATTCATACAAAATTTCATGCAAATATGTCCGAGGAATAAAAAGTTTCATACAAACTTGTATCCCCTATTTGACCCCCTTGGGGGTTGAATTTTGAAAAACCCTTCCTTAGTGGATGCCTACGTCATAAGTAACGTCATACGTGTGCGAAATTTTAAGTTGCTAGCCAAGGGTTTGGCCTGTAAATAAAAAGTTTCATACAAACTTTTATTCCCTATTTCATTGTTTCATGGGTTTGACCTGTGCGTTGATACATCAGTCAATCAGTTTTGCCTTTTTGATCGAGTGAGCGAAGCGAACGAAGATCTTAGTTTCAACTTGGGCGATTTGGCATTTTATGTATGTATGTATGTTTGTCTGGCGATAACTTTAGAACCGTTGATCCGATCTGCATGAAATTTGATATGTCGATAGCTTGTACTTGAGAAATTTACTGGTAAGTATATGAGTAAAATCAGATGAAGGGTTTTTGAGATATGGGGTTTTTAAGGGGGCAAAAATAAAAAAAGTGACATAAAAAAATCAAGTTACATGTCATATGAAAGGGCTTTGTTTGGACATTCCAAAACAATTTTTACTTTTTTTTGGGACGCTCGGCTTTTGAGATACAATAAAAAAGTTAAATTAACATAACCAGCGTAACCAAACATAATTTTCTACTGGTCGGCCAGTTTCTTTGCTTTTTCCAGTAGAGTTGATACTTGGTTACCGTACCAAGATAGTAGGCGGTACTCAAAGATTTGATGCGTTCGTTGGGTCGCATCACGAGATCTCAGTTCGGGGCGAACTACTAGTATACAATGTGTCTGGTTACCGGTGCCGGAGACTTTGGGGGAGTGAAATACGGTAAATTTTATCGACAAATCACTATCCCTATTTTTTTTCTCTCTCTTGATAAAATGGCAGCCATTTTGTTTTCTTTTGCCCCATGCACGGGTGCTTGTACTGATTAACCTATAGTCCTAGGAAGACGACAGAGGACTCATTTGATAGCCAATAATGTAGACAATAAAGTAATAATAATATTGTTGCAATTTCTATTTTATAATAGAGGAAAAGAGAATTGATAAAACAAAAAAAATAGGCATAGTGATTTGTCGATAAAATTTACCGTATTTCACCCCCTCCAAAGTCTCCGACACCGGTGACCAGACACATTGTACTGATTACGGTCAGACAGGCGTTGGAGCGCGAGGCCCCCAAATGCGCGGGGCCCGTAGCATTTGCTACTCTTGCTACGTGGCTAATCCGGCACTGTGCGTGCTATGTATGTGCGTAGTTGAAAAGCCACGTGTCGGCGTTGAATGTGTTATGAATGAGTTTTGGCCATCGGAAGAGAAAAGGTCCCGTATTGCTTCCTAGAAGTTATGGCAACCCTACCGATATACCTTTTTTGTAAAAACATATTCATATACATCCAGACAATTTACAATCCTTTCACCGCACTGTTTCAATAGAAACTAGTGACATGACGAGAGCTCTTTGTGTGTCTCGTCCGGGGAAGTACTACCACTATGCCTTTTTCTGCCGCCAAGCAGCAACGCTGTGTTTCCGTTTGAAGGGTGTGGTTGCCGGTGTCATTACAGGCACATGAGGCTTAACATCTGTATGCCTCAAGTTGATGGACAGGGCAGTGCATCGTAGGGCACGTTCCTTTCGTGCGTGACTTACGAGGCAATGCTTTGATCCATCGACAAGATACATAACATAATAATAATAATATTGATATTGGTGGACATTCCACACAGCACTATCTAGCCCCAAACTAAGCCAAAGCTTGTAATATGGGAACCAGATAGCTGATATAATACATATGTATATACATTTTTTTTGTAAATATATTCTTATAATACATAATAATTAATAACACCCAGACAGAGAACAAACATCTATGTTCATCACACAAATATTTGTTCTCGATGGGAGTCGAACCCACGGCCTACGGCGAAGAAGGCATAGCTACTACCAACTGAGCTGTGAAGGCTGCAAAAAATTGTTAAAAGAAAACAATACTTACATTATCAGCGCCATCTATCGTCCGTATGACCATATGACTCCAATACTCAGACACTCGTATCGCGTGTTTAGTTTCCGGAACTTTAGCATGTTCACAGCTCCTCGAAATAATCACATATACTTTATTCTCCATAGGCACATGCTCGCTGATTCTACTGTACGCCTCTAGGGCTTTCCGCTTCGCGTTTGAGTGCACACTGGGCCTTTCTTCGGCATCGGGGGCGGGGGCGACGACCTCTTCGAATAGGCTGTTTGTCGTTTTTGTAGTGACTTCGTACTCTTTGTGCCGCCGGATGTATACGTAGTCGCGGTTCGCGAATAGTCTCTGAAAAGAGGTATGTTAAAGAGTTTTTTTAACATAAATAAGTAACAACGCCATCTGTGTATCGATTAGGAAATCGATCAAACGACCTAAGTATAAAGTTACAGAACAAACTTAAAAAAAAATACAAAGGACAGGTTTATTCTGGGTCTGGTCTATGTACCGCACATAGAAAAAGTCGTATATCCCTATGTATGCTTAAATCTTTAAAACTACGCAACGGATATTGATGCGGTTTTTTTTTATAGAAAGAGTGATTCAAGAGGAAGGTTTATATGCATAATACAAGCATAATCTCTTAGGGATAACCCACAATAACCGTGCGAAGCCGGGGCGGGTCGCTGGTATATAATAACACCCAGACAGAGAACAAACATCTATGTTCATCACACAAATATTTGTTCTCGATGGGAATCGAACCCACGGTCTACGGCGCAGAAGGCAGAGCTTCTACCAACTGAGCTGTGAAGCCTGTGGAAATGGGGAGGCCTATGTCCAGCAGTGGACTTCTTTAGGCTGATGATAATGTGGATGAGTAAGATAATACACTCACAGGCCATAGCACCTCCCAGTGCAGAACCGCTTGGTCCGGCACGCTAGGACTCCTCTCGACGACCGCTAGCGCGGCCACGGCAGAGTCCCACACGCGCCGGTAGCCGCTGTCCACTTGCACCGCGGCGAAGTTCCGTGCGGACACCTCTCTGTAACGCCCATATACTGAAATGAATTGATTTTTATTTTAAAACGACATCGCGGAAGACCGCGGCGAAGATGGAGGGACGCTGTGTGTGCTGTCTTATAAATTTGATTTTGTTTACCTTTTTCTGTATGCCTACGCCTCACTAAACTTCAATAATATATTATATTATTACATTGTAAAAGGATCATACAAAAGAACGGTAGGAACCAAGCCGTAAGTTTGTTGCCTGTTCTTCTAGGCTTTGGTCGCGTGGAACTGGCACCTAGAGTCACCTAGCTTTAAGACGTTTCAAAGTGATTTTATTGAATAAATACATTTTGACTTTGACTTTGGACGAAATAGACGCCTACTTAAAGAACTGGTCCACAGTGGCCGAAGTAGAAGCGACTGCAGAGAAGGGGGTCCTGGGAGCCTGTCCCTGTAGTGGGACAGGCTCCTAATAACAATAAATAAATAAAATAATAAATATTGGTGGACTTTCCACACAGCACTATCTAGCCTCAAACTAAGCCGAAGCTTGTAATATGGGAACCAGATAGCTGGTATAATACATGTTAACTTTTTTTTTGCAAATACATACTAACAATATTATATAACGCCCAGACAGAGAATTCTATGTTCATCACACAAATATTTGTTCTCGGTGGGGATCGAACCCACGGCCTACGGCGCAGAAGGCAGAGCTACTACCAACTGAGCTATGATGGCTGTCTGGCATAAGAATGTCCTACTTATGATCTCACTTACCTATCCATTATCATTCGTTACGTAACATGTGATACATAATCTAAGAAGGTCATCCTATTACGATATCACAAAACATGTAATAGCAAGATGGAGGTCATACGATTGAAAGTCCAAAGTTTCAAAGTGATCGTTGTGATTTTATTGAATAAACACCTTTTGACTTTGACTTTTATCCATCGAAAATGTATAAGCGAGAAGTTTCACGGTTGTCAGCCTTGCAGATGGCTCACCTGATGTTAAGTGGTAATGGTAACCCTCACCTCATCGTAGGGCCTGTTTATTTTGGGCGTGACTTGCGAGGCAATGCTTTTTTATAGGTGATGGTTACCACTTAACATCAGGTGGGCCATCTGCTTGTTCCATCGGCTAGTTGCATAAAAAAAAAGGTAAATCTAGGTCCCAGCTTCACGCGACCAAGCCTAGAAGAACAGTCAACAAACTTACGGCTTAGTTCCTACTTTTTTTTTTCGAATGGACTAAAATGCTGGTATAATCGTATGACGATTGCCGACAGCGTTACCGGGCTACTGGCAAGCGCAGAAGGCGCTCGACGCTGTACCAGCTTGACAGGGTCACGGGATCCCGGTCGGATTCGACCACGGCATTATTGCAATGCCCTGCGTCCATCAACTTGAGGCATACAGATGTTAAGCCTCATGTGCCTGTAATTACACCGGCAACCACACTCTTCAAACCGAAACACAGCAACGCTGCTTGGCGGCAGAAATAGGCGTGGTGGTAGAGTACAATAATGATAATACCCCGTTTACACTCAGCTCATGTCCGTGGAAATGTGCAGAGACATGAGCAGGGACTTGGGCGATGCGAGAATGTAAACAGGCCACTTCCATGTCCACTCGCGTTGCGTGTTGCGTGAACACACATTGCCGGCGACGCTGCCGCAGACATATGGACGGCAACATTTCCGTCCACGCGAATGGCAGCGCGAATGTAAAGATCAGGAAGTTACCTTTATAAGCATAGAGCCCTTGTCCAGGTTTGTACTCCTTCCGCCAGATGATGACATCCTCAGCCTCCATGTACGGCTCCCAGCCATCGTCTGACGTATCCGGCGCGTGCGTCTCCTTGCATCTATCAAACTCTTGCTTTAATATTATAATCTTATTCATTTATTAATTGTTTCATGAATGAGTGGAACGAGAGCACTGGTGGTCTAGTGGTAGCGGCCCCGCCTTCCGATCCTAAGGTCGTGGGTTCGAAACCGGTGGTGCACCAATGAGTTTTTCTGTTCAAAAAATGTATGTGCACAATGCCGGTACTCTCAAACGGTGAAGGAAAACATCGTGAGGAAACCGGCATGTCGTGGAACCTAAAAAGTTCTATAACAGGTGTCAAGTGCTCGAAAGGAGCCTCTTGAGGCGCACTTAAAATCCTTTCACCACACTGTTTCGAAAGAAACTAGTGACAAGACAAGGGAGAGAGATTGTTTCATGTTCTATAGAGTAGTTCTTAACGTAGTAGTAACAAACTGTCCAGGACATGAGCTCATTGAGGCAATGGTTTTTATGCCCATCCAATGGTTATCTACCACCACACCTTTTTCTGCCGGCAAGCAGCAACGCTGTGTTTCGGTTTGAAGAGTGTGGTTGCCGGTGTAATTACAGGCACATGAGGCTTAACATCTGTATGCCGCAAGTTGATGGACGCAGGGCAGTGCATCGTAGGGCACGTTCCTATCGTGCGTGACTTACGAGGCAATGCTTTGTTATCGGTGATGGTTACCACTTAACATCAGGTGGGCCATCTGCTTATTCAATGTAGTTGTATAAAAAAAAACTTAAAGTCGGTTTGGTGTGTTATTTTATGGTTGTATGAAAGAGATCGCTTTTAATGATAAAACCGCCGGTTCAGCATAAAAGTCGATAGGTTTTTTTTATACTACTTGCTGATGGAGCAGATGGCCCACCTGATGCTAAGTGGTAACCATCACGGATATTGTTGTTCTTTAATTTTAAAATAAGTATTATTAATAATGTGAAATTAAAATGTATGCATGTTTGTCATAAACAAACAGTAGGTACACCAAAGCACCAATTTTTTTTTTTTTTTTTTTTTTTATACAATTAGCTGACGTATTTACATATTTTTTTGTTATTTCTGTGTATTGTGTGTCAAATAAACGATTTTTTTCTTTCTTTCATGGATAATCTAAAAATAGTGTGTTCTAAAAAGTAGTGAGCATTTTAATTAATTACTAGCTCTTACCCGCGGCTTCGCTCGCACACGTTTTCTTTAGAATACTTACAAATAAAATAATGGTTTATTGATATGATTGGCAACATCTATAAGAAGAAACAGGTACTAACTGACGACTTGAAGTTCCTGCCTCTTCGATTGTTTGTTTAAAATATTTATAAAAAAAAATAGTAAAAAAAGTTGAGATAAAAAGTATTCTATGTCCGTCCCCTGGTTCTAAGCTACCTCCCCACTAATTTTCAGCCAAATCGGTTCAGACGGTCTTGAGTTATAAATAGTGTAACTAACACGACATTCTTTTATGTATAAATATAATATATATGTATAGAAGATTTATTACACTTACATGCAGTATCTGATGCCTGGTTGCTTTTTATCAATCATCAGCCTCTTATTACAAGTTGTACAATACAATGTCCGAGAGAGTTCTTCAACTGCATCTACTTCGGACACCAATGCCTGTAAAGAACAGAATAGAATAAGCATTTGACAGCACATGACAGCCTTCACAGCTCAGTTGGTAGTAGCTCTGCCTTCTGAGCCGTAGGCCGTGGGTTCGATCCCCACCGAGAACAAACATTTGTGTGATGAACATAGATGTTTGTTCTCTGTCTGGGTGTTATATAATATTATAAGTATGTATTTACAAAAAAAATTGTATATAAGTAGTATATCAGCTATCTAGTTCCCATATCACAAGCTTTGGCTTAGTTTAACAATAAAAGTTCATAAAGTTATTTTTTAATCTAAAGGTAATCAACAAGAAGAATCAGTCAGTGTTTAACATGATTAGAAACTTGTGTGTAAACTTTAGTTAATCTTTTTGTTAAAGTAACAATATTCTTTTAAATTTTTTTTTACAGCTTGCTGATGGAACAAGCAATGATAAGTGGTAACAAAGCATTGCCTCACAAGTCACACTCGATAGGAACATGTCCTATGATGCACTGCCACACATCCATCAACTTGAGGCATACATATGTTTAGCCTCATGTGTCGAAACACAGCAATGCTGCTTAGTGGCAGAAATATAGGCATGGTGGTAGTACACAGACAAGCCCTTCACAGAGAGCTCTTCTACTCTTAAATGTATATCACATTATGATATCACTAGCGGCCTGTCCCAGCTTCGTATGGGTGGACATTAATTTTAAATGTTTTAGGATAAACTTAGACCGTGGTTGGTTCGAGTCATAAATTTGCACGCCCTTCTACCTCGCGCCTTGCCCGGGCCCGCGCTGGGTGAGAACGCGCCCCGTGCCGGCGCGTCGTTTATATTTTTAAAATCTTTTGAATGGAATGTCCGATTTGAAAAATTCAAGAAGTAATGTATAGGTATTGAAACCGTTTTAATTATGAAATGATTTATTTGGATAAGGATTAATACCAAAGTACAAATAAAGACCCTTTTCTAGCGGCGGCATTTCAATTATTTTTTTATAATAAAAGAAAACTTATTGTGACATAACTATAATAGTTAGATATATGCTGTTGCGACATTTTTTGTAGATGATGACGTGTTCTACAAAATCGTAGTACATTATTTTGTTCTATCATCAATAGTTTTCGCAGTGCACGCGATGTAAGGATTATTTTTTCCACCTTGGGTTACATTATTGAAGTTTTAGAAGGGATCTCTAATTTTTTACAATAATAAATATAGCCTATGTTACTCAGGGATAATGTAGGCATTCTAAAGAAGAAAGAATTTTTGAAATAGGACCAGTAGTTTTTGAGCCTATTCGTTACATACAAAAATACAAAAATACAAACATACAAAAATACAAATCTTACCTCTTTATAATATTAGTGTAGAAGTGTAGATTAGTGTAGAAGTGTAGATACATGTAAATCACTTACAGGTATGTAAATCACATTGATAGATTAAAGAAAATTCTTTGCTACACAAATAAAAAGTAATGACAGGCAAGCTTAATGCTTGACAGGATTATCTACCAGCTAACTCTTAGGTAGTGTGAAGACATTTTTGTGTAGTGCACTGATGTGTGCAGTGTCCATCCTTAAGGTTTTTTTATGTCCCAAAAGTCGGATTTTCCAAGTTAGATAAGTAAATTAAATTTAATAGATAAATTGGATTATTTTGATCTGAAATAAATGAATTGACTTGAATAAGACTGCAAATGAACCTAAGGTGTCTTCTTCAGCTTAAATAAATGGTTGGTTTAATATATTGTGGTTAAGCACCATTATTTCATATCTAAGATACTGCAGTAGTGTGGGATCAGTCTCTTCAGTGAAATCGTCCAAAAAGAATTGGATTTAAAAACAAACCACTGACGAAAATGTAAATAGGCGTTGCCAGTTTTTTTTGCCAAGTTGGGATTTTGGAACTTTTTGAGTGAAAAAAGCGGGATTCTTTCGTCGAAAGGGGGACTTGTAAAAAAATGTATATGTATAATCAGAAGTTTTTAAATATTTATCATAGAAAATGTATTTTTATAAAAATATGATATTTTTAATCAGATTTACCCTATTGTTAAATAGTTGTCGAGTCGTCGTCAAGTTATCCCCGAAAAGCGGGACTGAGCCTGTCCCGCGCGGGACATTTATTTTGATTTAAAAATAGGGATGTCTGACAACGCTGATAGGTAGGTACCTATTTTTGTTTTAATAATTAATTTCTTTGTTTACAAAACGAAAGGTTTATTACATTGTTTACACATGAGGTTTTTATTGTGACTGCATTCATATCTAGTAGTTTATCTATGTCTTTTTTGACCTTGAGTCTGTCTGTCTTGAGTGTAAACTTCTATATTAGCTGCGTAGGTATCAGGAAATCATTAAATTTTACCTCTAGCTCTTCGTCAGTGATATTTTCGTTGCAACTAGGATGTTTCTCATCATCACCACTCCTTGCTTTGTAAGCGGCAGTGGCAGAAAGCAAAAGAGTTCGCCTTGGACGGAAGAAGGCTTGGCGGAAGCATACAATCACATCACGCAGGCTTTTGTCCCTCCTGTGCCTCCTAACAGCATTACCGACGTTTACACTCCTAGTCCACACACTCCGAAGCTTACTTATTCCTAAATCTCGCAAGATAAAACGGACTGAAGACATGATACCAAATTGGTTGCTATTTTTGGTTATTGACGCCGGGAACTCGGCTATGCGACATTGTTTCTGTATCAGCCGGATTGCGACAATGCAGCGATACTGTTTCTTAGGGTACAATGAAAAAATTCGTTAAAATCTATTACATATTTTAACATGTCGCGAGCTATTGCGAAATCTCGAAATGTAGGTAACCTCAAAATTGATACCTAATCAATGTCTGTCATATGAATGAATGACATTGACTGCCACAACATTACGACACCAGACGGACTGATTTTGACAGGTAGTGTTTTTTTTTGTCAAGCACCATTTTTTCCATAGCTAGGACTAGGACTTTCATAGTCTGTACACAATTTCCAGAGACAATGTATTACTTTATTTGACCACTGACAGACAGGCAGCCATGCGATTGGAGCTGCCAACTAAAACGATGTTACTGTAATTTTGAGAAAAAAAATACTTTTTAGATTACCATCTGTTGTACCGTTCTAAATGGAAGGAATTACAACTGCCTACTAAAAGTTAAATTTTGTTGATATTGTATTCGTTTGGCTAACGCTTATTCTACCCTCGGGATCCAGATGCCCTAATGCTCGGCAACTTTCGGATGACGATCTCGGCTGAAAACTCATGACTAACAGTGAAAGTACTACATAAGTGAAAGTTATCTTTATTTTCGCCATCTCACTTGTCTATCATCTCTGTTGAAGTTCATGTGAAACGCAACGTGACGAGTGGTCCGTAATGGCCGAGGCAGGGCAAGTGCTTTGCCTTCTATTATTTACTACAAGCTGGTGCCCGCGACTTCGTCTGCGCAGGATTAGTCACACAATATCTTTATAAATTGTAGCCTATGTGTTATTCTGATGTCTAAGCTATATTATTGTAAAGTTTCATTTAAATCCGTTCAGTAGTTTTTACGTGAAAGAGAACAAATATCCATTCATCCATCCATCCATCCATACTTACAAACTTTCGCGTTCATAATATTAGTAGGATAGGATTCACTACTACATTTTTTTTACATCGAAAACAGACAGGGATCTAGTTCGAAAAAATCTCGAGGGATGAATATTTAAATAGAGACTTTTTTGCTTCTAATCCCAGCAAATAAAAATGTATGAAGAAATATTAATAAATTGACGCATGTAAGTAAGTATGTATGTATGTCAAACTTATAACATAGCTCATTCTATTATTTTTTCGATACAATGGACATTGTGAATGTATAGCTGGAAACTCTTTTACGTCCGAGCGACAACGAGTGAACGCGCCGCGCCGCGTCCTATTATTTTGATCAACGTCATCTTTTGTCCCACGATAATAATTCTGTATCCCACATGGGCACGGACTTAAAACAATAATTTGTCCTGGCATTGCAGGATAATAGAGACCTCAGGAACAACAAAAGTGAACTTTTAAAGAGTTATAGAAGTGTCGTGGTGTTTGGCAAGTCCGGTTTGATCTGGTTTTGAGCAGCTACCTTCCACAATACAAACCCCTTTCTCCCGTGATAAATTGAAAGCTGCTTTAAAGACTGTACTTCATTAATTTGCTCAGAAAACTCAGTTTTACGGTGTCCAAGTTACCATAATAATATACCAAGCGAGATGTCGGGCCCAGATGAAACTTCCTCGGACCGTAATGTAGAAATCTGGAAGATCAAGAAACTTATTAAAAGCTTGGAGATGGCTAGAGGGTGAGTTATTCGATTTGTTGTTGTTATATCTCTATCACAGGTCCTCTCCTTCATTCACGAATCACGGCGACGAGAAACGATATCTGGCAAGCCTACACTGCGCTTTGATTTGCGCTGCGCACGCATGATATGATCGTGGCTGGGCTTGGATCTGTCATCCCCCTTGTCGCTAGGAAACTGAGCCTTATTTCTATGGCCTAGAGAATTTTAGGTTATGGAATGACTCAGGCTAGTGAGGATAGTCCAGGTACCTATGAAATAGTAAAAAAAATAAATCAAACCTCAAATCGAAAACATGTTAAACTAATGACTTTTGTCTGTGCTGTAGGGTTATTAGTGAAAAAGATATTCCTATTATTATACAGAGTAATTCCTATACTTATACATGTATGACAAAGGTCATGAATCAAAAACAAATCGGTTACAAAGGTTGTTAGTCATCCACCTGTTTTTTTCAACTGTTTATAGATACACAGCTTTTACCGATATAGAATAGAATATAATATTTATTTCAAGTTTGACAGTAAGCTTACAGTATAACACCAAAACACTGACTATCTTAATTAATGATTCAAACTTAAATATGTCGACATGTTGGAACTCATGTAGAAAATCTTTTAAAAGTGTGAGCGCCCGTAGAGACGGTGCGTTGTTAGCATGCTGGGTTCGCTCTATGTGACATGAAAATAACTGGTGTTGATGACGGCCGCATCGTATGTAGTTGTTAGGTACATATAAAGTCATACTGCTCAATATGGTAATTATGGTGATGATAATTATATTTCAATGTTTGTTTTATATCAAACACTTTTTTCAACAGTAAAGGCTCACTGGGCGTAACACCTGTAATGTAACAATGAAAAATTTGATTATGAGCATTATTTATTTAGGTATTTATTTATTGGAGAACCAACAGTTTTTTAATTAACACTCTAAACACTCATTTAGATTTAGAGAGCCAATTCGATTATTCTCACATTCGTATGTTACTAAACTAGGTACCTAAATACTGATAGACAAGCATTCACTTGTAGCATTAACAATTACTATTGAGAGGCTGGCAAAACATGACGGAGGCCTATACCCAGCAGTGGGTGATACCAGGCCGAGATGATGATTTCATTAAAAAAATAACCTTTTCAGTACCCCAAGTATGAGTTTTCCTTACGATATTTCGTTTTTCGTTTTACGTTTTTTTGAAGACGCGATAGTGATACCGGTATGGAGCTTTACAAAACCCGCAATGAACACAGAACAAAAACGTAAAACGAAAAACGAAATATCGTAAGCAAAACTCATACTTGGGGTACAGGTCTTTTATGAATGCCGGGCGATGCACTACATCAAAAAGACCGCTTACAACAAAAACTCGACAAATTAACATACATAGCGTTAAGCCCACCTTTAGTATTACTTTATTTGAATTGAAATAAAGTGTTAAACAAAGAAAATACAAATAAACACTGACCTTCCGAATGCCACTTCTGAAATCCACCTGCTTAGCGTCACGGATCGTTTCATCTGCGCATGTTTTTCCGACACTTTTTAGTAGCACTTCACATCGCTATCCAGTATTCGCGATTTTATTTGCTCGTGTATTTGCGTGTTGGTCTTGTTCGTGAAAAGAAAATATAGGCGAATAAGGTCACTTCATACCGTCGTATTTATCCTGTTTATGTGTGGTTTGCGCCGCAGCTTTATTTTCATTTTTGTAGGCCTGTTAATTTTATGTTCCATCTTTGTGTTTTTTATTTTTATTGTTTATGCATGTCCGTGCCGTTACTGCTCTAGGACCTGGCAGAATACTAGTGTTGCACTCAGGGGCGTGATCCATATGGTGCCGCAGATACTGAGCCAGGGACCTAATTGGCATAACCTAGCGTAGGTTACCTGCCTTAGCAGTTTTCTTTTTTTCTTTTATCACCTCACATGCTATTAAGGTAGGTAAGGTAGTAGAGCTCTTTGTGAAGGGCTCGTCCGGGGAAGTTCTACCACCGCGCCTTTTTCTGCCGCCAAGCAGCAACGCTATGTTTCGGTTTGAGGAGTGTGGTCGCCAGTGAAATTACAGGAACATGAGGCTTAGGGCCGGTTACACCATGCTCTGTTAGATTAACAAAGGATTAAAGGGCCGTTAAATAGGTATGTCAAAATGTACGCGTTTGACAGCTAAGGTTAGATTTAACGGTCTGTTAATCTTTGATTAGTGACTAACAGAGCATGGTGAAATCTAACCTTAACATCTGTATGCCTCAAGTTGATTGACGCAAGGCAGTGCATCGTAGGTGACGTTCGTAACGTGCGTGAATAACGAAGCAATGCTTTGTTATAGGTGATGGTTACCGCTTAACATCGGGTGGGTCATTTGCTTGTTCCATAATATGCTAGTAGTATAAAAAAAAGGTACCGATTCGGATTATGTGTGGCTTTAATTCTAATTCATGGTGGAGGAATAAGATTACACTGACGTCCTTCAGTGGGGTGTATTGTGCATTTGTGACCACGTTTTTATTAATCTTTGTTGGTCAATAAAATGCTTTTCTATTTGAGAAAATACGCGAAGATTTTTTTGCTAGGAAAACGTGTTTGTGATTTTTCATATTTTTATATCTCACTAGCGGCCTGTCCCAGCTTCGCATGTTGAACATGTTAGGATAAACTTAGACCGTGGGTTCGAGCCTCGCGTCTACTTCTACACTAATATTATAAAGAGGAAACCTTTGTATTTTTGTATGTAACGAATAGGCTCAAAAACTACTGGTCCGATTTCAAAAATTCTTTCACCATTAGAATGCTACATTATCCCTGAGTAACATAGGCTACATTATATTTTCAAAAAAATCAGGGATCCTTACTAAAACTTCAATAATGTAACCCATGGTGGAAAACAAAAACCTTACATCGCGTGCGCTGCGAAAACTATTGATGATAGAACAAAATAATGTACTACGATTTTGTAGAACACGTCATCATCTACAAAAAATGTCGCGACAGCATATGTCTAACTATTATAGTTATGTCACAATAAGTGTTCTTTTATTATAAAAACTTTATTGAAATGCCGCCGCCAGAAAAGGGTCTTTATTTGTACCTTGGTATTAATCCTTATCCAAATAAATCATTTCATAATTAAGACGGTTTCAATACCTATAGATTACTTCTTAAATTTTTCAAATCGGACATTCCATTCAAAAGATATGACGAAATTAAAAATGTTAACGGGTCCACGGGTCACGCTCGGGGTGCGATTTCACTCACTCAAGGAGAAGCGCGTGCAAATGTATGAAATAAGTAGACGCGAGGCTCGAACCCACGGTCTAAGTTTATCCTAAAATGTTCAAAAAATTTATGACCACCCATGCGAAGCTGGGACAGGCCGCTAGTATTTCATACATTTGCACGCCCTTCTTGAGTGAGTGAAATCGCACCCCGTGCGTGACCCGTGGACTCGTTAACATTTTTAATTTCGTCATAATTTTTGAATGGAATGTCCGATTTGAAAAATTTAAGAAGTAATCTATAGGTATTGAAACCGTCTTAAATATGAAATGATTTATTTGGATAAGGATTAATACCAAGGTACAAATAAAGACCCTTTTCTAGCGGAGGCATTTCAATTATTTTTTTATAATCAAAGAACACTTATTGTGACATAACTATAATAGTTAGACATATGCTGTCGAGACATTTTTTGTAGATGATGTGTTCTAAAAAATCGTAGTACATTATTTTATTGGAGTTTTAGTAAGGATCCCTGATTTTTTTCGCGAGTTTTCGTTTCGTGCGAGGGAACGAGTAGTTGTTAGCCGGTATAAAAAAATAATATTGGTAGGCATTTTATATTTTGTTAGTATCATTTGCGCAGCGTTTCACGGAACTAACTGGTTAGGTTTCCTTAAATGAGTCTAAATCTCTTGGAAGCTCATTGCAAAAGGTGCTCAGAATATTGTACCTTTGAGTGCTATCTAGTTCAACTGTTATATTCTAGATGGCGTTAGCAACACCCAAAGGGGTTACTTCCTCGAAGCTCTTTGTACCGTTGGTTTGCATGACAATTTGAGCATTAAATCATTTAGTTAAAGTTCATTTTACTATAGCAACAATAGCGAGGGGAGCGATGTTGCGTACGCAATTTTTGTTACCCTCTTTTTAGATCAATAATGTACCTAACTAACTACTTAAAGTATTAGTTGCGATTGCAGATTTATTAGCTCACCTATTAGAATACCTTTTCTTGATGGAAAAAACTATAATTTAAATTTACTGTTTTGATCATCAAATTATTTTTGAATCTGAATATTCGTCGATTTCATTGAGTCGGGATTTCAACGGGCAACCAAAACTGAACAGCCTTTGATTCGACACGAGAAAATAAGTATAAAAATGATGATATTATTTGCGTTTAATTACTTCATGCATCTGTATTCGGTTCCATAGCTATGGATACCTATGTAGGTTAGGTATTATGTAGATTACCTGTTTCTGTTACTACGCCTCACTAAATTTGATTGGTATCACACTTCAATTTTATATTATACTAGCGGCCTGTCCCAGCTTCGCATGGGTGGTCATAAATTTTTTGAACATTTTAGGATAAACTTAGACCGTGGTGGGTTCGAGTCACTTCTAACTCGCGCCTTATATTTTTGAAATCTTTTGAATGGAATATCCGATTTGAAAAATTCAAGAAGTAATGTATAGGTATTGAACCAGTCTTGAATATGAAAAGATTTATTTGGATAAGGATTAATACCAAGGTACAAATAAAGACCCTTTTCTAGCGGCGGCATTTCAATTAAATTTTTATAATAAAAGAACACTTATTGTGACATAACTATAATAGTTAGACATATGCTGTCGCGACATTTTTTGTAGATAATGATGTGTTCTACAAAATCGTAGTACATTATTTTGTTCTATCATCAATAGTTTTCGCAGCGCACGCGATGTAAGGTTTTCTTTTTCCACCTTGGGTTACATTATTAGAGTTTTAGTAAGGATCCCTGATTTTTTTGAAAATATAATATAGCCTATGTTACTCAGGGATAATGTAGCATTCTAATGGTGAAAGAATTTTTGAAATCGGACCAGTAGTTTTTGAGCCTATTCGTTACATACAAAACAACAAAACAACAAAACAACAAAACAACAAAAATACAAATCTTTTCTCTTTATAATATTAGTGTAGATTGTAACAAGGATCATACAAAAGAACGATAGGAACCAAGCATGCCAGCATTTTTAAAGCCAAAATAGTCCTGGAACCAAGGTTATGGTGAAGACTACTGCTCATTATTATCTATCACTTTTATGTTTGCAATTATCGACTCAAAATAATTATTTTACTAGACCTATCAAGAAGTCAAGTCCAAAAAAATATATATAAAAAAAACTGCTTTAATCCCCAGGCAAGGCAGATACACTAGGAATAACATTATTAATTTAAAAGGGGTTAGAACAATTGCGTGCGCACCCTTCGCTATTGTTGTCTGCCTCCTCTATACTAAAATAAACTTTAAACGAAATGAATTAAGATTCAAATCGTCGTGAAAACCAACAAAAGGTACCAAATCTTTGCCAAGCTAACTTAAGCCTTCTCTCGTTTGTTTTTGATTTATTTTAGCTTAAATGGTGAAGCCATCTGCATTGCGGCAAGAAATCGATAGACGGCGCTGTAGCACTGCAGACATTGCTACGTTTTATAAAATAGTCAGTCGTCCCGTAGCTCTTGCCAAGAGCACAAGTCTCTGCAGTGCCACCTAGAGACTTCGGGCTTCTCATGACTCAACCGACCTTTATTAGCCTTTCCTAGTTCACTAGGAAAGGCTCTGAGTCGTTTAATAAAAGGCATTTCGGTTCGCTTATGTAATCATCACAGTTCTACCACTCAATCTTAGCAGCTTGAATATTGCAATAATATAAAAGAGATTAGAAATGGAGTCTGAAGAGCATTCGGCAGACCGGAACGTCGAGATATGGAAGATCAAGAAGCTTATCAAAAGCTTAGAGATGGCTAGAGGGTAAGTTTTAGAAACGGAATAAGCGTAAGTCGTCAATGACTTTTCAACAACGTTTCTTAAGTATTATGACCTCCTTTAAAATTTGCTAGAATTTAACTTGCAGTAAAAAACTACTAATAATAGTAGTAGTTCTTAGTTCTTGAAAGTCATCAACGTCTGTTTCTGACTGTAAGAACCAAAGAGGGCTTTACACATTGCTATATTCTGTGGTCGTTTGGTAAATTTAGACAGTAGCGTTGTCTAACTACAGAGTTTTCTCCTTACACTTGATTAGCTTGCTAACACAGTACATCTCGCTCGATTTTAAACAATAAAAAAAGACGCGGCTTGTCTCGATTGTCTTATTAGTATCTCTTACAGTCTAAACGCCTTTATTCTCTTCTAAATGCAGTATTTTTAAAGTGCAGTGTAAAACCAGAGAATTTAGCAATGTGTAATGCCACTTTTAGTCCGACATTAGAGAAAGCTAGAGCCATTCGTAAGGTAAGTTTAAAGTAGCGATCACACGCACGGCGAGTCTAGTTGGTGTAATTCGCGCGCGATCAGATTGGGATGTATTGGAACTAGGAACTAATATACATTTGAAACTAACGTCGGGATGGGAATTATAAAGGAATCGTGGGCACTTTGCCCTATACAAAGTCAAAAGGTATTTATTCAGTTGAATCACAGGGATCACTTTGAAACGTCTTAAAGCTAGGTGAATCTAGGTGCCAGTTCCACGCGACCAAGCCTAGAAGAACAGGCATCCAACTTACGGCTTGGTTCCGTTCTTTCGTTTGATTTTTGTGGTCCAGTGTGGTGCCAATTGAATTTAGTGAGGCGTAGGCATAACAGAAACAGCAATCAAATTCATAAGACAGCACACGATACGTTAATTTCAAACTAATAATACCTTATGCATGAATACAATCATATCTATTATAGTATAGTAGCCATAATGTATAGCGACACTATACATTAGGATCTCAATCCCCTCAAATTTGTCAAAATTGAGTCCGAGGAATGATTAGCAGCGCCATTTTTTATTGGCGCCGAACAAAGAAATACCTTGTATTCTGTGGTCTCGGCGATGAATCTCTCCGTGATCTCTCTCCCCTGGCAACAGCCCAAACCGAGGTTCGTCCCTAAGTTGTGTCCTTGCGTTTGTTGCCAATTAAACCTTTTTTGGTATGGCAGAGAGCCTTCTGCGCTCGCCAGTAGCCTGGTAACGCTGTCGGCTATCGTCATACGATGATACCAGCATTTTAGTCTATTCGAAGAAAAAGACATCTTCAAAGAATCCTGAGTTGGTACTTGGTACCAATAGATGGAGCTGCTTTTTTAGGATCTCAACTCGTGCTTTTTCGAGTTTCACACGTAACGTTATAGAATTTAAGTTCAAAACAACACGTGCTCCGTCAATCGTGGTGTAAAGTAAATGAAAATGGAGCTTTTAGCTTAGCTGGCTTAATAAAAAATACTGCTTTGTTTGATCTCACTTTAATTAATAAATATTTATTATAAGGAACGAACGAATAAAACCGTATTCTTAATTTTACTATTTTTATCGTATTTCAAAATCAAAGCCTAAATGAAATGAAATGAAATGTTTATTTGCGAGAAATATGGTTAGAAGTTAGTTCTTAGAAGGTAAGTAGTAGGTATCACATATTTCACCAAATCATTGGCATGCAAATTTTTACTTGGTACAATTAAATAATATTATCATTAAATTAAATTAAGTCCATTATAATAAAGAAGTCCATAATAAATTGCCAATGAATCAATCAATTAGTAAGTCAGTGTACAAGTTCAATTATTCAAAAAATCATTAATATTATAAAAACTTTTTTCAGTTAGCCATAATTTTAATTTTTTTATAAATTGTCTCGTTGGTAAGTTTTATTATTTCACTGGGCACTTTATTAAATATTTGTCCACACATTGTTTTTTTTATACAAAGTAGTTCTAGGTACTCTAGAAAGAACAATTCTGTCAGGGTTCCTTACACATCTTGAATAGATATCTCGCGCCTTTGTAAATAAGCTAGAGTTATCTTTGGCAAATTTAGCAGCTTCTAAAATGTACATGCTAGGCAATGTTAATAGTTTTAACTTAAGGAATACGGGTTTACATGATTCCCTACAATTTACATTGAAATTATTATGGAATGTATGAACAAAACACTTATATGACACGTCAAGCACACTTACGATACACTGCCCTGCGACCAAAAACTTCTGATCAGAAGGGATATTACAATATAGATTTTTTATAATATCCCAAAATTTATTATCCGACTGAGATTTGAACTCAACCTTCCCCTCGATACGGGGCTAACCACCTGCGCCATCGGGCTCTCATCACATCTGGACTTTAATCAAATCTTTGTGATTACCTTAAGTGTAGTAAACACTTTAAAACATCGATCTATCTATTCAGCCTATATGCACCCACTGCTGGGTATAGGACTCCTCTTTAAAGCGCCACTTTCTCCGGTCCTGTGCCAGTCTTCGCCATTGCCACCCAACTACTTCGACTATACCATCCGACCATGCATCGGGCGGGTGTGGTCTGCCTCGTGGTTGCTGAGCGTCTCTTGGCCACCATTCCGTCGTTGCACATCATCAGTCATTGCTTCTTCTTCGTACACCTTTTTATAAAACGAATAAAAAGGATGTTTACCATGTCTGTGGATCAAAGTCGTACGTCTGTTTTCTCGTAACCTTGAAGGACCTTTCAACCCTGAAAAGGAAGGACTACGGTAAGGACCCCGGGCGTGCCTCGATCGTTCCGTCGCCACGCCGCGTCGGCTCACAGGGCGCATGCTCCCTGCCGCAGACGCTATAGGACAGGGGTGTATTTACGCAACAGCGGGAGACTCATCATAACCTTTTCGGGCATTATTGATCGAGTGAGCGAAGCGAACGAAGATCTTAGTTTCAACTTGGGCGATTTGGCATTTTATGTATGTATGTATGTATGTATGTATGTATGTTTGTCTGGCGATAACTTTAGAACCGTTGATCCGATCTGCATGAAATTTGATGTGTCGATAGCTTGTACTTGAGAAATTTACTGGTAAGTATATGAGTAAAATCGTATGAAGGGTTTTTGAGTTATGGGGTTTTTTAAGGGGGCAAAAATAAAAAAAGTTACAGAAAAAAATCAAGTTACATGTCATATGAAAGGGCTTTGTTTGGACATCCCAAAATTTTGAGATTTTGAGATAAAATAATAAAAGTTAAATTAAGATAACCAGCGATCCAAGAGCTCCCATCTCTAAGAGTTTCGTTGACATCAAGGTTTTTCTACTGGTCGGTCAGTTCCTTTGCTTTTTCTTAATTTTTTTTCTTGAAATAAATTAAGGAGGTACTCAGTTCTCATAAAATGGTGACGACGACCTGGTCTGATGATGGAGCCAAGGTCTGTACAACGGAACTCTTCAATAAATAGGCCAATAGAGTTGAAACTTGGTAACCATACCAAGTTAGTAGGCGGTAGTCAGAAAAAAGTCCAAAGATAATGTTTGGACTTGCCTCTGACTACTACGTACTCAAAGTTTGATGGGTTCGTCGGGTCGCATCACGAGATCTCAGTTCGGGGCGAACTACTAGTTAAAGTAGTATTACATTAAAATTTGGTATTCTAACAGTGGCGATGGGCTTGCTAGGCTTGTTGAAATAATATCGATACATCGATATATCGATATTTTTCATTCGATACATCGATATTTTTAGCCGATATATTTTGATTTGATACATCGATACATCGATTTAAAATATTTGATATCGAAAATCGTATCAAAAACGATATTTTTTTTCTTTAATTTAATTAAAATATATAATAGAATTCGAAGCCGCAAAAGATTTGAACGATCGGAAAGTTTTGGATAGAGTCAAGTCATTTTACTCCAGTTCTTTCGAATCTGGCACTCAAATACTTGATACCTACGGCTTCCTCTGTGCCTTCAGAGAGAGGCTCTTCTGCCGTAAATCTGACGGTTCCTAATAATAGGAGCCGGCTGACAGCGGAGCATGTGAAGAGCAGAGTTTTTCTACTTTCGCTATCTGACAAATACTGGTTTGCCTGAAATCATTACTATTATTATGAAGCTGAAGAGTTTATTTGTGTGTAATAACTATTACTATTACCTATTATTGAGCTTGACTGAACTAAATACATTATAATTTTAAAACCGCAAAATCTCTCAAAATTTTACCGATATATCGATTTATCGATATATTTTCCTCGAGATATCGAGGTCAATATTGATATTTTAATAAATATCGATACATCGATATATCGATATATTTGTTTACTTTCGACATCCCTAGGGCTTGCCAACTATCACGTGTGGAATACCCCAACTACAGCAAAATGTTGGCATGTGCCAAATGTGATATCGACGTACCTCTGACCCACCTCGACATCCTCAAAGAATCTGGCGTTCGTACTTGGTACTATAGCTTAGTACCGAGGGGATATCTACTGGGGATCAAAGTCGTGAACTTGTTTTTTTTTTTCAATGTAAAATAAAATAAATAATTAAGCCATTTATCCAACAGTAGGTAACTTAATAACTATTTTTACATATAACACTATTATTTATAACAACTTACATACTAATAATTTACATACTAACACTACAAGGCACCCAAAGATGGGTATAGGCCTCCTCCATGCGCTTCCACTTGCAGCGATCCCGTGCTACTCGGGTCCATGCGGGTTCCGCCACCCCTACCACGTCGTCGCACCACCTTTTCTTAGGCCGACCTCGTGTGCGTGCCAATGGTACCAATGAAGGATACGTTTGCTCTATCTGCCATCAAGTGCTCTAGAAACGTGGCCCGGCTACTTCCACTTCAGTTGCTGCAGTTGCACAAAGCATGCTTACTGTGTCGTTAACTTTGGTGATTCGTCTGATGTCGTCGCCCCTGACTCTATCATTGAGTTTTAGGCCTGACTCTATCATTGATCTTTCTGTTGCTCTCTGGAATGTGGCTATTTTTTGCTTACGATATTTTTTGTCAATGGCCAGCTATGACAGCCATACAATAATATAGGAAGGATCATATTGTCCATTAGTTTCTTCTTATTAGGTTATTAGATCAATGAAAGACATAAGTTTAATATAAACGAATAATATTTAATAGAGTTCCTTCAGGAAGGTGTGTGCTCTATTGAACTACGCGCTACAGACTGTATAACAAATAGGAGCTAGAGGGACTATCCATGAGGTCATGTGTATACGTTTTATGAAAAGACAAAGAGCTGCTTATTCAAGTAGTATATACATTTTTGTTATTCCAACACGCCCCCTCAAAAATGAATCCTCTTTCTCAAAAATTAAAAATTATTTACAAAAATAATAACACACCTCCCTGTATCTGGGGTACAAATAGCATGGTCCACCATTCAGTGCAAAGGATTAGGGAAACCCAGGAAAACCTAATCAGACCAATTCATACTTATCTTTAAGTTTATATCTTAAAGTTATTCAATCGACCTTATTTATTAAATATTTACAATATTTATTTCTTTTACTTTTACATAGTAAATCACATCAATCCCAGCTTTTCCCTCATCTGGGTAAAACGCACAGCCGGTAATGATTTCGTAAGAATATCAGCCAACTGATTACCTGTGGATACATAAATCATTTTAATACAATTTTTCTCCACTTTCTCATATTTTATATCAATATGTTTCGATCTTTTGCGATTCGTGGGATTATTTGCAATTCTTATACACCCATTATTATCCTCATAAATAGGAATAGCACTGGGTATCTCGATATTCATGCTGTTCAATAATGATTTTAACCATAAAGCCTCTCTAACTGCTTTAAACAAAGCCATGTACTCAGCTTCTGTAGAAGAAACCGCCACAGTTAGTTGCCTCTTTGTATTCCAGCATATTGTGCTTTGTTTAAATAGTTTAAACAAATAACCTGTAGTACTTTTCCTGTCTACTTCGTCACCACCCCAGTCAGAATCAACAAAGCCACTTAATATGTCAACATTGTTACAGTTACTTCTTTCATAAGTTAACTTTAAATCAATTGACCCTTTCAGGTAACGTAACACCCTTTTTAAATATGACCAAAGTGTATGACTGCCTTTGTTAGCAAACCTACTAAGGATGTTTACACTAAAGCTCAAATCTGGACGTGTGCATACCATCAAGTACATTAGGCATCCAATGAGATTTTTACAAGGGGCCTTTGTTGTATCACTATTGTTCAATGCGACAAAGTCAACTTTATTTTCTAAAGGCGTTTTCATAGTTTTACAATCTTTCGTTTCCCACTGTTCTGAGACTGTTTTAATCCATATAACGCTCTATTTAATTTGCATACTAAGTTACTTTTATTTGGAATTCCTTTAGGAGATTTCATGTATATCTCTTCCTTTAATATTCCATTCAAAAATGCAGTTTTAACATCCATCACTAGCAAATTATATTGATTTGCAAAAGCTAATATGAATCTGAAACTTGTGATTCTTGCAACAGGTGCAAACGTTTCATTATAATCAATCATATATTCCTGGCTAAAACCGCGAGCAACTAAACGCGCTTTATACTTTATGGGTTTTCCAAACTCATCATATTTTTTACAGTAAACACCCATTTACAATCAATAATATTTTTGTATACAAGTGTCCAGGTTTCATTTTCAGTAAGGATTTAATTTCCTCATTTATATCATTTATCCAGTTCACCTTATCATCTCTGGATTCAATTTCGTCATACGATGCAGGTATTGTGCATACCAAAGATTTAGCATACAATAAATAATTCATCAAAGTATCATCAGTTTCATCATAAGATACAGTAGGTTTTAATACGATCACTCCTACGGTTATTCTCAGTGAGTTAATTTCGAGTCGAAGTCAATTTACCTTCAAATGTAGAGTTATGTTGCATATCTGTTTCTCTTACAGATTTATTAGGTGGCGAACCTAATGATTCAGGTATATTTTCCGTTTGCTTACATATTTACATTACGGTGTGATTTTCAGAGTCTCCGAAACTTTCGGCCAAAACTCTCTCAGACTTTAACGGTCTGCTTGACAAGAAATTAATCTCATCAAATATCACATTATATGCTTATACAAACTTTTCATTCACATATATTTTCCGTTTGCTTACATTATTTTCTTTATGGTGTGATTTTTCAGAGTTTCCGAAACATTCGGCCAAAACTCTCTCAGACTTTAACGCTCTGCTTGACAAGAAATTAATCTCATCAAATATCACATCCCATTCTTTTACAAACTTTTATCTATCACATCACCTTATAACCATTCGGTTCATAACCGATCATTATTCCTTTTAATGATTTTTCATCAAACTAGGTTTTTCTATTTTTATTCACATAATAAACAGTTGAACCAAAAACCTTTAAATACATTAGTTGTGGTTTTTTATCGTGCCACAATTCAAATTGGTGTGTTATCTTTTTTCAGTGCTTTTGTGGGGCTGATATTAATCAAATAAGTTGCTGTCAACACAGCCTCCCCCCAGAACGTTTTGTCTAACTTGGCCCCAGAAACCAGTGTACGACTTCGCTCTGTTATTGTTCTTATCATTCTTTCTGCCATACCATTTAAAGCAGAAGTATGCGGCACTGTTAAGTGATAGCTTATAACTTTTCGCACACAAAACTCTTTCATTTCATTTGACAAATATTCACCGCCGTTATCACAATACAGATTGACTATTTTCGAATCGAAACGAGCCTCACACTTTGCCACATAATCTTGAAACATAGCAAAAACATCTGATTTATGGGCAACTAAATAGGTCACACAGTAGTGCGTGTATTCATTGACAAATATCACAAAGTAGTTTTTACCGTCAAGTGTTGAAGGAGTGATGGGACCACACACATTGAATGCACATTGAATAGAGGTCGTTTTATGTTTTTAGCCTTTGTCTTATTAAATGGTAAGCATGCTTGTTTTCCGTTTATAAAAGCTTCACAAATTTTATCATTAGGTTTAACATGATTTATTTTCTCAATGTCATAAAACATTTGTTTGTTTTTAATTCGACAAACTTTGATTTACTAATATGACCAAGTCTTTGATACCATAATACATAACTATTGTTTACGACCCTATTCGATAAACAATCAGTATTAAAAGCACAATTTTCAAGCGCATAATGAATGCCAATTAAATTGTTCAAAAACTCACCCGTTGTTACCACCTTACCATCGTTATAGATTTGTACTCAACCATCATTCCAAAAACAACAGTCATCCCAGCTTGTTGCATTTTCTTTACTGAGAGCAAGTTGTAGGGAATTTCAGAGCAGAAGAGAACATCCTGTATTGTTCCCTTCACACCCAAGTCGCTGGTTACTTGAAGGTTACCCTTTATCGTTGCACTTGCATTTTTTTTTTATTTAGTCCGAATCACTGGCTTTACTAATTATAGTACACATGTCTGGGCCCATAACCTATTAGGTTATTAGATCAATGAAAGACATAAGTTTAATATAAACGAATAATATTTAATAGAGTTCCTTCAGGAAGGTGTGTGCTCTATTGAACTACGCGCTACAGACTGTATAACAAATAGGAGCTAGAGGGACTATCCATGAGGTCATGTGTATACGTTTTATGAAAAGACAAAGAGCTGCTTGTTCAAGTAGTATATACATTTTTGTTATTCCAACACTTCTTGAGATGAACTGGAAGTTTGCTTTTAAATATATCCTTATGGGACCAATATTTTTTCCAGGACATAGTAACTCTTCTGTTCACCTCTTTTGGCGTCTTCGAACGATATCGTTTGTCCTAGATAGATATACTCCTTTACATACTTAACGACTCCCGTTTTTTTGTTAATGCGCAAGCCTATTCTACGGCTTTCAGTGTCTAGTGAGCTGAGCATGTATTGGAGGACTTCATGTTTGGTTGATAGAATAACAATATCGTCCGCAAACCTTAGGTGGGTTATCGTGAAATTAACATAAACGGAGAACAACTGTTTTTCGTTTATGTTAATTCCACGTTTAGACCAATCAGGTTTTCTAAACATGGTTTCTAATATTGACGTGAAAAGTTTCGGAGAGATCGGGTCGCCTTGTTTCACACCACGTTTGATTGCGAATGGATTTCCAATTGCTTCTAATTTTATTTTTGCTGAAGAGAGTCTTAGACACTGTTTTCAATAGATTTGAATACTTGGACTGAATTCCTTGCTCTTCTAGGCTTATCCAGAGGTGTTAGTATGAGATAGAGTCAAATATAATAGTGTATATCGAATTGCTTAGATAGACAATATGAACGTAAGTGCCTATTGGCCTTGGACGCTGTTTAAATCATCTTATATAGATGTTATAGGCCTAACTAGATAGACAATATAAAAAAATATTTAAATATAATCCGTCTGGTCGGCTTTTTCAAATTTCTAAAAGTCTGAATGTATTTTGGAAGCAATGTCGTCGGTCTGAATTTTCCGGCTCGCGGTTGCCTTTCGAGGATGTTTATTCCCCAGCGGTTGTTGTTTCTACGAGCTATACCTAAATACTGCGCATGGCCACTAATTTTCCTCCTGAAAATGTAAGGGGAAGCATTGGGCGGGGGAGTTTCGGAACACTTTTGCGAGTGTTTTCCCGATTGACCCCCGATTTTCTACTAAATCTGTTTGACCCCAAACACTTGATTTATGTTCCTGTTCCTTTTTTCGATTTGATTGAATGTCAAAAACTATACTTGTGAGAATAAATATTGTTTTAGAATATAGAAATAAAGGGTTCTGAATCGCCACAGCATTCATCAGAGAAAAAACACTCTCTGTGAATGCTGATGTGGCGGGAATGGATAGCAGAAACGACACAATTTTTTCACATTTCGCAACATTACAATTTAGGATTTTTTTTTTTTGCCAGTTCAGTAATGTGGACAATTCCGAGAAATTTTCTGAATTATTAACTTGTGCATACAACTCCTTTATTAATATAATTTCATCATAAAGCGTATTCATGTCAATGTTAAGTTTTTGCAATTTCAAAGTTTCAACTATGTGAACAAAATTATCACATACAACATTACTTTTAAAATTTATACTGCTCAGAGAAAAGAGCCAATTGGTTTGAGTGAAATCAAACCACTGATTCAGATAACCTAAGGCTTTGTCCAAGAACAATGTGAAATTTTTATGAATTTTATGGCTAATTATTGCCGAACTGCCGACTCTCAATTTCTTTTATCTTTTTAACAGTTTCATATCCAAAGAAGAGATCTTCTTTTCTTGTCACTAATTATTTCCTTAGATTGTGCATAATACTGTATACATCTAAAATTATTATATTATTCACTTCTAAGAACTTAACAGTTTTACTAAACACATTCAGTATGTGGCTACAAAAATTAAGGTAAACGTCTATCAAGTCATGATTATCACTGTTATGCAGCAATAATATATTTTATAATATCATTGGGCAGTCTACGTCTAAGCTCACAAAATAAGTTCTGATAGCTTTCCAATTTAACAATATTGTATGTACACAAGGTAGTAGCGAGAGCCACCTGGTTCCTACATGACGTTTTAGTTCATGAAAATCTCCATTTATATTATTTTTGAGGATCGCCGGTTAACCATGCACCATGATCTTTTTCCCACTAGCTTTTATACTTTTGCCATCATTTTGTTTCCTTTTTATCCATCTTTTTACAACATTTTTTCGGTGTACTGTTACTGTAGTCAGAGTCGTTCAACTCTAAGTCAGAGTTCGATTCCTGTATTCGCTTTGTAGGTGTTTTTAATGAGCTACAATTATCTGCTGCTGCTGCAACCATATTTTAGAATTATCACACAACTCATCTAGCGCTTTGCAATCACAACAACAACTCAAACAAAAAGTGAAAATAAAAACCTTTTTTTTTTCTTTCGAGTCATCTACACTTCGACCATTTTGTTGGGAAATGCGGGTAAGAGTAGAGTGTATGCTCTTTGCTCTGACATCATCTTCGCGAGCTACTGCGCTCGAGTCACGTGATTTTGCCCCTGACGCCATTCATTCTGGCTGGTCAGTGGCTTTTCGTTTTCCCTTTATGGCTTTCGGTGGTCTCTTCGTGAGTTCGGGATATGTTGCTTCTCTCAACATCGCCTTACGCAGAGTCGGGTAAGCCCAGAAGCTCGCGGGGCAGTGGCCGCCAGGGAGTTAGACTTTCGGGTGGTCGCGCGTGCAGCGGAGCAATACCGTTGAGGTAGACGTGGTGGCATTTGTCGGCGCGGTCGAACATCCGTCGAATAAAAACAACAGCAGCGGCAAAAATGACAAGTTGACATGATATGATATTGACATTGACGTTTAAGCTACGCTCCAAAGTAGTCCGTTCCGTTACACGTAAAAAATAGCAGTCCATTTAAACAAATCTTAATAAGTAAAAATAAAGTATTTTTACGTGATTTACTGCCCTCATAAAGTATAAAGTACGATTGGCCAAAATTGAGTTCAATACTTTATATAAAGTACGAGTGGCAACCCTAAATGGTGACTAGTGTTGGGTAGGTAGGACACGGTTTCAAAATGAGTTTGTATGAGGCCCTCATCCTATTTCGTTACATGGGACAATGTCATGCTTAAAATGTCATGTTGCAAAGTAGCACTTGTTTGCTCTACTTATTTCATTTGTCATCTAGGAAAATTTGTCACAATAGTTGTGGTGTCTGTCTTGATGAGTGTCTTGTTAGTATTTCTGTCTAATCTATAGTCATGTTTTCATTTTATCACTATAAATGAGTCGTCTTGCTTGATGAGTTGGTATTTTTTGCTGTCAATTTTATTGTTTGGTTTGTACCTATGATAGATGGAGTTTGATATGACGAGCTCTCATTTCGGTCTTTGATTCGGTCACGCAATACATCAACTCACTCACTCCTCAGAATGAAAGATTCATATTTTCCTCGTTAAAATTGTTATTTTGATCCAATCAAGTTTTCTTATAAAATATTTGGTTAAGTACGATTTCCTCTGGGCCTTTTCCGCCCCCTGTAGGCGATAGCGCACACAAGGGGGCGTTATCGCCCACTTTGAGAAGGACTGCACTATAATGGACACACAATACAAACAAAATGTGATTTGAAGCAAATTTTGTGTGATTTTCTTTTATCCAACCAATGTTAGTAAATCGTGTTTCGATCTTTCGAGTACCATCCATTGGTTTCCACTAATT
Organism: Chloroclysta siterata; assembly: GCA_932294275.1. NCBI lineage: Eukaryota > Metazoa > Arthropoda > Insecta > Lepidoptera > Geometridae > Chloroclysta > Chloroclysta siterata. The sequence goes on along the minus strand of OW028595.1, from coordinate 3,862,216 downwards.
GGTGTAAAATATTTTATAGTTGATGACTTTTTTGATGTCGTTTGACTTGCGATCGAAACTTCTACTTTGTGACTTACTTCACCTACCTTATTTAACGGTTTTAAATTAATGACATTTTCATGCTTTTTTTATTTATTTATTTATTAGTAAAATTATAACTAGTACAGTTGCCATTTCAATATTGTACCCTATAAACATCTAGTGGTTTGTATGGGTACTCATACTCACACTCGTATGAGAATATTCGGATTATAAACAAGCACTTTCAATGTAGGTACACGAGTAATTTATAATGTTACAATCTATACATCGCAACATATCCTACGTACACTAAATAAGCCGCACCGCCTGCACTCATACACACGGTGAAACAAAAATCAAGACACCACCATGCCATCTCAGTCGCGTAAGCGCCTGAGTGCAAAGTGGGAGTGAGAGATAACATAGTAATATAAATATTGAACGCACTTTTTGTGCTTAAATGAGTGAAGGCGGCTAACATTCTGCATAGATAGAAGTAGATGTGACTAACTTCACTTCGGTAACAAGTTAGGAATGATATACAGGGTGGCAAATAATTCACTATGTTAATACCGACTGCTTTAACGACTATACTTTAAACACGCTGCTAGAATTTACGATTAGATAGAGCGAGGCATGTGTTTTGGGTCGAACGGGGATACATACTTATTTGGTAGACAAATAGTGGATCGAATGAGAAGCTCTCGATTTTGTTGCAGTATTTATTATAATAAATAAAAAAAACGTTTACATCAGACCACTGAGTCCATAGAGGTACACTAATTTAACACACAATTTTTTTTAAAACACTTATACTTACGCTTAAAGTACAATTTCCTATGCAAATGTTTTTACTTCCAAGTATCTGTATTTTCTTGCAAACGCGATTGTACTTCTTATTTTAACAGAGCATGGATCAATTTCCTGTGCCATTACTGTTGTGCAGAAACTAGTGGAAAGCTAAAACTGTTTGAAAATGACATATTGGCTTCATCATCTGTCAAGCTAATGTAATTTTCATACAATAAACGTTTGCAGTTAGCTAGCTCTTGTAGACCCCCTGGTACTTGATTTTGCAAGTACAACCCATTCTGTCGCTACAGCGCATGTGCAGTACAGTGCTTCATCTCATACCGATCAGTCATCTGGGGCATTATTCTCTATGACATAGGAGATTCCGTGCCATAACCGTGTGACGTCACAGTGTGGTCTAATATCCTATGACTTAGTTGTCATTCCTAGTTGTCATTCTTAGTTCATTTTTAGGTTTATGAATCGCGTTTGCGTTTAGACCACGCTGTGACGTCACACGGTTATGGCACGGAATCTCCTATGTCATAGAGAATAATGCCCCTGGGCACGAAACGGGACGTGCGTGGCCGTTTCGCACTGATCATGCGATGATATTAAATGCATGCATGAACTGTTTATGCAAGGTATTCCAATACTTGTACTTATAACTTCAGGGGGCTAAAGTACCCATCAATATGAATTACTTTTTTTATGGAACCAAAACTGTGATCGCGAAAAAATTAAACAGCTGTTTCATACAAAAGTTCAATACCTACCTGGTTAAAATGTATGAAACAGCTGTTTTTCTGTTTCGCGTTTAATACGGTAGAATTACATAGAATCAACAACAATAATATCATCCCTGTACCTACATGTAATTCTGCATAAAAATACACTTTGACTTTTGAAGCGACTTTTTATAGCGATCTCGAGCGAATTCTCTTGACAGGTACATCTAGGGTTGCCATTCATTGATTATTTTTTTATAGAATTTCTAATTTCCCACGCTGTTGCGGATTATTGCAGTAGTAATAGATGATTTTGCTAAAATCTCATCCTCAAGTTACAATATAAAGAAGCGAAATAATATTTATAGTAATTAAGTATTTGATTTAACATTCAGTGTCTTGGGGCGCCACCGTATGGTACTGATTTATATTACTTGATCTATCTCAGGATCACTTGCAACGGTCTTGAGATAGCTAGACTGTTTCATGTGTATCTTGTAAATACTTGCATTCATTGTAATTTATATTTATAATAATATTTTTGGCAACCCTAGCTACATCTGTCCTGAGGACAGGCGCGGATCGATGAAGCCTCCATAACACAGGGCGCATGTTAAATGCCGCAGTCGCAACAGCGCATGTGCAACAGTGCAGCTAACTACACCCTCACTACCTTATGCTCAGTCATTACAATATCGGACAATACGACCGGACCATTCGCCGCGCGGACACGTCTCTGTCACGTCTCGGTCACTCTAATCATAAAAAGAGTAATATAACAGTAAAAACTCACGAAATCACTTCATTTTCATGGCCGTCATATATCTTCCTAAAAGTTTCGTTCAAATAATGAAAGAGTATGAAACTATTGCCGCAGCATTATACAGAATAGAAGTGACACTATCTGATGGCCGAATCGCGAATCGAGACAAAGTAGTAACTTTAAGCGAGCTCAAAGAATTGAAAATACCTGAAATTATTGGTAGTTATTTTGAAAAAATGATAAGTACTCTGACGGATATCATTGTGAAACAGCTTAGTAACTGTGAACCGACCGCGCGCGTCCGAGGGTAGGGTGGGATAGTTAGAGTTACTTAGTATAATAGTTACGACGGATCACCACGTGCTCAGCACCACAGCAATATCAAGGTGAGCTTATATTAGTAATAATAATTTTATTTATTTGGACACAAATTAGTACAATATAAATAAGTAAATACTATAATAAGTTTAGAGCAGACCGTCAAACTTCTTGCTCGCACATTTAGACCTATTTTTTTGAACTAGTGTTCGAACTTTATCACTTTATGTAATTTGCTAAACTTTTACAAACTCCCCGTAACTTTACTCTGCGATTTTTCAAAACTACCTTCAGTAATTTTATATCTTCGTAAATTTTGAAATGTGCGAATGTTCATCGCTGCCGTCGCCCTTACAGAGCAGCTTCAGTTAGCTCACTACAGAACAATACTCACACATCTTTTAAGTCTGAAACATGCGTTATTAGTTATCCGGTTCGGTCTAGGAAAAACGAAAAAGCAATAATATTTTAGTCGCTGCCGCTCGCCACTGTTCTGAAAACTGGCGTCTATAATCCGCATGAGTCTAACGACGAGATCGAATCTCTCCGTTATCTCCCTGGCAACAGCCCAAGCCAAGGTTCGTACTTTAATAGTGCCCTTGCGTTTGTTGCCAATAAACCCTTTTTGTATGCACAGCTCCTTCTGCGCCTGGTAGCGCTCACAAACAATTATCAATATGTCGGCAATCGTCATACGATTATGCCAGATATCCTGCTCGAAAGGAGCCTCTTTGAGGCGCACTTAAAATCCTTTGACCACGCTGTTTCGAAAGAAAAAAGTGATACGGCAATAAGAAGAACCAAAATATAAGATTGCCAATCTTTCATTCGAAACAATAGTATAGACTATATCGAACTCATCAGTATGATAGATTGGCTTAAAAATTTACAAAGATAAAACTAAGATTATGATTAATGATCTTGTTATCTCAGAACCGTTCACTGTCACCAGAATGCCCTTCAAAGTTGTGCAGGAGTTTGTGTTCGTAATCGTGTACGAAAGAGAACCTTGGATAAATAAGGGCTGTGTGTGACTCGTTCGGGGGAACTTATTCTTGATGTCCATCCTTCCATCTTCAAGACTAAAATTCTATCTGTTATTATGGCCTATACATACATACATACATACATACATGTATAACCGAAACATAATATCATTTATAAAAACAGTTCATTGGACATGAAAAGTAAGGGACATTATGTTGGCACTCAGCATAAATGCTATACCAGCATACGCTATTATAGCGCTTTTAAAGAAATTAGCAAAATTAAAGAATAAGATATTGTATTGTCTTGACATTCAGTATATCCCGGTGATGGTCGTAGATCGATCGCCACGCCGCCGTAACTCAAAGCGCATGTTAAATGCCGCAGTTGCAACAGCGCATGTGCAGCAGACAATGCTTTGAACGTGGCACGCACCGCCGCCTGAACTCAGTCATCACAAGACCGCGACGCACGTAACACGCGATACAGACAATTATGCCAGAAATAAACACAGTGCGGGCCAATCAAAACATAACGGTAATTATAATTCTTATAAATACATATCTCAATATTTCCTTAATTTATTTTTACGTAAAAACAAGGAGGAACATGAAAGTACTATCCAAGCTTTACTTAGAAATACTCGCGAGAAGATAAAATAATGCAAAACAATTGTTAGTGTAGCAGTTTTGACTCCACATGGTCATAGTGCCGCTCCATTGTAAAACGTGGTCTATACGTTACTCTGGCACAGAGCGCATGTTAAATGCCGCTGTTGAAACAGAGCATGTGCATGTTGTATGCAGCAGATATCAGCCTAAACGCGGTGCGGCCGAATAATCTGAATTCAGTCATAACGAGATCGACGCATGTAACACGCGAGTTCACGCGACACGCGTGTTACATGTGTCGCGACATAGACAACCTATGGTCTATGTCGGATGCGACAAAACAACAAACTAAACGGTAATTATAATCTTTTATAATAAATTTGCAATATTTTGTTGTATAAAAAAAAACAAGGAAGGCTATCCAAGTTTTATTTAGAAATACTCGCGAGTAGATAGTGTAGCAGCTTTGTGTGCCACATGGTCAATTTGACAAAAGTGTGTTAATAAATTAAGAAATTACCACACCTGACCCTGAGTAATAAGCAGAAATCGGATAATCGGATGCATATTTACCTAAAGTTGAGATGTTGGCTATTATGGAAAGCACTTTTTATCGAAAAATCCCGAGACCCGGGAAATTAAAATTTTGTTTTTGTTGAAAAATCCCGTGATCCTGGGATTTTTAATTCGCAGGTAATTTAAATTTAAGTGACACGAATGACAATTGCCCTGTTACAACGTAATATGCCCCTCGGGGCCCAGAACCACTTCCTTTCGGCTTAGTACACATGTAACGTGGCACCCTGAATGCATCCGATTATTTATGCAATCCCGATATCTTATTTTTAATAAAAGTATCCTAAGAAGCCGTTTCCATAATTTTCTAGCAAAAAATTAACTTTAGGTAAATATGCATCCGATTATCCGATCTCTAGTAATAAGGTGCCGCTGGGCAGCTAGACGTGGCTCCAGATCAGGGTGTGGCTCGATTGATCCGTTACTCTGGTATAGAGCGCATGTTAAGTGTCGCAGTCGCAACAGCGCATGTGCAAGTTGTATGCAACAGACATCGGCCATAACGCCATGCCGTGCGGCCGTGATATCTGAAATCAGTCATCTCGCGATCGCGACGCACGTAACACGCGAGTTAACGCAACACGCGCATCAGCAATTAACAACAGTGCAGGCAAATTAAAACCAAACGGTAATTATATTTTTTGAGATATATTAGAGTTTAAAAAAAAAATCAGAGCAAATTGCATTTACAGTTATAGAATGAAATATTCGCTACAAAACAAATTTAACATAAATTTTAAAGACAACACTCCTTCAAAATTATTATCTTTCTAGAAATATTCGGACTAGATATAAATGTGAAATACATTAAATTTAGTGGTTTCGTCTACCACAGCCACATTCTGATTTAGAGCATAGTATGTTTTTATATAAAATTGTGTTCAAAAATTAAGTAAAATACCACTCATGGGCCCGTCGTGATGTGGTGCCGCTAGACAGCAAAACGTGTTCCCGGATCAGGGTGTGGCTTGATCGATCTGTTATTCTGGTACAGAGCGCATGTTAAATGTCGCAATCGCAACAGCGCATGTGAAAGTAGTATGCAACAGACATCAGCAATAACGCCGAGCAACCGTGACATCTGAAATCAGTCATCGCGCAATCGCGACGCCGTGACGCGTGAGTTCACGCAACACGCGCATCCGATTCGAGTATTTAACAAAAATGTGGGTCAATCAAAAAGAAACGGTTGATAAAATAAATAAATAAATAAATAAATAAATATTGGTGGACATTCCACACAGCACTATCTCGTCCCAAACTAAGCCAAAGCTTGTGATATGGGAACCAGATAGCTGATATACTACTTATATACTTTTTTTTTTTTTTGTAAATACATAGGTACTTATAATATTATATAACACCCAGACAGAGAACAAACATCTATGTTCATCACACAAATGTTTGTTCTCGGTGGGGATCGAACCCACGGCCTACGGCACAGAAGGCAGAGCTACTACCAACTGAGCTGTGAAGGCTGTCGAATATGTCAAATGTCTTATTAATACAGGTTACAATCTTTTGTTTTCTTTTTTGACTTTATTCGTGCAAATCAAAAAAAGAGGACTGTCTTAGTTTTACTTAAATAATCGAGAGTTGCAAAACTGTTGAATATAATTTGACTTTCGCGCCTTTTGCTTTGCTTAACCTTGATTGATGTTTTCTCACTGTACCTCGTGTGTTCATAAGTTTTGAGACGAACTTAGTTAATTAATTTAAAAAGAAAGTAATTCATGCAACCCTTTTTTAAACTTTTAAAATTTTAAATTTCGAATGTTTTGAATCAGAAAAAATATACATTTGAATATTTGTTTCATTCTCCGTGAAAATGGCGCCAACAAAAGATTTGCGTGCGACTGTAATTTCACTGTTTCAAGCAGGAAAAAAACCAATGCAAGTTTTTAGTGAAATCCAAAGTTTGGGATGTAGTCGGAACTTTGTGTATTATACCATAAAGAGGTACAAGGAGACCGGCTCTTTAGAAGACCGTGGAAGATGTGGCCGCCCGCGGTCTGTAAGGACGCCCGCCAACATCAAAGTAATCAGAGAGCGAATTCGTCGCAACCCTTGCCGGACTCAAAAGAAATTAGCTCTGCAGACCAACATTTCGCGAATATCGGTGAACAGGATACTTAAATATGATCTTAAACTAAAGGCCTACAGTCGAAGGAAAGTGCATTATTTAAACGAGCGTCTTCGTAAATTGCGACTGGAACGATGTCGGAACCTATTGAAGAGACACGATCCAAAAAATATCCTGTTTACCGATGAAAAGATCTTCACGGTGGAAGAAAAGTTTAACCGGCAGAACAATAAGGTTTACGCCAGAAGTTCAAAGGACGTCCAGCCATCTGTACGCAATGTCCAGCGTACTCATCATCCAGCAAGTGTGATGGTTTGGTGGGGTGTTTCCTACGAGGGGGTCACTTCGCTTCATTTTTGCCAGCAAGGCGTCAAGGTGAAGGCACAAAATTACCAAACCGACATATTGGAAGCGGTGGTTAAACCATTAAATGATACGCTATTCGCTGGAAAATACTGGGTTTTCCAACAGGACTCTGCTCCCTCCCATAAAGCTAAGACTACCCAACGTTGGCTGGAGGCCAATTTGCCAGGCTTCATTCGGAGCGAAGATTGGCCCTCGTCAAGCCCTGACTTGAATCCTTTGGATTATTCTTTATGGACGGAATTGGAGCTGAGGGCATGCAGAAAGTCTCACCCAAACCTGGATTCTCTCAAGCGAGCCCTTATTAAAGAATCGAAACGGATTCCCATTGAAAAGATTCGTGCCGCCATAGATTTATGGCGCACGCGTTTGAAGGCCTGCATTGAATGCAAAGGCGGCCATTTTGAATGATTTATTTTTAAATACAGATCTAGATGTTAGTAGTTTTAATTTTAATATCCAATAAATGAATACTCAACTTAGCTCCAAAAATATTTTAGTTTTACTGTGTCTCAAGACTTATGAACACACGAGGTACAATATAGCGCACAGAGTAGAGAGACTACACCATATAACATACTATACCATATTTGACACCATATTGATCTACACTAATATTATAAAGAGGAAAGCTTTGTATTTTTGTATGTAACGAATAGGCTCAAAAACTACTGGACCGATTTCAAAAATTCTTTCACCATTAGAATGCTACATTATCCCTGAGTAACATAGGCTATATTATATTTTCAAAAAAATCAGGGATCCTTACTAAAACTCCAATAATGTAACCCAAGGTGGAAAACTAAAACCTTACATCGCGTGCGCTGCGAAAACTATCGATGATAGAACAAAATAATGTACTACGATTTTGTAGAACACGTCATCATCTACAAAAAATGACACGACAGCATATGTCTATCTATTATAGTTATGTCACAATAAGTGTTATTTTATTATAAAAAATTAATTGAAATGCCGCCGCTAGAAAAGGGTCTTTATTTGTACCTTGGTATTAATCCTTATCCAAATAAATCTTTTCATAATTAAGACGGTTTCAATACCTATAGATTACTTCTTAATTTTTTTAAATCGGACATTCCATTCAAAAGATATGACGAAATTAAAAACGTTAACGGGTCCACGGGTCAAACACGGGGTGCGATTTCACTCTCTGGCGTGCAAATGTATGAAATTAGTAGACGCGAGGCTCGAACCCACGGTCTAAGTTTATCCTAAAATGTTCAAAAAATTTATGACCACCCATGCGAAGCTGGGACAGGCCGCTAGTAGTAGATAAAATAATGGTAGGTAGAATATTTATCGAACGCAATTATATTTTGTTTCAATTTTGAAAGTTGAATAAAACCATATTTAACCCTATGATGCGGTTCCACTGGGATGCAAAACGTGGATCAGGGTGTGGCTCGAACGATCCGTTACTCCGACACAGAGCGCATGTTAAATGTCGCAGTCGCAACAGCGCATGTGCAAGTTGAATGCAACTGGTACCATCCAAAACGCGGTGCGGCCGTGATATCTGAAATCAGTCACAACGAGATCGCGACGCACGTAACACGCGAGTTTACGCACGCACTTCCGGCACAGGCTTCCTGATAATTCACAACCGTTCGGCCACTCAAAACGAAATGGTAAATCAAATCAATTTATTGCCTGAAATACATAAATGTCGAGACTACAAAGGTGTTGCAAATTTTATAAGATCAATGTATTTTGCCATGTCAGGCGTGCAATGTTAAATTCATAGGCATGCAATTTAAAATAACTTAATAAATAATTCAAGTATAATATCTATTTGTTTTATATGGGAAAACATGTTGCCTAGTCTTACTGTCCGTTATTAAAAAAACTGAAATATTAACAACAATACTTTAAGATGTAACCTAAGTAATAAAATTGATTAACCTAAAAAGTCATGCCTTACTAGAAGGAAGGATACTTGAAGATAGATAACATTTAGTCTAGTGGTTTTCTCTTTCACAGCCACATCGGCAAATTTAGTTTTATGGGCAAATCATGTTTTTTCTGACACAATAATGACATACGTTTTTTCTAAATTTGAAGAAGAACCTAATCTGACTCTATGTAATGCAGTCTCTCTTGTCGTGTCATTAGTTTCTTTCGAAACAGTGTGGTAAAAGGATTTTAAGTCCTTTCGAGAACTTGACACATGTTATAGCACTTTTTAGGTTCTACGATTCCGGTTTCCTCACGATGTTTTCCTTCACCCTTTGAGAGTACTGGCACTGTGCACATACATTTTTGAACAAAACAACTCATTGGTGCACGACCGGTTTCGAATCCACAACCTTAGGATCGGAAGGCGGAGCCGCTACCACTAGACCACCAGTGCTCTCTATATGCGGTGCTGCTGGGTAGCGCGTAACGTAAATCAGGGTGTGGCTCGATCGATATATTACTTTGACACAGAGCGCATGTTAAAAGTCGCAGTCGCAACGGCGCATGTGCAAGTTGTATGCAACAAGCACAGCCTTGAGCGTGTAGACGGCGGCGCTGCCCGTGAAATCTTGAAATCAGTCATAACAAAATTGCGACGCACGTGACACGCGAGTTCACATAACACGCGAGTTCACGTAACACGCGAGTTCACGCGACAGGCAAACCTGACACTGATAATAGACATCCTATTTTCTGAGTCGGATATGATGCCTTAACTACAGTGTGGGCCACTGAAAACTAAACGGTGATAATTGATCGAGTGAGCGAAGCGAACGAAGATCTTAGTTTCAACTTGGGCGATTTGGCATTTTATGTATGTATGTATGTATGTATGTATGTATGTATGTATGTTTGTCTGGCCATAACTTTAGAACCGTTGATCCGATCTGCATGAAATTTGGTAAGTCGATAGCTTGTACTTGAGAAATTTACTGGTAACTATTTGAGTTAAATCGGATGAATGGTTATTAAGATATGGGGTTTTTTAAGGGGGCAAAAATAAAAAAAGTTGCACAAAAAAATCAAGTTACATGTCATATGAAAGGGCTTCATTTGGTCATTCCAAAAATATTTTTACTTTTTTTCTGGGACGCCCGGTTTTCACGATATAACAAAAAAGTAAAATTAAGATAACCAGCGATCCAAGAGCTCCCATCTCTAAGAGTTTTGTTGGTATCAAGGTTTTTCTACTGGTCGGCCAGTTCCTTTGCTTTTTCTTATTTTTTTTTCTTGAAATAAATTAAGGAGGTACTCAGTTCTCATAAAATGGTAACAACGACCAGGTCTGATGATGGAGCCAAGGTCTGTTCAACGGAACTCTTCAATAAATAGGCCAATAGAGTTGAAACTTGGTTACCATACCAAGTTAGTAGGCGGTAGTCAGTAAAAAGTACAAACATGATGTTTGGACTTGCCTCTGACAACCACCTACTCAAAGTTTTGGTGCGTTCGTCGGGTCGCATCACGAGATCTCAGTTCGGGGCGAACCACTAGTATAATTTAAATCTCTTATTATTGAGTGTCAACAGCATTATATTTAACAGCCGAACAGCAACCCCCTCGCGTCTACGTACAAGCCTAGGCTTAGTTAGAGTGAGTTGCTCAAACCATATTCTTGGCCTTTGGTCTGAATACAACAGATGCAAACTACCTAGATACTTCTTACTACCAAATTGTTATTCAAACATGTAAGACCGTAATGAATAAACGTTTTTTATCTTTATCTTTATTACTATATTTAAACTATTCCACTTACAGAAGATGAAATATTAGCTGATAAACTTACAGATAAAAAAACAGTGGACTTTTTTATTATGCATCAGGTACATTAACATGTAAAAAATTGAAACCATTTACAAAAAAAATAATTAGTTATGAATGAACCGACATCACATTTACACGGTGATTTATAAATACTCTGAGTAGATAAAATAATGGTAGATAACATTTAGTTACATAGTAAACAGCGAAATGTGGCTCGATCGATCCGTTACTTCGACACAGAGCGCATGTTAAATGTCGCAGTCGCAATGGCGCGCAAGTGCAAGTTGTATGCAGTAGATATCAGCCGAAACGCGGTGCGGCAGTGATATCTGAATTCAGTCATCTCGAGAACGCGACGCACGTTACACGTGAGTTTACGCGCACAGTACCCCAAGTATAAGATTTGCTTACGATATTTCGTTTTACGTTTTCGTTCCGTGTATAATGCGGGTTTTGTATGAAGACGCGATATTGATACCGATACGGAACTTTACAAAACCCGCAATGAGCACGCAGCGAAAACGATTCGTTTTTGTTCCGTGTTCATTGCGGGTTCCGTATCGGTATCAATATCGCGTCTTCATACAAAACCCGCATTATACACGGAACGAAAACGTAAAACGAAAAACGAAATATCGTAAGCAAATCTCATACTTGGGGTACGGGTATCCGACACAGACAATAGACATCCTGTTGTCTGTGTCGGGTACGAGCACTTACAACAGTGCAGACCAAGCAAAACTAAACTGTAATTATAATCTCTTAATATTTTTCTTTAGAAATATTTCAGCTTAAAACATAGCACTCGGTTATTAAAAAAAACACTAGCATATATAGTTTCCACTTTATAATTAAATAACTACACAACAAACCTAAAATTTTAAAATACTCGGATTAGATGAAAAAAATAGCAAAAAAGATATTGTCTTTCAAATCAACGGCAATTTTGTTTTTAAGGGCATGGCATTTTGTTTTCGGACGCAATTATAATAATTGTAAATCTCATCCGACGTAATCCGATGCCGCGAGTAGCGAAATGTGAATTAGGTGTGGCTCGATCGATATGTTACTTAGCCATAAAGCGCATGTTAAATGTCGCAGTCGCAACAGCGCATGAGCAATTTGTATGCATCAGCTAAAATGCGGTGCCGCCAGCCGGGCGTGATATCTGAATTCAGTCATCTCGAGAGCGCGACGCACGTTACACGCGAGCTTACGCGCACGGGTATCCGACACGGACAATAGACATTCTATTTGTCTGTGTCGGATGCGAGGACTCAACAATAGTGCGGACCCATTATGAAAAATTGGTTAATAATGTTAACTTTTAAATATTTAGGAGATGGAGAGGGCTCAGAATCGTTCTTCCTGAAAATGTGTAGGGGCCTATGTCCAGCAGTGGACTTCTAACAGGCTGATGATGATTATAATATTGACTTAAATTGTTTTATAAATAAATATCTTTATTTTAAAATACTCGGCGGAGATAAAAGAGTTGAAATGAAATGAAATGAAAATTTCATTTCATTTCATTCATTTTGTTTTCTTCATTCAGTTGAATTTACGTTTAGTTTAACTGCCTTTTCTCCCATCCACAATCCACAACGTTGGCTTTAGATCAAAGTATGGTGTTTCGGACGCGATCTGTTTTAAAATATTTCGTTTCAAATTTTACAAAATCCAAGTGTTTTCAAGTATTGGACCGAATCATGAACCGTTACCACGGAATAAAAGTCAATACTCTCTTGGGTTATAGAAAGTGCGGGTAGTCTATCAAATAAACGAAAACTATCCAGTCTAGGAAATAAAACGTAATGGAGAGAGACGTCACAAGCCAGCTATGAACTAATCGAACAGAGCAGCGTACATGACTATCCGTCTCGCTCGCACTTGTTAGCTGCCTAGGCTTGCTTCGTGTGTACCCCGCGTTGTCTGGCGCTATCGATTTTGTCTCCCTGAGCTTGTGGAAATGTCTGCCCTTCGAGTGCCCTTGAATACGCGCGCGTTTAAATATGAGAAGAGGATAGAATTCGCCTTTGTATAATTAAAATTGTACTTAGTTGGATAGCATTTTAATGTATAGTAAGCATATCAGGCATTGAAAATCTCACTGAGCGTATGTGCATCGCTGCGGTAAGTATTGGACCGAATCATGAACCGTATTACGACGGAATAAAAGTAAAAACTCTCTTGGTTTTGGAGGTGCTAGGTCTAGGTCTTTGGTCTAAGAAATAAAACATGATGACGTCACAGTTGAGCTATGAACCAATCGAACAGAGCAGCGTACATGACTATCAGTCTCACTCGCACTTGTTAGCTGCTTACGCTTTGTGAGTGTACCCCGCGTTGTCTGGCGCTATCGATTTTATCTCCCTCCTCGAATGAAGCTAGCGGAAGTGTACATTTAGTATACATTTTAGCCAGGTAGGTATTGAACTTTTTGAATAGTAAAAAAAATCAAAGATGATTATTAGGTTTACCATACACATCTCCAAATGCGGTTATCTAATACAAGATGTGCCAAATTTCATCTCAATCGGTTGATTTTACAATGAAAAGACCATCCTTTGACTACAAGCACACTGAAAGGTGTAAGGTTCGATGAAGTGTAATGTTTCTGTCTGATGTTTTGTTGGGTAGTTGAGATGTAAGTCAGACACATTCATTTTCGTGCTTATAGATTGTCGTAGATGCCCAGTTATAAATGTTTTAGTACAGGAAATGAAATCTGAAGGTCATTGACATAACAAACACCTTGACACGTGCAAATGAACGATTATGATGCTATAAATAGATATTTCACGATTGACATAAACTGCTTTGATTCCGTTTGTTGGAGTGCGTTTCTGAATTTGCTAGCTCATTTCATTACGAACCCGGTTGATATTCGCCAAGTGCCAGTTAAACGCACCTATCAAGGGTTCCATTGAAAAAATATTTAGGTAAACTTATTACTTAATTTACTACTACTAAAATACTTTGCTTATAAAATGTAGATTAAAATTGGTTAGTGAAGTGTATGTTCATCAAATAGCTTTAGATAGTAATGAAAATAAAATAAAATAATAAATAATATATTCATCGCCATCATCACTTCAGCCTGCGGTAGTTAATTTTTGGACTAAGGCATCACTTCATCATTTTCCATGCCTAGCAGTTGATTCCTTTATCATCTTGTCATGTCATCCATTTGTCATTATGTCATCAGTTCATGGGTTTTGGTCATAACCTAAGCACGTGCAAAGAAATAATGCACAATGGTTTTTTTTAAAGAAATCAAAAACACAAAATCGTGATCTACAAAAAAGTTTTGCACACTTCTCTCTCAAATTATTCAAGGGGACCTGATACAAAATCACGCTTTTGAGATGAGCCCTATACTGTAGTATATATAGCGAAAACCACTGCGGGTAGAAATTCTTCTAATACTACCACTCTGGCTCCAAGCTTCGAGTAGAAACTCCCGGTCGATGGCAGTGCGATTGTGGAAAGTGGCTATAGGCATCGTCGAACTATTCAGGAATCCATTACACAAGGATCACAAACTATTTAAACTTAAGGCGATGACAAGAGCTAATTTACCTCTAGTTCGCACGTTTCGACACGTTGAGAGATATAAAATCACTGAACTCATTCTCGAAAAATCGTTATCAATTAAGTCATTGCACACAGTTTAGTAAAAAATAATAATTTATATCGATACAAGTTTTCCTACGCAAAAGTTTAATTTACCAGTTTTCGTACTTATGCAAGTAAAATTCTTAAAATAAACAGAATCATAACATAAATTTTTCTTCCACAGCAATGGGACTTCGATGATCTCGCTCATCATACCGCCTAAAGATCAGATCTCTCGTGTCTCCAAGATGCTAGCTGATGAGTTCGGGACTGCGTCTAACATCAAGTCACGTGTAAACCGACTGTCCGTGTTAGGAGCCATCACCTCCGTACAGCATCGCTTGAAGCTGTACACTAAAGGTATGAATAGGGCCCGTCTCTCTTTCACCCTCACACACACGCACACACGGCGGTTCTCCTGTGAAATCCTGACTCTTAAGAGACTTGTGTTATCAGGAGAACCCCTAAAAATCACACGTGCATCCTCCCCCTTTTTTTTCTATTACTTTCTCACTCACCCATACATAAGCCTCATGTGCCTGTAATATCACCAGCAACCACATCCTTCAAACCGAAACACAGAAACGCTGCTTGGTGTCAAAAATAGGCATGGTGGTAGTACTTCCCCGAACGAACCCTTCACAAAGAGCTCTACTACTCTTGTACTCGAGGGATCTTTTTGAAGCTTCGGAAGACGAAGCGTGTGACTGGCAACGCGCCTATTAGACCTCTGGTAATGCATAGGTACAGTAACCACAGCGACCATCTTCTTCTTTCGAGTTAATGGCATAACAAACTTGATATGACGTGAGCCCAGTAGGAGGCGACCTCGATACCTCGTCCCGTTGCCTGAGGTCCTCGCGTGTGCAGGTGTTCGGGCACAGGGGACAGGAGAGCAGGTGCTCCATCGAATGTGTTTTTCCACAGCTACACTTGCTCTGGGATGAAACCATCCATCGACCATTCATCAGGTTGGAATAGATAAGATATTACTCCCATACAACCTGAGTTAAACTTGGGCCCATTCCACAGTACCTCCAAACGGGCTCGTCATCTACTGCGGAACCATAGTCACCGAAGAGGGGAAAGAAAAGAAGGTCAACATTGATTTCGAGCCGTTCAAGCCGATCAACACCTCCCTGTACCTGTGCGACAACAAGTTCCACACGGAGGCGTTGACGGCTCTGCTGGCTGATGACAATAAGTTCGGATTTATCGTCATGGACGGTAACGGCGCGCTCTTCGGTACGCTTCAAGGGAACACGCGGGAGGTGAGTCTACTTGTAACTGAAACAGCTTCTTCAGGCACGGTAGTTATCCCCTCAGATCTCTTAGTACCAAGTACTAACTCCAGATTCTTTGAGGACCGTCTAAGGAGGAGTCTGCTAACTGACTGGTTTATCCCTTCTAGCTTTGAGATCGGAAGGCGTATGGTGGAATGTCGGCAGAAGAACATGAGACGATAACTCCTAACGGAACTAACATTTTCATCTGAGTGCTTTCGTTTAGGAGGACATCAGTGACGGAGGCAATAGATGGCAACTGGTGTCATGGAATACCAGCCTTATAGTAGCTGATGCTGAGTGGCCAATTTATGTCACTTACTTTTAAAGGCGTTGTTTCATCAATATATGGAGGCGGGGTCTGGTCTATGTACAGTATATATAATTATCGCTTAGCTATATAGTAACTGTTTTGAGTGCTTATTTGCCTCATTTTTACTTCGTTTTCTTGCTTAACAAGATTTTCTTTGTCAAAGAGAGCAACACAATGCACTAAAAATATGGCGGACTGACATGCGTGAATGTCATTTTGACAACTGTTGTTTAAGTCAAGCTCGAGAGTGAAAGTCATTACCGTCAAAAAAAGCAACAAAACTGTCAAAAAATTATAAAATGCAATGCGTCATATCAAACGTCAATTACAGACTGTCATGGCGGCTCTAGAAGTGTGCACATAGTAAGAAATTCGAACAGTTCAACATTTAGTGATAACAACTATATTATCCTACATATTAATGAAATTGCATTTGAATGGTAATCTTCAATTTTTTTCAAATTTTTCTATGTGCGGTACTTAGACCAGACCCAGAATAAACCTGTCCTTTCACATCTATTCTTGTATTTACGTGTGGCATACCTAAATGATTTTGTATTGTATTGTATAAACGGAGTGAGTTGTGTATTGTCCATAGGTTCTGCACAAGTTCACCGTGGACCTCCCGAAGAAGCACGGCCGCGGTGGTCAGTCCGCGCTGCGTTTCGCACGTCTCCGCATGGAGAAGCGACACAACTACGTGCGAAAGGTAGGAAAGAGTATTTTTTTAAGATTTTCTTTTTTACTTTCTTAAGCATCGGGATTCGGGATACAATCTTAGTCATGGAACTATAAGAAGGGATAACAGGTTCCTCTGTATTATTTAAATTTTTATTTGTTTTTATAGTGTTTACCTACACTTAAGGAAAATCACAAATATTTAATATAGTCCCAAAAGTTATTACCCGAGTGGGATTTGAACCCACGGGTAATAACTTTTGGGACTATATTAAATCTTTGTCCTCTGTATTAGGTTGGCTGCTAAAGCAAAATAAACGGTTTATAGTTAAATGTGTTTTGTTTTGCTTTTAAAAGTTCTTTATTAACGATAATAATTCCAAAAACACTGTTTAGCTAAGTTTAATACTCTTTAACTAACACATAACAGGCTAAAACGCCTCTTAAAAAGTTTTTGGATAAAAATTATTTATGGGACATGCACACTTCATAAATCCTAACTTAGCTTATTTTTTTTTTATATTTCAATCTAAATTTATGTTTTTATTCATGAGATCTTTGTATAAAAGCTCATTTTTTAAAATTTCAAGCGATGCAACCTTATAACATACAAATCATGTGTCCAAGGCCTATGGTGTTTGCCTTTGTTGTATACAACGTGTTTATTAAGAATTGTAGGGATCCGAAAGCAGGATATTCTACCGGTCATAACGAACAACTTTTGTTCTACGACTTTTAAAATTTCAAAGTTTTTCATTCATGAAATGCCTCTTAAACTTTTATCTAAAATGAATCTAAACGCATCATGAGGCAGCCCTATTTACAGCTGTTCTTTGACCTCCAGTTGTTAACCTTAGATAAAATAGGTAACAGAACTGCCACCAATTACCTAGTAATGTGCCTACCTAATAATGATGTTGCTGTTTTTAAAGATCTTGGTATGTAAAAGAAATATTTTCGCGACTGTAATCCCTAGTCACGGTAAACATTCTCTGAGATCTTTGGTACTAATACCTATTCAGTAACTAGGTACCTACGTGGCTACGTACTCAATATTTAATAGAATATTTATTTTTGTTTAATTACTAGATGTCGTAAACCAATGTTTATGATATTCATAGTTCTTTAAATTGTAACATGTTACTTTACCACCATGGTTCATTGACACGACAAAATTATTCAACTGCAATTTTGGGAAGTGTCTAGTCTGTCCTATTTAATCTTTGACTAACCTGTCTGTCATTGGTTGCATTTAAAAACGCATATCCAATCAGGACGGCCGACGGCCGCCGATCAGTGTTACCATTTGTGGCAGATTTCTGCCATTTGGCATATTTTAAATATTTCAAGAAAAATCTTATTAGTTTGAATTTTTAATGAAATAATATTTATAATTTATTTATTTTTTACCGAACTGGAAACTTCTTATTCTTTTTTACCTTTATTGATTTGGTTTCTAAACAACTTCTATCTCGTTTTAGATAACTGCAAACCGTTACAAACGATCAAAAGATAGTAACTGAATGTAATGTAGGTATGAATGTAATTTATTCCGTAGCCACGAAGGAGATGGTATGAAGTCATATTTTTGGTATTTTTATCGTCAAGCTTGGTAGATTTTGACAGATTTTTTGGCAGGTGTGTGGTAGAACCGCCACTTTTGAGATGGTCACCCTGTTTGTGTTTACATGCGTTGTTGTACATTGTTTTGTTGAGAAAATGTCATCAAACGTGATAAAATGGTGATTGTTATGTAAAAAGCCGTCGTCAATCAGTGTGTGTATGAGCAGTGCCTACGAGGTAATGGTTTAGTGTGAAGTTTGAAGCCTGTGTCGTGCGAAATGTCGCAAACTTACCAAAATCCAGTTTTATCCAGTGTTATTATAGCCAGTAAATAATGACAAAATCCATAGGAACCAGTAAAAATATCGTGTCAGGGGATTGGCGGCGTACCTACCTACCTACCGAAAGGTAAGTATTTCAAATTATCTCGTAGGTTATCGTTGTTTTTCTCTTTCCTAGATAGAAGCGCGCGTGCGTGTGACCTTGACACGTACACAGACAGGGCTGTTGCAAATTTCTGAGAAAATATTAATTTTACTTTTCTATGGGAATTTCGAAAACGATGTATTCAACCGTTGCACGCGTCAAAGTATTCCAGTGCTTGGTCTAAATACACGCTCTTTGTTTCCCTACATAACTTCATCAACACGTTGTATAGTGGGATGGAAGTTGGTAGTTGGAATAAACGTCACTTTTACTGTATTTCCATTTTTTGCCGGCGCGAGCGCACACGCGTCCGTGCACCTTGACGGATTTTTAGGGAGACCGAGAGCGAACAACATGTTCAGACACAGATTTAAAATTTACCACGGATCTAAAATATTCTATAGATACAATCATATTTGACAAATCTTAATGTCTCTGACAAATGATACATATCGTAATCATTATAATACATCAGGTGGTAGTACCTCTGGCTTCTGCGCTGTAGGCCGTGGTTAGATCCCACAATTACATTTGTGGTTTGAACATAGATGTTTGTTCTCTGTCTGGATGTTAAGTATGTATTTTCACCACACTGTTTCCAAAGAACTAGTGACACGACAAAAAGAAGTATGTATTTACAAAAAAAAAGTAGATATGAATTGTATCATCTTCCTGATTCCCATAGTACAAGGTGAAGTAATAGGTAACGGTCTTCGTTTAGTAATAAGAAACAAATGTTTTTATTTTGCAACATTTAGGTCACTTATCTTATAATATAACAGAAAAAGGCTTGGTGGTAGTCCACCAAGCCTTTTTCTGCCGCCAAGCAGCAACGCTGTGTTTCGGTTTGAAGAGTGTGGTTGCCGGTGTAATTACAGGCACATGAGGCTTAACATCTGTATGCCTCAAGTTGATGGACGCAGAGCAGTGCATTGTAGGGCACGTTCATATCGTGCGTGACTTACGAGGCAATGCTTTGTTATAGGTGATGGTTACCACTTAACATCAGGTGGGCCATCTGCTTGTTCCATTAGCTAATAGTATTTAAAAAAAAAAAGCTATGCTTAGTTTGAGTATAGGCTGTCTGGTTGTTATTTATAATATTATAAGTATGTATTTACAAAACAAAAAGTATATAAGTAGTATATCAGCTATCTGGTTCTCATAAAGGCTTGGGCTTAGTTTGGGGCGAGATAGTGATGTACTCATGGGTGAAATTTCCACAGATATTTATTATTCATTTATAAATCCAAGTTCGGATCTGTAGTATGTACTTAACTATGTGATTTTATGACAAACGTGCAATATTTTCTATGTTTTGTTCGTAGGTGGCTGAAGTGGCAACCCAGCTTTTCATCAGCGCGGACCGCCCTAACGTCGCTGGTCTCATCTTAGCCGGTTCCGCTGACTTCAAGACCGAGCTCAGTCAGTCCGATATGTTCGACCCCGTAAGTTCATCAACACCACTTAGCTCATTGTCATCATCTAGCTCATCCTTTCCGATTACGCCGACTTTAAGACCGAGCTTAGTCAGTCCGATATGTTCGACCCCGTAAGTTCATCAACACCACTTAGCTCATTGTCATCATCTAGCTCATCCTCTCCGATTACGCCAACTTTAAGACCGAGCTTAGTCAGTCCGATATGTTCGACCCCGTAAGTTCATCAACACCACTTAGCTCATTGTCATCATCTAGCTCATCTTCTCCGATTACGCCGACTTTAAGACCGAGCTTAGTCAGTCCGATATGTTCGACCCCGTAAGTTCGTCAACACCACTTAGCTCATTGTCATCATCTAGCTCATCCTCTCCGATTACGCCGACTTCAAGACCGAGCTCAGTCAGTCCTATGTTCGACCCCGTTTATCCTTAAGTTTATCCTCGCCTAGCTCATTTTTTTTTTTTTTAATTCGTACAAGGATCATACAAAAGAACGATAGGAACCAAGCCGTCAGTTTGTTGGCTGTTCTTCTAGGTTTTCATCGCGTGGAACTGGCACCTAGATGACGTTTCAAACTGATCCTTGTAATTTTACTGAATTGACTTTTAATAGTAGAGCTCTTTGTGAAGGGCTTGTCCGGGGAAGTACTACCACCACGCCTTTTTCAGCCGCCAAGCAGCGTTGCTGTGTTTCGGTTTGAAGTGTGTAGTTGCCGGTAGAATTACAGGCACATGAGGCTTAACATCTGTATGCCTTAAGTTGATGGATGCAGGGCATCGTAGGGTACGTTCATATCGTGCGTGACTTACGAGGCAATGCTTTGTTATAGGTGATGGTTACCACTTAACATCAGGGCCATCTGCTTGTTCCGTCAACTAGTTGTATAAAAAATTTAAAAAAACTTAGTACCCTGATAATCTAGCTCTCACATTGACTTTGTTTCCAGCGTCTCCAAGCCAAGATCATAAAATTGGTGGATGTATCATACGGCGGAGAGAACGGCTTCAACCAAGCCATCGAGCTGGCTGCTGAGTCGCTGCAGAACGTCAAGTTTATCCAGGAGAAGAAACTCATCGGTCGGTACTTCGACGAGATCTCGCAGGTACGTTGTTTTGCGTTGCACAGTTTTGAGGCGAATACAAGAGCTAATGTGACTCTCGCTCGCACGTTTCGACATGTTGAATTATATAAAATCACTAAACTCATTTTCGAAATATCGCAATAAATCATCTTTCATTTTGATTTATACATATTTTCCTACTCAAAAGTTTGCTTTACTAGTTTTCGTACATAAGCAAACTTTTAAGTAGAAAAACTTGTATCGATCAAAATGTAATTTTTACTAAACTGTGTGCAATGATTGCATATGAGTAAAACAATGACAAAACAATGAGTAAAACAAACTTTTGAGTAGGAAAACATGCAGATGTTAAGCCTCATGTGTCTGTAATTTTACCAGCTACCGGACCCTTCAAATGGAAACTGCTGTGTTTCCATATGAAGGGTCCGGTAGCTGGTAATAATCTGTGTCAAGGTTTGAAGGAGTGTACCATGATTCAGTATTTAAAAAAAAAGAATGTAAACTTAGCTTATGACAGCCTTCACAGCTCAGTTGCTCTGCCTTCTGCGCCGTAGGTCGTGGGTTCGATCCCCACCGAGAACAAACATTTGTGTGATGAACAAAGATGTTTGTTCTCTGTCTGGGTGTTATATAATATTATAAGTATGTATTTACAAAAAAAAGTATATATGTAGTATATCAGCTATCTGGTTCCCATATCACAAGCTTTGGCTTAGTTTGGAGCGAGATAGTGCTGTGTGGAATGTCCACCAATATTTATTTTATTTATTTATTTCTGTATGGTAGATTTGTCTTAACTACTACAGGCAAGCACAGTGTGTGTCACGCAATTTCAAAAATAAATTATAATAGCTTTTTTTTTTTTTTTTTATAAGTAATAAACCGTCCTTTGGCCACAATCTCACCTGATGGTAAGCGACGATGTAGCCAACGATGGAGCAGAACGGTCTAGAAGACACCTATTCACTCTTGCCTTGAAGAGACCCAAGTTGTATAGCAAATCTAAAACGTTTTCCGTTCTAAACACCATCCGGAACAGTAGTAACAATAGCTTAATTTTGCCCCCAGGACACCGGTAAATACTGCTTCGGTGTCGATGATACGCTGCGAGCTCTTGAACTGGGATCCGTTGAAACTCTCATCTGCTGGGAGAACTTAGACATCCAGAGGTAAGTACCACTAGATAAAGATAAAGATAATTTATATGCATAAAAATGACGTGTTAAACTTAGAGCTGATTGCACTATGCTCTGTTAGATTAACAAAGGATTAAAGGGCCGTTAAAATAGTACGCATTTGACCTCTAAGGTTAGATTTAACGGCCTGTTAATCCTTGATTAGTCACTAAAAGAGCATGGTGAAATCAGCTCTTAGTTGTACAACATATTTCACCAATGTTGGTGTGCAAAAACAAAAACTGCTTCCTCATTATCATTCCTTTCAATATAATCATTTAAATTTTTGTGAGTGCTCTTAAACGGTGAAGGAAAACATCGTCAGTAAACCAGTAAGTAGTGGCGATAATAAGTGATCTTGCAATCTGTCACGTATGGAATACCAACTACAGCAAAACGTGGGTATATGTGCCAAATGTAATGTTTGGACGTACCCAAGGTACCAAGAAATCTGAAGGGATATCTACCGTGCCTGGGGATTTGGGAAGCTTGTTTCAATAAAAATTTCAATAGAAATGTTTTTTATACTAAGCAAACAAGCGTACGGCTGTCCGGATGGAAAGCGGATAGCGAAGCCAATTTGTATACAACTGGTAACACAGCAACGCTGTTTGGCGGCAGAAAAAGGCATGGTGCTATAGTTGCGTTAAACACTCGCTGCAAACTCGCTCATAAATTTTCGGAATGAGACAGCAATATTGCTCTCTCTCTCGCGCTTAGGAGAACGGACCGATCCTTTTGTTTAAGCGCAGAGATGTGCATTATTCGAGTCGATAAGAATTATCTATACATGACCTCTCCGACCGCGCAACCACCGGGCGCTCTCGCTGAGTCATTCTTTTTATCGACAACGTGCATGCGCCCGCGCCGAGTACTCTCAACACTGTTAAGATGATTGATGACCGAGTTTGCAGCGAGTGCTTAACGCGACTATAGTACTGCCCAGGACGAGCCACACACAAAGAGCTCTGCTATCAAATATGATGGTAGAGTGGTATAATGAAAATTGAAATTGATCAAAATTTTGCACACCTTGATGAGGTAGAATGTAACGGGCCTCAAGCATTTTAAATTACATTTTTTTATTTTTATACAACTAGCTGATGGAACAAGCAGATGGCCCACCTGATGTTAAGTGGCAACCATCATCTATAACAAAGCATTGCCTCGTAAGTCACGCACAATAGGAACGTGCCCTACGATGCACTGCCCTGCGTCCCTGATATTAAACCTCATGTGCCTGTAATTACACCGGCAACCACACTCTTCGAACCGAAACTAAGCGTTGCTTGGCGGCAGAAAAAGGCGTGGCGGTAGTACTTCCCCGGACGAGCCACACACAAAGAGCTCTACTACTCTTACCAACTATTGTACCTACATTCCTGCGAATAAATGATTGTTTATGCCCTGCTTTTTGTGCATTTTTTAATCTAATCTACCTCCTGTCCTCAGATACGTACTGAAGTCTCATGCTAACAACCAGGAGACCACCATCTTGCATCTCACTCCCGAGCAGGAGAAAGACAAATCACACTTCACAGACAAGGAGGTAACTCTCACCATCTATTTATCGATCTTCGGAGAGCACTGGTGGTCTAGTGGTAGCGGCCCCGCCTTCCGATCCTAAGGTTGTGGGTTCGAAACCAGTCGATCACCAATGAGTTTTTCTGTTCGAAAATGTATGTGCACAATGCCAGTACTCTCAAACGGTGAAGGAAAACATCGTGATGAAACCGGCATGTCGTGGAACCTAAAAAGTTTTATAACATGTGTCGAGTGCTTGAAAGAAGCCTCTTGAGGGTCACTTAAAATCAATTCACCACACTGTTTCGAAAGAAACTAGTGACACGACAAGAGAGAGATCTTCTGACCGTAATGTCGTAGGTTCAATCCGATCGTGCACCTTAGTTACGCACGATACGAACTTGCCCTACGATGCCTTGCCTTGCGTCCATCAACTTGAGGCATACAGATGTTAAGCCTCATGTGCCTGTAATTTCACCGGCACCCACAACTTTCAAACCGAATCACAGCAACGCTGCTTGATGTAGAAATAGGTATGGTGGTTGTTGTTGATAGGGAATACTTCTCAGAAATAAACTCCAGGATAATAGTTACTTCAGATGTACTCTCCGTTTCTTATTTATCGAGGTTATAAATTATTATCTAGTATATTGAAAATTGACGTGTCGCCGCTTGCCGATGTTCGTAAGTAAGGAAGAATGCGTGAGTGAGCCGGCGGCGGGTCGCGGGTATGGGGGGGGGAACGTAGGCAGGTTTGTTTTACTAAACAGTGGTAGTACTTCCCCGGGCGAGCTTTTCACTCTTGTGAGTGAAACTTCGCTTGGTTCTTTTCGTTAGAGAACATTCGAACATGTAAATAATGAGGTTTTCCTTCCCCACAGAGCGGGGTCGAGTTGGAGCTGGTCGAATGCCAGCCGCTGCTCGAGTGGCTAGCTAACAACTACAAGTCATTCGGCGCCACCCTTGAGATCATCACTGACAAGAGCCAGGAGGGCAGTCAGTTCGTACGCGGGTTCGGTGGCATCGGAGGTACGTACACGCAAACTTACACTTATTTTTACGGGCCCTTCAAAACGGGTATTTAGTCCTTCGAGCATTTTGACTGGCACTTCGAGCTGGATATTTGATCCTTCGAGCATTTTGAATGGCACTCAGAGCCGGATATTTGGTTTTTCGAGCATTTAGAATGGCACTTCGAGCCGGATATTTGATCCTTCGAGCATTTTGGCTGGCTCTTCCAGCCGATATGATCCTTAGAGACGGATATTTGGTATTTTGAACTGCATGTAAATAAAAATTTGGTTTTGCGAACAGATTTAATAACAGTCCTTCGAGCCAAAAAATATTTTAATGAATAAAAAAAAAATATGGAGTAATAAAATATGTTCCTTGAGTCAGATTTTTGATATTAAGAGCCGACCAGCCCCTTTGAGCAGGACCATTAGTTTTTCATAAGGCTATTTGGTTCTCAAGTTTCTCAAATACCTTAAGCTTAATACTTGAAGTTTTAGGTTACTGTTTATCAAAGGTCAATTTACGTTGAATCAGTACATTTTCACAGTTATTATCCTATTCAATATTCCTAATATAAATCAAATTCTAGTAACTGACAAATTGGTAAACAGTGGCTTTCTTTATCCTAACATGTGCTTTCTCTTTCCTACAGTACTAATTTTCTTTTTTTTCTCCTTTCTTTAATGCTGCTTGGACATCGTGGGATTAAAAATAAACTAAATATATTTAAAAAAAAATTGCTTATGTGTACTAAAAACCTATACAAACTTAACCAATTCTTCGAGCTAACTAAACCAATAATTTATACAAACTATACCAATTATAATACAAATCAATTGTTTATACAAACGAAACGAATAATTTATACAAACAAAATATTTGTTGTACAAACTATACCAACTGTAAACCGTAAACATACGTAATACAACCAATTATTCATACTATCCATACCAATATTTATACAAATTCAACCAATTTTATACAAATTCCATCAACTGTTTAAACATTTTCAACCAATTTTATACAAACTCCATCAACTGTTTAAACAACTTCAACCAATTCTATACAACCTCCGCCAACTGTTTAAATAAATTCAACCTATTTATACAAAAACGAATGACCAAACTAGGCATTCTTCGGTACAAGGTTGACTTCCAGTCTTTCCAAATGGATGACCCCGAGCCTCTGGAAGGGGTAGACTTGGATGAATACTAGCGATCCGCCGTCCGTCTCGTATTGGAGAGCCCCTAAATTTAACAAAATTCAGAGGTTCTCCAATACGGGTCAAGCTGTGTAACACCGTATGCTCGGCATGTTACTAGCGTATCTACTACCATCATAACTGTGAACGTATATAATGGGATATTTATGGTTAATTCACAATAATAAATGGCCAAAAAGTTCCGATCTTAAGAGTAGTAGAGCTCTTTGTGAAGGGCTTGTCCGGGGAAGTACTACCACCACGCCTTTTTCTGCCGCCAAGCAGCAACGCTGTGTTTCGGTTTGAAGAGTGTGGTTGCCGGTGTAATTACAGGCACATGAAGCTTAAAATCTGTATGCCCCAAGTTGATGGACGCAGGGCACGTTCCTATCGTGCGTGACTTACGAAGCAATGCTTTGTTATAAGTGATGATTACCACTTAACATCAGGTGGGCCATCTGCTTGTTCCATCAGCTAGAAGTATCATAAAAAATGTTAAAAAAGCGGGACTACAGATAACCTCCTCCACTCAAATGGTGGTTATCACATTACTATCTTATAGCCAATTTGATTCAACTGTCGTATATACGTGAATTAACCTTCATTTGCACCAACGGCGTAAAGCCCTTGTTTGCATCGAGAGTTCCAAAAGATCTGAATACAATCCCACTCTCAATATCCCGTTTGAACATCTGTAAAATGTCAACCAGCATACGATGATACGTAGCTCAACCCGAAACCAAAGCCTATAAGCAACGAACAGTCCATTTGGAGATCAAACTATTGACATTAGGTAGGCCTGGCAAGTCTACCAACATTAAATGGTTATCACTTGTTCAGATAATCTACGGATGTTCGTTAGTAGCTCTCTAAAAGGTACTCACTCATGTCACTGGCCTAAAAAGTTAGTGTTAATGAGCTGATGTAAAGCGCTTCTAATACACACTCGAAGATTATATAAACTGGTGGTAGGGATGGCCTGTTCTTCCTTATATTCTATGGTCTAGGTGTGTACGCTGAACAGCGTCTAGGTTAAGGAATTCGTGCAAACTACGAGATTAGTTTGTACGTTACTAGTTGTAAGAACTTTTTTGTTAGAAAACACAGAGATACATTTATTTAAGTGGTTAGGTTTAGGATGCTTGTACTATCCGCTCTAAGCCTATGCTGGACGGCGTTTCGTATGCCTACAGAAAGCGGTGGGGAGGGTTAGTCGGGTGGACGCGAAGCGAAGTGCGTTTACCGCCTCGGAAGCAACGGTATAACAAATCGTGGTTCTGAACCTTCGCTTTGTTCGATCACCGTATGACTTATCGAAGTGTACCAACTATACAATTCGACCTTTGCGGTGAAGCCGGCTTGCGGAACCGATGCGCGGTCGGCCCGCGACGCAACCAACGTTTTGTGACTAACAGATCTTGGTTCCGATTTTTGGTTTCGTTAGCCTACACTATGGCACTTCGATTTCCATGGACGATCCTAACGGCAACATTCTACTACTGCCTCGGTTGTAGCTGAACTGTCGTTAGTACAGAAATCGATTGAAAAAAACATCTCAACTTAACAAGCACCGCGAGGCGGGTATTCTGACGGTTGCAAATCGATAATGTGCGGTTTGCAACGATTTGTTCTCAACAGATCGTGGTCCCGTACTTTTGTTTTGCAATTTTGACTTTTACCTGTAAGTCTGACGAGCCCCGTGATACCTCACGCTGTATAGTTATATCTATACTAAAGCTTATGAGCGGTGACGTAACAAGTACTTAGGTTTAATATTTTAATAATAAGGAAAGTGGTACTTACATATTAATAATTTTAGGTGACCTGCCTAGTAAAAATTTCATTTTGAAACTTAGATGTTGAGTCCTTCGTTGGACTATACATCTATGGTGAGTAGGGGGTATGCTATTGGCGAAACATAGGGGGCTGAATCTCTTTGGAATACACACTTGTGTGTAGAGAATCGTCCTCTAAGATGCTCGCTACACTAAACGGAGTTGGGAGGCTGTTAAGATTTTCAGCAGAAGATCCTTATCCCTCCATCTCCGCCTGTGTGGCGACGCCATAGCATACGAATGAATGCTGCCAACTGGCACCCCATACCAGCTCCATTTTACGATGTAGAAGCAGGATTTTGGGTCGTTGACTTTGACAGCATTGCCTTATTTTTACCCGACTGCCCGAAAGGGTCCAGAAGGTAGTTGTATTTTATTTTTTTACCATCTTAACAGTTTTTTCATGAACATGTGTATAGTGTTTGCATCTGGTAGATATTGATGGTGCTTCGCTTATACCTGTTCTCGACTAATGTACCCACGCTGAATCTTTTTAAGAAACAGTGACTCGTCATGGGTACAGCCAATCCACGGTCCGCCGTACTTAAGGATGTGTGGCTAGGGGTGTGCCTAGTCGAACGGTTTTTATTGCAAAATTTACACTTATAACGTGATTCTGCAATTGGACTTGTGAAATCGTCGCTTTAAGTGAAAATTATGCTCAACCATTGTGGTTATCGGATTGAACTTGCGAGCTGGGGGTCTTTCTCGAAAATACCGATAGTCAAGAGATGACGTCACGCGCGTCTGACGTCACGCGATCACCAAAATCACGTGGAGTTTGACCTTTTATAAGCTGGGGCACATGACCGCGGCATAATAACTTCCTGCCCGTCTTCCAAGACACATCGGATCCACTCAAAACAACTGAAGTGATAATTAAAACGGTATCTTCACGCCGCGGTGATCTGTCCCAGCCTTATAGTCTTCTCTCAGTTTACGATTGAGACCTTAGGCTCGGTTTTAGGATATAATACCCCCGGAGAACTGCTACCATGCCCTATTAGAAACCCTTGACCCCTAAACAATTACATCACAAAAAATAATTAATTCTGAATGTGGTCACAGACAACACTTCTAGACATTTCTATATCCTATGATACCTCATTCACCAAAATCCCACAAGCCGTTTGGCTGCAGTTGCACACTAAGGAACATACATACACTCGAAAAACATCACGCCCCTTCTGGGCAGTCGAGTTAAAACGACAATAAGGCCTTATACTTGTAACGCCTCAAGTTCAGGGGTAATCAGTGTTAAAATCATAATCAAATCGGTCTTTATTCAGTTCAATTACAAGGACCACTTTGGTCCTTAAGTTTTTAAGGACCAAAGTGGTCCTTAAAAATGGGTGAATGTAGGCGCCAATTCCTCGAACGAAGCCTAGAAGAACAAGCAAGAAACTTACTGCTTGGCTCGCAGTGTAAGTTGATAAAAAAAACAAAAAGGAACTGCTAGCAATAGGGTATGGTTTGAAATCCAAAAACACCGAATGGGAGGTAGTTATCCGGGGGAGTTACTACCGTACCTTATCAAAATGTTGTAAGTAACTTCATTTTGTTCAGGGTACGGTTATCCATTGATGGCGAGTGTAGGAGATGGGTATCTACTTTGTTTACAAAGGAAAGCTCCCAAGTGATATAATATAATTAAAACGGGATATTTACCATTATTGTGATACCTGGCGCATGGAACTGTGCCGAAATATCGGGAAACAAACTCACAAATGTCGCGTTTTAAATTAAAATTTTGTTCATAACCATGTTTAAAAATCAAAAGAACAGAATCACAAAAAATGATGACGTTCTTTTGACCATGAACTGAGTGTTGCTGTCTAAGCGTTCGTGACGTAGAATGCTTTGTCATTTTTATCCGATCGACTAACAGCAGCGCTGTCACTATTTTAATGGGTGACGTTATGAGCGAATGAATACAACGTTTACAAGGATCGTAGCAAGTGCAACAGCTGGGCAGCTGTATACCTAGGCAAACTGGCTCTCTGCCGTGTTAACTCAAGTAGTTACCAGAATCGGCTTTGACGGTCAGTTGAGCAGTCTTCCAATTCTGAGCACCAGTTAAGTTACACCACTGCTACAATTAACTTCAGCTTTTGATTACTAAACTGAAGATAGACGCAAGATAGCGTCAAAGATTGACAAAGAATTATCAATACATAGTGACGAAGATCCCTGTCGATGATATGAATGCACGGGAATATTGAGTAACTAGTATTGGTATTAAAAGATACAGTTCCGAATCGATTAATAATAATGAAACGGCGATATTATAGGTTACCGAAGAAGCTAATATGATTAATTAAGCGTGGGATAATCCAATGCGTTCAACCTGCGTCAAAACAACTGAGAGCCACGGTGCAATGCCACAGACGTGACGCATTGATTAGCCTTCGCTTTAGGCGACCGCAATCCGTTATAGTACCCGAAATGAATGAAACAAAATTAGCAATCTTAGCGGTTTTATGATGCAAAACGGAACGGTGCCCCCACATTGTGACAGAGTGCTATCTTACTTAAACATCCTCCAAGTGCTGTGCCAAATCTATGAGCTACGAAGTGGTTACACACTGCGCTTTTTAGCAGCGGCGCAAACGGGCGACCTTCATTTCAACAGTTAGCGGCAGTGCCTCATCTGAATCGAATAAACGCGCTTTTGAATCTAGACTAGAAAACGCAGTATCTAGCCATCCTCAAGTAGCAAGGAATGTTTGTCGGGCCAGTCTTGGGCCTACTCAATTTATCTTCAAGGTAGTCTTAACAGAACTTATAAGCAAGCGGTGGCACAACGACATTTTGAGATCTCCGGAAAACAAAATGGCGTCTCCGGCTGAACGAAAATCCATCAACCTTATAAAAAGTGTCTGCTACCTTATACAAGGTGTGAACGGGTAATAGCGATAGTTTTGTTACGTTCTGCATTCTGTTACTTAAGTGTGGTGGCACCGAATGGCTCGTCGAAAGATTTTTGTATTAAGATTATTATAGTATTTTTTTAGGAATGATGGATGATGGTATTAACCATGTTGTGGTGTGCAAGAACAGGATTCTGGAAAAGGAAACGGAGGGTATTTAGGATTTAACTTGAACTTTGTATGATGGATGGTCGATTTAGTGCACTTTAAGGGATACCGGCCGAAAACTGTTTGCTGCAAGTCTATGCACACGGCGGCTTTGACGCGTTGAGAACGCGCGTTTCACGTAGATGCAATCGCAACGTGTTACACCATCTAATTGTACAGGTGTATCGCGTTGTAGCTCGTGAGCCGTGCGTTTAAATCGCGTCAAAGAATCGTCGAGTGATAAAGCTTAGCATCACATTTTGTTTAGGTTACGTTTTCTTATGCCTTGATCACACATCACTAGTATAGTGGGTAGTATAGAGAAGACAGTGCACTTGCACAAGTTACTCGTTATATGTACTATCTCGTCTGTCCTTGTTACATGTGAGCAAGGCAAGTGCACTGGTCGACAATTAAGTTGAGTAAAATAATAGATTATGTTAAAATCGTGTTTACATTATAGTGAATGTATTATTCTGTGACGTAATGTTAACATGAACTATTGTTTTAGTGTTTGGATTTGTGTAACTTGTACTATACTGAATGTATTCCACTAAGATCTGGAAAAAACCTGCAAAAGATACACAGGAAAAGAGAAAAGAAGTTGCATTGAAAGGTTGAAATATAAAAATCATACAAAATTTAAACTATCTATTATTCCATTTCCCGTAGAGTTTGTTAACCTAACCTGAATACTCAAGTCGCCAATAGTAGCCGTTAGCAGTACGTCAAGTCTCCGTGACTGCCATATCAAGACTGCTGTGACGTGATGGGTAATTCAATTTGGAATCAATAAGATGAATTAATTCCTTGAACTGAATTGATGATTGAATGAACTTGAACTTAATAACTCACCTGACAACCTATCAATTCCCGAGACCTAATAAATCTGTTAGACAGCACAGTAGATATGGGTAATTCAATTCAGAATCAATAAGATGAATTGATTCTTTAAACGAATTGTTCGCTTAATTGATATCCAGACGACATAAAAATTCCCAAGACTTGATAACTCAGTGAGACAGCATAGTAGACATGGATAATTCAATTATATATCAATAATATGAATAAATTGTTAATTTAATGATTTTTGTGATAACAACAATTCCCAAGATTTGATTAGTACTGTCTTACGTACGACAGAACAGTGTTAACATTGGTAATTCAATTCAGAATAAATAAGATGTATTAATTAATTCTTTGAATTATATGTCAGCTTTGTGATTCAGACACTTAACAAGTCAGTTAGTCAGCATAACGCACAAGGCGTCTTAGAGGTCATGTTTTCTTCTGTCTATTATTTAATTCGGAATCATTAAAGAGACTGAGAGTAGTTAGATCGAGTGACTAATGTAAAGCTTATAACTTCAAGTCAGCAAGTTTATAGGTACTGATAATTCATCACATCACAATAGTTTTAGGAGTAGTACAGCTCTTTGTTAGCTGTGTTTCGGTTAGAAGAGTGTGGTTGCCGGTGTAATTACAGGCACATGAGGTTTAACATCTGTATGCCTGCCTCAAGTGGATGGACGCAGGGCAGTGCGTCGTAGGGCACGTTCCTATCGTGCGTGACTTACGAGGCAATGCTTATAGGTGATGGTTACCACAAAACATCAGGTGGGCCATCTGCCTGTTCCATCAGCTAGTAGTATTAAAAAAAAAGTTAAACACCAAGGGAAATCGGGAATTGTTAAGATGAATTAATTCATCTCAGTGAATCAGACTAACTGAATGATTTCTGAAAACTGAATGAAGACTACCCATGTCTACCGTGCCGACTTCAACTAAACATAACGTTGTGAGATAATAACATATTATCCTAAACGCAAGACAAACTATTAAAATAAACAAATTAAGAGTAAAACTGGCCAACTTTATGCAACTATGTCAAATAAGTATAATTGATATAAAATACAAAAGAAAAATACATTGATATGGTTATGAAAGAAAAGAAATGAAATTTATTTATTGGGTGCATTTCTCAAAAACAAACAAAAAACAGTAACCACAAGTTAATAATACGGCAAAACAGAAGAAATGCTTCGAAAACAGCAACTAAACACTACTACCTGAACTAAAGATATCTTAAAAAAATATATACAAACAGACTGCAAAACGTGAAGGTTCAATTGGCGGTCTTATCGCTGAAAAACCTCGGAATACTATACAACGGATTCAAGAAATATTGAGTTTAGCCAGAGAATTAATAATAGTAATAGCTTTATGTTAAAAAACATAATCTATACCAATTTATATTAAAAAAAGAACAAAGAAAAAATCAACTTTGAACAGAATTTGTAAGTTTACATATGGTTTGTTTCATAAAAAAATCACAAATGTAATTTTCACAAAAACATTCAGATGACTAACGGCCGGTTTCTGAAAGCCCGATCAAAACTAAACGCATGTCAAGTCACTTGCTATCTCTATCTAACTCGATGAAATGGCGAGTAACTTAACATCCGATTAGTTTTGATGATTAATTAACTGTATTCAAAATTGTTCCCTATGACGTCATGTTTTAGATTGAACATCGTAAAAAGACTAAAATCTACACTACAACCATACACACTAATACTTACTCACCCATACATATTTGTATCTACCAACATGAGGATATCGAAGGTAATATGAGCCGAACCTTCCACCATTCCTTTTTCTGGCGTCAAGCAGCGTTGCTGTGTTTCGGTTTGAAGAGTGTGGTTGCCGGTGTAATTACAGGCACATGAGGCTTAACATCTGTATGCCTTAATAAAAAAATACCACTCTTGAAAACATCAGGGGGCATCAGTTTTTTTTCGCGTTCAGTGTTGGTTTCTTAGAAAAAGTAATTCATATTGATGGGTACTTTAGCCCCCTGAAGTTTTCGGGAGTGGTATTTTAACCATATTTATTTATTTCTTATCGTGCGTGACTTGCGAGGATATGCTTTGTTATAGACGATGGTTACCACTTAACATCAGGTGGGCCATCTGATTGTTCCATTACCAAGTAGTATTTTAAAAAAATGCACGAGTCTTGTAAATGTGTTTGGTTTTTTTTGCATGACTTGCTTTTTTGTCGTCGTGAGGTTTAATTGAAGTTCACAGAATTTATTGATAAAAAAATCATCACTATACTATTCAATATAATTTTCAAAATGTTTTAAGTTAAAACTGAATCACTGAGGAAAATTCTCGATGTATTTACAAAAAATATATTTAAGTATTATATCTGGTTCCCATAGTACAAGCTTCCCTTACGGCCGGTTTCTGAAAGCTCGATCAAAACTAATCGGATGTCAAGTCACTCGCCATTTCAGTTATTACATCGAATTAGATAAATAAATATATATTGGTGGACATTCTACACAACACTATCTCGTCCCAGACTAAGCCAAAGCTTGTGATATGGGAACCAGATAGCTGATATACTACTTATATACTTTTTTTTTGTATATAAATACTTATAATATTATATAACACCCAGAAAGAGAACAAACATCTATGTTCATAACACAAATGTTTGTTCTCGGTTGGAATCGAACCCACTGCCTACAGTACAGAAGGCAGAACTACTACCAACTGAGCTGTGAAGGCTGTCAAAAGCAAGTGACTTGACATCCGATTTGTTTTGATCGGGCTTTCAGAAACCGGTCGTTAGTGTAGGGCTAGATAGTGCTGTGTGGAATGTCGACCAATATTTATTTATCTATTATTTCAATTTACAGGTCTCCTTCGGTACAAGGTGGACTTCCAATCTATGCAACTGGACGATGAAGAAATCGACAACCTTTACGACATTGATGACTATTAAACTATGATGTCCTCAAATACTCAAGAACAAGTCAAGACTTAGGCATTTTTGACAGCTTCTTTGAAGAACTCTTTAAAATGTAGGGTGTGTGTAAAGAGCTGATTTCACCATGCTCTGTTAGTTACTAATCAAGGATTAACAGGCCGTTAAATCTAACCTTAGATGTCAAACGGGTACATTTTGTCATATTAAGGCCCAGTTTCACCATGCTCTGTTAGTTACTAATCAAGGATTAACAGGCCGTTAAATCAAACCTTAGCTGTCAAACGCATACATTTTGACATATTTAACGGCCCTTTAATCCTTTGTTAATCTAACAGAGCATGGTGAAATCAGCTCTTATTTGGAAAAAGGCCTTATTTAGAACAATCTATCTAAAAATTATCACCCCAGCTACCACCAAAAAGGCCTATTCTAAAACTACGCTGTATTCGCTGACGCTGTGGGTAGAGAAAAACGATTGGGTATGCGGGTGTGGGTGAACGCAAAAAAAAACTGCTTTTTCATACAAAAGTTCAATACCTACCTGGCTAAAATGTATGAAACAGCTGTTTTTTTTCGCGTTTACAGTGTGCGTTCCTTAGGAAAAGTTATTCATATTGATGGGTACTTTAGCCCCCTGAAGTTTATATACACAATTATTGGAACACCTTGTATACATCCTGTGTTGTTTATGCCCGAGTTTTGATTTAGTTTAGTTCAGGATTACAAGCATAGATGTCGTTTTTACTGTGTTATTATTACCGCTATAACTATTCACTACCTAATAGTGACAGCTCTGGTGGGGTTTTTTGAGAGAAATCAAAATTGTATAATTGACAAACTGGTGCCCGCGACTTCGTCTGCGCAGGATTAGTCACACAATATCTTTATAAATTGTAGCCTTTGTGTTATTCTGGCGTATAAGCTATATTATTGTAAAGTTTCATTAAGGCGAATGGATACCCCGATACTAGCGCCACTACATATTTTATTTAATCATTACGTTATGCAAAGGTATTATCAAAAATTCGGACCGCGCGTAGACGATACCTATTACAAGCTTTTTTTTAATGTATCTGTAATAGTTTTGTTTTGTGTTACTCAGTCAGATACCTTGTTTGGAGAGCTTGGTGGCCACCAATAGGAACTAAACTCTTGAAACAAGTATCTGCCTACTTATACAATACAAAACTATTACAGGTACATTAAAAAAAAGGTTGTGATAGGTATCGTCTACGCGCGGTCTGATTTTTTGATAATTCCTTTGTATAACGTAATAATAAAATAAAATATGTAGTGGCGCTAGTATCGGGGTAGCCATTCGCCTTAAAATCCATTCAGTAGTTTTTACGTGAAAGAGTAACAAACATCCATCCATCCATACTTACAAACTTTCGCGTTTATAATATTAGTAGGATTTGTAAAGTAATATTTATGGCGGTATTAATAACATAAAGTCATATTCTGCACCGTATTTTGTCAAAGATATTAGGTAATTTACAAAAACAAATTTGATAAAATAATACTGAATATGACTTGAACAATTGGAACCTTGTCGGTGCAATGAAATGCTGATATTATATAGACAAGGTTCTAGTTGTAGAAAAATTTTAAAGGCCTTTATATAATATCCTCAATGTACACTTTTTATTATATTTCGCACCAGGCCACATGCTTAGGGATAAGACTTTGATGGGTGGCCGCTAGTGGCATTTTCATTTTAAGGGGCCGTTCAAGTATTACGTAAGCAGATTTATTACAATTATTTACCTTGTCAGCAAAAGTAAGCAAATCTCTTACCCTCCCCTCCCATGCTTACGTAAACATTGGTATAACACATTTTCCTTTTAATGTAATGTATTCTGTTTTTTATTGATTTATGAGCAGCAGTGAACGAAGAAATTTAGACAAGTGAATAATAAATAGCACGCGGTAATTCCCCTACTCTGTTCTAAGCGAGTACCTAAACGTATTCATTGTTTGTGGGAATCCCCGAATATGCGTTTCGTTTTCGAGCATAGACAATGTGTGGGTTACTTTAATGTGTAAATAAGTAAATAATTACTGCTGACGTAATCACCATCTAGACCCCCCCCCCATGTCATCAAAAATAAGCAAAGCATAGACCCCAACGCCCCCCTATAGTGCTTACGTAATACTTGAGTGGTCCCTAAGACCGTTTTAGCAAATAGCTTATAACAATCTTGTTTTTAAAAATAATGTATTGGAATAGAGTTGAAAATTGTTAATTAAGTTTCGGTGGCTCTTCACATCACTATTCGTGTTCATAATGACCGTATTCACATATATTTGCCTATTGTTCACGAACAAGACGAATAGGTACGCAAATACACGAGCAAATAACGCGAATACCGAATAACGATGTGAAGTGCCATGAAAAAGAAACCTAAGCAGTGGCTTATGTATTTAGCTGTTACACAATGTTTTGAAAACATGTTTATATCTGTTTTATTGTATATTATAAACTTATAAATAAAATATAGGTTGATGGCTCACTCAAAATAACTTTTTTCATTTCAAATATCCTTTTGTAGTATAACCCACGGTATTATAACACTAATCTAAGATGGCGCCGGCAATTCTCATAATCCTAATAGCTAAATATGATGAACATGATGAGGAAAGCAGTTTAGTCATCTAGCAGCGGCGCAGAGCTTGCAACCTGTCGCATATGGACAAGGACAGGGAGAGTAGTAGAGGTCTTTGTGAAGGGCTCGTCCAGGGAAGTACTACCACCACGCCTTTTCCTGCCGCCAAGCAGCAACGCTGTGTTTCGGTTTGAAGAGTGGTTGCCGGTGTAATTACAGGCACATGAGGTTTAACATCTGTATGCCTCAGTTGATGGACGCAGGGTAGTGCATCGTAGGGCACGTTCGTATCGTGCGTGACTTACGAGGCAATGCTTTGTTAAAGGCGATGGTTACCACTTAACATCAGGTGGGCCATCTGCGAGTTCCAACAGCTAGGAGTATAAATAAAAAATAGTTCCTTTATTGGTGCGCATCCGAAGAAAATGTTGATCGTACTTTCGATTCACGAAAAATGCTGCCTGCCTAAAATCAATGACATCTAAGTGGTACAGTGACTAACGCCATCTAGTAGAAAATCAAGTAACTATTAACCACTTCTGCCTTCACTTCTCGCCTTGAGAGTATATGATTTTAGGAATTACTGAATTTAGGAAGACGACAACACTTGAATTATTAGTAGGTAGGTACATCATATTCCCTGCTAGTACAAGGGCCATAAGCTCACTTCGAGCGAGATTATCTCACGGTGGAGATGACGTCATATCTCGTTCAATAACTCGTTGACGTTGCGTCTCGCATGAACTTTGAATGAGGAAATTGGGGAGTGAGATGGTGAGAATGGGAATAAATAGTTATCGAACGAGATATGACGTCATCTCTACCGTGAGATAATCTCGCTCGAAGTGAGCATAAGGCCCCAGATCAAGCTACACAATGCCAAAGAAAAATGACCCTTACTACAAGGACATAAAAGCGAGCGGTATACAGCCTGATGCGTATATTTACAATTAGAAGACACAATAATTATTTTTAATGCGAGTGAAAGACTTCAAGTTAGTCTTTGCAACTTTACAAAAGTTGCTAACGCCATCTAGTAGAGATATCAAGTAACTATCAACCACTTCTGTTCCCGCGTCTACCTGAAAGTGGTTTAGGAAGACGACAACAGATGTCATTTGAGTTAAAAGTACATCATATTCTACAAGCTCAATTATGATACTTAGTCTAAGAGCTCAATAGAGTTAACAATGAAGACTACAATGTCAGTCTTCGCATGGTAAAGTTTCTAGCGCCATCTAGTCGAGAAATCTATTAACCACCAACTCGCACCTTTAGAACTGTAGTGACATAATCCAAAAAGCTAAATTTTGGGAAATCGTAAAAGTCTATTGAGAATTAGTACACCTTCGTATACTTTTAACGGTTGTGTTATTCTTGCATAATGTTTAAGTAAAGTCTTTATTGGAATATGGAGAATATACATTCAGCTGTAAATGAACATAAAAAAATATATGAAAAAACGCAGGAAAAATACAGAAAAAAAAAATATTTAAAATAATGAGTCACTACTCTTCCGATTATTGCTATTGTACTTTGGCCGTTTTAGTATTATTATAATTATTTTCGACCGTATTCAGTACTAAATTGAAATATAACTATAAAATAATTACTATGCGTCGTTTGATCTATAATATTCTAAAACATTATCTTACATTTTTAACCCAGTCGTGTAGTTGAGTTTCCAAACTATGTGCAATGTGATTGCACACAAATGGTTGATTGCGATATTTCGAAAATGAGTTAAGTGATTTTATATCTTTCAACATGTCGAAACGTGCGAGCGAGAAGTTGTTTGATGGTTGTTAGCCCCTTAAGGCGGTTTCCTTGTTTGGGTTGAATAGGGGATGACCTGCCGGATTAGCCACGTAGCAAGAGTAGCAAATGCTACGGGCCCCGCGAATTTTGGGGCCCCGCGCTCCAACGCCTGTCTGACCGTAATAAAAAAATATTAATTTAGATAGGAGCGTAAAATATGTTGCATGCCTTAAACGCGAAGCGCTTAGGCGCTTCGACTTGAAAATGTAAAACTCGATTTCGTCACATTTTCTAATGTTTAATTATAATCGATATATTTAGATTAGTATCTTATCTATACCACATTTCTACCCTTCAAGCGGCCAGATTTTTAAACAAACCAAGGGCCCGACAGAATTTGCTACAGGCCCCGCGCTGGCTTAATCCGGCACTGGATGACCGCCCGTTTGCTTTAGGTACTAGTTTTCGTACATAAGCAAACTTTTAAGTAGGAAAACTTGTATCGATCAAAATGATTTTTTACTAAACTGTGTGCAATGTGATTGCACACAAATTGGTTGATTACGATTTTTCGAAAATGAGTTTTGTGATTTGATATCTTTCAATATGTCGAAACGTGCGAGCTAATGTACCTCTCGCCCGCAATTTCGATGTGTTGAAAGATATAAAATAATCATCTTATTTTCGAAAAATAGCAATCAACCATTTTGTGCCATTTCGCCTTTGTTAGCAAAGTTAGCAATCACTTCTACCACGCGAACGAAGTCTCGGCGCCGGCGCCGGTGGCGTCTAGTATTAAAAAAACACTATAATTTCATTTCCAAAAATCAAGAAATAACAGGCACATCGGTATGTCTCAAGTGGATGGTCGCAGGCAGTGCATCTTTGCGAATGTTCGTATCATGCGTGAGTTACGAGGCAATGCTCTGTTATAGGTGATGGTTAACATCAGGTGGGCCGTCTGCTTGTTTCATCAGTTACTTGTATAAAAAAAATACTCATAGCTCACTACATACACCCACATACAATAAAGCACTTAAACTGACGAATAGTGGCGACCCATCTAACCAATCATCACTTATAATATTATTTTAATCTATAATTTACCCGCTATCTTCCTATTAATACTAATTCCAAACAAAACTAGAAATCTCAAACCAACCAATGAGATACTAGCAAAAAAAATGCAAAATAAAATTCAAAATTAGAATAAAGATAAAAGTGGCGAGCGAACTCGCGCTTAAAATATTTAATGGTTGCTAAAAATAACACCAAAAACTGTGACTCTCTATATTTGGTCTGTACTTACGTCATGGCCAAGCAACGGTAATACCTACATTAAGTTTTTTGGATAAAAACCGGTAATATTTATTTACGGACTCAGGCGCAGTGGCCAATGACGTCTATAACTGAATTAAGATTCGTGTGCCCAAATTTTAATAGTACCCATGATATTTTGCACAATAGTTTTTTAACGACCCCAAAACATCATTCAAAGTTTTATGATTATTAATTTTTATTGCGAATCTTTAAAACTGATAGATTTTTTGTTTATGTTTATGGATTTACATTTATTTTTGATTTCTAGTGCTTTTTATAAGACAAGACTCAAATTAAAAGTATATTTTAAAATTGGTTAAATGCTAATAATATTTGTCAAAATTAAATTTTGCACGCACATTTCAATATTTTTGAAGATTATACATAACTAGCGGCCTGTCCCAGCTTCGCATGGGTGGTCATAAATTTTTTGAACATTTTAGGATAAACTTAGACCGTGGGTTCGAGCCTCGCGTCTACTTATTTCATACATTTGCACGCGCTTCTCCTTGAGTGAGGTTAATCGCACCCCGCGCGTGACCCGTGGACCCGTTAACATTTTTAATTTCGTCATATCTTTTGAATGGAATGTCCGATTTGAAAAATTTAAGAAGTATCTATAGGTATTGAAACCGTCTTAATTATGAAATGATTTATTTGGATAAGGATTAATACCAAAGTACAAATAAAGACCCTTTTCTAGCGGAGGCATTTCAATTATTTTTTTATAATAAAAGAACACTTATTGTGACATAACTATAATAGTTAGACATATGCTGTCGCGACATTTTTTGTAGATAATGACGTGTTCTACAAAATCGTAGTACATTATTTTGTTCTATCTTCAATAGTTTTCGCAGCGCACGCGATGTAAGGTTTTTTGTTTTCCACCTTGGGTTACATTATTGAAGTTTTAGTAAGGATCCCTGATTTTTTTGAAAATATAATATAGCCTATGTTACTCAGGGATAATGTAGCATTCTAATGGTGAAAGAATTTTTGAAATCGGACCAGTAGTTTTTGAGCCTATTCGTTACATACAAAAATACAAATGTTTCCTCTTTATAATATTAGTGTAGATAGAATTTCGAGCGATTTTTCATAAAGTTAAAGTCATTCATTCAGTTAAATAACAGGGATCACTTTGAAACGTCTTAAAGCTAGGTGAATCTAGGTGCCAGTTCCACGCGACCAAAGCCTACGAAGCATTTAGTGATATTATATCTTCAAAAGGTCAAAGACGTTGGGAATCGTATCTAAAATGGAGCTGGACAGGACACTTGGCAAGGCGAGGTGATGACAGGTGGAGTAAGGCGCTAACTGAATGGCGTCCAAGAACTGGGTGTAGAAGCGTCGCTCGTCCAGCGGCGAGATGGGCAGATGATCTTGCAAATATCGTGGGCTAGAGCTGGATGAGACAAGCGCAGGACCGTCAACGATGGCGAATACAGAGACAGGCCTAGGGGAAGGCGGGGTAGCCTCGGACACTTAAATAAAATGCTTTTTTTATGCATAATCAACAATCTTTAATATAAAAAAAATTACATACATCTTAAGAAATATTATAATTAATCATAGTAACTATGAATTAGCAAGTTATATTCACCATTATACGAAATATTATTAAATCTGCTGACTGCTGATTTGGCATGCGAAAAAAATTTCGGGTAGCTCCGGACACTACTTTAGCGCTGACCCAGTCGCTTTTTAGCTAGTGCAGAAGACTTATTGATGTCTACGCAAGCTTCATAGGCCCAGTCCTTACATTTATGGCATTGTATCCAGTCTTCTTCGAATATCTCGCCACAAATTATACATTATGTTTCTGGCTATCTTTTCTGAACAAGGCTTTGAATATTTCCTTTTGTTTTCAAGGTTTTCACTTTAGATGCGTTTTTCTTTTTCTGCAGAACTGTTTTTTATGGAGATGACGTCAAGATTTGACTCTTCTGTGACTTACGTGTCCGTGCTAAGAAACGCTTTTTAGAAGCTTCTTTCATCTCAAGCTCTGTCCAGTCTCCTCCGTGGTTCTATTATTAAGTTTGGGCATTTTATTGTCTACCTGTAATAAATATGTAGGTACATTAATAAAAAACCCCTCAATAAGTAGTAACTATAGCTCTCCTAAAAAATACGTAACAAACATAGAAAAATGTCCGAGGGTAGGTACCCGCCAAAAATTTGTCCGAGGGTACCCGACCTTCCAATATTTTTACCAACCACATCAAAAGTATGAATGTGATTGGAAAATAACTTTTAAATTCTTAATGCCTCATAAATTATCTATGAGGATAAGTTTAGCGGGCGGTTCGACTGAATAATCGGGTTGAGCACTGGTGGTAGCGGATCATGGGATTATCCTAAGGTCGCGGTTTCAAAACCGGTCGTGCACCAAAGACTTTTTCTGTTCAAAATTTATGTGTACGTGCCAGTACTCTCAAACGGCGAAGGAAAACATCGTGAGGAAACCGGTACTAGGTATGTAGGTATAACCTAAAAAGTTCTACAACATAGTCAAGTGTTCAAAAGGAGTCTCTCTGAGGCGCACTTACAGCGAATAGAAGAGCTAATGTGACTCTCGCTCGCACGTTTCGACATGTTGAAAGATATAAAACCACTAAACTTATTTTCGAAAAATCCCAATCAACTATTTTGTGTGCAATCACATTGCACACAGTTTAGTAAAAATTTCATTTTGATCGATACAAGTTTTCCTACTTGAAAGTTTGCTTATGTACGAAAACTAGTAAATTTAATATCATTCAACATGTCGAAACGTGCGAGCGAGAGTCACATTAGCTCTTGTATTCGCATTAAATCCTTTCACCACACTGTTTCTAAAGAACTCGAGACACGACAAGAAGAAAAACACGGCCGAAGCGCATTCGATGGGATTTTATTTGGCCAATATTCAGCTACCACTCAGTTTTATGTAGGTAAGTAAGATTTTTATGACTGCAAGCGGTGAAGAAAGTGGATCGATGGATTTAATTATAGCTTTGTAAGTAGGTATTTTTAATTTTTGAATATTAGAGATATTTGAATTTAGAATGTTGGTTTAGCAATGAAACGGTTGATGATAAGTCATTAAGAGGCTGATAACCGTCCTAAGAAGTTCTGGTACGCACATTTTAGAGTTATGACTATGAGAGATAAAATCTTTGAATTATAAAAAATCGCAAATAACACGTTTTCGGAGGATAAGTTAGACCAAGGTTTTTTTTTATAAGTAGGTACAACTAGCTGATGGAACAAGCTGATGGCCCACCTAATGTTAAGTAGTAACCATCACCTATAACACAGATAAGAGAATACTAGTAACAAAGCATTGCCTATAACAAAGCATTGCCTCGTAAGTCACGCACGATATGAACATGTCCTAAGATGCACTGCCCTGCGTCCATCAACTTGAGCTATACAGATGTTAAGCCTCATGTGCCTGTAATTTCACCGGCAACCACACTCTTCAAACGGAAACACAGCGTTGCTGCTTGTCGGTAGAAAAAGGCGTGGTGCTGGTAGTACTTCCCCGGACAAGACTCACCCAAAGAGCACTACTAGGTACTTTTAAAAAATATATGGTTGTCTTCGATTTCTCGTGACAGTTAGATAGAATATGAATAATTGTCAACCAGAAATCGTTTTATGACAGGTGAAAGCAAATAAAAAAAACAAAAACCGAAAATTAATTTGAAAATAGAACAAACTTAAAAAAACTCGAATCGAGACTACCAATACCGTT
Organism: Chloroclysta siterata; assembly: GCA_932294275.1. NCBI lineage: Eukaryota > Metazoa > Arthropoda > Insecta > Lepidoptera > Geometridae > Chloroclysta > Chloroclysta siterata. The sequence goes on along the minus strand of OW028595.1, from coordinate 3,817,797 downwards.
ACTCGTTGGCCAATGGCTGGTTTTTGAACAGCCATGTTTTATCGTTATAATAACAAAACAAACAAAAAAAGACGGCCCTGAAATCGACGAGAAAAAATAAATAAACTCCAAAGATTGTACTTTCGAATCGAAACGTTGCGTTGCGTCAGTAGTTTTTATAAGTCGACCTTTTTCGAGATTTTTCTACTACTGTCCCTGTCTAACGGAAATGTTTTAGATTTATTTATTGCCAATATGTACATAGATCTGTTATTGATCGAGTGAGCGAAGCGAACGAAGATCTTAGTTTCAACTTGGGCGATTTGGCATTTTATGTATGTATGTTTGTCTGGCGATAACTTTAGAACCGTTGATCCGATCTGCATGAAATTTGATATGTCGATAGCTTGTACTTGAGAAATTTACTGGTAAGTATATGAGTAAAATCGGTTGAAGGGTTATTAAGATATGGGGTTTCTTAAGGGGGCAAAAATAAAAAAAGTTGCATTAAAAAATCAAGTTACATACCATATGAAAGGGCTTTGTTTGGACATTCCAAAACAATTTTTACTTTTTTTCTGGGACACTCGGTTTTTTAGATACAACAAAAAAGTTAAATTAAGATAACCAACGATCCAAGAGCTCCCATCTCTAAGGGTTTCGTTGACATCAAGGTTTTTCTACTGGTCGGCCAGATCCTTTGCTTTTTCTTATTTTTTTTTCTTAAAATAAATTAAGAAGGTACTCAGTTCTCATAAAATGGTGACAACGACCAGGTCTGATGATGGAGCCAAGGTCTGTTCAACGGAACTCTTCAATGAATAGGCCAATAGAGTTGAAACTTGGTTACCATACCAAGTTAGTAGGCGGTAGTCAGAATAAACTTCAAACATAATGTTTGGACTTGCCTCTGACTAACACCTGCTCTAAGTTTTGGTGCGTTCGTCGGGTCGCATCACGAGATCTCAGTTCGGGGCGAACTACTAGTTTAATTAGCTTAGGTTTAGACCTAAGGTAACTACTTTTAGGCGAGTACAGAACATACCTTTTAGGGCGCTGCAAATTATGTAGAAATAAGGCTGGTATAGTTCATACTACTATGGACACAATAATAAGTAGGCTAAATACAAATAGGCAAATTTCTATACCTTCTGGTGTTGTACCAGCATTAAGAGAACACTGGTGGTCTAGTGGTATTCCGATCCTAAGGTAGCGGGTTCAAAACCGGTCGTGCACTAATGTTTTTCTATTCAAAAATGTAGGTATTGCACCTACCATGAATTCAATTACATAGTGCCAGTGCTCTCAAACGTTGAAGGAAAACATCGTGAGGAAATCTTGCAGAGTCTAAAAAGTTCTATAACATGTGTCAAGTGTTCGAAAGGAGCCTCTTGAGGCGCACTTACAATAATTTCACTATAGCGTTTCGGAAGAAACTTGTGATACTACGAGAATAAATTAAATTTGAATTGTCTATTTTAAGGTTTTTTTTATTGTTCTATTTTAAGTCAAAGTCAAAGTCAAAATGTATTTATTAAATAAAATCACAAGGATCACTTTGAAACGTCTTATAGCTAGGTGACTCTAGGTGCCAGTTCCACGCGACCAAAGCCTAGAAGAACAGGCAACAAACTTACGGCTTGGTTCCTACCGTTCTTTTGTATGATCCTTTTACAATGTTATAATATAATATGTTATTGAAGTTTAGTGAGGCGTAGGCATACAGAAAACGGTAAACAAAATCAAAGGTAGGTATCAAAAAAAAGGTAGGAAAAGTCACTTGCTAGTATTTTATCGGTTAGGAATTCTTCAACAGTAGGTAGGTATAATAGAATTTGGTTATGAGTGGGTATTTTAAATTATTATGAAATTGGGAGTCTTTGATTTAATTTTTAATGACGTCAGGAATTTTGTTGTAAATTCTTATTAGTCTAACCTCGGGACTTTTTTTCGAGCGTTTTTAGTCATTCGTAACATTCCTTTGTTTGTATGGAGATTCGATAAGCGCCTCTATCGCGTGCTGAGAAATCACGAGGCCTGTACCCTAAGTATGAGTTGTGTTTACCATATTTGGTTTTTCGTTTTGATTCCGTGTTCATTGCGGGTTTTGTATGAAGACGCGATAGAGATACCGATACGGAACTTTATGTTCTACTAGCGGCCTGTCCCAGCTTCGCATGGGTAGACATATTTGTTTTTAAATGTTTTAGGATAAACTTAGACCGTGGTGGGTTCGAGTCATTTGTACGCCCTTCTACCTCGCGCCTTGCCCGGGCACGCGCTGGGTGGTACGCGCCCCGTGACCTTATATTTTTAAAAACTTATGAACGGAATGTCCGATTTGAAAAATTCAAGAAGTAATGTATAGGTATTGAACCATTCTTGAATATGAAAAGATTTATAAGGATTAATACCAAGGTACAAATAAAGAGCATTTTCTAGCGGCGGCATGTCAATTAAATTTTTATAATAAAAGAACACTTATTTGACGGAATGTCCGATTTCAAAAATTCTTTCACCATTAGAATGCTACATTATCCCTGAGTAACATTGGCTATATTATATTTTCAAAAAAATCAGGGATCCTTACTAAAACTCCAATAATGTAACCCAAGGTGGAAAACAAAAACCTTACATCGCGTGCGCTGCGAAAACTATTGATGATAGAACAAAATAATGTACTACGATTTTGCAGAACACGTCATTATCTACAAAAAATGTCGCGACAGCATATGTCTAGCTATTATAGTTATGTCACAATAAGTGTTATTTTATTATAAATATTTAATTGAAATGCCGCCGCTAGAAAATGCTCTTTATTTGTACCTTGGTATTAATCCTTATAAATCTTTTCATATTCAAGAATGGTTCAATACCTATACATTACTTCTTGAATTTTTCAAATCGGACATTCCGTTCATAAGTTTTTAAAAATATAAGGTCACGGGGCGCGTACCACCCAGCGCGTGCCCGGGCAAGGCGCGAGGTAGAAGGGCGTACAAATGACTCGAACCCACCACGGTTACTAGTATTCTCTTATCTGTGCCACGGTCTAAGTTAATCCTAAAACATTGAAAAAATTTATGTCCACCCATGCGAAGCTGGGACAGGCCGCTAGTAGAACATAAAGTTCCGTATCCTACCTATTTAATTCCGTATCTCTATCGCGTCTTCATACAAAACCCGCAATGAACACGGAACAAAAACGAAAAACCAAATATGGTAAACACAACTCATACTTGGGGTACAGACGTTACGAAAAACGAAAAATGGTAAACAAAACTCAGACTTGGGGTACTGGTGTGCTACCTCGAAAAGCTGGTCATCGGTGGTGACGTAGAGGGTGGTGACGTATCATCGGTGGTGACGTATGATTTTATTTATTTTATTTATTTAGTTGCCACAGCAGGCCTAGCACGGGCAGAGGAAAAGTTGTCTTTCCACCGTTTTTATCACTTGTCAGTGGAAATAGTTCTCTTTATTTCTCCTGACAAGTAGATAAAAACGGTACAGTTTAGTAAAAATTTCATTTTGATCGGTAAGTACATGTTTTCCTGCTTAAAAGTTTGCATAAGTACGAAAACTACATAGTAGGTAAATCAAACTTTTGAGTAGGAAAACATGTATCGATCAAAATGTTTTTTTTTATACAACTAGCTGAAGGAACATGCAGATGGCCCACCTGATGTTAAGTTTTGACCATCATCTATAACAAAGCATTGCCTCGTAAGTCACTCACGAATCACGATATGAACGTGCCCGACGATGCACTGCACTGCGTCCATCAACTTGAGGCGTACAGATGTTAAGCCTCTTGTGCCTGTAATTATAGCATTTTGCCCTTTCAAAAAAAACTACATAGTCATTAATAACATCTTCTCTAATACTATAAGAATCAAAGTCCTGACTGACTGACTGACTGACTGACTGACTGACTGACATATAGACAACGTACAGCCTAAACCGCTGGTCCTAGAGACTTGAAATTTGAGGAGTACATAGGTCTTATGGCGTAGAGGTGTACTAAGAAGGGATTTTTGGAAAATCAACCCCTAAGAGTGTTAAAAGGGATGAAAACGTTTGTATGAAAAATAGTATTCCTTGAACCTACAAACTTGAAACTTGGAGTTCATATACTTCAAAGCAAATAAAAAATAAATGCATTTTTAGTTTTTTAAAACTACCCTTAATAAGTGTGCAAAGGGGTGTAAAAGTTTGTATTGGAGTTTTTTGACCGCTGGTCCTAGAGACTTGAAATTTGAAGAGTACATACGTTTTACAGCGTAGAGGTGTACTAAGAAGAGATTTTTGGAAAATCAACCCCTAAGGGTGTAATAAGGGATGAAAACGTTTGTATGAAAAATAGTATTCCTTGAACCTACAAACTTGAAACTTGGAGTACATATACTTAAAGACAAAAAAATAGTAAAGGCATTTTTAGTTTTTTAAAACTACCCTTAATAAGTGTGCAAAGGGATGTCAAAGTTTGTATGGGAGTTTTTTGACCGCTGGTCCTAGAGACTTGAAATTTGAAGAGTACATAGGTCTTATAGCGTAGAGGTGTACTGAGAAGGGATTTTTGGAAATTCAACCCCTAAGGGTGTAATAAGGGATGAAAACGTTTGTATGAAAAATAGTATTCCTTGAACCTACAAACTTGAAACTTGGAGTACATATACTTCAAGGCAAATAAAAAAGAAATGCATTTTTAGTTTTTTAAAACTACCCTTAATAAGTGTGCAAAGGGATGTCAAAGTTTGTATGGGAGTTTTTTAACCGCTGGTCCTAGAGACTTGAAATTTGAAGAGTACGTAGGTCTTATAGCGTAGAGGTGTACTAAGAAGGGATTTTTGGAAATTCAACCCCTAAGGGTGTAAAAAGGGATGAAAACGTTTGTATGAAAAATAGTATTCCTTGAACTTACAAACTTGAAACTTGGAGTACATATACTTCCAGGCAAATAAAAAAGAAATGCATTTTTAGTTTTTTAAAACTACCCTTAATAAGTGTGCAAAGGGATGTCAAAGTTTGTATGGGAGTTTTTTAACGCGTAGTGCGATTGACTTAAAACTTGAGGTAATTATACTAAGAAACAAATAATTAAGAATGACGCTTTTGATACTTACCTCTGCAAAGGGTGCAAATGACTGTAAAAGTTTCAAGTTTTGTATGGAAGATTTTTAACGTGTAGTGTAATTAACTTCAAACTAAAAGAAAATATGTTCTGTGTATAAATAACAAAAATACAGTTTGATTTTCGAAAACAACTCCTAAAAGGTTACCCTCCTTCGTTGCGCTCGAGTAAAAAGGATACAACGAGGCGTCAATGTTTGTAAGGGACATTCTGAAAACGGGAAACTTGAGTTGGCACGCAGAGATTTGAGGGTAGGTATCTACCGTGCCTGGGGATCAAAGTCGTGAAGCTGTTTCGTTTCGTTTGTTTTTGGGGTAGAAACTAGGAACAAATAAGTACATACTTTCCGTGTAAGGTTGTCTTTGTTGTATTTGTCATGTTTGTGCTTAACTCAGTACCTATACCTACCTACCTAATATAGATAATGTACGCCTATAGGTATTTAAAATCCTACCCTAATAATATACAAATCAATGCGAAAGTTACGATGTTTGGATGTTTGTGGCTCAATCACGGCTCACCACTTCAACGCGTGCGAAGCCGCGGGAAGCCACTAGTTATTCAATAAACCTAATAAATACACAGAAGAATCAATGTTAGTCACAAAAACATTTGTTCGCGTTGAGGATCGAACCCACAACCTACAGCGCAGAACTGAGCTAGTTACCTCGCCGCCAAGTTGTCGCTTTTCAAAACGTGTGCCTGTAACATGTATGAAAGCCGACCAAACTATTGATTTTTATTTTGGACTTCGCACGCAGACGCCAAATCATAAAATTTTTTATATACCACCCTTCTCCCCGTTTCAAAAATAGATCTTCTTGCCAGCGGCACCCTCCTAGCCGTAAAAAATACTGCTTCATTTTTTGGGTATAAAATTTTAAGAGCACATTTTTTACGTCGTCGTTCACTGAAATTGGCGCTCAAAAAATTCTGCACGACTATCGTGAGGTGGGCAAGAGAGAGCCTTCTTTTGAGATTAGTAGGGTTTAGCCTTTTTAGGTCCGTTTCCGACCATTTTATGAAACAAATTTTTGTACATATTTAAATCAATGATCTTGTGGTGTAGGTAAGTGAGGTACCGAAATACCTTACTTATATTTACGTTGCCGACGTTTTACCCGCTACGCAGTGAAAGGCAAGGCCCTAATAATTATTCGAAAAATAAAAACTTCGCCGCCGTAAAACCCGCCGGGATTCAAGAAATAAAAAGAAAAAATAAATATAAAAATGTCGTAAAGAGGTATTGGCGCTATAATAGAACGGCCGGGGTGGGGAGTGAGGGACGGGAATGAGTTTTCGAAAATCGATCACTTGGCGCGTGTGTGGAACTTTTTGAATTTGGAATATTACCACAGAATATTGCCAGTGGTATTACTTTTACCATAATTTGTGAAAAATACTTAGATAGACTACTCTTCTACATCTACATCTACACTAATATTATAAAGAGAAAAGCTTTGTATTTTTGTATTTTTGTATTTTTGTATGTAACGAATAGGCTCAAAAACTACTGGTCCGATTTCAAAAATTCTTTCACCGTTAGAATGCTACATTATCCCTGAGTAACATAGGCTATATTATTTTTTCAAAAAAATCAGGGACCCTTACTAAAACTCCAATAATGTAACCCAAGGTGGAAACCAAAAACCTTACATCGCGTGCGCTGCGAAAACTGTTGATGATAGAACAAAATAATGTACTACGATTTTGTAGAACACGTCATAATCTACAAAAAATGTCGCGACAGCATATGTCTAACTATTATAGTTATGTCACAATAAGTGTTTTTTTATTATAAAAAATTAATTGAAATGCCGCCGCTAGAAAAGGGTCTTTATTTGTACCTTGGTATTAATCCTTATCCAAATAAATCTTTTCATAATTAAGACGGTTTCAATACCTATAGATTACTTCTTAAATTTTTCAAATCGGACATACCATTCAAAAGATATGACGAAATTAAAAACGTTAACGGGTCCACGGGTCACGCTCGGGGTGCGATTTCAGTCTCTGGCGTGCAAATGTATGAAATAAGTAGACGCGAGGCTCGAACCCACGGTCTAAGTTTATCATAATATGTTCAAAAAATTTATGACCACCCATGCGAAGCTGGGACAGGCCGCTAGTCTATAATAATCTCCAACTTGTTATCAAAAACTGCTGGGTTTTAAGATATAACAACTTTCATAGTTTTACTTGATAGAAAGTTCTTATAAGTATATTGGTAGGTACTCGTTTACGTATAACCTTCTTACATAATCATTTTTACTGCCATTTTTGGAGACAATATTATAAAAAAGGTACCAGTTTTGGGGGCACATTTATAAAAAAAAAAAAAAAAAATAGATTTGTCCAGTATATGAGCGAAATGAAGTTCTAGAGAAATCGTCATATCTTTTTTTTGTAAATGGCTGTCTCGCGAATGGAATTCGCATGGCCGATCTATCTACAGGCATTTCAAGTTTATCTATCACTAGCTCTTACCTGCGGCTTCGCTCGCGCACGTTTACTATAGAATACTTACAAATAGATATGATTGGCAACATCTATAATAAATAAATTGTATTTTCTTCCCCATGGAACAATCTTGAGCCACGTAATTTTGTCAGAAGAAACAGGTACTAACTGACAACTTGAAGTTCCTGCCTCTTCGATTGTTTGTATAAAATATACAAAAAAAGCAAAAAAACAAAAAAAGTCGGGATAAAAATTACCCTATGCCCGTCTCCTGGTTCTAAGCTACCTTCCCACCAATTTTCAGCCAAATTGGTTTAGCCGTTCTTGAGTTATAAATAGTGTGACTTTCTTTTATATATCATCATCAGCCCAAAGAAGTCCACTGCTAGTAAACTTAAGGTTCTTCAAGGATGTGGATGTGAGGATGTGAGCATGTGAGCATGTGAGTATGTGAGCATGTGAGCATGTGAGCATGTAAGCATGTGAGCATGTGAGCATGTGAGCATGTGAGCATGTGAGCATGTGAGCATGTGAGCATGTGAGCATGTGAGCATGTGAGCATGTGAGCGTGTGAGTTTGTGAGCATGTGAGCATGTGAGCATGTGAGCATGTGAGCATGTAAGCATGTGAGCATGTGAGGATGTGAGCATGTGAGCATGTGAGCATGTGAGCATGTGAGCATGTGAGCATGTGAGCATGTGAGCATGTGAGCATGTGGGCATGTGAGCATGTGAGCATGTGAGGATGTGAGCATGTGAGGATGTGAAGATGTCTCGAAGGTACGTCCATTTACCCACATTTTTCAGTATCATAACACACTAAAGAGGATTTAATTTACAAACTTCATTGATTAATTTAAATTAAAGTGGATTTATTCATGACAACTGCAAATCGTACAGCTATTAATTGTATCCTTTTTTTTAAATTGATGATCCCGCTTTATAAATAATTCCCTTATACTATACCACTTAAATTAAAAGATCAACGGATTGTTACCCTGGCTTACATTTAAAGGATGTCTTTCATGCATAAAATATGTATATGTATTACTTGTGGCTTCCCGCGGCTTCGCACGCGTTGAAGTGGTGCCGTGATTGAGCCACAAACATCCAAACATCGTAACTTTCACATTGATTTGTATATTATTAGGGTAGGATTTTAAATACCTACGTAGGTATAAGAGATACCTATAAACGGCCATTACCTATATTAGGTAGGTAGGTATAGGTACTCAGACTCAAAAACTTGCCAAATACAACAAAGACAACCTTACACGGAAAATATGTACTTATTTGTTCAGGAGGTAGTTTTACTTTGCAGGGGTAGTTTTAAAATATTGAACACGTGATTTTAAATAATTTATTGTGGTGTATATTTACTTCAAGTTTGAAATCTATCGCACTATACTAAAAATCTCCCATACTAACTTTTACAGTCGTTTGCAGTAATTATCAAAAGTTGAAAGCGTCATTTTTAATTAATTATTTTTTAGTATATTTACTTCAAGTTTTAAGTCAATCGCACCACTCGTTAAAAAACTCCCATGCAAACTTTGACATCCCTTTGCACTTTTATTAAGGGTAGTTTTAAAAAACTAAAAATGTTTTTCCTATTTTTTAGCTTTGGAGTACATCTACTTCAAGTTTCAAGTTTGTAGGTTCAAGGAATACAATTTTTCATACCAACGTTTTCAACCCTTTTTACACCCTTAGGGGTTCAATTTCCGAAAACCCCTTCTTAGTAAACCTCTACGCCATAAGACCTACGTACTTCTCAAATTTCAAGTTTCTAGGACCAGTGGTTTAGGCTGTGCGTTGTCTATATGTCAGTCAGTCAGTCAGTCAGTCAGTCAGTCAGTCAGTCAGTCAGTCAGTCAGTCAGGACTTTGATTCTTATAGTATTAGAGATTAGAGATAGAGATTTCGAAAGATTTGTCTATAGTTTATACCAGGGTTTCCCAAACTTATTTATACATAGAAGCCTTTTTTTGCGACTTTCTAAAAAATACGTAAGTAGTTCTAGCCTAGATATCAGAAAAACTAACATTTTTGCACATAATTGTGTCATTTTCTCTGTAGGTAAGAGTAAAACTCATTTCGTGATTCGTGTGACCTGCACGTGTGAGTACATTGCCTTTGGACAACCAACAAGAGTTGCAATCCTTACTAATATTATAAATGCAAAAGTAACTCTATCTGTCTGTCTGTCGCTACTACTACTGAACCGATTTAAATGAAATTTGGTACAGTCTAGAGCCTGAGAAAGGACTACTTTAAAAAGTATATGCGGAAAAAGGGTTGTAAAGGGGTTGAAAGGGGGGGATGAAAAGTTGTAATTGATCGAGTGAGCGAAGCGAACGAAGATCTTAGTTTCAACTTGGGCGATTTGGCATTTTATGTATGTATGTATGTATGTATGTATGTTTGTCTGGCGATAACTTTAGAACCGTTGATCCGATCTGCATGAAATTTGATAATATGTCGATAGCTTGTACTTGAGAAATTTACTGGTAAGTATATGAGTAAAATCGGATGAAGGGTTTTTGAGATATGGGGTTTTTTAAGGGGGCAAAAATAAAAAAAGTTACATAAAAAAATCAAGTTACATGTCATATGAAAGGACAAAGTCCTTTCATATCACATGTAACTTGATTTTTTGGACATCCCAAAACAATTTTTCTTTTTTTTTTAGGACGCCCAGTTTTTGAGATAAAATAATAAAAGTTAAATTAAGATAACCAGCGATCCAAGAGCTCCCATCTCTAAGAGTTTCGTTGACATCAAGGTTTTTCTACTGGTCGGCCAGTTCCTTTGCTTTTTCTTAATTTTTTTTCTTGAAATAAATTAAGGAGGTACTCAGTTCTCATAAAATGGTGACGACGACCAGGTCTGATGATGGAGTCAAGGTCTGTTGAACGGAACTCTTCAATAAATAGGCCAATAGAGTTGAAACTTGGTAACCATACCAAGTTAGTAGGCGGTAGTCAGAAAAAAGTCCAAAGATAATGTTTGGACTTGCCTCTGACTACTACGTACTCAAAGTTTTGATGCGTTCGTCGGGTCGCATCACGAGATCTCAATTCGAGGCGAACTACTAGTAAATAAAAGAGCGCTTACTCGACTCGGTCGCATCGCACCAATACAGACTATGTGGAACGCCTTACGACGCCGGCCGCCGCGACGCCCCTGGGATAAGGCTGCGTCGCGACGCACATTTTGGGAAGCCCTGGTTTATACTATAGACAAATCTTTCGTGCGCTTTATATTGGCGTTATGCCTATGCTGTATTTTAGACCATTTGGCAAGTCTTATTTTTGTCTGATTAGATAACTAAGCAAAACACTTTACCATCACCATCATCATCAGCCTGAGGAAGTCCTGCTGGACATAAGCCTCCCATTACATACATTTTCTAAAAATATACATTAACAGTATTTCGAAAGTCAAAATGCATTTACTCAAATCGCAAAGATCACTTTGGAACGTCGTCGTCGTAAAGCTAGATGTTTATAAAATCATAAGTTCTTCTAGTCCTGTCAATAGATTCTTTAAAAACAGTGTGGTGAAAGGATTTTAAGTGCGCCTCAAAAAGAAGCTCCTCTCGAGCATCATCATCATCTTAAAATATAATCTATTATTTAATCTGTAGTAGAATGCAGTTATTAGAAAAAAAATTAAGCGGCCTAAAATTAAAAAAATTGCGTCCTTTTAGGTACTTAAGCGCTAAGGTTCTTAAATTTTATTAAGTTATCTGTGCCTTAGGGTCAGTTTAACAATACTAGTATTCTCTTAAGTGTGGTACCATGTACCCAACCGACAAGACAAAATATTTGTATATATTTCCTCTGAGATTTGTAAACTATTTTTGAGTACAGAGTACAGTACAGACAGTTTGTACCGACTAGCGAGCGAGTTTAGCTTGCGTCAGATGTTGGCCGCTCGCTCTATTGGCTACGAAGTTCTCATTCCATTTTCGAAAATTCTCACAACCATTGCTTTATATCAAAACGGATCTTCAACCAAGTGCTTACGGCTCAGTTCAGTTTGAAATATAATATATATGTTTACTCACACATTCAAAATGTGGACCAAAATATTTAAGGTGGCCTCATCCTGCCAAAATAGACTAAACTGCGAATTTGATATTTTCGTATGTAGGTATATTATTTTATAACATAACGGAATTGACATTTATAATTTGAGTAGGTATACCTAAATATTTATAGTATAAGTAGTAGATAGTAGGTAGGTACCGTACCTATCTACCTTCTATACTGTGACATAGCCGTTAAACAAAACTACTTACTACATAAGATCATAGAATAAATAATAGTAGGTAACACATTGTTTTATTACAAATAGCTAGGTATATATAGGCAGAATAGTATATTATATACCTACCTACCTATAGGTATTTGAATGTATTTAGGTATCTACTTAAATTTCAATATAGGTATTTATTTAGTGTGGATAGTTACCTTATAGTGTAGGTTACTTACTTACCTAATGTTTATAATCTAATTCGGTACATAGAGATAACTTCTTAGTTTTAAAGTTGGCGTAGGTATCTCTGCATTCCATCTTCAAAATTCATTCAACCAAGAAATTCCAAGCCATGCCATAACTTGCTCAACTAAAATGAAATTTTCATTTTATCGATTCCCTTCCAAGTTTCAAGTCACCGGCTATACAATTATTTTTATATGGCACAAAATACCCACACAAACGCAATTTTCATCATACAAACTACACATACGGGAAGTTAACGCACACAGCTACAATTTTACATAGAAAAACAGCCGTTCTCTGCTCTAGCCTATCTATACGTAGTATAGAAAAAAAACTTCAAAATAGTATGGCTTCACTCACATAGCCAAGTTATTACCCGATTCTGGTCCATTACGTTATGAATTATTATATTCCATAGGGTCCACTATCGCACCAGCAAACCTTTGATCTATCTCTTTCGCACAACCGAAAGCGTTCGAGTTTTCCCGTCCTCGATCCAACTCAAAATACGCCAAAAATGACGTCGAGCCAAGGTTTTGAAAACAGTGTCTCGCGTTTCTTAGTACGGATATCGCGCGCGCCTGTGCGCTACTTTTTATTTGGAATTTTCCGATTGACTGATCACTACCAGTCGTAAGTTTTACAAACAAATTCGCATCCGTTTCATATTTTTCACAATGATTAGCGCCAAGTAGAAAAGTCGCAAGTGCCGCCGCAGTCAATACGGTCCATATTCGCGCGGCCGCCTAAGGCTAGCCGGCGGAATTAGGTTGCATGCTCCCGGTCCCATACGTAAACGAAACGTTATCATAGTTCAAATCAGCCGTGTATTCGGCAGAAAATTCTGACAGATCGGGTACTCCGTCCGGTTCCGTCTGGTCTGGGACACTGTCAAGAAAATAATGTCGTTTATATTATATTTTTTGATAAAATGTTATTCTAGTTTAGATTCGACGGCGTTACTACGGCCTTATCGATTTTTCTATTTAGTGCGCTATCGTTTTTTATACATTTTCGAAAGGTTGAGTGCGCGTTGCGCTTTCGAAAAACATTTTTACAAAAGTATTTTGTCAGCAGAGAGCGGACGTCGCGTTGTGCTGTAAATTGGTAATAATTTCTTTTGATTGCACAGTAATAAAGTGGGTGAATATGGGTTAGTGGTGTTTTACGTGCAGCTACTGTCGCCTCGCGATGGACTCCTGACTGGATTTTGTGTTTGTGTTTTATTATTTTGTGCATTCCTGTTGTGAAAGTGTGTGACAATTTGTTTGGAATCTATCTCTGATGCTTGCGTATGCTCCATGCATCTGCTATTTACCAGATCTGTCATCTGTAAGTACCTAGAACATTATTCAATTGTTGCACTATGTGCAATAACTAGTACCTAACGGACATGCACCTTATCTAATTGTATATAGTACACACACATATGTTCCTCGTTGTTTCGACTGTTTAGGTAGACAGTAACCTACATTCTTAGTTATGGGCCTGTAAATTTTAAATATTAAAAAATAGGTCCCACTAACCCTTATCTGTACAAGTTTACATCTAGTTAACATGCCAATGTAAAAAGAATGACTAGGTAGGTACTTAATTTTTTTTATGTATAAATCCCAAATAAACTTAGCTAGCTTTTGTACATAAACCCACATTTATATTTAAAAAATATATTTTTGTTCTAAATTCAAATTAGAATGTTCTACAATCACAATAATTTATTTAAAACTTTGGAATACTTGCATAGAAATGCCTGCTAATCTCTAATTTTAAAATAAGAATCTATAAAAATAGGTTTTTACTGCATTGCACTTTTCATAGTAGGTAGGTAGGTACCTTTTTTTATAGTAAGTCATAGTGTAATATAATGTATCCAACTCAGTTTTGTACCAACCTAACATACCTAACATTTTAATTTAAAAATGATTAAGTATAGAAGGGCAGTTAAGGGGAATGACCTTCAATAGGGTGATTAACCTTATCACTTTACAGAAAGCCCTTTCTAAACAAAATGGATAGGGAAACTATTACATTTATAAAATAATTTTGGTTAGTGTAATTGTAAGTAATTTGTTTTTTATTAAATTTACCTACCTAAAAAAATAGAGGCTAAAAACTTAACAATACCATAGACCAGAGTTCTAGTTGTATTTTTTTTTATATTTTTGAAATGTTGCTTATGAGATAAATATAAATAAATATTGGTGGACTTCCCATACAGCACTATCTAACCCCAAACTAAGCCAAAGCTTGTGGAACCAGATAGCTGATATAATACATATAACATTTTTTTTTGTAAATACATACTTATAATATACATAACAATAACACCTAGACAGAGAACAAATATCTACTTTTAATTTATCACATAAATGTTTGTTCTTGGAGGGTAGAATTAACGGCCTACAGTTCAGAAGGCAGAGCTACTACCAACTGAACTGTGAAGGCTGTCATTTAGAGATATAAAAAGCTGATTGCCCACCTGATGTTGAGCAGTTACATCTGTCTATTACAATTGCCTATTGAGTGAGTTGACTCGTGAGTTGTAATTGTGTTAAGTCTCATGTGCCGGTAACTTTGGCACCTCATAATCTTCCTGCCCTTATCCCACGCTGCATGGGGCCAGCCTCAGCACCACAGGTTTTATTCTTCCGCTCTCTATCAATCGTCATCTCGGTGCTCACTTCTTTCTTACTAATGTCACCTTTCTCACAGTCCATCCATATTTTCTTTGGCCTGACTCTCTTTATACCATCCACATTCATATCTAACAATCTTCTTGTAATAAAACTTTCTTCCCATATGACATGCCCATACCATTATTTTCCCTGGCACCTACAATTCACACAGAACACAACAACACAAGCACTGGTCTCCGGCTGATAGTATTTCTTCGAATAAACTTTCACTAAAAACTGTACTACTGAGTGTACACTTGTGATAATCTTGAGAGTTGCCTGTTCTTCTAATCTCGGTTGTGTAGAAACGGCTCCTAGATTCCCTAGCTTTAAGAAATTTTCAAAGTGATCATTTTAAATCAATTGAATAACTACCTACCTTTGAATTTCATGTGAAAATAAAAATTGGTCAAATATTTATTTTGGGTGTTTATTTGTCAAGTATGTTTTCTTATTGGTAAATAATAATTAATTGGTAATGATCCTTACAATTATTATGGTAGGTACCTACTTAGTTTGTTTATTTATTGTTGTTTTATACTTATATAGACTGCACAGGATTTGTCACACAATACCTATCTTTATAAATTGTAGCCTATGTGTTATTCTAATGTATGAAGCTATATTATTGTAAAGTTTCATTAAAATCCATTCAGTAGTTTTAACGTGAAACAGTAGCAAACCATCCATCCATCCATCAATACTTACAAACTTTCGCGTTTATAATATTAGTAGGATACCTATACTTTTTTATATGGGGGAGCTTTGGCCAGAGTGTCTTTCTCATAACAAAAACTAACTAAGTAAGTACCTCCTACCATAATATTAAAGGATCATTAGGTACCAATTAGAATTTACCAATAAGAAAACATACCTTAGAAATGAACACCCAAAATAAATAAATAACCAATGTTTTTTTTAATACAACTAGTGCCTACCTGATGGAACAAGCCAATGGCCCACCTGAGTAAGGCCTCGTAAGTCACGTACGATAGGAACGTGCCTTACGATGCACTGCCCTGCGTCCATCAACTTGAGGTATACAGATGTTAAGCCTCATGTGCCTGTAATTACACCGGCAACCACACTCTTCAAACCGATTTTGCTGCTTGGCGGCAGAAAGAGGCATGGTGCTCTCTTATCTAATCTCTTAAAAAGGCATTTTATTTTAACTGATGTAATATTTAAATACTGACTGCCGCCGGTGGCTTCGCTCGTGTCTCGATAATTGATAACATTTAATACCTGTGGATGATAACCGTCAAAGAACTTTACACTCATACATTTTTGAAGATATTAATGATTTAATATCTTCATAACTACCTTCAGTGATCTGAAGGTAGTTATGAAAAAATCGGAAACAAGCAAGGTTCAGAGAATAACATTAGCGAAAGTTCGGTTATGTAGGGTGGGTAGGTAGGTACTCTAGGTACCCAAATCAGTTTTCGTAACAAAAAAAATCCTAAGAAACCAACCGCTAGGGCCGGTTTCTGAAAGCTCGATCGAAACTAATCGGACGTCGAGTCACTTGCTGTCTTTATCTAATTCGATGTAATAATTGAAATGGCGAGTGATTTGACATCCGATTACGTTTAATCGAACTTTCATCTCTCTCGCACATTTCAAAATTTTGAAAGATACAAATCAATGTGCGAGCAAGAGGTAGTCACGGTAGTCATACCTAGTCGTTTGACGGGTTTCAGCCCTTATGTCAAATGTAGTATCAAAAAGCTTTGCTTAAAATGTATTTTTACCAAAAAAGACACAAGTCAAATAATTATGTTCTACCTATTTGAAATTCTTTATAACCTCAATAAAAAAGAAAAAAAAACGAGAAACGAAAGTTTTTTTGTAAAGTTTATCCGGCATAGATATACCAACATAATAAAATTTACAATCACCTACCTAGGTACTTCCTATTTGAATCTCTACCTAAGATACTAGGTATTACCGCCACCTTATTCCGACAATATTTTTTATATATGGATTTTTTTATAAATTTAACATTAAATTTTTTCCTGTATTAATTTTAAAGCACCTTTATTTACACAGTACATTTAATATTTATAAATTTAATTATTTATGCATTTAAATATTTATATTCTTGTATGGAGACTACTGGAGACGCATTAAGCGAACGTGCTTCGAAATTACATGATTACAATACAGCAAATAAAATACCAAAACAAAAAAAAAGAATTTGTGATACAAAAATGTACCGCTTCTTTGCCGACATGGCGTTACCAATGAATTTCATGTTGCACTCAATTTTAATCGATGAAAGCGTAAGTTCACGCTTAGTTTGGTTTTTGAATGTACGCCTAATACCATTCTACCTACTTCTGAAGCTGTTTTCTAGACAACTTGATCGACTTTGATTCCCAGCAAGCGCGGATCCACCGTTGTGGGCACGATGCGCATGTCCATAACCCTAATATCCGTGTGACGTCTCACAGTGTTCGCCATACGACTTTGCCCACGTGAAACTATATACTGTACAAAATTTTGGTCAGACCGTCATATTATACAAGGTGTTCCAATACCTGTACTTAAAACTTCAGGGGGCTAAAGTACCCATTAATGAATAACTTTTTCTAAGAACCCGATACCGTGAACGAGAAAAAAATACAGCTTTTTCATACTTTTAGGCAGGTAGGTAGGTATTGAACTTTTGTATGAAACAGCTGTTTTTTTTCGCGTTCACAGTGTTTGTTGGACCTATTATCCGTCATCTCAGTCACTCCTTTATTACCCATGTCACCTATCCATCTTTCCTTTGGCCGTCTTCTATCTCTTCCTTTATCCATCCGAAAATCTATAGTAAAAAAAAAAAAAGTAAAAAAAACCAGTCTTGATGGTGTTTAACTTAGCCTCATGTGTCTGTAATTTATTTAAATCGTTGAGGTATTTATTTCAATTTTCTGCCGAAGCACCTAGCTCTGTTTGACAATACAATGCGATTTTTCATCTCCCGACTGATAATATTTTCGATAGATAGACTTGTCACAACCTGTATGTATATTTTGGGAGGGAGACAGCTATATGCAGTTCTGTAAGAGTGAAAGGGACGGCGATGTCGGACACTGAAGCGCTAGAAGGGTTTCTTAGGAACAGTATTAATTTCAAAGACTTAGTCTGTATACCTACATAACCCTTATGGTGACACTTCACATCGCATTAGTGTTCGCGTATTCGTTGAATTTCCCAAATACTAAGATGTGTCCCTATTCGCCTATATTTACTCTTTAATATAATAAGAGTAGTAGAGCT
The DNA here is from genome assembly GCA_932294275.1 of Chloroclysta siterata. Lineage (NCBI taxonomy): Eukaryota > Metazoa > Arthropoda > Insecta > Lepidoptera > Geometridae > Chloroclysta > Chloroclysta siterata. The sequence continues at coordinate 3,799,771 of OW028595.1, read as the reverse complement.
CTTTGTGTGTGGTTCGTCCGGCGAAGTACTACCATCACGCCTTTTTCTGCCGCCAAGCAGCAACGCTGTGTTTCGGTTTGAAGAGTGTGGTTGCCGGTGTAATTACAGGCACATGAGGCTTAACATCTGTACGCCTCAAGTTGATGGACGCAGGGCAGTGCATCGTAGGGCAGGTTCCTATCGTACGTGACTTACGAGGCAATGCTTTGTGATGGTTGCCACTTAACATCAGATGGGCCATCTGCTTGTTCCATCAGCTAGTTGTATTAAAAAAAATATAGGTAGAATACATACATTACAATTGAGAATCCTCTTTTTTCCGTAAATAAGAAAAAATGAAGCAATTTCCGCGCTTACCTACCTAGTGGTTTAAAATTATTTAGTTACCCACCCACTTCTATAAATAAAACAACGTTTACACTCGTGCGTCATTTTTACGTAAAAAAAAAACCATAGCTCGATCTAAGAGTCAAAACTACACCTAGGGTTGCCACTTCTTCTCGCGACACTAGTTTTTGAAACAGTGTGGTGAAAGGATTTTATGTGAGCCTCGAAGAGGCTCCTTTCGAGCACTTGATACATGTTTTAGAAATATATGTATAGATAACTCATGAGTGAGATAACAACCTGAAAACATAATACAATATTTATACAAAGAATGTGTAATAATAAACATTTGGTAAAACAACAGGCGACCTTATCGTTTTAAGGGATCTCTTCCAGGTAAACTTTGTATCTAAACATCAAAAACATCAGCAAATATATCATTTTGATTCAAAAAAGTTTTCCTACCAAAAAGTTTGCTTTATTAGGTAGTTTTGCGGACGTTTATGCAAGCTTTTTAGGTAAAACTTGTTTGGGTCAAATTCATAGAAGTATTACAATATCTAGTAGGCAGTCTTCGTCTACATCCATTGGCATCCATACCTTTCATATAAATGGATTTTTATTTATATTTTTTGGGTATGTTTGTTACATGATTACCTACTCCGCTAATTATAAATTGATGATCAGTTTTTTTGGTATACCTAAGAGGTGGTCCCATATTTTATCGAACTTGATTCAGTGCTTTTTGAAAAGATCAACAAAAACCAAAAGTATATCAAATGTGACGTTTTGGTTAGTGGTTCCCTTCAGAAAAAGTACCCGAGAGGGATCCAAATTACTAAGGAACCAACAAAACGCGAACGCTGTTTCATACATTTTAGCCAGGTAGGTATTGAACTTTTGTATGAAACAGCTGTTTTTTTTTTGCGTTCGCAGTGTTGGCTCCTTATAAAAAGTTATTACAAGTATATACAAGTATTGGAACATACTTGTATTTAAAACTTCAGGGGGCTAAAGTCCCTATCAATATGAATAACTTTTTCTAAGGAGCCAACACTGCGAACGCAAAAAAAACACCTTGTATATAACATAGTGAAAACTTAAAACGCAAATGTAAAACTTATTATGGAATAAACAGGCTTTTTTTTTGTTAAATATACTGACAGCCCTAAAAATATTAGTAAAGCTTTCCGAATTCGCTGCGTCATTGCTTTTTAACCGTAGTACAGAAAGTTCCCATGACTTGCACAACCGGGTACCCGTTAGAACCTCCTATTTTGGAATAATAATTATCTTTTCACTCCTCTTGCTCAAAAAGACCGTCATTGTAGCGTACCAGAGCGAAGTTAAGATTGCATTTCTTCCTCTAGGGGTATAAGTATTTTTTTTTTCGTCGTCGGACCGCGTAAACGCGAGTCTTTATTCATAAGAAGAAAGCCATGAAGACGCGACGTATTACTGTTCCTTAAAAAAAAGAATAACATTTTATTTTTGAAAATGGAACTAATACGCCGAGTGTTGATCTCTTTGAATGGTATCTGTGCATTGCGTTGCGGCTACAGAAGAAATAAAAAAAAGGCAATGGCGCGAAATCTTTTAATAATAAAATTTTCTCTATTTACAAATTGAATATTGGTGACTGTAATACTTACCTATATTTTTCGTAGTGTATCATTGTATTATTTTATTTTCTCGTAATCGTAGTTAAAAGTAGGTATTAGGTACAGTGTAACACAGCGCGCTAAAAATTCATTATACCTAGGTTTATATTTACTCCCTCGGTAGTAAAACTACCTTTACTACCACCACACCTTTTTCTGCCGCCAAGCAGCAACGCTGTGTTTCGGTTTGAAGAGTGTGGTTGCCGGTGTAATTACAGGCACATGAGGCTTAACATCTGTATGCCTCAAGCTGATGGACGCAGGGCAGTGCATCGTAGGGCACGTTCCTATCGTGCGTGACTTACGAGGTAATGCTTTGATATAGGTGATGGTTACCACTTAACATCAGGTGGGCCATCTGCTTGTTCCATCAGCTGGTTTTATAAAAAAAAATACCTCGTGTAATAATAGGTCATTTTAGCCCCTTGTATAACAAAATACTAATCAGTGTTTTGTTTTTTTTTTCAATGTTCAAATGTGCGATTGAGAAATTGTTTGGCGGTTGTCAGCCCCTTAAGGGGGCTCACGTGAACAGAATGGCGAGCAGTGGGAAGGTTATTGCCGCACCCTCTGGTGGATTTTCAATTGGCCGCCGCCACACACCGCTGGGTTTTACTGGTTCACAAGGCGGCGAGGCCAAGTCTCCAACAGACCAGCTATACCTACATATCTGACTATAAGATTTTTTGATGATGATAGTTTAACATGATACAATTAAACCAAAAAGAGCCGATACAATAAAATACTAGTAGGTAAAAGAAAGAAAATACATTACTTTGACACACACAAAACGGACAATGGATAGATACGGGCAAAACGGCAAAACCAATAGGTAGGTAGGTACTTAAATTAAGTATTACATACAAGTAGGGTAGGTACAAATGCGCAAGAATGCTAGCTCCCACCCTAGGAGAACCTGTATCATGGGTAGCTAGCCACTTCCGTCCGTAAAATAAATATATTATATTACATTGTAAAAGGATCATACAAAAGAACGGTAGGAACCAAGCCGTAGGTTTGTTGACCGTTCTTCTAGACTTTGGTCGCGTGGAACTGGCACCTAGAGTCACCTAGCTTTAAGACGTTTCAAAGTGATCCTTGTGATTTTATTGAATAAATATCTTTTAACTTTGACTTTGACTTTATCAAGTGTGTGCAGTTACGCTAGTTAAGAGCGAAACAGTGTGATGTCGATAATGCTGGCTAATTGAATCAAAGTCACTCATGAAAATAGAAATAGAAAATAATAATTTTACTACACTAAACATAACATCAATACAGATAGGTACGAGGTACACTGGATTCCGAACCATGTTTTCCTTCACCAATTGAGAGCATAAGTAGGTGTACGACTGAATTCGGACCAGGACCTCATGATCAGAAGGCGAGTTCACTGCAGCAGACTAGCGGTCCTCATTCACTAGACCAGCGTTTCCCATTTGGTGGGTCGCGACCATCAGGCCATCAAAATAAAATACCGACTGCCTAACCGCGAAACCAGAATGGCGACCGGAATCAAAACATTGACGATATTTTTTGCAATATTAGCTCTATCTATTTTTTTATATACAACTAACTAATGGAACAAAGAGATGGCTCACCTGATGTTAATTTGTAACCATCACTTATAACTAAGCATTGCCTCGCAAGTCACGCACGAAAGGAACGTGCACTACGATGCACTGCCCTGCGTCCTCAATCATCTTGAAAAAATCAACTTGAGGCATACAGATGTTAAGCGTCATGTGCCTGTAATTACACCGGCAACCACACTCTTCAAACCGTTACACAGCGTTGCTGCTTGGCGGCAGAAAAAGGCGTGGTGGTAGTACTTCCCCGGACGAGCCCTTCACAAAGAGCTCTACTACTCTTAAACACACGACATCATCACCTTCCTGCCCTTATCCCGCGCTGCATGGGGTCGGCACAACAGGTTTTCTTCGTCCACTCTCCTCTATCATTCGTCATCTCGGTGCTCACTTCTTTCTCACTCATGTCATCTTTCACACAATCCTTCCATCTTTTTATTTTGTTATACTTGTATTCATTGTAATTTTCTTAGTAAATAAATGTTTAATTACTAAAAACATTTTTACTAAGTACATCTATTCGCAAAGAGCTAGTTTGTTCTTCGTAAACAGGGAGCAAGATAGCTCTTTCATCCGTAGGGAGTAAAAGTGATTTGAATTTGGAATGTGAATATTGTTAGTGAAAGTTCCAATCACCAAAGAGATCAATCACGGACATTGTATGAATAAGTAACATGATGTATGGTTTAAAGTAAGCTGGGCGAGAGCCAAAAAAAAATGTAGTTTGTAAATAATAAAATTTCGCGAAATGCATTCTACCTTCGTTCATAAAATTGATTACTCAAATTCTGATTTCACTGTTATTTATTTTTATTAATATAAATTAATAAAAATAAATAACTACGTACTATTCTTATTCATAAGTTGCGTTTACTTATTTTCTCATAGAGGTTGATAAAAAGTAGACTGTCCACCTCGGGAACTCGGGAAATTTTAAGCTCGAGTGTACTTTGATCATTTAATCCCTCTTTTCACTTAAAATACAAAAAAGAGATAGCGAAAAAAACTAAAGTTAAAATATAGAAGAGAGGTTTCCAGTATTAAAAAAAATAAAGCAAAAAAATAATTGAAATGCCGCCGCTAGAAAAGGGTGTTTATTTGTACCTTGGTATTAATCCTTATCCAAATAAATCATTTCATAATTAAGACGGTTTCAATACCTATAGATTACTTTTTAAATTTTTCAAATCGGACATTCCATTCAAAAGATATGACGAAATTAAAAATGTTAACGGGTCCACGGGTGACGCTCGGGGTGCGATTTCACTCACTCAAGGAGAAGGACGTGCAAATGTATGAAAATAGTAGACGCGAGGCTCGATAAAGATTTTTAGGATAAATTTAGACCCACGGTCTAAATTTATCCTAAAATGTTCAAAAAATTTATGACCACCCATGCGAAGCTGGGACAGGCCGCTAGTATAGTATATAGAAGAGAGGTTTGCAGTGTTAAAACAAAATCCGAAAAAACGAAAAAAAAGTTAAGTAAATATAGAAGAGAAATTTGTAGTGTCCAACTTATTTGCCGGCCTATAAATTAGAATGTGGGCTGTTTTCGACGGAATGCGCAGTGAAACAGTGCATAATTGTACAATTTCAAAACGACCCGTTGCCGATCGATTCAAAATGTCTCGCGCTTACTCAAGTGGAAACTGAGTTTCTAGCCTATTCTGACTACGTGGTTGCCACTGAGCATTGGTGGTCTAGTGGTAGCGGCCGGGCCCCGCCTTCCGATCCTACGGTCGTGGGTTCAAAACAGTGGCGTAGGTGGACAAGGGCCCCGGTGCATAGAGAAAGAATCGGGCCCTCACCCCCTCTTTCCACATAGCCTTTAAAATAAATCATTAAAAAGAAACAATTGTGAGCAGGCTCAAGGTTTTCTAGCTTCGGGAGCTGGCTGACCCTCTCTTTTCAAAGCTTAGGTTAGAGGGCCCCTGAGCTCCGGGCCCTGGTGCACTGCACTGCACCTGGCCCTACGATAGCTACGCCACTGTCAAAACCGGTCAAAAGTCTTCAAAAATGTATGTGCACAGTGCCAGTTCTCTCAAACGGTGAAGGAAAACATCGTGAGGAAACCAGCATGTCGTAGAACTTGTCAGAGGTACGTCCAAACATTTTATTTGGCACATACCCACATTTTGCAGTAGTTGGTATTCCATACGTGACAGATTGCAAGCCCATCGCCGCTGTTAGAATACTAACCGAGTTCCTCATGATGTTTTCCTTCACCGTTGGCACTGGCATTTTCGATAGAAAAATTGGTGCACGACCGGATTCGGAGCCGCTTTCAGGTGCACTTAAAATCCTTTCACCACACTGTTTCCAAAGAATTAGTGACATGACAAGATGAGGAAGGTTGCCTCAAGTTCGCGGTATACATCGTCAGTGCCATATCAGATAAGTTGGACAGTCCCATACTGTCACATTGCTAGCTGTTAACAACGTTAAATTAGCGTTCAATAGTTGTCATTGCTTTGCTATACCTTAATACATATTTACGAAGATATACACCCAAAACCAAATGAGAATTATTAGAGGTATATAATTGTCCCCCCCGAGACTGTGGGTCAAAAATATTTGCAAATCTTGCAACGACTTCTAAATGAATTTCTCAGAAAGTCAGCAGCGATATACTCAACTTTCAACGTAATTTGACTCTTTTGAATCGCACAAAGTAGGCAAGTACATATCACCATAGAACATTTTTTTATTCTGTGCCTACACTTGCAAAATGCACAATAATTTTGTATCAGAAAAAATACCGAAGGTGAAGTCGAAAATAATTAAGAACAAGTTAAAATTAAAATAATATTGATTTATTTCAGTATCAAGTAACAAAAACTTTAAAAACTAAAAAACTAAAATGCAATAAGTGGCTGGCAACCGTCATACAACTTCTCGTTTCCACATTTGGAAAGAATGTTTCAATTTATTTATTGTTATTATTATTATTTATTTATTTTAATTTATTTATTGCACAAAATTTGATTGCGATTTTTCATAAATAAGTTAACGATTTAATATCTCTCAAAATTTTGAATTGTTGAAAATCAAAATGTTGCGTTTTTTGGTGGTTGTCAACCCCTTAATTATAAAATTAATGAACACGGATTGTTTGGGCCCGTATTAAGTAGTGTCGCGGTGTCTGCAGGGACCCACGGAAAAGTCCGTAGACGACACTTTTCCCAGAACCGATTTCATACACCGAAAATACTACAATGAATATGAATCCTTTTCAGAGTCTTATTTTGTTAAGCTCAGAACCATCTAACAGAATTTTAAGTTGGTCCAATCATCATAATAAATATACCTAAATAAATAAATATGAGTGGACTTTTCACAAAGCACTATCTAGCCCCAAACTTAGCCATGCTTGTAATATGGGAACCAGATAGCTGATATAATACATATACTTTTTTTATGTGAATACTTACTTGTAATATAAATATAACACCCAGACAGAGAACAAACATTTATGTTCATCACACAAATGTTTGTTCTCAGTGGGGATCGAACCCACGGCCTACGGCGCAGAAGGCAGAGCTGTGAAGGCTGTCAATAATATAATATGAAAACTTCAAAAACCGTGTTCTGTGAAACCCCTTTTTCGAAGTATTTTTCGTTACATAAACTTTTCGGTAAGTAATTAGTATAAGACGAGGAGTCCCACAAGGGTCAATTGTAGGACCCATATTCTCTGTTATTTTTCTTGACCTCATCCTACTAATATTATAAACGCGAAAGTTTGTAAGTATGGATGGATGGATGTTTGTTACTCTTTCACGTAAAAACTACTGAATGGATTTTAATGAAACTTTACAATAATATAGCTTATACATCAGAAAACTCATAGTCAAACATAAATTCAATGAAATAAATATATAGTACTAATCCGCTAATCTAATCTTATGTAAGTAAATCAAATGTAGACTTGAATGTGCACCCTTCACTGCATCTGCAAACTCTGCATACTTGAATTTGCAGAGTATGCAGAGTTTGCAGATGCAGTGAAGGGTGCACATTCAAGTCTACATTTGATTTACTTACATAAGATTAGATTAGCGGATTAGTACTATATATTTATTTCATTGAATTTATGTTTAACAATGGAATTCCGCAAAGTCACGCCTGAATCAATTAATTAACTCATAGTCATACAATTTATAAAGATATTGTGTGACTAAGTGCACAGACGAAGTCGCGGGCACCAGCTTGTTACATTATAAGCTTAAGGGCCGGTTTCACCATGCTCTGTTAGATTAACAAAGGATTAAAGGGCCGTTAAATATGTCAAAATGTACGCGTTTGACAGCTAAGGTTAGATTTAGCGGCCTGTTAATCCTTGATTAGTAACTAACAGAGAATGGTGAAATTAGCTCTGACATTATTTCCAATATGCAGCTAGTGTTCACTAGTGTACTGACTCAAAGTCAGTACAGAATATAACCCGATCAGCGTTGCTCAAGATCGAATGCAGCGCAGCGTACTGCAATTTGCGTTTTTTGCTCGCGACTCAGAAAAATGAAAGTAGGTAGGTAGTTGTCTAGCCGAGAATAGACATAGCCTACGAGAATAGCTGGTTTACTACGCCCCAACTGGTGCACTGGTGGTCTAGTGGTAGCGGCCCCGCCTTCCGATCTTAGGATCGGATCGTGGGTTCGAAACCGGTCGTGCACCAATGAGTTTTTCTGTTCGAAGATGTATGTGCACAATGACAGTACTCTTAAACGGTGAAGGATAACATCGTGAGGAAACCGGCATGTCGTGGAACCTAAAATGTTCTATAACATGTGTCAAGTGCTCGAAAGAAGCCTCTTAAGGCGCACTTAAAATCCTTTCACCACACTGTTTCGAAAGATACTAGTGACACGACAAGTGAGAGAATACGCCCCAAGACGAGGTTCGTACCACACCTGGAGCTTCGTTATTACATTATTTTATTGTAATACCCCGTTTACACTCAGCTCATGTCCGTGGAAATGTGCAGAGACATGAGCAGGGACTTGGGCAATGCGAGAATGTAAACAGGCCACTTCCATGTCTACTCGCGTTGCCGCTCGCGCTGCCCGTGTTGCGTGAACACACAATGCCGGCGACGCGAACTATGGACGGCAACATTTCCGTCCACGCGAATGGCAGCGCGAATGTCTAAATGTAAACGCAGTATTAAGAAAAGTTGGATGGATTGTGTGAAAGATGACATGGGTAAGAAAGGGCAGAATACTGAGATGACGGATGATAGCGGCAAGTGCAGAGAAAAACCTATAGTGCCTACCCCACATGAAGAGGGATAAGGGAGGCGTTTCAAAGTGATCCTTGTGATTCAATTGAATGAATACCTTTTGACTTTGTATTTAAGTGGTGCCGTGGCGTCTGTTGCCAAAAAACTTTTTCGTATGGCGGAGCGCCTTCTTCGCTGTAGCCCGGTAACGCTGCTGTCGGCAATCATCATACGATTATATTGACTGTTCGTGTTCTTTATCCTACTAAGGGCCGTTTTCACCATGCTCTGTTAGTTACTAATCAAGGATTAAAAGACCGTTAAATCTAACCTTAGCTGTCAAGCGCGTACATTTTGACATATTTGCAGCAATGAAAATATGTGCAGCAAATACTGAGTCAGGGACCTATTAACCCTTAATGCTCCACACAGTACAGTGTTTTCCCATTAGTTTTAGTTTTAATTTTTTATGTAATTTCTTGTGTTTTATGTATTTTTTATATTTTTTTTTGTACTGTACTTTCCTTTTTACCTAATTTAGCGTACATTTTTTTTTTATTGGGTTAATAAATAAGTTTTCTTTCTTTCTTTCTTTCTTTCTTTCTTTTCTATTTAACGGCCCTTTAATCCTTCGTTAATCTAACAGAGCATGGTGAAACTGACCCTAAGTATGGACGGATGTTTGTTACTCTTTCACGTAAAAACTACTGAAAAGGATTTTAATGAAACTTTACAATAATATAGCTTATACATTAGAATAACACATGGGCTACAATTTATACGGATCTTGTGTGTATTGTCCAAAATATGACGATAAGTGTCAAGTAAGTAGGAAAAAATCTGGCGTGCGCTGCCAAAACCGCCAGAGTTACACATAATTATGTACTACGCCACGTTAATATAAGCTACTCGAAATACTTATCCTGCGCAGACGAAGTCGCGGGCATCAGCTAGTTTGTTTATATTTATTGTGTGGTTTTGTAATTCTGCAATACTGTTATTTTTGTTTTCGTGTCTTACCTCGTTTCTTTATTATCTACTTTCGTTTATTTTATCTGTGTATCGTGTTTTTGGGGACTCAGCCTTGCCTCGATATAGGCTTGTCCTAGTGGGGGGACCATCGGTAACTCATTTAAGAATTTTTTTATTTTTTTAAATACAAATTAATTAATAGCCCTCACAGCTCGGTGGGTAGTAGCTCTGTCTTCAGCGCTGTAGGCCGTGGGTTCGATCCCCACCGAGAACAAGCATTTGTGCAAAGAAGTAGGTAGTTAGGTACCTAATATATTACTAGTAGTTCGCCCCGAACGGAGATCTCGACATGCGACCCGACGAACGCATCAAAACTTTGAGTAGGTAGTAGCCAGAGGCAAGTCCAAACATTATCTTTGGACTTTTGTCTGACTACCGCCTACTAACTAATCATACAAAAGAACGGTAGGAACCATCAACCCTTAGTTTGTTGCCTGTTCTTCTAGGCTTTGGTCGCGTGGAACTGTCACCTAGAGTCACGTAGCTTTAAGACGTTTCAAAGTGATCCTTGTGATTTTATTGAATAAATACCTATTGACTTTGACTTTAACTTGGTATGGTAACCAAGTTTCAACTCTATTGGCCTATTTATTGAAGAGTTCCGTTGAACAGACCTTGGCTCCATCATCAGACCTGGTCGTTGTCACCATTTTATGAGAACTGAGTACCTTCTCAATTAACTTCAAGAAAAAAAAATAAGAAATAGCAAAGGAACTGGGCGACCAACATACATACATAGATACATAAAATGCAAAATCGCCCAAGTTGAAACTAAGATCTTCGTTCGCTATCTGGTTCCCATATTACAAAGAAAAAAAAAAAAAAACATTTATTTGACATACCTACACACAAAAAAAACAGCAAACAGAATACCTACTAACTAAAAACATATAACAATAAGCTTTGCTTAGTTTGGGACATGGTGTTTGGTGTTTTGTGGAAAGTCCACCAATATTTATTTATAAGTGAAGTAGCCATCTTAGATGGGCTGTGGTCGAGTCTCATAGGAAAAATGTACTGGTTTTGCGCTTGCGACAATGTTGCATGTCGATGTTGGAAAATATTGATCTCTGTGACAGCCTCGTCGTTCTACTTACTTTTTATTTCTTTGGGACTCTTGACGAGATGTCAAGAGTAGAATAAATGTAGGATGGATGAAATGGAGAGGTCACAGATACAACTTGCGATCCAAGAATGCCCCTAAAACTATGAATAAGAAAGAAAGAAAACTTCTTAATTTGACCCACATAGATAGTAGTAGAGCTCTTTGTGAAGGACTCGTCCGGGGAAGTACTACCACCACACCTTTTTCTGCCGCCAAGCAGCAACGCTGTGTTTCGGTTTGAAGAGTGTGGTTGCCGGTGTAATTACAGGCACATGAGGCTTAACATCTGTATGCCTCAAGTTGATGGACGCAGGGCAGTGCATCGTAGGGCATGTTCCTATAGTGCGTGACTTAGGAGGCAATGCTTTGTTATAGGTGATGGTTACCATTAACATCAGGTGGGCCATCAGCTTGTTCCATCAGCTAATTGTATAAAAAAAAAGGAGAATTCGCGGCGAGAACTGAACTCAATTCCATAAAAAGCGTTTAAAAGATGTTTTGATGATTGGATTATTCGTTGGCGTAAGTGTATCGTTTCTGAAGGAGCATACTTTGAAGGCGATAAAATAAATTTGGATGAATAACTTACATTTTGTGTATTATTTCGCTATCGTTTGTAACATTTTTTTCTAAGTATCATATACAAGGTGTTCCCTTAATTGTGTATACAACGTGTTTATTAAGAGTTGTAGGGATCCGAAAGCAGGATATTCTACCGGTCATAACGAACAACTTTTGTTCTACGACTTTTAAAATTTCAAAGTTTTTCATTCATCAAATGCCTCTTAAACTTTTATCTAAAATGAATCTAAACGCATCATGAGGCAGCCCTATTTACAGCTGTTCTTTGACCTCTAGTTGTCAATTGTAGATAAAATAGGTAACAGAACTGCCACCAATTACCTAGTAATGTGCCTACCTAATAATGATGTTGCTGTTTTTAAAGATCTTGGTATGTAAAAGAAATATTTTCGCGACTGTAATCCCTAGTCACGGTAAACATTCTCTGAGATCTTTGGTACTAATACCTATTCAGTAACTAGGTACCTACGTGGCTACGTACTCAATATTTAATAGAATATTTATTTTTGTTTGATTACTAGATGTCGTAAAGCAATGTTTATGATATTCATAGTTCTTTAAATTGTAACACTTACTTTACCACCATGGTTCATTGACACGACAAAATTATTCAACTGCAATTTTGGGAAGTGTCTAGTCTGTCCTATTTAATCTTTGACTAACCTGTCTGTCATTGGTTGCATTTAAAAACGCATATCCAATCAGGACGGCCGACGGCCGCCGATCAGTGTTACCATTTGTGGCAGATTTCTGCCATTTGGCATATTTTAAATATTTCAAGAAAAATCTTATTAGTTTGAATTTTTAATGAAATAATATTTATAATTTATTTATTTTTTACCGAACTGGAAACTTCTTATTCTTTTTTACCTTTATTGATTTGGTTTCTAAACAACTTCTATCTCGTTTTAGATAACTGCAAACCGTTACAAACGATCAAAAGATAGTAACTGAATGTAATGTAGGTATTTAATTTATTCCGTAGCCACGAAGGAGATGGTATGAAGTCATATTTTTGGTATTTTTATCGTCAAGCTTGGTAGATTTTGACAGATTTTTTGGCAGGTGTGTGGTAGAACCGCCACTTTTGAGATGGTCACCCTGTTTGTGTTTACACATGCGTTGTTGTACATTGTTTTGTTGAGAAAATGTCATCAAACGTGATAAAATGGTGATTGTTATGTAAAAAGCCGTCGTCAGTCAGTGTGTGTATGAGCAGTGCCTACGAGGTAATGGTTTAGTGTGAAGTTTGAAGCCTGTGTCGTGCGAAATCTCGCAAACTTACCAAAATCCAGTTTTATCCAGTGTTATTATAGCCAGTAAATAATGACAAAATCCATAGGAACCAGTAAAAATATCGTGTCAGGGGATTGGCGGCGTACCTACCTACCTACCGAAAGGTAAGTATTTCAAATTATCTCGTAGGTTATCGTTGTTTTTCTCTTTCTTAGATAGAAGCGCGCGTGCGTGTGACCTTGACACGTACACAGACAGGGCTGTTGCAAATTTCTGAGAAAATATTAATTTTACTTTTCTATGGGAATTTCGAAAACGATGTATTCAACCGTTGCACACGTCAAAGTATTCCAGTGCTTGGTCTAAATACACGCTCTTTGTTTCCCTACATAACTTCATCAACACGTTGTATAAACTTAATGGGGCTAATGTACCCGTCAATATGAATAACTTTCTAAGGAACCAACACTGTGTACGCGAAAAAAAAAACAGCTGTTTCATACAAAAGTAAAATACCTACCTGGCTAAAATGTATGAAACAGCTGTTTTTTTTTCGCGTTCACAGTGTTGGTTCATTACAAAAAGTTATTCATATTGATGGGTACATTAGCCCCCTGAAGTTTATATACATCATCATCATCATCATCATCAGCCTAAAGAAGTCCACTGCTGGACATAGGCCTCCCCTATAAATTTCCAGGAAGAACGATTCCGAGCCCTCTCCATCCACCGACTTCCCGCGATCCTGACAATGTCGTCAGTCCATCGGGTAGGAGGGCGTCCCACGCTTCGTTTTCCTGTTCGTGGTCGCCATTCGAGAACCTTTATTCCCCATCGGTTATCAGTCCTTCGAGCTATATGACCTGCCCACTGCCACTTCAACTTGCTGATTCTGCGAGCTATGTCGGCTACTTTGGTTCTCCTACGGATTTCCTCATTTCTGATTCTATCCCGTAGTGAAACTCCCAGCATAGCTCTCTCCATAGCCCGTTGAGCGACTTACACACTTAGAGGTAGTTTATACACTTAGTTTATATACACAATTATGGAAACACCTTGTATAGTAATATATTTTACATTACCCATGTATGTATTAGGATAAATTTTTATGTTAGTAATTATATTAAGTTCCTCAAATATGTAATTATTTAAGTTTACCGCGCTACGTGCACCGCCGTCCATTACCGCTCTAATCAAATACTTTCCATCCTAAGGTTGCCTGGAAGAAATCGCTTTCAGCGATAAGGCCGCCCATTGTACTATAATAATTTGCAATTAGCCGAAGCAGTGATCCCTTGCGTCTAAACACAAGTTTTCTACTTAGTTAGAGCACAGATAAGAGAATACTAGTACAGATACCCCATCCCATACATTGAAACGGTTCCAGTCTTAACTCGGGCTGTGGCTCGGGCAATTTTTCGGGATGTATGAAATAGCCCGAAGCTAAACAAAATAGCCCGCATAGCCGCTAGATGTCGCGAAGTTGCGTTGCGAGCAAGCGGCATCACGTAAAATGCACTTACAACCAATAGATGGCGATAAAATTAGTTCTGCCAACACGCACATACTATTATTTTATACTGTGTCCGCACGCAGTCCTTCGCCCACAATGATAGTTTTGCCAGTTTTGTTTCAAAATAACTTGCATTTAAAAGATACCTATGATAGGTGTATTGTGTTATTGTGTAGTCTATATCTATTCGTTTAAGTATTTTTTTTAGCAAGATGTTGATGCTGCCTTATGAAATTTGTTTAAGTAGGTAGGATGTATTAGGTACCTAACTACCTACCTACTTTTTTGCTCGAACACTAGGCTGTTTTAGTTCGGAGGCACTGACTGATCGCTGTTTCAATTATGCAGGCGTTATTGGGATCTATTCGCTACAAGAAGTAACAGGGTAAAAGTTTGGGAAAAACTCCCAACTTGTGCCTCAATTTAGTTTGACGAGGCAAAATCAGCAACACACTCAGTGGTCATTTCGTCGTGTCCCGTGCTTCGATCAACAATCAACCTAGGTACCTAGATAACGAGTGACTTACAAAATCAAAGCTAATATGATAAAATACTAATACATGATATACTTTTTTTACTGGTAGGTAATTTATAGACCTACTTATACACCCAGACAGAGAACAAAATTCTATTTTCATCACAAAAATGTTAATTCTCGGTGAGGATTGAACCCACGGCCTCCGGCCCTGAAAGCAGACCTACTACCAACTGAGCTATAAAGGCTGTTAGACATACAACGAAATTAGTCTTCCAAATAATCCCCGCGCATTCTCGAGCTCCCTAGCTACTTAGCTCGTATTTAGTTTGTATGTTATGTATTTGATATAAAGTTCACTATGCTATGGACAATTTCGTTGCAAAAAGTCGCTTTCATTCCAACCCGCGGCGATGTAAATTAAGCCTGAGACAAAAGTTTTAAAACAGTTTAAAGTTCAACCTAATCACAACCATAGCTCCTTGTAATAAAGTCACAAATCTTCATAATACTATCTCACACTTATGATCATTCGTCACCAAAAACGAGGAAATCTTTTCATTTAGATATGAAAAGACGTAGGTTAAATAACATTTATTGTGCAATCAACCTTAACGTGCAACAAATAAAGTACTTTTCCCCATTTTTACTTTGCAAATTAGATCGTTTCTTTTTGTTTCTTTGAATTTATAATTTTGTGACGAAGTTCATTATTTAAAAAAAAACCCACCAGAAGAAAAGCGATAACCTATTGACTTTGAGATGAAGTCGACCCTCTTATTAGCCGTTCAACTGATGGCCCACCTGATGGCTTCAAGCTGATGTAAAGGCGTTACATCTAATGGCCTAGCTGATGTGGAGCTGTTACCTCTTTTGAGCTACCTGTACCCCAAGTATGAGTTTTGCGTTTTTTGTTTTACGTTTTTGTTCCGTGTTCATTGCGGGTTTTGTATGAAGACGCGATAGGGATACCGATATGGAACTTTACAAAACCCGCAATGAGCACGGAGCAAAAACGATTCGTTTTTGTTCCGTGTTCATTGCGGGTTTTGTATGAAGCCGCGATAGGGATACTGATATGGAACTTTATGTTCTACTACTAATTTTCATCATACTTGCAACATAAAGTTCCGTGTCGTTATCTCTATCGCGTCTTCATACAAAACCCGCAATGAACAAGGAACAAAAACGTAAAACGAAAAACCAAAAATGGTAAGCAAAACTCATACTTGGGGTACTGGAGTCGCGCGGTTACTTCTAACCCGATAATTAGTGATCACCCCACTTGATGTTGAATGGTCACTACCTATTTGTGGAAATCCTAAAGTAGATGATGTGTTTAATAACAGAACCCGTTTTTCGTACAATATGAAAAGGAAATAATTGACAAAAGTTGGTTATAGACGTAATCTCTCAACATAAAATAGCCCACCTGATGTTGAATGGTTACCTTTCACCACCCACTCCAAGATGTTGAGCGCTTATTTCTTGGATTTGAGATACCTAGTAGTTGGCCATCGTCGATAGCCGCTGAACATCAGGTGGGTCTTCTAAAATAATTGAAGTGACACCTGATGCTGAGCGGTTATCTAAAGTAGGTAGGTCAAGTAAACTTTGTATTTACCTACCAACTATATACTTGCGTTGACGTAATAAATAATTTTCTTTCTACGGCACTACGTACGTCCGTAAAGTTTAAGGGGCTGACAACCATCAAACAACTTCTTGCTCGCACGTTTCGACATGTTGAAAGATATTAATCAATCAGTTTTTTCCTTCTAAAAAGTAAAGTAAAAGTAAGTAACTAGTTTTTGTACTAATGCAAACTTTTGAGTCGGATAACTTGTATCGATTAAAATGTTTTTTTTACTAAAATAAGCATTCACCAATTAAATAATAAACCATTTTGTGTGCAATCACATTGCACACAAAATAGTTTATTCAGATTTTTCGAAAGTGAGTTTAGTGGTTTTATATCTTTCAACATGTCGAAACATGCGAGCGAGAAGTTGTTTGATGGTTGTCAGCCCCTTAAAAAGGCATAATTTTTGGCTCAGATTTTTGTCGCTGTCTGGCCCGCGCCCGCGCCAGCACTGACAGCGACAGAGTTTCACGTTAGAAGAGTGCGGCAATGTTTAGGTGAAATTATGCAAGATGAATTGCACCTTGTTGCGTCGCAGTAAGAGTCCTATTATTTATTCTGTACTAGTAGAAGTATCTAGAAATTTCCGTGGCTAAAAATCGAATCATGTTAATATACACCGTTTTTTTATATTAATAATAAATAAATTATTTTTTATTTTTTACATAGGTAGGTACGTAGTAAAATGCCTCTATAAGAAACGAAAAAATTCTATAAACGCAAATAGCGGCATCTTTTGAACTTTTGAAACCGAACCACAACGTAGTTCAAATAATTTCCGCAAGAAAAAACGTGGTCAATATTGATTATTGTAAAAACATGAAGATTTCATTAACAGCTTATTTCCTCATCTTCCTGTGCTTATGGGAGATTTTTTTACAATATAACATAAGCTATTCATGACCTTAATACTTTTTTCTGGACTAAAACAAATATCAATAATTCAATCGCAACCGGTATCGCCATCTATTGATGTTTAATTGGAACTAAAAATGCTTTGTAGGCAATGAGACACCATGGTTAGAGCAAGGAGTCAAACACTTGACTATGCAAGGTTTACGAGTGCATCTTACTTAAAACTTTACTAAAACTTACTTAAGCCTACCTAAATGTTATGTGTATTTTAAAATATATGTAAACTTGTCTAAAAATGTAAACCTTTTAGAAAATAAATATATATTATTATTATTATTAATTTATGCCTACATTTATGATGTATCCTTGTGTATCTATTGATCGCTTCCCGGTATTTTCTTGTCAGAGTAGTACAACTAGCTGATGGAACAAGATGATAAGTAAATCAGGTGGGTCATCTGCTTCCACCAGCTAGTAGTGTAAAGCCCGGCCTCCACCGCGAGTGGAGCGGAGCCATTAAGGACTCCGTTTAACTCGCAAGAATAAACTGCATACTTGTATTTCCACCAACAAATAGTCGAGCGGAAAGGACTGAGCGAGCAGAAAGTGTTGAAATGAACTTGCTCAGCTCTTTTTCCTTTTGCAGTGGAAATAAAAAGATAAAACTCTTTGTTGGTGGAAATGTAAACCTATTTCATTAAAAAGGAGTCCGTTCCGCTAGCCATTTTTTTTTAAAATAATTAATAGACCGTGTTTTGGCCACAATCTCACCTGATGGTAAGCGACGATGTAGCCAACGATGGAGCAGAACGGTCTAGAAGACACCAATTCACTCTTGCCTTGAAGAGACCCAAGTTGTAGTGATCAGGAAAGACAGACGGACAGAGTTCCACTCTTTGGCAGTTCGCATAATAAATGTAAAGCAAAGCGCTTAGTGCGAATGGGTGGTATATTTAACAGATATGGGTGGTATTGAGCCGTACGTCTACTTGTCCTGTGATGGAAAGGAGATGGTGGTAAGTCGTGAAGTTCCTGAGCACATTATCCAAAATGCAACCTGTAGAATATGGATAGGCAAGCAACTTTGTGATGTTCAAGACCATGTCTCGCTCATTACCCTTTCGCGGTGGAGATCGAGCTTGAATAAGGGCACCACTGCGCATTTGAAACTTGATAATATGTTTTTCGATAAAAACAAAATATTTTCCTCGAACAAACAGTTCTATTTTGAAACGAGATAACGAACCTCTGACCGGGCCGTATCATTTCGAAAATGTTACGTCAGCGCAGATACGCTTATCGTGTTTTTGAGTCGAAAATATGTTTTTAACGTTTCGTACTTCGGAAATAAAATTTTATTTGGCTCTCGAAAGATAAAAAAGGGTTTATTATTCATATACTAGCTGGTGCCCGCGACTTCGTCTGCGCAGGATTGGTATTTCGAGTAGCTTATAATAGCATGGCGTAGTACATATGTGTAACTCTAGTGGTTTTGGCAGCGCACGCCAGAATAGCTCGCAGATGGTAGATTTTTTCCTACTTACTTGACACTTATCGTCATATTTTGGACAATTCACACAATATCGTTATAAATTGTAGTCTATGTGTTATTCTGATGTATAAGCTATATTATTGTAAAGTTTCATTAAAAACCATTCGGTAGTTTTTACGTGAAAGAGTAACAAACATCCATCCATCCATCCATACTTACAAACTTTCGTATAATATTTGTAGGATTCATTAATTGCGGACATGTACATCAATAAATAGTTAGGTCTAGTTTTAGCACAAGTCAAGTTACATGCACCCGTTTGGGCACTGCAATGTCTACTGCACTTCTGTTTCCAATGAGTCTCTAGTTTTTATTGATCGAGTGAGCGAAGCGAACGAAGATCTTAGTTTCAACTTGGGCGATTTGGCATTTTATGTATGTATGTATGTATGTATGTATGTATGTATGTATGTTTGTCTGGCGATAACTTTAGAACCGTTGATCCGATCTGCATGAAATTTGATATGTTGATAGCTTGTACTTGAGAAATTTACTGGTAAGTATATGAGTAAAATCGGATGAAGGGTTTTTGAGATAAGGGGTTTTTTAAGGGGGCAAAAATAAAAAAAGTTACCTAAAAAAATCAAGTTACATGTCATATGAAAGGACTTTGTTTGGACATCCCAAAACAATTTTAACTTTTTTTTTGGGACGCTCGGTTTTTGAGATAAAATAATAAAAGTTAAATTAACATAACCAGCGATCCAAGAGCTCCCATCTCTAAGAGTTTCGTTGACATCAAGGTTTTTCTACTGGTCGGCCAGTTCCTTTGCTTTTTCTTAATTTTTTTTCTTGTAATAAATTAAGGAGGTACTCAGTTCTCATAAAATGGTGACGACGACCAGGTCTGATGATGGAGCCAAGGTCTGTTCAACGGAACTCTTCAATAAATAGGCCAATAGAGTTGAAACTTGGTAACCATACCAAGTTAGTAGGCGGTAGTCAGAAAAAAGTCCAAAGATAATGTTTGGACTTGCCTCTGACTACTACGTACTCAAAGTTTTGATGGGTTCGTCGGGTCGCATCACGAGATCTCAGTTCGGGGCGAACTACTAGTATAATTAATAAATAATAATAAATATTGGAGGACTTTCCACACAGCACTATCTAGCCCCAAACTAAGCCAAAGCTTATAATATGGGAACCAGATAGCTGATATTATACATATAATACATATATACTTTTTTTTGTAAATACACACTTATAATATTATACAACACCCAGACAGAGAACAAACATCTATGTTCACCACACAAATGTTTGTTCTCGGTGGCGATCGAACCCACGGCCTACGGCGCAGAAGGCAGAGCTACTACCAACTGAGCTGTCAAGGCTGTCAATTATATCTCAAAAAGGAAATGTTTATAATTTTACCGCATTTTATGGTTGGTGCATAATTTAAGAACGTATTCTAATATAAAACGTTAAATTAGATGGCAGTATCTTTAATTAGATTGTTGTTAAAATATTAACATTTTAATTAAATTGACACGTGGTTTCGTAGATAAATTTATTTCTTTTCGCTCCATTTATGGCCTGCCTGTCTGTGATTTCACAGAAAATCTTGCCAGTGTCAAGCGATACTTTTTAGGTAAGTCGGTCCATAGTAAAGTCGGCCGTCATATGATTCGAAGAAAATGGTGGCGGTTTCCTTCAAATCTTTCGAAAGATTTTCGCTCAAATCTGGATATCACATATTACACTTTCATTCCAAATGTAGTAAATTTATTTCTAAACGAGTGAGTGAGTACAGCTACACACGGGTTAAACTAAAGGCGAAGACAAGAGCTAATGTAGGTACCTCTCGCTCGCACGTTTCGACATGTTGAAAGATATAAAATCACTAAACTCATTTTCGAAAAATCGCAATCAACCATTTTGTGTGCAATCATATTGCACGCAGTTTAGTAAAAAAATCATACAAGTTTTCCTGCTAAAAAGTTTGCTTTACTAGTTTTTGTACAAGCAAACTTTTAATCGGAAAACTTGTATCGATCAAATGATTTTAGAATTTATGAAAAATTGCAAACAAGCAAGTTACGGTAAATAACTTAACGAAGGCTCAGCGAACACAATATCACGTTGATCAAAACATTATATCCTACCAAAAAAATTTAGTAAATAGGTACGAACGAACACTAGCAAAACAATTTTTTTGGTCGGTTTTTTTTTATCTTATACAACTAGCTAATGGAACAAGGTGATGGCCCACCTTATGTTAAGTGGTAACCATCACCTATAACAAAACATTGTCTCGCAATACGCGACAAGATGCAGGTCCATCGCCGCTGCTGGAACACTAACTGGTTTCCTCGCGATGTTTTCCTTCACTGATAATTAGAACACAGGTATTGCGCACATCATTTTTGCCAAAAAAATTGATACACGATCGAATTCGAGCTGTAAGGTCGTGCCCTATGATCCGAAGGCGGAGTCACTCCCACTAGGCCACCGTTGCGCAGTTTTCAAAGATCCTTTTTAAATTTAACCTATAAAACTCGAGTTTAGATCTGATTTCTCCATGCTCAGTTAGATTAACAAAGGATTAAAGAGCCGTTAAGAGCTGATTTCACCATGCTCTGTTAGTTACTAATAAAGGATTAACAGGCCGTTTAATCTAACCATAGATGTCAAACGCATGCTTTTTGTCATATAGAGGGCCGGTTTCACCATGTTCTGTTAGTTACTAATCAAGGATTAACAGGCCGTTAAATCTAACCATAGATGTCAAACGCAAACATTTTGTCATATTTAACGGCCCTTTAATCCTTTGTTAATCTAACAGAGCATGGTGAAATCAGCTCTAAGGTGAGATGCTGTATTCTCCAGGGAAAACATCCGCAGGGAGCGCATTCCACAACCTAGAGTGCGCGGGAGGAAGTTCCTCTGAAACCGAACAGTGCGCGACCATCCTGGCTCCAAAACTCTCGATCGCTCAACCGCAATACCAAGTTGTGTGCAATATAAATTTTGATTGATTGCTTGCGATTTCTTTGCATAAATAAGTTTATCTACATCTACACTAATATTATAAAGAGGAAACCTTTGTATTTTTGTATGTAACGAATAGGCTCAAAAACTACTGGTCCGATTTCAAAAATTCTTTCACCATTAGAATGCTACATTATCCCTGAGTAACTTAGGCTATACTATATTTTCAAAAAAATTAGGGATCCTTACTAAAACTTCAATAATGTAACCCAAGGTGGAAAACAAAAACCTTACATCGCGTGCGCTGCGAAAACTATTGATGATAGAACAAAATAATTTACTACGATTTTGTAGAACACGTCATCATCTACAAAAAATGTCGCGACAGCATATGTCTAACTACTATAGTTATGTCACAATAAGTGTTCTTTTATTGATCGAGTGAGCGAAGCGAACGAAGATCTTAGTTTCAACTTGGGCGATTTGGCATTTTATGTATGTATGTATGTATGTATGTATGTATGTTTGTCTGGCGATAACTTTAGAACCGTTGATTCGATCTGCATGAAATTTGATATGTCGATAGCTTGTACTTGAGAAATTTACTGGTAAGTATATGAGTAAAATCGGATGAAGGGTTTTTGAGATATGGGGTTTTTTAAGAGGCCAAAAATAAAAAAAGTTACATAAAAAATTCAAGTTACATGTCATATGAAAGGGCTTTGTTTGGACATTCCAAAACAATTTTTACTTTTTTTTTGGGACGCTCGGTTTTCGAGATAAAATTTAAAAAGTTAAATTAAGATAACCAGCGATCCAAGAGCTCCCATCTCTAAGAGTTTCGTTGACATCAAGGTTTTTCTACTGGTCGGCCAGTTCTTTTGATTTTTCTTATTTTTTTTTCTTGATATAAATTAAGGAGGTACTCAGTTCTCATAAAATGGTGACGACGACCAGGTCTGATGATGAAGCCAAGGTCTGTTCAACGGAACTCTTCAATAAATAGGCCAATATAGTTGAAACTTGGTAACCATACCAAGTTAGTAGGCGGTAGTCAGAAAAAAGTCCAAAGTTAATGATTGGACTTGCCTCCGACTACTACCGACTCAAAGTTTTGATGCGTTCGTCGGGTCGCATCACGAGATCTCAGTTCGGGGCGAACTACTAGTTATAGAAAATTAATTGAAATGCCGCCGCCAGAAAAGGGTCTTTATTTGTACCTTGGTATTAATCCTTATCCAAATAAATCCAAATTCATAATTAAGACGGTTTCAATACCTATAGATTACTTCTTAAATTTTTCAAATCGGACATTCCGTTCAAAAGATATGACGAAATTAAAAATGTTAACGGGTCCACGGGTCACGCTCGGGGTGCGATTTCACTCACTCAAGGAGAAGCGCGTGCAAATGTATGTAATAAGTAGACGCGAGGCTCGAACCCAGGGTCTAAGTTTATCCTAAAATGTTCAAAAAATTTATGACCACCCATGCGAAGCTGGGACAGGCCGCTAGTTGATTATATATCTTTCAAAACTTTGAATGTTTAGTATATGTATAGGTATTTTGTATCTACAAAAACATACCTCTATAGACACCTTTAGGCTGCGTTTCCATTGACGCGGAGCTGGGCGGAGCGGTGCTTAGCGGTGCATGAATTGTCCAATCACTATGCTCGAAATCTCCGCTCTGCTTCAATGGAAACAGCACGAGCGGAGCGGGGCAGAGCTGAACGGATATTCATATAAAATAAGCGAGGTGATGCGGAGCGGAGGACAGCGGGGCGGTGTGGAGCGGAGGACAGGGCGGTGCGTTGCGGAGGGTAGCTAGGTATATTTATGTTAATGTGATGTATAATAAAGCAGGAAATACATACATAGAATTAACATTTTTTATTTGCAGAAGCCTTTCTTCACTTGAAATCGATCTCCTGCAATTAGTATCTTTCTTCTGTATATATGGTTTAAGAAGACAATGTAATTCATAGAAAAGTTTCCTTGATACCCTATATGAAGTTTTGAACATTTCATCATCACACGTTTGGAAATAAGTTGAAAATTCTCCATGCACGGAACGATAATTTATATGTTGTCGAATCCAGAATCTATGTTTTCTCTTCATATCCAAAAAAGTCGCAACAGTCAATGCTACTTCATCTGATTCGTTATCTTCGTCTTCAAGTAAGGAAAGATATAAAAGGATTGCTTTTTTCTTTTTAAGCGACAACATGACGTATGCTCTTTCTGAAAGATGGAGACAAACTGAGCGCAAAATTGCGCAACTCCAAAGTTTGCTCTGCTCCGCTCCGCACCGCACCGCCCCGCTCCGCTCCTCTCCGCTCTGCTTCAGTGGAAACACTCACCACTTTTCACCGCTATTCTCCGCTCATCTCCGCACAGCTCCGCGTCAATGGAAACGCAGCCTTAGAGCTGATTTCACCATGCTCTGTTAGTAACTAATAAATTATCAAATTTTTTTCGAATTATTTATTGTGCAAAAAATCCATTGAGTACAAAATTATATTCTTAAATAATTGATGCTATAATAATGGTAGACAGCATAGTGAAATCAGAGTTTAGCCTCGAAGGTTTGCTGGAAGAAAACTCTTGTTAGGGTTAAGCTTGCCTTTGTACATGACCTCTATTTCATTTTTTTACCTATGTATTGTATTGTGTGCATTAAAGAATAAAAAATGTGCGAGAGGTAGCTACATTAGCAGTTGCTTATAGATGATTTTTTCTAGATTTTATTTTTGTTCGTAACAGGATGCAAAGCCATAATTCAATTTTAGCTAGATAGGTCGCTGCGAACGTTAAATCGCATTGTATGCATTTAACCGGTTCATTGATACCGGTCTTAAGCCGAGTTCAGCCATCCGTGACCTTAGCCAATCCCTACTTACTTACTGTCTAGTCTTCTGGGACTTACTGTACCCACGAACCTGCGTTTCACATGAAGCGCCATCTATTTATTCTTAATTTTTAAGGTAAATATTTATGTTTTTTTTTATACAACTAGCTGATGGAACAAGCAGATGGCCCACCTGATGTTAAGTGGTAACCATCACCTATAACAAAGCAAGCAAGCCTCATGTGCCTGTAATTACACCGGCAACCACACTCTTCAAACCGAAACACAGCGTTGTTGCTTGGCGGCAGAAAAAGGTGTGGTGGTAGTACTTCCCCGGACGAGCCCTTCACAAAGAGCTCTGCTACTCTTATGTATTCAAATCCTATTTATGTTCTATTAATATGTTAAAATATGTAACTATAGGTTTGTTAAATAGTTCTGTAATAAATTAAGTGAATATTGTACCTAGTAACTAAAACAAACACACCTTATAAATATTGGTGAACATAATAAGTATACCACATCCAGCATAAATCAATAAAGACATGTATTTTTTTATTTAATTAAAATAGTCGCCATAATAATATTCCAACCACTCACTTATTTAACATAATTAACAGTTTGAGAAAAATATTTAAATGACACTAAATAAATAAATAGGTACAATTATAGATTAAAATCACAAAAATAACAATTAAAATTTATATTTGGATAAAGTTGCAATAAATCATATTCAACACTATCACTACATAGTATAAAACAAAGTCGCTTTCTCTGTTCCTATATTCCTATGTATGCTTAAATCTTTAAAACTACGCGACGGATTTCGATGCGGTTTTTTTTATAGAAAGAGTGATTCAAGAGGAAGGTTTATATGCATAATACAAGCATAATCTCTTAGGGATAACCCACAATAACTGTGCGAAGCCGGGGCGGGTCGCTAGTTACTTATATATTAAATTCAGATGGCTGTAAAGAAAGGTGAGAGGAAATGTGGTTCACATTATTTATCATCTTTTTTTTTACATAATTCTTTCTTAAAGTATCACACAAGAATATACAAATAAAAACTGAAACAGCTTCGTAACTTGATCTTAAGGCACGGTTGATATCCACTCAGAACAAAGTACCAAGTACTCCACGAACTCGAGAATATTTTAAGGATGTCTAAGGGGGGTAGTCAGAGGTAACAAACATTACATTTGGCACATACACACATTTTGCAATAGTTGGTACTCCTTACGTGACAGGTTGCAAGCCCATCGCCGCTGTTAGATTATACCATTCTTCGGAAAATATCGCATTTAGAGTTTATTAAGGGGGGACGAACCTATATGAAAATTATAAACAATGGAAAAAGAAAGCTTTGTAAAAAAAGCATGCCTTTTTCTACCGCCAAGCAGCAACGCTGTGTTTCGGTTTGAAGAGTGTGTGTCGGTGTAATTACAGGCACATGAGGCTTAACATCTGTATGCCTCAAGTTGATGGACGCAGGGCAGTGCATCGTAGGGCACGATCCTATCTGCACTCATGGCAATGCTTTGATGGTTACCACTTAGCATATGCTTATACCATCAGCAAGTCTAAATTGTCAAACAGTAAGAAGAGCTTTATATTTTTCCTAAAAATGTAAATCCTTTATTCGCTGTATGTTAGAAACCTAAGTATTTACATTGTATCTTAAGAGCTGTGGATTTAGTTTAAAAAAAAAAATATAATAACTAGTGGCTTTCCGCGGCTTCGCACGCGTTGAAATGGTGAGCCCGTGATTGAGCCACAAACATCCAAACATCGTAACTTTCGCATTGATTTGTATATTATTAGGGTAGGATTTTAAATACCTACGTAGGTATAAGATATACCTATAGGCGTGCATTACCTATATTAGGTAGGTAGGTAGGTATAAGTACTGAGTTTAGCACAAACATGACAAATAGGTACAACACAGACAACCTTACACGGAAAATATGTACTTATTTGTTCGTAGTTTCTACCCCAAAAACCAACGAAACGAAACAGGTTCACGACTTTGATTCCCAGGCACGGTAGAAACCCTCGGATCTCTTCGTACCAACTCAAGATTCCCGTTTTTAGAATGTCCCTTACAAACATTGACGCCTCGTTATATCCTTTTTAATCGAGCGCAACGAAGGAGGTAACGTTTTAGGAGTTGTTTTCGAAAATCAAACTGTCTTTTTGTTTTTTATCCACAGAACACATTTTCTTTTAGTTTGAAGTTAATTACACTACTCGTTACAAATCTCCCATACAAACCTTGAAACTTTGGCAGTCTTTTCCACCGTTTGAAACCCCTAGTTTTAAAATATTGAAAACGTGATTTTAAATTATTTATTGTGGAGTTCTATATTTACTTCAAGTTTGAAATCAATCGTTATGCGTTAAAAATCTCCCATACTAACTTTTACAGTCATTTGCACCCTGTGCAGGGACCCCTGCACGTAATTATCAAAAGTTAAAAGCGTCATTCTTAATTATTTATTTCTTAGTATATTTGCCTCAAGTTTTAAGTCAATCGCACCACGCGTTACAAACTCCCATACAAACTTTGACATCCCTTTGCACACTTATTAAGGGTAGTTTAAAAAAACAAAACAAAAATGCCTTTCCTATTTTTTAGCTTTTTGGAGTACATCTATTTCAAGTTTCAAGTTTGTAGGTTCAAGGAATATTATTTTTCATACAAACGTTTTCATCCCTTTTTACACCCCTAGGGGTTGAATTTCCAAAAATCCCTTTACACCTCTACGCTATAAGACCTATGTACTCTTCAAATTTCAAGTCTCTAGGACCAGCGGTTTAGGCTGTGCGTTGTCTATATTATATCAGTCAGTCAGTCAGTCAGGACTTTGATTCTTATAGTATTAGAGATTAGAGATAATGTAGAAAAATACATATAGTCTTAAAACATTTTAGCTAGACCGTTTATTTCGTTTTGGACCGTTTATTTATTATTTTTATTGCCTCGCTTTGTTGTACTAATGATGTTTTTATTGTTTCAGGTACAAAATAGACCTTAACTATCCCACCACAAGGACTACATTCCAACCTAGAACTACTCGTACTAAAACTCAAGTACCTTACCTGAAATTAGTTAGAAATTAGCGAAATTTTGTAAAAATCGACCAAAATTTTCTACCAAACTTTAAAAACTTTCCTATATCCTGCCTTCGATATACCAAAGCCTAGAATAGTGTTAGACAGAGATTATTATAGTTAGAAAGAGAGGGAAGATTGGAAGATGACGCCGCAGCAGTACTGCCTCCGGTGGAAGCATCACCACTCGAATGTTCAGAACATGTTTGCACAGCTTCTGGAGAAAGGTATGTCACCATTTTGTCTAATAAACAGTTCAAAGTCAAAGTCAAAAGGCATTTATTCAATAAAATCACAAGGATCACTTTGAAACGTCTTTAAGCTAGGTGACTCTAGGTGCCAGTTCCACGCGACCAAAGCCTAGAAGAACAGCCAACAAACTTGCGGCTTGGTTCCTACCGTTCCTATGTATGATCCTTGTTACAATGTAATCTACACTATAATTATATTGAGGAAAGATTTGTATTTTTGTTGTTTTGTATGTGTAACGAATAGGCTCAAAAACTACTGGTCAGATTTCAAAAATTCTTTCACCATTAGAATGATACATTATCCCTGAGTAACATAGGTTATATTTATTACTAGAAAAAATTAGGGATCTAAAACTTCAATAATGTAAGCAAAGGTGTAAAAAAATTGGCCATAAAATGTATTTCATCGCATGCTCTGCGGAAATTATTGACGATAGAACACAAAAATGTTCTACAATATTAAAGAAAACATCAATATCTACAAAAAACTCAGAGATATATGTCTAACTATCGTAGTTATGTTACTATAACTCCTTTTATACATTTTAAAAGTTGATAGAAATGTCGACCAAAATCAGACCATGTTATCCATACCTTTATATTAATCCTTATCTTAATAAATCTTTTCGTATTCAAGACTGTTTCAATACCTATAGATTACTTCTTGAATTTTTCAAATCGGACATTCCATTCAAAAGATATTACGAATTAAAAACTTTAGTTCGCTTTAAAAATATAACCGACTAGCGGCCTGTCCCAGCTTCGCATGGGTGGTCATAAATTTTTTGAACATTTTAGGATAAACTTAGACCGTGGGTTCGAGCCTCGCGTCTACTTATTTCATACATTTGCACGCGCTTCTCCTTGAGTGAGTGAAATCGCACCCCGCGCGTGAACCGTGGACCCGTAAACATTTTTAATTTCGTCATATTTTTTGAATGGAATGTCCGATTTGAAAAATTTAAGAAGTAATCTATAGGTATTGAAACCGTCTTAATTATGAAATGATTTATTTGGATAAGGATTAATACCAAGGTACAAATAAAGACCCTTTTCTAGCGGAGGCATTTCAATTAATTTTTTATAATAAAAGAACACTTATTGTGACATAACTATAATAGTTAGACATATGCTGTCGCGACATTTTTTGTAGATGATAACGTGTTCTACAAAATCGTAGTACATTATTTTGTTCTATCTTCAATAGTTTTCGCAGCGCACGCGATGTAAGGTTTTTTGTTTTCCACCTTGGGTTACATTATTGAAGTTTTAGTAAGGATCCCTGATTTTTTTGAAAATATAATATAGCCTATGTTACTCAGGGATAATGTAGCATTCTAATGGTGAAAGAATTTTTTAAATCGGACCAGTAGTTTTTGAGCCTATTCGTTACATACAAAAATACAAAAATACAAAGTTTACCTCTTTATAATATTAGTGTAGACGACGCGCGGGTCAAAGGGCGCGTTCACACTCAGCGCGGGCAACGCGCGAGTTAGAAGGGCGTGCAAATGTATAAAATAAGTACGAGACTCGAACCCACGGTCTAAGTTTAACCAAAAATCTTGAAAAAAATTATGTCCACCAATGCGAAGCTGGCACAGGCCGCTAGTATATTATAATATCCAGTGTGGAGCCAATCGAATAAGTGAGACGTAAGCATAACAGAAACAGGTAGAGGCAATATTCATGAGACAGCACACGCTGCGCTTCAAACTAATAATACTTAATGCATACAATGATCTTCCTACAATGAATTCCTTTCTAATACCAAAAGCTAATACCAATGGTATTTTGTTTTTGTCGTAATAAATTTTCTATTCTTGACGAATACCAAATTTCAAGTTATTTAAATGAAGTACAAATTCAATACCCAACGAATACCAAACATAACTTATGGTAGTCACAGAAACAACTTATTTCGCTGTGTAATAATTTATTATTATTATCATAAAACAATCCTAAGCCTTTACAAATTCGCTTGTCTAAAGTATCTATGTATCTTTATCTTTATGTATGTATGTATGTATGTATCTTTAGATACTAAGAAGCGCTGACAGTAGGGAAAGGACGAACATGGTCCGTTTTTCTAAAACTGGACTGTAACTTTAAAAACATACAATTTTTGAAACAGTGTTCGATATTATATAATTTCCTCAAAATATAAAAGATTGGCACGATTTCTCTTTTCGTATCTCAAGATTAGATCTTTCGGAAAAGCAATAAAAATGTATGAATCCAAAATTGCTGATCGATTCGTTCGATTAAAAAAAAAGAGAGATCAAGAAATTGGAACCAGCCGATTTTTCTTTTCGCATATGCAAAATTACAGGAATAAACGAACTTACCCAGGTGATGTTCGAAAATTATTCAGGCACTTATTCTAGGACTAGCGGCCTGTCCCAGCTTCGCATGGGTGGTCATAAATTTTTTGAACATTTTAGGATAAACTTAGACCGTGGGTTCGAGCCTCGCGTCTACTTATTTCATACATTTGCACGTCCTTCTCCCTGAGTGAGTGAAATCGCACCCCGTACGTGACCCGTGGACCCGTTAACATTTTTAATTTCGTCATATCTTTTGAATGGAATGTCCGATTTGAAAAATTCAAGAAGTAATCTACAGGTATTGAAACCGTCTTGAATATAAAATGATTTATTTGGATAAGGATTAATACCAAGGTACAAACAAAAGACCCTTTTCTAGCGGCGGCATTTCAATTAAATTCAATTTTTATAATAAAAGAACACTTATTGTGACATAACTATAATAGTTAGACATATGCTGTCGCAACATTTTTTGTAGATGATGACGTGTTCTACAAAATCGTAGAACATTATTTTGTTCTATCATCAATAGTTTTCGCAGCGCACGCGATGTTAGGATTAATTTTTCCACCTTGGGTTACATTATTGGAGTTTTAGTGAGGATCCCTAACTCTTTTGAAAATATAATATAGCCTATGTTACTCAGAGATAATGTAGCATTCTAATGGTGAAAGAATTTTTGAAATCGGACCAGTATTTTTTGAGCCTATTCGTTACATACAAAAATACAAAAATACAAAGCTTTCCTCTTTATAATATTAGTGTAGATGTAGATGACAACGTTCGCGAACAGAGCCTTGATCACGAATACATTTTGAGATTTGTGGCGTAACGTATCGTACCGATATTCAACCTTATTTTGTTGTAGTTAGGGATACAATACTTTTACGCGACTCACTTCAAATTCGTTCGTGATTAGGGGCCTCAATCGACCAAGTTGCGTGCAATGTGATTGCATTGCATAAGTTTAGCAAAAATATCATATTTTTTTATACAACTAGCTGATGGAACAAGCAGATGGCCCACCTGATGTTAAGTGGTAACCATCACCTATAACAAAGCATTGCCTCGTAAGTCACGCACGGAACGTGCCCTACGATGTACTGCCCAGCGTCCAACTTGAGGCATACAGATGTTAAGCCTCATGCGCCTGTAATTACCCGCCAACCACACTCTTCAAACCGAAACACAGCGTTGCTGCTTGGCGGCAGAAAAAAGCGTGGTGGTAGTACTTCCCCGCACGAACCACACACAAAGAGCTCTACTACTCTTCAATTGTGATCCGAACCACATTTCCCACTAAAAAGTTTGCATTTTCATACATAAGCAAACTTTTTAGTGGAAAATGTGGAACCTAAAAAGTTCTATAACATGTGTCAAGTGCTCGAAAGGAGCCTCTTGAGGCGCACTTAAAATCCTTTCACCACACTGTTTCGAAAGAAACTAGTGACACGACAAGAAGAAGAAGTGGGAAATCTTTGTTGCTGCTTTACCTACGTAAAGAAAACTTTTAGGTTGATAGCTATTCAGAAATAATTTCAGTGATTTTATATATTCCAAAATGTTGTAATGTGCGAGCGAGAAGTACCTATGACATACGGTAGTATGGTAGTATTCGCCGTAAGCAGCTGACAACTATCAAAAAACTTCTCGCTCGCACGTTTCGACATGTTGAAAGATATAAAATCACTAAACTAATTTTCAAAAAATCGCAATCAACCATTTTGTGTGCAATCACATTGCACACAGTTTAGTAAAAATTTAATTTTGATCGATACAAGTTTAACTACTTAAAAGTTAGCTTATGTACGAAAACTAGTAAAGCAAACTTTTGAGTAGGAAAACATGTATCGATCAAAATGATTTTTTTACTAAACTGTGTGCAATGTGATTGCACACAAAATAGTTGATTGCGATTTTTCGAATATGAGTTTAGTGATTTTATATTTTTCAACATGTCGAAACGTGCGATCGAGAGTCACATTAGCTCTTGTCTTCGCCTTAAAGTAATAGGCGCAGTGCAATTAATCAAAGGGCACGTCCTCGATAGACGTGCTCTGGGAGATATGCAATTGTTATACGCAGATGCAACTCAACATCGGGTGGGCTGTCAGCTTGCTCCATCACTGTTCTCATAGATAGATAATCAAATCTTAAGAAAATACAGACTATTTTGCTGCATAATTTTTGCTGTTTAGTATGTGAAAAAATTTACGTGTCTGAGTAGAATTTTAATTAATATACACTGATTTAAAAATAGAATGTTGTTTTCATATGAATAATTCTATTAAAAACAAGCCTACATAATAATATGTATAATATAACGATGAAGCGGTTTTTGTCTCTTCCGCTCAAATTTCGAAAATCGAATTAGATTTAAATAAAGAATTTATTTATATCTAATTCGTTTTTTATTATTATTTAGACCTCGGAATACTTGTCATTCTTAAATTCTTTATATTTATTCTATTACATTATATGTTTACATATCCTTATATGATATTATTTGACACTAGTGGCTTCCAGCGGCTTCGCACGCGTTGAAGTAGTGAACCGTGATTGAGCCACAAACATCAAAACATCGTAACTTTCGCATTGATTTGTATATTATTAGGGTAAGATTTTAAATACCTATGTAGGTAGTAGGTATATGGGATACCTATAGGCGTACATTACCTATATTAGGTAGGTAGGTATAGGTACTGACTGAGTTTGGCACAAACATGACAAATACAACAAAGACAACCTTACACGGAAAATGTGTACTTATTTGTTCCTAGTTTCTACCTCAAAAACAAACGAAACGAAACAGCTTCACGACTTTGATCCCCAATCACGGTAGATAAGATACCCTCATATCTCTTCGTACCAACTCAAGATTCCCGTTTTTAGAATATCCCTTACAAACATTGACGCTTCGTTGTATCCTTTTTACTCGAGCGCAACGAAGGAGGGTAACGTTTCAGGGGTTGTTTTCGAAAATCAAACTGTATTTTTGTTATTTATCCACAGAACACATTTTCTTTTAGTTTGAAGTTAATTACACTACGCGTTAAAAATCTCCCATACAAACCTTGGGACTTTGGCAGTCTTTTGCACCCTTTGCAGGGGTAGTTTTAAAATATTGAAAACGTGATTTTAAACTATTTATTGTGGAGTATATTTACTTCAAGTTTGAAATCAATCGCACTATGCGTTAAAAATCTCCCATACTTCTTCTTCTTTCGAGTCAATGACAATACACTTTATATGACGTCAGCCCAGTAGGAGGCGACCTCGATACCTCGTCCCGTTGCCTGGTTTAAGTCCTTGCGTGTGCAGTTGGTCGGGCATAGGGGACAGGACAGCAGGTGCTCCATCGACTGTATTTTTTCACAGCTACACTTGCTCTGAGATGGGTCAATGTAACCCCATTTGGCAAGGTTTTCTCTGCAGCAGCCAACTTGGGTCCTCAGCCGATTGATAGACTTCCAGGTTGCCCACTGCAGTTCGTGGCCAGGGGGCAAGTGCACTGGTGTAGGGGGTGGAAAGGGGGGAACTTGGCTTCTAGGTATCGAGGTCGTTGACCGCAGAAAACTCTTACGGCTCTTCAAACGGACTGGAGGTGGATGATAGCCGTAGAGAGGATGACGGGAATTGGTTTCCTGCTTTAGTTTTTCGGCGTTGCAGGCAGACTCACGCCGAGCGTTTGGTGGAGCAATGCCTGCTAGCGAGTAGAGCATCTGAAGGGGAGTGGGTTTTAAACAGCCTGTAATAATCCGGCATGTTTCGTTGAGGGAAACGTCAACCTCCTTCGCATGGGCAGACCGGTGCCATACTGGGCACGCAAATTCACCTGCCGAAAATGAAAGGGCTAAGCCAGTTGTACGTCTCCCATACTAACTTTTACAGTCTAATTTTTGCACCCTTTGCGGGGATAATTATCAAAACTTCAAAGTGTTATTCTTAATTATTTATTTCTTAGTATATTTACCTCAAGTTTTAAGTCAATCGCACCACGCGTTAAAAAACTCCCATACAAACTTCGACATCCCTTTGCATACTTATTAAGGGTAGTTTTAAAAAACCAAAAATGTTATTCCTATTTTTTTAGCCGTGAAATAAATCTACCTCAAGTTTCAAGTTTGTAGATTCAAGGAATAATTTTTTTCATACCAACGTTTTCAGCCCTTTTTACACCCTTAGGGGTTGAATTTCTAAAAATCCCTTCTTAGTACACCTCTACGCCATAAGACCTATGTACTCTTCAAATTTCAAGTCTCTAAGTGCAGTGGTCAAAAAACTCCCATACAAACTTTTACATCCCTTTGCACCCTTATTAAGGGCAGTTTTAAAAAACTAAAAATGCCTTTCCTTTTTTTTTGCCTTGAAGTATATGTACTCCAAGTTTCAAGTTTGTAGGTTCAAGGAATACTATTTTTCATACAAACGTTTTCAACCCTTTTTACACTCTTAGGGGTTGAATTTCCAAAAATCCCTTCTTAGTACACCTCTACGCCATACTACCTATGTACTCCTCAAATTTCAAGTCTCTAGGACCAGCGGTCAAAAAACTCCCATACAAACTTTTACATCCCTTTGCACCCTTATTAAGGGTAGTTTTAAAAAACTAAAAACGCCTTTCCTTTTTTTTGCCTTGAAGTATATGTACTCCAAGTTTCAAGTTTGTACGTTCAAGGAATACTATTTTTCATACAAACGTTTTCAACCCTTTTTACACCCTTAGGGGTTGAATTTCCAAAAATCCCTTCTTAGTGCACCTCTACGCCATAAGACCTATGTACTCCTCAAATTTCAAGTCTCTAGGACCAGCGGTTTAGGCTGTGCGTTGTCTATATGTCAGTCAGTCAGTCAGTCAGTCAGGACTTTGAGTCTTATAGTATTAGAGATATACAATATTTTATATTCTGATGTTCTGTCTGTCTGTCTGTCTGTGTGAATATCGCGGGGAGTCGGTGGATGGAGAGAACTCAGAATCGTTCTCTCTGGAAATGTATAGTGGAGGCCTAAGTCCAACATTGGACTTCTATAGGCTGATGATAATGATGATGACCCGGCAATGGAAACAGCCAAAGAGTGGATTTCCTTACCGGCGTCCGTTTTTCCGAATGCCTATAATTTGGATATTTTGTGTCTGTGCCTTCGCTTGACCCTTATGAGATATCCCTTGCATACTAGCCACATCGGACGTGCTATCTGCTCCCTTCAGCGTGCGGAGAGCCTCATACAGCTGTCTCTTTCGCACACTCACCGCCCGCTGTCCACTCGCGCCGGCTAGTTCGCTTGACGCTTCAGTACGCTTTTGTTGCTAACCGCAACGGGTGTGCGCTTGCTCCCGCTCCGCGCAAATTATTACTGTTTACGTACCAATACCAATAAATTGTTTAATGGCAGTGTAGTGTTTTTCGTGCTACCAAGTATTAAGGAAAGTGGTCAGGTATGTCACTTTATATTTTATGTCGTGTAATAACAATCGTAATAACATTATGTTTCCAGTAGGTGGGATGATCATGTTTTGTAGAAATATAGTTTTACATTACATAGATCGTCTTACATTTGAAGCGTAGGCATTCCTTGCCTACGTACGAGTTGTAGGTGTCGTATATACTTTATACGTTTCTACCTACTAAGTATATAATACGGTATATAATTATGCTATGTGAAATCAGTCTAATCTAGTTTAATCTCTTTTTGGCTTTGTTTTTATGAAGTGTTTTTAGCTATTAACCTATTGCATGGTTTAACTAAAATCCACTGATTCGAGCGCTCCTTGCCTCAATCATGAAAATTGTATTTCTAAGACTTAGCGGCCCCTGCGCCCTTGTCTTAAAGGCTCATTTCTGACTCTGTTCACATCTAGAAAGCGGTTTGCAACCCTTTGTTGATGTGTAGACAGAAATCGAGTTATCCCGGCTCGAAAATCGAGCTGACGCGGCCCGAAAATTGAGCCGTCGCGGCTCAAAAAACGAGCCGGTGCGTCCCAAAAATTGAGCCGTCGCGGCTCAAAAAACGAGCCGGTGCGTCCCAAAAATCGAGCCGTCGCGGCTCGAAAATCGAGATGGCGCGGCCCGAAAATTGAGCCGTCGCGGCTCAAAAGTCGAGCAGTTGCGGGCTTATAATCAGGCCATCCCAGCCTAGAAATCAAAGCATAGTAAGCAAAAAAAAAAAAAAAATTTCGCGCCCCTTCTGGCCGAAAGTAGAGTTGAGATTTTTGGGCGATTCGCTGCCTAAATTGAGCTGGAGTTGCCCAAAGTGGACACGGTCACCCATAAAAGTGATAGTTTACGATCCCTTCCATTCGTTTACAAACCTAAGAGTTGTGTCTATCAGATGAATACTTATATGCAGAAGGCTTCTGCTGCTGAATTCTTATATGCCTGGTTCTCCATGAGCTTGAAATGAAATGAAATGAAATGAAATGAAAATGAAAATGATGACCTGTCCGGCAATGAAATTCTGGCCGAGCTAAAGCTAGTGGCGTCGAGCTATCGAGCTTTCTCCCAGGGGCTGGGAAGATTGGACAGTGCATGAAATTGTATCTTTGGATCTGGACTCTGCAACGCGCACCAAGTTAAGGTTCTGCTTGCCCGCAACTGAAATAGCTAAGGCCTTTGATCCCTCTGCATCTTCGCTAAACGATGAAGCCTATACGGGTATGAAAATCAAAATGCTTTCCTGGCCGTTCTGCCTTGGCTTGGTTCTGGGTCCTCCATCCAAGGCAAGAGCCTTGCAGATTAAGTTGCACTGAGAGCTTGTGACGCAAGCTACTAATAGTTTCAAGCACTTGCTGGTTACTACAATGGAAGCTTCTAGGGCGTTGGGGCAGATATCGGACACGGAAACGGATAGATCAAATGAACTTGCGTCTACTAATAAGCGAGTTTCTAGTGCAAGTCGAATTGCAACCCTAGAACAAGAAGCTAAAGCTACTGCAATGCTCTTGCAAAATATATATATATTAAAGCAGACTTGATATTGACAAAAGGAGCTGGTCATCAACGATCATTCCCTTACCAGAATCTGAGATCAAGGCTCAAGGATTTGTTTGTCAAAGAATCCGGGGGACGAGAATGGAAAGAAGAACATCTGGACATGGAACAGAAGAAGATACTTCGACGTGTATAAAATACTTCGCGCGGCCCCTGTGTTTTCAGCTCTGGCAGTTAATCCGTCTTTGAAGCATTTAGCTCCTACTAATGGTCTAGCTGACTATAAAGAAAAGACTGAGGGACCTTATGGCTCCATAACGCATGCTGCTTGACTTGAACGCGCTGCCCTCCAAAGAGTCTTCAACAGGGTTATTGAGATGTGCCCAGTAGCGACAAGAGCCATCACTACAGGTTTTTCGTTCGGGTTCGATCAGTGAATTTCTTCAATCTTCTGACAACTTGCTTCAGTTCGTTTGTGGCAGAGATCTCAGACTATAAAGGATGTAAAGCTATATCTCCATTGATTGAAAGAAAACGTCACTTCGTCCTTGATGAGGATTCCAATTTCAGAGAGTTTTCCTTTTGATGAAAAGAAATTGGAGGATTTCTCTAAGACATAATCAACTAATTTTGATGCTAGCATTCTTTTGGCTATGCGATGCTGAGCTTATGGCCGTAAACCGTCTGGCTCTTCACACAAACAGGAGAGGTTTCAAAAGAACGGTTACCAGTCGACATTGAAAAGTTTCTGACTATCCTCCGGATTGGATAGCATATCATCCAACAATGTCTAGGAGCTTGGAAGACCAGGGCTGTCCCAAACTGATATTAAATATAATAAATGACTATACGATTTCATTTGTAAGAAAAGCCCTAGCGATTCCATTTTCAATGGAATTTTGCTATCAGATGTCAGTCGTATTTCGAAAATGGTGAGCTTAGGAGTCTTGAAAATGTTTCCCCTGTCTGTCCTCGGGTCTTGTGCAAATTTGTTTTGGTGCCCAAAGCGGATAAATCCAATCGATAATCGATCTAAGAAGGTTAAACCCGTGAAAATTTCGTCTGGTCAATCATTTAACAGTTCCCAAGTTCCTTCAGAAACTAGGTAAAACTCCATTTTTCACCAGCGTATTTCCATGAACCGGTGATAGAAACACATCGGTGTTTTCTGGCTTTAAGCTATCAAGATCACCTTTATGGCATGGTCTGCCTGCTATTCGGTCTGTCTACAGCTCCGATCATCTTCTCGAAAATCGCAAATTGGCTAGCAACCCAGCTTCGGAAGATTAGCATAAGGGTATCTAGTTGTCTACTGAGTCGACTTCTTGCTAATCTGCTAAGTTGCTTCAGAAGGAAGCAGAATTCACTGTAGGATTCTATTTAGATAGATTCTGTAGGGTCTGAGATCCAGTTCAAGACATCGAGTTTCTGGACATTGTTCCTGGATGGAGGACAAATTCAGGCAAAATAATAATATATATTCCAGAAGTTAGACTTGTGAAAAAAGATCTCCTAGAACTAATAAGTGCAAAATCTATTCTGGGAAGCTTATACTTTATAGCATTCGTAGTTCTTTTGGATCGAATGCTTTGTCGTCGAATTTAGATCGCCAGCAATGGTCTCCCAGAAGTCTCTCCGAAGCGAAAGTTGAAAATTCCAGGCAAGGTGATTCAAGTTCTGGAATGGTGATTAGACAATCTAAGCCGAGAATCAGATATTATTTTCATAAATCAGGTAGAGATTTATAGAGATATCTTTGGTCGCTTGGAACTGGCACCTAGAGTCGCCTAGCTTTGAGACGTTTCAGAGTGGTCCTTGTGATTTTATTGAACAAATACCTTTTGACTTTGACTTTGACAGAAGCTTCAAACATAGAATGGGGAGCTCACATCCTGAACGAGTTACTACTAAGCGCCACTTGGACAAAACAACAGCATTCGTGGCACATAAATCGTATGGAATTGTATAGCGTCGTGCAGAGAAACATTAAGAAACGACAAAACGATTCTGATTCAATCGGACAATCAAACTGTCATTTTCTATGTGAGGGAATAAGGGCACTAAGCTCCGAATGCTGCTTTCAATATTAGAATCACTACTTCGGTTAGAAAAACGTTATCACGTTCAAAGTTTGTTAAGATACATTCCGAGAATTTACAATTGCGTTGTAGATCATCTATGTCGTTAATCAATAATCCCCGACTGGTACTTGAGCAATGTGATTACTCAGAAACTATTTGCAATATGGGGGATTCCGTCGGTGGACCTATTCGCAACCAAGATATTCAGGGTGTCTCTTGTCTCTCAGTTTCCAGAGGATCAGGATGCACTATTCATAGACACTTTCAGCAACCAATTGAGTTTCCAAATAACCTGAGTGTTTACCCAAATTTTAAGTCACTTGAATACTGCGGAAGGAATATACTTTTTAATAACTCCGAATTGGCCTCAACCATTTTGACACCCCGATTTGCGCAAGAGAGCAATATATAAAACCGGTCCTTCGAATATAGGGTCTGCATCTTTATCTGACCGAAATTTCAACGGGCCAACCACCACCTCAGGTCCTCCAGCTTCATTTGCAGGTATGGAATATTCAGACGATGTCAGTTTATCAGAAGATTCTTGGAGACCAGGAACTTTAAAGAAATATTCGTCAGCTTGGAAGAAGTGGCGAAAATGGGCTGTTAGAACCAATAGATCTGTACCAATAGATGGGCCAAGTTCAGAAAAGTATTGCTTTATTTTTCAGTTACTTGCATCGTTGCAACGCGCTTATCGTATAATATAATACGGTCTTGGGAAACAAGTCTGTAGTAACAACATCTTTTGCTGATCCTTTTAATGCTGATCAGATTAAAAACCACCCGGTTGTTAAACATAATATACTCAAGCTTAGCTGGCACTGGTGAGAGGAAGTCATCTTTCTGGGATGTTAATGCATTGGTCATCTGGTTGAAGTCTCACTTACCTGACACTTGCAGTTTTTTTCAAGTCTCTAGGCATTTGGCTTTAATCTTGCTTGTAGCCTCTGGAAGGACATGACATAACATGACTTTTGTCTATAGATTCGGTATATTTTCAGGAGTTTGACTCTTACAGATTCATGTTCTGGAAACAAACAGATTCGAAAATTTTCTAAAATAAGGATCAGATTTTAATTTTTGGTTAAACGTTCTTATAACTCTGTCAAATCACAGATGTCTCTTTAGACTATCTTTTTATAACAACTAGGGTTAGTGTAGGTACCTACGTGCGTCCACTAAAGATGTTATTGCTGGATGGGTAGAAACTGCCCTTAAGGAAATAGACATTAACGCCAGTCCGTCAAGCATTCGTTCAGCTGTATATCCTTCGCGATTTACGATGGTATTTTTAAGAAAAGTAATATATTAATCAAAATTTTCTAAAATATTACTGTAAAGCGGAGTTGTGCGACTAAAGAAGACGTTTTTCCTTCAATCTGTTTTGAAGCTGTTTAAGTTAAATGCTGTTTGGAAATCACCTGTTTCAATGTTAATTTTAGAAGTTACATACTTAAAAAATAAAACAGTTTCTTTTTTCTTTTGTTATTTTGTTATTACACGCATAGGTTTAATTTAACTACTATATTCACAGTACGCCGTACATAATTGTGGCGCCGGCAGAAGATAAACACTTCTCATAAGGGTC
The DNA here is from genome assembly GCA_932294275.1 of Chloroclysta siterata. Classification (NCBI taxonomy): domain Eukaryota; kingdom Metazoa; phylum Arthropoda; class Insecta; order Lepidoptera; family Geometridae; genus Chloroclysta; species Chloroclysta siterata. The sequence goes on along the minus strand of OW028595.1, from coordinate 3,758,908 downwards.
AAGCGAAGGCACAGACACAAAATATCGATGTTTTTCCCCCGAAGGGATAAAAACATTTATTTTGGGTCTTGCCGAAGCTTGACCCTTGGTTTTAAGACCTTGCCGGCTTAAAAGGTACTGAAGCGTCAAGCGAACTAGCCGGCGCGAGTGGACAGCGGGCGGTGAGTGTGCGAAAGAGACAGCTGTATGAGGCTCTCCGCACGCTGAAGGGAGCAGATAGCACGTCCGATGTGGCTAGTATGCAAGGGATATCTCATAAGGGTCAAGCTTCGGCAAGACCCAAAATAAATGTTTTTATCCCTTCGGGGGAAAAACATCGATATTTAAGAGTATTAGAGCTCTTTGTGTGTGGCTCGTCCGGGTAAGTACTACCACTACGCCTTTTTCTGCCGCCAAGCAGCAACGCTGTGTTTCGGCAAGAGGTTCGGGAAGAGGTATTTTCTAAGTAAACGTGCCACACCGTAGACCGCATCATTACTTAACATCAGTGAGATTGCGGTCAAACGTTATCCATATAAGTTGTAAAAAAAGAGCGTTAGAATTTGTATAATTTTGTATAATTTCCTCTAACTTTGTATAATTTTTCTCAGAATTTCATAAAAAGCCCAAACTAAGTAGGTATAGGAAACTAAAAATAGAAGGAAAATGTTTTAATTTAAATTGTAGAATCAAGAAATCTTAATATTATGTGAATATTTCGAAATCCGATAAAGATGTAAATGAAATACACAAAAAAAAATACTGGTATTACCAGATTGCGGCAGATTTGTGGCCGGCAACTTTACAGAAGCACATTTCTTTTCAATCTCATTTGTATTTGGATCAGTTGACCCATCTCTAGATCGTTTGCAACGGTCTGCAGATAGCTCAACTGTTTCTATTGATTTTTTGTGACCGGCAACTTTACAGAAGCACATTTCTTTTCAATCTCATTTGTATTTGGATCAGTTGAGCCATCTCTAGATCGTTTGCAACGGTCTGCAGATAGCTCAACTGTTTCTATTGATTTTTTGTGGCCGGCAACTTTACAGAAGCACATTTCTTTTCAATCTCATTTGTATTTGGATCAGTTGAGCCATCTCTAGATCGTTTGCAACGGTCTGCAGATAGCTATACTGTTTCATGTGTTTTTGAATTAAAAAAAATACTTGTATGCAGATAGCTCAACGGTTTCTATATATTTTTGAATTAAAAAAAAATACTTGTATACATTGTACCTAATTTTCTTTGTAAATAAATTACTTATTTAAAAAACAAAAAAAACACACTGGAAAATAAAGCACGTACGAACGTACATACGTATTAAGGAACTAGCGGCCTGTCCCGGCTTCGCACGGGTAATTAATAAAAATTTCAAAAATTATAAATTTCAACAGCAGCGCAGCGCACGCGATTTAAGGATTTTGTTAGTTCATTATTTTACACCTTGGGTTACATTATTGGAGTTGTAAGGATCCCTAATTTATTTGAAAATATCATATAGCCTATGTCACCTGGGGCTAGTGTAGCTTCCCAACGGTGAAAGAATTTTACAAATCGGTCCAATAGTTTCGGAGCCTATTCAATACAAACAAACAATCAAATCTTTCCTCTTTATAATATTAGTATAGATAGATTCGGGAGATAGAAGTAGGTATATTGAAATATTTTTGTACACAAATAATAGCCCGGTGGGCATCGAACCCACAACGTAAGTACCTACACGTGCAGAAATGAAAGGAGTTGTAAGTCTATTATAAAATAAATAACATAAATATTTATCAATAGATATAACTCCAAATATGCGAAATTTTTATAAAAAAATATACTTAATTATAAACTTATACATATAAAGTCAAATATAGTAACTGTGCTTACACAATCAAAGGCACCATAGCTTGCGCTATACACCTAACGATTAAAAAAAAAACATTTTGACTAAGGGTCAAACTACACACCATACTCGCCATACCAAACTTCAGCAACGCGCACATTCAAGATATACTATTACTACTACTACTTGAACTGTGCAATGTGATTGCACACCGCTTGGTTCAATGAAAAAAAAGAAAAAAAAAACATTTTTCACTACTTGAACTGTGTGCAATGTGATTGCACACAACTTGGTTGATTTTGATCTTTAATAAATAAGCTCAGTGATTTTATATCTTTTTTTATGTATGAAATGTGCAAGCGAGAAGTACATTAGCAGCTTTCTTCACCCTAAATCACAAAGAAGATTTATTTATTTATTTTTATTCTTAGATTCACAGTTTTTCTTATTGTCTATTTTAATATATTAAATGTACACTGTGCACTAACCAAATCGAATCTACAATTTAAAGGCAAAGTAAGTAGGTAGGTAGATGATACTGAGAAGACAAACCAAAATAATAAGGTGAAAGTTAACAAATAAAACAAAAAATCAAAGTTGAAGTTAATCGCATTAAAAACAAGTGTTAGTGTGTAAAACGTGATGAGTAATGAGTGTGTAGTGTAGTGTGTCATTGTGTATAGGTAGTTAGTTAGATAGGTTGTTATTATAATAAAGATCGGGTAGGTGTTAGTGTGAATGTGATAGATTAATAAAACAATCAAAATTAAATAAAACTGTAGGAAAGTGGTTCATAATTCATAAATAGTAAATGAGTGACTGAAATGGATAAAATGCAACGTTTTTACAGTACAATGCTAAATTACTTCATGTTTAACCAATTTTAATTGTCTACCATGAAACCCCAGTTTTTTTACAATTACAAAGCACGTCATAAACTATTAAAATGTAAATTCCACGGTTCCGACGTGTTTCGATTCCGCCGTCGGACTGACATTGAATCAAAATCGCGTTTTCGGGAGCAGTCGGATTCAATATCATTTCCGTCAAAAATTTCCGACGGCGACGTTTCGAGCTGAATCCGCTACCGAGTGAATCAAAATTGCCCTGCTGGTCGGTCATATGCTTGTTTCATTACAATGTTTCGTTAAATTACATAAGTATTGAAAAGGTGTAGACATCACTACGAAACATTTTTCTAAATTCGTAACCCAAAGAGTCACATGATATGACATACACGAGCACAAACGCGTGGGACCCCCCTAGTGCGATTAAGGCGAAGACAAGAGCTAATGTGACTCTCGCTCGCACGTTTCGACATGTTGAATTATATAAAATCACTAAACTCATTTTCGAAAAATCGCAATCAACCATTTTGTGTGCAATCACATTACACACAGCTTAGTAAAAAAATCATTTTGATCGATACATGTTTTCCTACTCAAAAGTTTGCTTTACTAGTTTTCGTACATAAGCTAACTTATAAGTAGGAAAACTTGTATCGATCAAAATGAATTTTTTTACTAAACTGTGTGCAATGTGATTTCACACAAAATGGTTGATTGCGATTTTTCGAAAATGAGTTAAGTGATTTTATATCTTTCAACATGTCGAAACGTGCGAGCGAGAAGTTGTTTGATAGTTGTCAGCCCCTTAAGTGTGGCTTGACCCAACCGATATCCGAAGTTGCAAACTAGAATCTAAAATTAGAGGCCGGGTTTAAAAATAGATACCTAGTTTATTTTATTTTTTGAGAGCGAAAGTTGTTGGCGTGTCGCAATGCTTTGGCGACTAGATTGACCTCCAAAACGTTACGTTAACCAAAGTAACCTTTTAACGTATTCGAAAACCGAACCAGATTTAAAAAAAAACCGGAACCGCTGTTCAAATTTGGAAATGCTTTTAAAAATATAGCATTCCTAATTCAAAATATATTTAGAAAATAGCAACCGGTCTTCTGTAATCTACCGAGTAATTGCTGTCAAAATTAGTTTAAAATGTTTCCCAATCGATCCACAGATGGCGTTGTACATATAATATTCCTTTCGGTCGATTGATCCGCCACAGATAAAATAATTAATTGCATTGCCTTCTTAGATGCTTATTGATATGAAACAATGTTTAAAAGAATTATCTTCACATCTAAAAAATAACAAAAAAAAAAAAAAAAACCTGGGCGTAATACGGCCCAGGTATTCATGAAAAATGCGATTTCTTCACATTTTGGTTAACGCGTGTGCCTCGGCAGAGTTTCCAACATTATTTCGAAAATATTACATGTGTAAATTGAAATCAAACCTTTAAGTTAATATAACAACTTATACGTTATAATAACTTAAAGCGTCGCCTCGTTATGACGCCTAGATTAAACTTTGAAGACCGAGTAGGCCTCTTTACCCACGGGTCTATAGAGTCTCAACCCCAAGAGGAGCAAATACGTAGGCTCTGTCGAGACCAGCTTGCGCCTCATGAGATCCTCAGCATTATACATAATATTTTACACAACAGTACCCCAAGTATGAGTTTTGCTTACCATATTTGGTTTTTAGTTTTACGTTTTTGTTCCGTGTTCATTGCGGGTTTTGTATGAAGACGCGATAGGGATACCGATATGGAACTTTACAAAACCCGCAATGAGCACGGAGCAAAAACGATTCGTTTTTGTTCTGTGTTCATTGCGGGTTTTGTATGAAGACGCGATAGGCATATCGATATGGAACTTTATGTTCTACTACTAATTTTCATCATACTTGCAACATAAAGTTCGGTATCGGTATCTCTATCGCGTCTTCATACAAAACCCGCTATGAACACGGAACAAAAACGTAAAACGAAAAACCAAATATGGTAAGCAAAACTCATACTTGGGGTACAGTTTATATGAAATTGCGCGCGTACCATCGAATCCACGTGCAAATCTATATATAGACCTGTCACTTACAGCTGTCATGTCAAGCCTACTTTCCAATAATACAAAGTTGCATCACAAAACAAGTTATTAGAAAATCAGTCTCCGTCTTATACCTACTTATGTTGATCTTGAAAAGATGCAAAATTTCGTCAATGATTAAAAAAATGCTCGATTTATTGACAACCTTCACGGCTCAGTTGGTAGTGGCTTGTGCGCTGTAGGCCGTGGGTTCGATCCCCACCGAAAACAAGCATTTGTATGATGAACATAGATGTTTGTTCTCTGTCTGGGTGTTAAACAATAATATAAGTATGTATTTACAAAATAAAGTATATGTATACATATGTATTATATCTGAATCAGCTATCTGGTTCCCATATTGCAAGATTGGGGCTAGATCGTGCTGTGTCGGAAGTCCACCAATATTTATTTATTTATTTTATTTAACTATGTATTCACAAAAAAATAATTGAGTATAAATCAGCTATCTGGTTCCTATTGTACAAGATTAGGCTTAGTTTGGGGCGAGATAGCGCTGTGTGGAATATCCACCAATAATATTCATATTTATTATACGTATATATTTATAATCTATACATAACTGTAAATTTTGATATTTCAGAATAAAATACCACAAAAATCTATACAAAATGTGTGGAAGATGACATGGTAAAAAGGAGTGAATACTGAGATGACGGATGATAGGGGAAAGTGGCGAAATTAAACCATTTTTTTTTGCCGACTCGGGTTTTTGGGAATTTTTGAGTGAAAAAAGCGGGATTCTTTTTTCGAAAGCGGAACATAGTAAAAAAACATATCTACATAATCAGAAGTTTTTCAATAATTTTATTTTTATTTGAGTTGCAATTACGTTTACTTGACAATAGATAGCAAAAGTAGCTATAGAAAATGTTTAAATCAGATTTACCCTATCTTTAAATAGTTGTCGAGTTGTCGATTTATCCCCTAAAAGCGGGCCTGAGCCTGTCCCGCGCGGGACATTTAATTAAGCTAATTAGGGCCGGTTTCACCATGCTCTGTTAGATTAACAAAGGATTAAAGGGTAGTGAATATGTCAAAATATACGCGTTTGACATCTAAGGTTAGATTTAACGGCCTGTTAATCCTTGATTAGTAACTAACAGAGCATGGTGACATCAGCTCTTAGGCTGACAACTATCAAACAACTTCTCGTGCATTTTGATCGATACAAGTTTTCCTACTTAAAAGTTTGCTTATGTACGAAAACTAGTAAAGCAAACTTTTGGGTAGGAAAACATGTATCGATAAAAACGAAATTTTCACTAAACGTTTGTAAAGCAATTGTATATAAATATCTATAACTATAAAACACTAAACAATTAAGTAGGTACCATAATAAAATTGTAAAAAGGATCATACAAAAAAACGCTAGGAACCAAGCCGTAAGTTTCTTGCCCGTTCTTGCAAGATGGTTGATTGCGATTTTTCGAAAATGAGTTTAGTGATTTTATATCTTTCAACATGTCGAAACGTGCGAGCGAGTCACATTAGCTCTTGTCTTCGCCTTAAAAAATCGGGACGTCCCGCCAAAATCGGTACGTCTGGCAATTGTATATAAATATCTATAACTATAAAACACTAAACAATTAAGTAGGTACCATAATAAAATTGTAAAAAGGATCATACAAAAAAACGCTAGGAACCAAGCCGTAAGTTTCTTGCCCGTTCTTCTAGGCTTTGGTCGCGAGGAACTGGCGATAGATTCACCTAGTATATGACGTTTCAAAGTGATCCTTGTGATTGTACTGAATAAAGGCCGTTTTGATTTTATAAAAATCTAACTAATATTTGTATGAAATCTGTCGAAATGAAAAGAAACTCGGGCGTTTTCGAAAGTTTTAGTGCAATACGTCCATGAAAATTGCAAAACTAGAAGCCTACAGAATGAATGCCGATGTATTTTATTGATTATCTTATCAGTTGAGACAACAACATTAAATTAATGCAAAAATATTCGCAAAAACTTTCTATTTGAAACTTCTATTTTTGTACAAATTTGGTTATATAAAATGTCGGTCACTAACGTTAAAAATAACGTGCTTCCGAAGGAATGCTGCAGTCCAATTACAAATCTAGGTTTCCTCAATTATTACTGACATTAAAGCCTATTTTATACAGCCACATGTATAAAAAAAACAATACTCAATACTCAATATATTTATGGCTTACACATGGTCTAGTTTAGGTACATACATAGTTGTTGGGTGTTAGTAAGTATCGCATGGACCCTGCATAGGGTATGCCAACATGGAGGCAGGTCGAGGTTTTCAATTTACTAGTAGGTTCATAGGTATAGTCTTGCTTAATAAGTACCGCTTAAGTTATCTAGGTAGGTCTATTTAATCGTTGAATACATTAAAAATTATAGTCATGTAGGTATTGGGTATTTATGTCAAATTTTGTATATTAAGGATTTAATTCATCCGCAATATATAAATAAATAGATCGTTTTCGATAAAAATATGTAAACAGGGTGATTTTTTTAAGTGGGCGTGCATGTCCAAATCCGAGGAATAGCTAAAAGTAATCAAAGGAGTATCGGGTCCGATTTTGGTGAAAATTAAAAATTGGAATTTTGAAAAATCTATATTCCAGGAATCAAGCTCTTTGATTTTTTGAAGTACCTATGTCGAATATTTTATCTATATGAATTCGGGTAACGGAAAAAACTGATAACTAAATGTAAAAAAACCGATAACTCAAATAACTTATAAAATATACTTCCATTTTGTATATTTTTGTTATCATATATGTATAGATAGACTATATTGGTATATATATTTTTTGGAAAGACATACCTACCTAACTAATAAATTAACATTCATTTGAATTTTATCATGTCAAACTTAAAATCTTTCCCTATTTCGTTTTCATACAGTTTTTTTGGTAAATTCTTAAGTTTACGTACTTCGTTTTTAAGGTATGCCGTAAACCTTCCAGCCTACTTCTAAAAAAAAACAATACGATGATGAGCATTTTTTTAAAGTTTAAGTTTTTTTTTACAACTTAAACGTAAAAAATGTTCTTTTATGTTTATAATTTGATTATGTTTACCTTTTTCTGTATGCCTACGCCTCACTAAACTTCAATATTGTATTATATTACTTTGTAAAAGGATCATACAAAAGAACGGTAAGAACCAAGCCGTAAGTTTTTTGGCTGTTCTTCTAGGCTTTGGTCGCGTGGAACTGGCACCTAGAGTCACCTAGCTTTAAGACGTTTCAAAGTGATCCTTGTGATTTTATTGAATAAATACCTTTTAACTTTGACTTTACCATGAAAAACACTACTTGCTATAATATAATATAATATAATATCAGCTTGACGAAGAGATTATAATTGTCTGACTTACACGCTAGATTGAAAAAAAATCGTTAGGTCACCTCAATTTTTCGCGTTTTATCTCGTTATGTAAGTTTGACAACAGTTGGTCACGACAAGTCTTGAAACAAAATCAAAATGCTTTTTTTATATAACTAGCTTATGTAACATGCAGATGGGCCCACCTGATGTTAAGTGGTAACCATCACCTACAACAAAGCATTGCCTCGTAAGTCACGCACAATGGGAACGTGCCCTACGATGCACTGCCCTGCGTCCATCAACTTGAGGCATACAGATGTTAAGCCTCATGTGCCTGTAATTACACCGGCGACCACACTCTTCAAACCGAAACACAGCGTTGCTGCTTGGCGGCAGAAAAAGGCGTGGTGGTAGTACTTCCCCGGACGAACCCTTCACAAAGAGCTCTCCTACTCTTAAAATGCTAATTTGTTGGTCACCATGTACCCCTCAGAATTATTTGGGCTTTTTTATGACAAAGTTTTCTTGTATAATAACTAAATTCGAACGGTAGGAACCAAGCCGTAAGTTTGTTGGCTGTTGTTCTAGGCTTTGGTCGCGTGGAACTGGCACCTAGAGACACTTAGCTTTAAGGCGTTTCAAAGTGATCCTTGTGATTTTATTGAAAAAACCTTTGATTTTTTTTTTAATTTTCTGTGGAATTAGAGGTAGATACCTAAAGTTGTGTCGGAAATCCTCGCCTTATGCCATGATGCAAACCGCCCCAGCCTAAAATTTTATCATTCATGAACTCATAGAAACATTTTTATGTAGATGTCTTATTTTATAACTTATTAATGATCTATTTAACGATGCACATATACAAGGTGTTCCAATACTTGAAAGGAAAACAGCTGTTTCATACATTTTAGCCAGGTGGGTGTTTTTTGTATGAAACAGCTGTTTTTTTTCGCGTTTACAGTGTTGGTTCTTTAGAAAAAAGTTATTCATATGGGTACTTTAGCCATGAAGTTTTTAAACACAAGTATTGGAACACCTTGTATATAAACTACATACATAATATCAGAGGAGACTTTGACCTTAGATAAAAAATGTTAGTTTCCATTATTATCGCTCTAAAAAGTTTAGAAAACGTGTTCTAAAAATATATGGAGATAAGTCGTGTCGTTGTACTCTTCTGCTTTTTATGAGATTTTTGGGTTTCTAGAACTCGCAAAGACGTGTCAGAAGACTTACCGCTACCCCAAAATTGTAATGGCAACCAAAACTTTGATGATGTTTTTTACAGTTGACAGCCTTCACAGCTCAGGTGGTAGTAGCTCTGCCTTCTGCGCCGTAGGCCGTGTGTTCGATCCCCACCGAGAACAAACATTTGTGTCATGAACATAGTTGTTTGTTCTCTGTCTGGGTGTTACATATTATAAGTATGTATTTACAAAAAAGTATATTATGTATTATATCAGCTATCTGGTTCCCATATTACAAGCTTTGGCTTAGTTTGGGGCTAGATAGTGCCGTGTGGAAAGTACACCAATATTTATTTATTTTACAGTCTATTTTTTAGTATCCAAATCGTTTAAAACTATAACTGGTGGATAGTTTTTATCAACTGGTTTTAACTTACCTATAATGCTATAAAACTTCTCGATAGGGCTAATATTGCAAAAAATATCATCAAAGTTTTGATTCCAATAAACATTTTGGTTTCGCGGTTAGGCAGTGGGTGTTTTGCAAGAACATTATACATGTTGTTTTGATCGATACATGTTTTTCACTCAAAAGTTTGCTTTACTAGTTTTCGTACATAAGCAAACTTTTAAGTAGAAAACTAGTATCGATCAAAATGTCATTTTTACTAAACTATGTGCTATGTGATTGTACACGAAATGGTTGATGGCAATTTTTCGAAAATGAGTTTAGTAATTTTAAATCTTTCAACATGTCGAAACGTGCGAGCGAGAGTCGCATTAGCTCTTGTATTCGCCTTAATTTATAAATTTAAATGATATATACCACGGTGGTGAAATCCAGTCGCGATATTAGCAGAATGTATACAGCTATATGGAAGGTGCAGAGGAGTTGCCGTGGTAGCACAACCAATTTGGTCAACCAGCAACGTAGCGTGTACGGAATGTATGGTGGCGCGCTGATTGCGCAACCGCTAAAATGTATAGTTTTCAGGACGTCATCTCTGTCTCCTTTGAAAGTACAAAGAACTATTCCTTTCAAAAAACTCTGGAAACCAGCGCCGCAACGTACCTATACCACAGATAAGAGAATACTAGTACAGATACCTCATCTCATACATTGAAATGGTCCGGCCTAACTCGGGCAATCAGTCGGGCTAATTTGTTTAGCCGGCATAGGTAAACAAAATAGCCTGCATAGCCTGCGGGCATCTCGTAAAATGCACTTGCAGCCAATAGATGGCGTTAAAATACATACCCATCTAGGTACTGTGCAGCATAAAGCTGAGACGATGACCTTTTTGACCCCACACCCGTTATTTTTTAATTAAAAAAAAACACCGACTGTTATATCGACTGTTTATTGTTTTTTTTACTTTTACTTGGGTCAAATAAAATTGTTTTCATTTTTCTTCTTCTTCTTTCAAAAAACTAAGCTTTATTTCACTGAGAGACCACGGTCGCGCGACTGGTTGAACGATTGTTGTCTCATTGAAATAGGGTTCTAAGGAAGCGTGCATAACTCGAAGGGTTCCCGGTACGGGTCAAACACAAGGAACCCTTGCCTTATCTTGTAAGTTGGGACCGGGAAAACTCCTAAAGTTATGAACGAACCCAAAGATAATTAAATATACCGAAAAAAAATTGCCATGCACGTTTCAAAATTCATCTCGTTTCTCAAAAATTTCTTGGTGTAGGTTAACTAATTATATGAAATACTAGCGGCCTGTCCCAGCTTCGCATGGGTGGTCATAAATTTTTTGAACATTTTAGGATAAACTTAAACCGTGGGTTCGAGCCTCGCGTCTACTTATTTCATACATTTGCACGCGCTTCTCCTTGAGTGAGTGAAATCGCACCCCGCGCGAGACCCGTGGACCCGTTAACATTTTTAATTTCGTCATATCTTTTGAATGGAATGTCCGATTTGAAAAATTTAAGAAGTAATCTATAGGTATTGAAACCGTCTTAATTATGAAATGATTTATTTGGATAAGGATTAATACCAAGGTACAAATAAAGACCCTTTTCTAGCGGAGGCATTTCAATTAATTTTTTATAATAAAAGAACACTTATTGTGACATAACTATAATAGTTAGACATATGCTGTCGTGACATTTTTTGTAGATGATAACGTGTTCTACAAAATCGTAGTACATTATTTTGTTCTATCTTCAATAGTTTTCGCAGCGCACGCGATGTAAGGTTTTTTGTTTTCCACCTTGGGTTACATTATTGAAGTTTTAGTAAGGATCCCTGATTATTTTGAAAATATAATATAGCCTATGTTACTCAGGGATAATGTAGCATTCTAATGGTGAAAGAATTTTTGAAATCGGACCAGTAGTTTTTGAGCCTATTCGTTACATACAAAAATACAAAAATACAAAAATACAAAGTTTACCTCTTTATAATATTAGTGTAGATAAATAATGTATGTGTACTTTTACATAATTATGACTAAAAACTATAAGGCCTTTATTCATATTCCCCGCCGTTTTATAACGGCTCTGTAAAGTATACTTGTCACTGTCACTTTAATGTCAACGAAAGGAGACTGCAACAGCTATTCTGCCTGTTATTTTAGTTAACAGAGCGCTCAGCGACCAATATGAATAAGAATCTATCTTGTTTACAACTATAAATATAGTTCTTCTGTCTTGATTCTTTGACTTATTAAAAGCGTTTGAATCAGTCTAAACCTTCCCTTCACCCTTAAATCTTACAGTATTTTGTATCTTTCCAGAAAGGTTCTGTGATGTCACGTTGTACTGCTCTCCGAGCTTTGCGGCGCAAGTGCCCAACAAGGACACCGTGGAGCCGCAGAGTATCAGGGGGGTGTCGCTCAGGGCACACAGGTGGGTCCGCTACTCTTAAATATATGATAGTAACTTGAGAACTGCGTTTTGGACTTAACCAAGATTGATTTGCTTGTGTTACTGATTTATCTTTTGACGCATGCTCTCAGTGCGTCAATTTATTAATTATTTTCAAAAATAGCGACGCATAATAACAGTTTTCATTCTATAAGTGGAATTACACCGGCAACTAAACTCTTCAAACTGAAACACAGCGTTGCTACTTGGCGGCAGAAAAAGACGTGGTGGTAGTACTTCCCCGGACGAGCCACACACAAAGATCTCTACTACTCTTAAGAGGTACCACATCAGGGGTATTTATCATTAGTTTATCTCTTCCAGGGTGGTACTGGCCGCGTGTTCAGAACTGCTCGGCACACTGCTGGGCGCGCACGAGGCGCACGGCGAGCCGGTTCTCGTCATCGACGGCGCTGAGCCGAAGCATCTGAAGGCGCTGCTCGATTACATGTACACTGGAGAGATGAATGTACATCATGTAAGTCTTATCAAAGTCAAACTTATGCTGTAAGTCACGCACGATAAGAACTGCCCTGCGTCCATCAACTTAAGGCATACAGATGTTAAGCCTCAAGTGCCTGTAATTACACCGGCAACCACACTCTTCAAACCGAAACACAGGAACGCTGCTGGCGGCAGAAAAAGGCGTGGTGGTAGTACTTCCTCGGACGAGACACACAAAGAGCTCTGCTACACTTAAACGTATACTTACACTTATACTCAACACTTTCACTTAAACGGTACTTACACCCGATGGACTGACGACATTGTTATGATCGCGGGAAGGCGGTGGACGGAGAGGGCTCGGAATCGTTCTTCCTGGAGATGTATAGGGGAGGCCTATGTCCAGCAGTGGACTACTTTAGGCTGATGATGATGATGATACTTACACTTATACTCAAAATAATTAGCAAAGGTAAATAATAGTAGATTAGTAGCCAAGGGCTGTAAGGCATCAATTGCAGCCCGAGATATTTAGGCGCCCTCGCTGCGCTCGTGGTATAGTTCGAGGGTGCAATTGGTGCTTACACCCGAGCTAACTATTCTGCTTTACATCTCGATTGTGAGGTAAGTAGAAAAAAAGCATTACAAGAATAAACAATATTACAAGTAAAAGTTTTCTATTCCCGCCTTTTTTCATTAAAAAGAATCAAGTAGGTAAAGAACTTTTTTTCACGATCGAAATTGAGCTTCGCCGTTCGATATTTAAAATTGATGATTATTATACTCACACGAAGACAAAGCTGAATAGCAAAGCGACCTCTTTGGTCATTGGGCTGAATGCATGATGTCTATTGCCAGTATAATGGTTAGATGTAAGTACGCGAACTTTTTGAAAGAAAGAAGTGTTTTTTTTTATTACTTACCGCCCTAGGGCTTTTCTAGCTACATTATTACCCTAGAGCGCTAATTAGTCACCTACAAGCCCCATTTGGAGGTATTATGAACCTACTTACCGAACATGTGAGATGTAAAAGTAATATGTAATCTTTGTTTCAGTCCCAACTGGCTAGTCTCCTCAAAACGGCCGAAGAGCTGAGGATAAAGGGTCTCACAGACATCCGATGGAACAATAAGGACGAGCCTCCTGATTGCGCATCAGGTAATGCACCCATTTTAAATGGTTATTTTAATTTCATTCTAATCCTATCAGTGGCGTAGGTGGACAAGGGCCCCGGTGCATAGAGAAAGAATCGGGCCCTCACCCCCTCTTTCCACATAGGTCGAACTTATATTGGCCTTTAACACGTTGACATTACATGTAATGCATTTTTGGTCTGGCTGTGACGTCCGTGCATTACATGTAATGCATTCGCCGTAGGCAACTAAACCGCGTTTTCTGGGCTGGACGTGTAAGCTAGAGCTTTGATTTTCTAGGTACGTATGAACTTTGAATTGGTGAAAGTAAACACAAATGGACGTACCAGGTAATTCCCTAAAAATAGGCGGGACAGTCAACGTGTTAAAATAAATAATAAAAAAAAGGTTAAAAAATTAGACAGCCTTCACAGCTCGGTTGGTAGTAGCTCTGCCTTCTGCGCCGTAGGCCGTGGGTTCGATCCCCACCGAGAACAAACATTTGTGTGATGAACATAGATGTTTGTTCTCTGTCTGGGTGTTATATAATATTATAAGTATGTATTTACAAAAAAAAGTATATTTGTAGTATATCAGCTATCTGGTTCCCATATCACAAGCTTCGGCTTAGTTTGGGGCGAGATAGTGCTGTGTGGAATGTTCACCAATATTTATTATAATTATTTATTTATTATCTTTTCTTTACCCAACTGAATAGTTATAGTTTATATTTCACGTATTAAAATTGTACTTTTCGAAAAGCGCAGTCGCCACCACAACAGTACCGAAAACAGAACAAGACCCGCTATCCAAAGACCCCGAACCGAAAAAGCAAGACACAAAGAAGCCGCCAGAACCGAAAAAACAACCCGACTTGAAAAAACAAGAGGTCGCCAAGAAACCTGAGGTTAAGAAACAAGTCGACGTGAAGAAGCAATTAGAAGCTAAACTGTTGAGGAGATCTCCGGATCGGACTCATGTCACTGATCTACCAGCCGAGCCGAGGCCCGTGAAGGAAGAGGATAGGTTTAATGTTAACGGTAAGTCATAGGCCCTCCATATTCCCTGCCATTTTATAGCGGCTTCTTCTTCTTGTCGTGTCACTAGTTTCTTTCGAAACAGTGTGGTGAAAGGATTTTAAGTGCGCCTCAAGAGGCTCCTTTCGCACTTGGCACATGTTATAGAACTTTTTAGGTTCTACGACATGCCGGTTTCCTCACGATGTTTTCCTTCACCGTTTGAGAGTACTGGCATTGTGCACATACATTTTTGAACAGAAAAACTCATTGGTAAACGACTGGTTTCGAACCCACGACCTTAGGATCGGAAGGCGGGGCCTCTACCACTAGACCACCAGTGCTCTCAGCGGTTCTATACAAGGTGTTCCAATACTTGTACTTAAAACTTCAGGGGCTAAAGTACCCATCAATATGAATAACTTTTTCTAAGGAACCAACACTGTGAACGCGAAAAAAAAAACTGCTGTTTTATACAAAACCTGGCTAAAATGTAAACTTCAAGCCGAAACACAGCGTTGCTGCTTGGCGGCAGAAAAAGGCGTGATGGTAGTACTTCCCCGGACAAGCCCTTACAAAGAGCTCTACTACCCATAAACTAGATTAAATAAGAATCATAGCTATAGTCGCGTTAAACTCCCGCTGCAAACTCCGTCATAAATCATCTTAACACACGCTTAAGGCGAAGACAAGAGCTAATGTGACTCTCGCTCGCACGTTGCGACATGTTGAAAGATATAAAATCACTAAACTCATTTTCTAAAAATCGCAATCAACCATTCCTGAGAGCGAGAGGGAGAGAGCAATATTGCTGTCTCGTTCTGAGACTTATGACCGAGCCTGCAGCGAGAGTTTAACGCGGCTATATGCCCTTTTATAAGACATACCACCTTCTAATTAAGTATTTTCATTCCATATCTTAGTAACTAGTTGGTGTTTTTAATTAATACTATTATTTTTTCCAGGTGGTCCCCCGCCATTGATAAAATTGCCGCTCCCTAAAAGCATGAGCACACCAAAGCGGGACCATTCGGATTCGTAAGTACCATCCGGACGTCACTAGGTACAGTCAGCAACGGAAGTTAATTAACATTTGATGATTTCAAATTTTGAATAAGTCCGTAGTAGTAGAGCTTGTTAGTAGTTGGACCTGTTAAAAAAAGTCATTATTTCCAGAGAGAGTCCAAGTCCAAAGCGACAGAGGCTAGTCAGCGGCAATGACAACACGGACGAAGAAACGAATTGTGTTCCAAAAACGTAAGTTTATCTAAAATAGAAACGGCCAACTGTACTGTACTGACTTTGCAGAACACATCATTATCTACAAAAAATGTCGCGACAGCATATGTCTAACTATTATAGTTATGTCACAATAAGTGTTCATTTATTATAAAAATTTAATTGAAATGCCACCGCTAGAAAAGGCTCTTTATTTGTACCTTGGTATTAATCCTTATCCAAATAAATCTTTTCATATTCAAGACTGGTTCAATACCTATACATTACTTCTTGAATTTTTCAAATCGGACATTCCATTCAAAAGATTTTAAAAATATAAACGACGCGCGGGTCACGCGTCGCGTTCTCTCTAAGAGCGGGCCCGGGCAAGGCGTGAGTTAGAAGGGCGTGCGAATGATTCGAACCCACCACGGTCTAAGTTTATCCTAAAACGTTGAAAAAATTTATGTCCACCCATGCGAAGCTGGGACAGGCCGCTAGTGTATAATAAATCGAATGTGTACCTGGTTTTAAGCGCATGAAATGAATAAATTAGGTAATAACTTTTTATAATGTTCCACAGTCTAGTTTTTTATTGATATAAAAGTATTTATTAAAAAATATAACTTTTTTTTCCAGAGAACGAGATCCAGAACAGTGGCATCATGGGAACATGGTGAGTGTCTGTCGAAACCACTCCCTTGGTTTAAGGAGGTTGGAGGTTTAAGAGTGATGGGATGTGAGATTAATGGAAAATAATCGATTAAATAAAAAACTATTTTTCTTTATTCAAGATTAATCGATTTGTCAAAAATCGATTTTAATAATAAATAATCGATTTCTGCGAAATAATCGATTTTTTTGTATTATTTAAAAGAACATGCTTTTCATATTCCAATAATAAACCTTAGAGATTCATATATTAACAATTTATCAGATTAAAAATAAAATAAAATTATATAAATAAAAAATAACCAATTCAAAACTAACAATCAAAGGCAATGTTCCTTTAAAATTTCAAGGTAAGGAATTAGGAAACCAAATAGCATTATTGATACAAATTTTAGTACTATTATACGTTTTTTTTATTTTATTTATTATAATAAAAATGAAATGATGAGCATCCCAACAAAATGATAAACTTATTGTCTGAAAAACTCAAATAAAATTAAAGTAAAAAAAAAACCATAACACATAATTTATATAATCGATTTATTAAAAATCGATTAATATAACTATAAATATCGATGATAAGAAATCGATTATAAGAAATCGATTATAAGAATAAAATCATTGATTTAAATAAAAATCGATTATTTTTTAACATCCCTATTTAAGAGTAGTAGAGTTTTTTGTGAAGGGCTCGTCCGGGGAAGTACTACCACCACGCCTTTTTCTGCCGCCAAGCAGCAACGCTGTGTTTCGGTTTGAAGAGTGTGGTTGCCGGTGTAATTACAGGCACATGAGGCTTAACATCTGTATGCCTCAAGTTGATGGACGCAGGGCAATGCATCGTAGGGCACGTTCCTATTGTGCGTGACTTACGAGGCAATGCTTTGTTATAGGTGATGGTAACCACTTAACATCAGGTGGGCCATATGCTTCTTTCATAAGCTAGTTGTATTAAAAAAAAACATGTCATTAATATGTATACTACAGGATATATCAGCGATGCGAGTGGACGCTGGCTGGGGAGCATCGGCTTCCTCGGACGAGGAGTGGGCAGACGCTCCCACGGACATAGGTTCATTCCTGCACACGAGGCTAAGGGTGGATGGAGACAATACTGGTGGTAAGTACTTACAACCATAAATAAATAAATAATAAATAAATATTGGGGGACATTCCACACAGCACTATCTCGCCCCAAACTAAGCCAAAGCTTGTGATATGGGAACCAGATAGCTGATATACTACTTATATGCTTTTTTTTGTAAATACATACTTATAATATTATATAACACCCAGATAGAGAACAAACATCTATGTTCAGCACACAGATATTTGCTCTCGATGGGGATCGAACCCACGGCCTACGGCACAGAAGGCAGAGCTACTACCAACTGAGCTGTGAAGGCAAACTATAGTAACTATAGTCGCGTTAAACTCTCGCTGCAGGTTCGGTCATAAGTTAACGGAACGAGACAGCAATATTGCTCTCTCTCTCGCACTTAGGAGAACGGACGATCCTTTTGTTTAAGCGTGTGTTAAGAAGATTTATGATCGAGTTGGCAGCGGGAGTTTAACGCGACTATAGTAGCTCTGTATTCTGCGCTGTAGACCGTGGGTTCGATCCCCACACATAACACATGTTTGTCATAAACATACCGTAAACAAACAAAATGAAATAATTTAACACTTCGTTTCATGAGATTCATCTGGCATTCATACAAGTACTGACTCCTTTAGACACAATGCCAGTACTCTCAAACGGTGAAGGAAAACACCATTAGAAAACCGGGATGTCGTGGAACCTAAAAAATCTTCTGCATACATACAAGTACTGACTCCTTTCTTAGACACAATGCCAGTACTCTTAAACGGTGAAGAAAAACATCATTAGGAAACCAGCATGTGATACTAAAAAGTTCTAAAACATGTGTCGAAAGGAGACTCTTTGATGCGCTTTTAAAATCCTTTCACCACACTGTTTCTAAAGAAACTAGTGACGCGAGAAGAAGAACTTAGTTTGTCGGTAGATGGCGCTGTTTTTATTCTCTTTAAATATACAAATCAATTGCTGTTCGTTTGTCTCGCTAAAACTCGGGAACGGCTGGGCCGATTCAGCAGATTTTGGTTTTTAAATGTTTGTCGTAGTCCAGGGAAGGTTTGAACGGTGAGAAAATGGAGAGGTTTAATGTCGTTAGGATAGGTGATACGAAGTCCACCGGGCCATCTAGTCCTACTAATATTATAAACGCGAAAGTTTGTAAATATGGATGGATGGATGTTTGTAATGTTTGTGACTCTTTCACGTAAAAACTACTGAATGGATTTTAATGAAACTTTACAATAATATAGCTTATACATCAGAATAACACATAGGCTGCAATTTATAAAGACATTGTGTGACTAATCCTGCGCAGACGAAGACGCGGGCACCAGCTTGTATTCAATATAAATAAATTGACACGAGAAGAAGACTTTAGTTTGTCGGTAGATGGCGCTGTTTTTAATATTAAATAGAAATAAATATATATTTTCCAGATGAAGAATCCAACGACAGCGCACCGAGTCAAGTGCAGCCGAGTCGGCCGGAGAGTGTGGGATCCTCCGGGCCGAATCCCACGCCCCCACTGAAAGACCCCCTCTCTATGCTCACGCTAAAACGTGAGATAAATTTAGGTAGGTACCTACATAATATTGATTTTTTATTATAATAAACAAATTAATATTGGTGTACTTGCCACACAGCACTATCTAGCCCCAAACTAAGCCAAAGCTTGTAATATGGGAACCAGATAGCTGATTTAATAGATATATACTTTTTTTTGTAAATACATACTTATAATAATAACACCCAGATAGAGAACAAATATCTATGTTCATCACCTAAATGTTTGTTCTGTGTGGGGATCGAACCCACGGCCTACGGCGCAGAAGGCAGAGCTACTTATAAAAATTAATAGTTTAATAGACATTTTTTTTTCTATTTTATTCCTATACAAGGTGTTCCATAAAGGGGCTAAAGTACCCATCAATATGAACAACTTTTTCTAAGGAACCAACACTGTGAAGCGAAAAAAAAACAGCTGTTTCATACATTTTAGCCTGGTAGGTATTGAACTTTTGTATGAAACAGCTGTTTTTTTTCGCGTTCACAGTGTTGGTTCCTTAGAAAAAGTTGTTCATATTGATGGGTACTTTAGCCCCCTGAAGTTTATATACATAACTTATGGAACACCTTGTATAATTATATATTATATATAACTATATATTATTATTCTGTCAAGTAATACGTAGGTGCCTTTAGTTAAAATAAAAAACTGTTTTATATCATTTTTTTAGTGTGTGTTGCAAATAAAATTGATTCTATTCTATTCTATAATGTGTGACTTTCCAATTTGATTTAATTTAACTTTAATTTTATTAATGTAATTTCACTGTAATAATATAAATATGGATTGATAGAATCTTAATAATTATGATTAAATAATTAATATATTTATCATATTCCTTGTTCCAGCTACTCTAGGCCCCAAGTCGGGTCCATCAGACTCCAGGTTCAATGACGTCATCAGACTGCACGACTACCTGCAGCACGGCAGAAGACCTCAGTTCTGGGAGGAGCATTATGTTAAACGGGTAAGGAGATGGGCTTGCCACCTGTCACTATTTAATCTAAGCAGAAACAGACAAATAATTCGTGGACGTTCCACACTAGTGCATCTAGCCCCAAACTAAGAGCTGACTTCACCATGCTCTGTTAGATTAACAAAGGATTAAAGGGCCGCTAAATATGTCAAAATGTTTGACATCTGAGGTTAGATTTAACGGCCTGTTAATCCTTGATTAGTAACTAACAGCGCATGGTGAAATCAGCTCTGAGCGAAGAATGTACCTACTATACAAAATATGCCAAAACCAGTATGTATGTAAATAAATAAATAATTAAATATTGGTGGACATTCCATACAACACTATCTCCCCCCAAACTAAGCCAAAGCTTGTGATATGGGAACCAGATAGCTGATATACTACTTATATACTTTTTTTGTAAATACATACTTATATCATTATATAACACCCAGACAGAGAACAAACATCTATGTTCACCACACAAATGTTTGTTCTGTGTGGGGATCGAACCCACGGCCTACGGCGCAGAAGGCAGAGCTACTACCAACTGAGCTGTGAAGGCTGTCTGATTATGATGTTGATGTTAATGATGATGTTGACGGTGGTGATGATGTTGATGATGATTTTGATGATGACGATGATTTTGATGACGATGATGATGTTAAAGTTTGATGTTGACGATGTTTTCTTTTGACTTGATGATCATTTTGATATGTAGATGTTGATGAATTCCTTTTGTCGCAGGTGATGGAAGCAGTAAGACTGAAAGAGCTGGAAATGAAGCAGGCGGCGGAAATACTCGGAGTCAGCTACGGGACGCTCTACGGACGGTATAGGGATGTCTACGGGTGCATCAATAGACCTTATAGGTATTTATATATTATTTAATACCCATATGATAATGAATAAGGCTGCCTCATGGTGCGTTTAGTTTCATATTGGAGGAACTTTTAAAAGGCACTCATGAATGAAAAACTACGAAATTTCAAAAGTCGTAGAACAAAAAAATTCCGCCATGACCTATAGAATACCCTGCTTCCGGGGTTATAGGGGTATTATGTTACACGTTGTATTTTGCAAATATTATATTGTATTTTGTTTGAATTTCATTAAAATTCATTGTAATAGTCTTAAAACTGTATTCACATACAGCGTCGTCAACAGACCCGCGCGCGACTTCTGGCAAGTGAAGGGTCCCTTATAATTACAATGTATTTACATTTTGTAAAATGTTTGGGCCTGATTTCACCATGCTCTGTTAGATTAACAAAGGATTAAAGGGTCGTTAAATATGTCAAAATGTACGCGTTTGACATCTAAGGTTAGATTTAACGGCCTGTTAATCCTTGATTAGTATCTAACAGAGCATGGTGAAATCAGCTCTTAACCTATTTCCTAATATTTTACAATTTACAATACAATTTTTACAATTCATTGTAATAGTATTGGAACTGTAGCAACTTCTGGCAAGTGAAAGGTCCCTCATAATTACAATGTATTTACATTTTGTAAAATGTTTAACCAATTTTCTAATATTTTACAATTTACAATACAATATTTACAATTCATTGTAATAGTCTTAGAACTGTATTCGCATTCAGCGTCGTCAACAGAACCGCGCGCGACTTCTGGCAAAGGTCCCTCATAATTACCATGTATTAACATGTTTAACATATTTTTAATATTTTACAATTTACAATACAATATTTACAATTCATTGTACAATTTTTACAATTCATTGTAAAAATTGTATACACATTGTAATTACATTTTGTAAAATGTTTAACCTATTTTCTAATATTTTACAATTTACAATTCATTGTAATAGTCTTAGAACTGTATACACATACAGCGTCGTCAACAGAGCCGCGCGCGACTTCTGGCAAGTGAAGGGTCCCTCGGAGGTCCTGGAGAGGCTGCAGCGCGGAGAGATATCTCTGGACATGGCGGCCAACGCGCTGGGAGTGAGCGTGCCCAATCTAGCCGCGCATATCGCAGACTTCCCTAGCAACCAGGGTAGCCAGAACCAAGTCGATTGTGAGTATCATATGAATAAATATAGGGGAGATATCTCTATGACTGCTAACGCGTTGGGAGTTGGAACAAGCGGATGGCTCACCTGATTGTAAGTGGTAACCATAACCTATAACAAAGCATTGCCTCGTAAGTCACGATAGGAACGTCCCCTACGATGCACTGCCCCGGGTCCGTCAACTTGAGGCATACAGATGTTAAGCCTCATGTGCCTGTAATTACACCGGCAACCACACTCTTCAAACGGATACACAGCGTTGCTGCTTGGCGGCAGGAAAAGGCGTGGTGGTAGTACTTCCCCGGACGAGACACACACAAAGAGCTCTACTACTCTTATTGGGAGTGAGCGTGGTAATCTAGCGGCGCATATCGCAGGCTTCCCTAGCAACCAGGGTAGCCAGAACCAAGTCGATTGTGAGTATAATTAACATTATAGTCGCGTTAAACACTCGCTGAAAACTCAGTCATAAATCTTTTAGATATATTGAGGGCATACTGCTAGAGAAAGATTATTTTCCAGGATATTATATTTATTTCATAACGGCCATCCAGCACCGAACTCACTTGACGTCTCTCCTTTTCTCCACAGAGCAATACCAAATCTACAATAGATTGAATAGCCATCCTTTGGCAAAATACAGACTTAACATAATCATCTTAACACTAGTGTATGACAACGTGCATGCGCCCGCGCTGAGTACTCTCACTCGGCGCGGGCGCATGCACGTTGTCGATAAAAAGAATGATTTAGCGAGAGCGGCCGGTAGTTGCGCGATCGGAGAGTTCATTATCGGTAGTTCTTATGGACTCCAATAATGCACATCTCTGCGCATAAACAATAGGGTCGTGCCGTTCTCCTAAGTGCGAGAGAGAGAGCAATATTGCTGTCTCGTTCCGATAGTTTATGACCGTGTTTGCAGCGAGTGTTTAATGCGACTATAATATAATATATTGGTGGGGCCCAATCTAGGGCACATCGTAGACTTACCTAGCAACCAGGGTAGCCAGAACCAAGTGGATTGTAAGTATAATTAACATTAATCCTACTAAAATTATAAACGCGAAAGTTTGTAAGTATGGATGGATGTTTGTTACTCTTTCACGTAAAAACTACTGAATGGATTTTAATGAAACTTTACAATTTATGCTTATACATCAGAATAACACATAGGCTACAATTTATAAAGATATTTTGTGAATCGTCCAAAATATGATGATAAGTGTCAAATAAGTAGGAAAAATCTACCATCTGCGCAGACGAAGTCGCGGGCACCAGCTAGTATAATATATTGGTGGGCCCAATCTAGTGCACATCGCAGATTTCCTTAGCAACCAGGGTAGCCAGCTCGCGGTATCTCTATCGCGTCTTCATACAAAACCCGCAATGAACACGGAACAAGAACGTAAAACGAAAAACCAAATATGGTAAACACAACTCATACTTGGGGTACTGGTTTAAAAATATCGTCGGTGAAAATATGATGATCCCATACCTATTATTATTATACCCATATTGTTATTATAAATTATTATAATAATTTATTTAAATAAATCCTGTCCACAGCCACGGAGTTCGAGCCTATCCCAATAGAGACGCGAAAACCTGTACTCTCCGATAAACAACTTGGCGTAAGTATCACAAACACACAAAATATATACATTTACTTATAATTTACATTTATTTAATTTTTATTTATTTGTAAATGCTAAAAAAAAATCGGAGCACCGGTGGTCCAGTGGGAGTGAGTGCTTTCCGATCGTAAGGTCGTAGGTTCGAATGCGGTCATGCAAAGACGACGATTTATCCTATCGAAATAATATGTACGCAATGCCAGTGTTCTTAAACGGTCTTCGAACCCACGATCTTAGATTTGGAAGGCGGGGTCACTCCCACTATACCAGCGATGCTCTCCAATATATTAAAAAATATATTTATTAAATAAATAAATATTGGTGGACATTCCACACAGCACTATCTCGCCCCAAACTAAGCCGAAGCTTGTGATATGGGAACCAGATAGCTGATATACTACTTATATGCTTTTTTTTGTAAATACATACTTATAATATTATATAACACCCAGACAGAGAACAAACATCTATGTTCATCACACAAATGTTTGTTCTGAGTGTGGATCGAACCCACGGCCTACGGCGCAGAAGGAAGAGCTACTACCAACTGAGCTGTGAAGGTTGTGTTTGATTATCTTTAAAAAAAAGCAATAATAAAATCATTTCTTTTTTCAGTATGTAAAAATAGCGCCAAAACTCAAGAGCCTGAATCCGACCATACAAGCTGACAGTTAGTATTATTCATATATTTTTTAACTAGCTTTTTTTTATACAACCAGCTGATGGAACAAGCAGATGGCCCACCTGATGCTAAGTGGTAACCATCACTTATAACAAAGCATTGCCTCGTAAGTCACGCACGATAGGAACGTGCACTATGATGCACTGCCCTGCGTCCATCAACTTGAGACATACAGATGTTAAGCCTCATGTGCCTGTAATTACACCGGCAACCACACTCTTCAAACCGAAACACAGCGTTGCTGCTTGGCGGCAGAAAAAGGCGTGGTGGTAGTACTTCCCCGGACAAGCCACACACAAAGAGCCCGTGTTTAAATAAATAAATAAATCACATACAGGTCACATAATAAAACATTACATATATTTTTTCCAGCTACAGATTTTGAGCCGATTCCCATAGAGATGGACCCTTCTATGCGGCCTCGTACGTACAGCGGCTCTGCGCCGGCGCAGAAGAAACAGACAGCCACTGACAAACCTGCCGTAAGTATACCTTTCATTTATGTACTCTCAAACGGTGAAGGAAAACATCATGAGGAAACCGTAGTCGTAGAACCTAAAAAGTTCTATCACATGTGTCAAGTGCTCGAAAGGAGCCTCTTGAGGCGCACTTAAAATCCTTTCACCACACTGTTTCGAAAGAAACGACACGACAAGTGAGAGAGAGAGAGAGGGGAGAAAAGCCCATCGAATTTAGTTGTTTTAAAACAATTTTATAAAATGTAGATAAACTTTCAGCTGACAAAATTAACGCCTAAAGTGGTGAAGTGCCTGAACCCGAACGCTAGTGATGATGATGATGCTATACCCGCGCATATTATATCCACTGACAAGGAGCCCGCGCCCACTGGGCCTTCAGGTATGTCATACTCAAAAAATATTTATCTACACTAATCTACACTAATATTATAAAGAGAAAAGATTTGTATTTTTGTATGTAACGAATAGGCTCAAAAACTACTGGTCCGATTTCAAAAATTCTTTCACCATTAGAATGCTACATAATCCCTGAGTAACATAGGCTATATTATATTTTCATAAAAATCAGGGATCCTTACTAAAACTCCAATAATGTAACCCAAGGTGGAAAAAGAAAACCTTACATCGCGTGCGCTGCGAAAACTATTGATGATAGAACAAAATAATGTACTACGATTTTGCAGAACACGTCATCATCTACAAAAAATGTCGCGACAGCATATGTCTAACTATTATAGTTATGTCACAATAAGTGTTCTTTTATTATAAAAAATTAATTGAAATGCAGCCGCTAGAAAAGGCTCTTTATTTGTACCTTGGTATTAATCCTTATCCAAATAAATCATTTCATATTCAAGACTGGTTCAATACCTATAAATAAATAAATAAATAAATAAATATAAAATATTGGTGGATTACCCACTCAGCACTATCTAGCCCCAAACTAAGCCAAAGCTTGTAATATGGGAACCAGATAGCTGATATAATACATATATACTTTTTTTTGTAAATACATACTTATTATATATAATAACACCCAGACATAGAACAAACATCTATGTTCATCACACAAATGTTTGTTCTGTGTGGGGATCGAACCCACGGCCTACGGCGCAGAAAGCAGAGTTACTACCAACTGAGCTGTGAAGGCTGTCCTATACATACCTATACATTACTTCTTGAATTTTTCAAATTGGACATTCCATTCAAAAGATTTTAAAAATATCAGCGACGCGCGGGTCACGGGGCGCGTTCTCACCCAACGCGGGCCCGGGCAAGGCGCGAGGTAGAAGGACGTGCAAATGACTCGAACCCACCACGGTCTAAGTTTATCCTAAAACATTGAAAAAATGTATGTCCACCCATGCGAAGTTGGGACAGGCCGCTAGTATTCAATAAAATCACAAGGATCACTTTGAAACGTGGCTGTGGCTCGTGGCTAGTGAGGACTCTAGGTGCCAGTTCCACGCGACCAAAGCCTAGAAGAACTGCCAACAAACTTACCGCTTGGTTCCTACCGTTCTAAAACTATTGACAGACACAGCTCAGTTGGCAGTAGCTCTGCCTTCTGCGCCATAGGCCGTGGGTTCGATCCCCTTACAGAACAAACACCTTTTTTTTTAAACTAGCTGATGGATCAAGCAAATGGCCCACTTGATTATAAGTGGTAACCATCACCTATAACTAAGCATTGCCTCGTAAGTCACGCACGTTGCAGTGCGCCTTGCGTCCATCAACTTGAGGCATACAGATGTTAAGCCTCATGTACCTGTAATTACACCGGCAACCACACTCTTCAAACCGAAACACAGCGTTGCTGCTTGGCGGCAGAAAAAGGCGTGGTGGTAGTACTTCCCCGGACGAGCCACACACAAAGAGCTCTACTACTCTTAGGTAAGTTGATATACTAATTTTATGAATATATTTGCAGGAGCAAAGTGGTCTGGAATCCGCGTCGCGTCCATCGACAGTCTGCGTAACTCTCCACCTCCCCCCACCGCTAATTCCCCCTCCCCCTCGCCTTTGCCCCCCTCGCCCTCGCCCTCACAACTCATGCGCACGCGCCCCGACCTCACCATAGTCGCTAAGAAACCAGAGACTAGAGATGATACGTGAAAAATAAACACTCCACTTACTACAAGATACAATGATGAAATAACAAGAACTACCCTCAATTAGAAATTGAAAATAAAATTTCATCTACCTTCAATTTTCGACTACAAGAAATAAAACAAGATTAAACAAACACAATTAAAAATTGATAAGAGAAGATTCAATTCCATCTACCCTCAATTTAGATAAATATAAAATGGAAGCTACCAGAAGACCACAAGAAATACAGTGAACATTACGATACAAGCTTTAGAAAAAGTCGTTAAAAATGACTTGGAAAATGTTACAAAGACGCTAAAGGCTCACAAAAATAAACATGATCTACCCACAATTAAAACTTGATAAAAAAAGAAAATAAAATCTCACCATACCTCCCCCGATTTAGATAAATATAAAATGGAAGCTACTAGATTCAAGAAGGCAAGAAATAGAGTGGAAATTACTTGAAGCTGAAAAAAATGTTGCAAAAGAGATGCTAAAAAACTCAGAAACCAGAGAGTAAAGAGCCCGCGATGACAGCCGTAGACAAGATCCAGTCCTACAATTGGAAGAAAAAACTAGTTGAATAGTTCAACATCTAAAATGTGGACAAAATGAAATAAATTCGTAAACCTTTTAAAAAAAGAATCTTTGAGAAACCAGAGAGTAAGAACGACATGAGGTGATCACAACCATAGACTAAAATCAGTTCAGTATTTAGAAGAAATGTCATCTAAGAGTCCGTTTCACAAAAAAAGTCCCTTAATTTCTTCGAAAATAAAATGATTATTACAAAAGCTATGATATATATAGCTTATATACAAGGTGTTCCAATAATTGGGTTTAAAACTTCGGGGGCTAAAGTACCCATCAATATGAATAACTTTTTCTAAGGAACCAACACTGTAAACGCGAAAAAAAACTGCTGTTTCATACAAAAGTTCAATACCTGCCTGGCTAAAATGTATGTATAATGTATGCACAGTGTTGGTTCCTTAGAAAAAGTTATTCATATTGATGGGTACTTTAGCCCCCTGAAGTTTTAAATCCAATTATTGGAACACCTTGTATAGCTTTTGGTGAATTTTAAGCGTATGAAATCGTTCAAAAACTACATAATACTTAGTACATATACAAACCATTAGAATGTTAAAAGTTTTCTAAATTGAATTATTTTTCTTATACCAAGGTACTTCTTTAGTGGAAAGGACTACAAACATTCTGGAAAGCTATAAAGAGAAGCTACAAAAAACCAGAAAATAAATAAACCATTTTTAGCAAGTTCAGTATTCAAAAATAACATGATATTTTTTTTATAAATTTGTAATCTCAACAATTTAATTTCATCAAGTCACTGCACATGCTATTTTAGTTAAATTTGATGTAATAGCTGAAATAGCAAATGATTAGACATCTGATTAGGTTTGATCAAGCTTTCAGAAACCGGCCGTAACACTGCGGAATACGGCGGACAATCCTTTGAAATTAATTATACAAGGTGTTCCAATACTTGTATTACTTAAAACTTTAATGGGCTAAAGTACCCATCAATATGAATAACTTTTTCTAAGGAACCAACACTGTGAACGCGAAAAAAAACAGCTGTTTCATACAAAAGTTCAATGCCTACCTGGCTAAAATGTATGACACAGCGGTTTATTTTTCGCGTTCACAGTGTTGGTTCCTTAGAAAAAGTTATTCATATTGATGGGTACTTTAGCCCCTGAAGTTTTAAGTACAAGTATTGGAACACCTTGTATATGATATATTTATTTGTATCTTAATAACTGTGTTGCCTGAAATTAAGAATAGTGACTAGCTCGAAGTGATCTTATACTCTTATCTAATTAATATAACATTGGTAAGTTAGTGGGTCCTTAAGGTTTATGTAACATTTATGAATTAAGACTGCTAATAAAGCCCAGATGCAGCCACCAGCGGTCACCCATCCAAATTGCGACACTGAACGTCGAAGGCACAACTAAAGCGTAGGTAATGAAGGTAGTCACAAGGACTTGTAATAGTCATTTTGACAATTTAGATTAAGATATGCTTAGCAAAATATACCTTTATACTCGAAAGACGATGACATATTTTTTATCATAAATAAAATAGACAGTAATAACCAGGGATCGGATTAGGTATAGTTTTTAAGTACCAAATGACGTCAAATACGCTACTACGTAATCTAAATATGGATATGCCTTTTTTAATACCCGTGTCGGAAACGATTCGGGTTCGAAATCAAATGTCTTAAAAATTCAAATCAAGTCGAATCTATAAAAAACTGACATTTCCGTTTGGAAACCTTTCCGAATGTTTTAAAATAGCCCTGCTGTACGCCCTACTTAGTTTGTGTTTAGCATAGAAAAAAAGCGTTTTAGAAGACAATAATAACAATCTTAACACCCGGTGGGCCATCTGCTTGTTCCATCAGCTAGTATATAAAACACCTACAAGTTTTAGAAAACAATTTTTATTAATCCCCAATTCCGGGTTTAAAGGGCATATCCATGTAAAGATTGCGTAGGTAATTTTACGTCATTTGGTACTTAAAAACTCTACCTATTCCGACCCCTGGTAATAATATATCCGTTATAAAACAAAGTATTATTCTAATAGTACGTAAGAAGCGTTTGTATATAATAACTATTGGAATTATATGTATAGAAAAATATATTCTCTATATTTGTATACTTAATTATACGTCGAATCTAGAAAAACCAATATTATAGGCTAAAACATGATTATAGATAACTTGAAAGGTTTTTTTCTCAGAGTTCTTAATAATAAGCTGTTTTTTTAATTCATTCACAGCTCAGTTGGTAGTAGCTCTGCCTTCTGCGCCGTAGGCCGTGGGTTCGATCCCCACACAGAACAAACATTTGTGTGATGAACGTAGATGTTTGTTCTCTGTCTGGGTGTTATATAATATCATAAGTATGTATTTACAAAAAAAAAAGTATATAAGTATTATATCAGCTATCTGGTTCCCATATCACAAGCATTGGCTTAGTTTGGGGCGAGATAGTGCTGTGTGGAATGTCCACCGATATTATATTTATATTAAAGAACAAGCTTTGCTTATTTTGAAAATAACCTTAATATTTATTTACAAATAACTCTGAGTAAACAACCTAATGAAATATTTATCCTTTTTATATATATTTTGTAGTTGATCTAATTATAAGTAAACTTTAAATTATATTATAGTTCCTCATATGTAATCATTTATTTAGATAAAAAAGTTATTTAGTTAGATTAATATAAAAATATATTCATTGTAAATATAATTTGTAAGCGTAGGTATACAGGATACTCTAGCGGCCGGTTTCTGGAAGCTCGATCAAAACTAATCGGATGTCAAGTCACTCGCCATTTCAGCTATTACATCGAATTAGATAGAGATAGCAAGTGACTTGACATGCGATTAGTTTTGATCGGGCTTTCAGAAACCGGCCGTAAGAATGGTGACAAAAAAATCAAAATGCGAGAATACTTTCTATTTGTTAAATTTTTACTTAAATCAAATCAAAATAAAATCGGTCTTAAAGCTAGGTGACTCTAGGTGCCAGTTCTACGCGACCAAAGCCTAGAAGAACAGCCAATAATAAATTAGAGGCTTTTTCTAGCGGTGGGCTTCCACAGGCTGACGATAATGATGATGAATTGGATGACTGAATGGTCTGTAACATTTTCACTATTCTTAGGACACCCTGTAGTAAAATATTATAAAAATCATTCGATGCTATTTAAAATCACATGAAAAAATGCAATGTTATTTCGATTCGCTTTCGTATTATGAAACCAACCTCTCAAAAAAAAATTTTTTGTTCTTTCAAGCCTCCAAAAAAATCAAGTTATCAACAAACAAATCTATGTAATTTCCTTGTGTAGTAATCACTATTAAAACGAATAAAAAAGAGTCATACATTCAGTCAGTCATCATTATTTCTGTTCACTGATACGGGAAGGGTCTGAACGCAGCCTTATGTACCTATAACATAATATATATATATAATATATATATACAAGGTGTTCCAATAATTGTGCATATAAACTTCAGGGGGCTAAAGTACCCATCAATATGAATAGCTTTTTCTAAGGAACCAACACTGTGAACGCGAAAAAAAACAGCTTTTTCATACAAAAGTTCAATACCTACCTGGCTAAAATGTATGAAACAGCTGTTTTTTTTCGCGTTTACAGTGAGGGTTCCTTATGAAAAGTTATTCATATTGATGGGTACTTTAGCCCCCTGAAGTTTATATACACAATTATTGGAACACCTTGTATATTGTTGTACTACTTTATACATGTTACTAAAACATGTTATATTTCTGTCCAACTTCAATTGGATGTTTCGTACCAAATTGTACATAATTCTTCTATAATTTGTTGATTTTATTTAAGTTTTGTTATCGACTCAGACTAAATTATATTTGATAAGGTTTATATTTAGTTTTTTTATTGTTTGTATTTTTACTCATTATTGAGAACTCATTAATTTTATTTTATAGGTTTAATTTGTTTATTAACCGAGGCAGGTATGTTATGAAATCGATATAGAGTAGAATAAAAAATATTTAAGAAAATATCTTGTTTTATTTTTAAACAAATTATCGACAAGTCCGCACCGTGACATCTGTTTTTTTACAAACCTACCTAGATTCACATCGCATTAATGATTTATTTAAAGAGTAGTAGAGCTCTTTGTGAAGGCTCGTCCGGGGAAGTACTACCACCACGCCTTTTCCTGCCGCCAAGCAGCAACGCTGTGTTTCGGTTTGAAGAGTGTGGTTGCCGGTGTAATTACAGGCACATGAGGCTTAACATCTGTATGCCTCAAGTTGATGGACGCAGGGCAGTGCATCGTGGGGTACGTTCCTATCGTGCGTGACTACGTACGTGTATGTGTAATCACTACTAGTAAAAAACAAAGTCGCTTTCTCTGTCCCTATATCCCTATGTATGCTTAAATCTTTAAAACTACGCAACGGATTTTGATGCGGTTTTTTTTTTACAGAAAGAGTGATTCAAGAGGAAGGTTTATATGCATAATAAAAGCATAATCTCTTAGGGATAACCCACAATAACCGTGCGAAGCCCGGGCGGGTCGATAGTTAACTATAATTCGATGATAAAATTAAAAAGGATTATGTGAATACGTTCTCCTAAGTGCGAGAAAGAGAGAGAGAGCAATATTTCTGTCTCGTTCCGATAATATATGACTGAGTTTGCAGCGTGTGTTTAACGCGACTATACTCGGTGTCGAGGTCCGGGAGGAAGCAAGATCCACTGATTATTAAAATACTTTTGCTACGTGCAAGGTATACCTAAAGCTGATAAAAGGTTAATATATGGTTTGTATATTTTTGCACGACAGTACATTATCTGCCTTTATGCGAATCTGACCTTCTGCTAAACTGGGATTTTGCTTATCTGTCCTTCTGCTGCAGAGACAAAATTACAATTACTAATACAAGTATTACTAAATGTACAAAAAACATATTTTGTGAAATCATATACAAATCACCAAATCAGTGCCGTTCAGATGCGTCTGGCTGCATTGCAACGCTGAATGGCAATGCCGATGCGATGAACCAGGTCTCGCGTCGCCTCGATCAGACGACCAGACAAAATGTTAAAGACAAGTCATTACCCCACGGACCAACACGGTTCAGAAAACCAACATCGATGTTCATCACACGAATGTTTGTTCTTTAAGAGGATCGAACCCACGGCCTACGGCGCAGAAGGCAGAGCTACTACCAACTGAGCCGTGAGGGCTATCAGTTAAAAAAGCAAGTAAGTTCTTTTTTTAGGTTCCTCGTCAACTATTTCCACGAATAAAACAACACAGTTAGAAAATATTGTTTATTTAAAGTAAAAACAATAATTTTATTAGATTCCATATATTTTAAAGTCAATTTACATTTTGTGCCATTCACATCTCGATTTAAGGTGCATTCACACTTTACTAGTAGCTATCCGACTATCCTAAAAGAACAAAGTGTAGTAGGTAAACTATGTTTACGTCTGATTCAGTACCTAAAAGTTGTTCAGATAACTATGATTCATCATATTGCAGGCGATTGTACAATATTAGGTAGCAAAAAAGTCACAATTACAGTTTTTACTTAAATATTAGACTATTAGACGATTTATTTGAGAGTTCCCGCGAACGCCCAAACACTCATTGTTA
Source organism: Chloroclysta siterata (assembly GCA_932294275.1). Classification (NCBI taxonomy): domain Eukaryota; kingdom Metazoa; phylum Arthropoda; class Insecta; order Lepidoptera; family Geometridae; genus Chloroclysta; species Chloroclysta siterata. The sequence goes on along the minus strand of OW028595.1, from coordinate 3,725,541 downwards.
ATTTATTTGTATTATTTAGTTAATCTTCTAGCTACTAGACTAGTGTAGACCACCCATAACCCTGTCACATAACTAACAAAAGTCACAACATGCACTAATAAATAAAAAAAATGAATACATTGGAATGATAAATGAAACATTCAAAACGAGGATATGTTTACACATATGCGTCAAACTTATAACGTGATATTAGTTAACACCAGTGGCGTAGCTATCGTAGGGCCAGGTGGTGCAGTGCACCAGGGCCCCGGAGCTCAGGGGGCCCTCTAACTTAAGGTTTGAAAAGAGGGTCAGCCAGTTCCCGAAGCTAGAAAACCTTAAGCCTGCTCACAATTTTTTATTATTTTTCATTTTAAGGCCAATATAAGTTCAAGCTATGTGGAAAGAGGGGGTCAGGGCCCAGTTCTTTCTCAATGCACCGGGGCCCTAGTCCACCTAGCTACGCCACTGGTTATCAGACAGTTGTATCACAGGTATAACCCTCGAAACTATCACTTAAGAACAAGCAATAGCGATAGTAGAAGTAAAACTAATCGTTGCTTCATGATTCAACAATTCATTGAAATCTGGATATTGGTATGACAGTTTCATGTTTTTTTTATACAAGTAGCTGATTGAAGAAGCTAATGTTAAGTGGTAACCATCACCTATAACAAAGCATTGGCTCGTAAGTCACGCACAATAGGAACGTGCCCTACGATGCACTGCCCTGCGCCCATACAGATGTTAGGCCTCATATTAGTTAGGCCTGTAATTACACCGGCAACCACACTCTTCAAACCGAAACACAGCGTTGCTGCTTGGAAGCAGAAAAAGGCGTGGTGGTAGTACTTGCCCGGACGAACCACACACAAAGAGCTCTACTACTCTTATTTATGTCATAAATAAAGAATTTTGATAGTATGACAGCCAGCGATAGATTTGAGATTTATTCAACAAGCAACGAGTCCTTTTACTACGATTGCTATCGCTATTGCTTCTTATGTAATAACCCTGCCTGTAACGTTATAGTGTAAACAAGGCCAAAAACGGACAATAATGAGTTATATAATTTTAAAATAAAATAAGACTTTCAAAGTAACTTCTCTACAACAATCTGAGAACAACATCATATTCTATATATTTATTACGAAAATCATTTTTTTACGAACGATCTTTCTGTAAAATAGAGATTTTAAACTTAACTTTTTTTTGGATCGGATAATTCAGGCTTTATACGATAATTGCTACATTTAGGGTTAGTTTTACTAAATCAGATTAACTTAGGACCGGTCACAAAAAAAGTAAGAAACATATTATTTGACGGATAACTTGTTTTTTTATACAACTAGCTGATGGAACAAGCAGATGGCCCACCTGATGTTAAGTGGTAACCATCACCTAGAATAAAGCATTGCCTCGTAAGTCACGCAAGAAAGGAACGTGCCCTACTGCACTGCCCTGCGTCCATCAACTTGAGGCATACAGATGTTAAGCCTCATGTGCCTGTAATTACACCGGCAACCACACTCTTCAAACCGAAACACAGCGTTGCTGCTTGGCGGCAGGAAAAGGCGTGGTGGCACTTCCGAACTTACTTGGTAGTAGTGTCTAGACCGAAATAAGTTTAGTGGACATTCCACACAGCACTATCTAGCCTTAAACTAAGCCAAAGCTTGTATTGTGGGAACCAGATAGCTGATAAAATCGCATATTATTTTGAAAATACATACGTATAATGTATTATAACACCCAAACAGAGAACAAACATCTATGTACATCACGCAAATGTTTGTTCTGTGCGGGGATCGAACCCACGGCCCAGCGCAGAAGGCAGAGCTACTACCAACTGAGCTGTGAATGCTGTCAAATATAAAGCAAGTGATATTGCCTCCGCTAATGTCTCGGTCGATAACTAACACGGTTCAACCAAATTGAATAACTTTGGTTGAATGGAGCAGAAATGAAAGGAATGCCAAACATTGAATGATCATTTGACAGCCTTCACAGCTCAGTTGGTAGTAGCTCTGCCTTCTGCGCCGTAGGCCGTGGGTTCGATCCCCACACAGAACAAACATTTGTGTGATGAACATAGATGTTCGTTCTCTGTCTGGGTGTTATATAATATTATAAGTATGTATTTACCAAAAAAAAATTATATATGTATTATGTCAGCTATCTGGTTCCCATATCACAAGCTTTGGCTTAGTTTGGGGCGAGATAGTGCTGTGTGGAATGTCCACCAATATTCATTATTTATCATTTTTATGTTTACATGGGATCAATTTGGTAGCTTCATCCAAATTGAAAGCAAAAATTGAACCGTATATTTTCGGCTTAAGATACATTAAAGAGTCATATTTACTTTAAAAGCACAAACTTCATTGAAAACATAATCATATAAATATTCAAAACTATTTTGCACTAGTATACATTTTCCTTAAGCTACATTTACACTTAACAACCCCCTATATAACTAAATAAATTAAAACCTTGTAGACATTTTAAGGCATTCGTAGCTTTATTAACCAATAGTAAGCGACGCATAAGTTTCCAATGGATGAAGTGATCTGAGCAAGTTCGTATTTAAGGAGCTGATAACCGTTAAACACCTCTTTTTTTTTACTTTATACTGAGCTGATGGAACAAGCAGATGGCCCACCTGATGTTAAGTGGGAACCATCACCACAAAGCATTGCTTCGTAAGTCACGCACGATAGGAACGTGCCCTACGATGCACTGCCCTGCGTCCATCAACTTGAACCTCAAAACCACATTAAAAAAAATATAAATTATTGAAGGTAGTTATGAAAATAACAAAAAAATAGCACCAAACATTTAAAGGTAGGCAAGTTAATTAAAAAACTTGTCAAATTCAGATTATATTTATTCTGAACCTTATTAATCTTATTCTCTGAATCTTTGTTGTTTGCGATATTTCATAACTACCTTCAGTAATTTATCTTCAAAAATATTGACCTGTGCGAGCGAGAAGTTGTTTGACGGCTGTCAACCTCTTAAGCTTCGCTCTGCTTAACTCGGACACGTGGTTCGTTGGAGAACAATATTGTCGCCTAGTACTACGTTTGCGTCTTAAAAAAACATGTTATTTCGATGGACCCATCTTAAATCGTACGAACATCCGTTAGCAACAAGTTTAGAAGTAATTTTTATTTGTATGTTCAAATGCTTTTTTGAAAATTTTTGAAAATTGGCTGGTTTTTATGCAAATTGCTGATGGAACAAGCAAAATAGCCCTGATGTTAAGTGGTAACCACTAAAGTAAAGTATTGCCTCGCAAGTCACGCTCGTTAGTAACGTGCCCTACGATGCACTGCCCTGCGTCCATCAACTAGAGGCATACAGATGTTAAGCCTCGTGTGCATGTGGTTATGGTTACCACTTAACATCAGGTGGGCGATCTGCTTGTTCCACTAGATAGTTGTATAAAAAAACAGTAACGGCCGATTTTTGAAAGGCCGATCAAAACTATTCCCAAGTCACTTGCTTGTAATATCTGAAATGGCGAGTGACTTGACATCCGATTAGTTTTGATCGAGCTTTCAGAAACCGGCCGTTAGCCTCATATTTTTGGTTTCTTTAAAACTTTACTTAATTAAAAAATGACAGAACAAACATCTATGTTCATAACACAAATTAATGTTTGTTCTGTGTGGGGATCGAACCCACGGCCCACGGCGCAGAAGGCAGAGCTACTACCAACTGAGCTGTGAGAGATAGTACAAGTAAAATTACTCGCTACTAACGGACGCTGGTATTTAAAAATTGGGTAATAACGTGCCTCAGATCCAAAATCTGATTATTATGTTGTGAACTTAACTAAAGTTTGTAGAACGATGTTATATAGCAACCGATAACCGGACTCAGCGCCACACAGCGCCATCTAGCCCCAAACTGATAGCTGATAGAATACTAGATATTTTTTTTTGTTAACTTAGAATGACCCAGACAGAGAACAAACATCTACGTATATCATATATTCATATGTGTATTATTTGTGTATTTATTTCAATGTTTATGTATTTATTTTTAGTAAGTTTATGTAGGTTATACCAACTTTAAAATTAGGATAGGTATCTATATTAATTAAACCAACACAAGACCCCCTCTCTTTTTTATGTTCAGTCCTGTCCATCCCAAGGTTGCCTGGAAGAGATCGCTGTTAGCGATAAGGCCGCCCATTATTTTACTACAATTGTTAGCTTTTAAGGAAAAAATGTGTATCTTTATTTGTTGTGGTAATCAATAAAGAGTTATCTTTCTATGTTCAACACACAAATGTTTGTTCTGTGTGGGGATCGAACCCACGGCATACGGCGCAGAAGGCAGAGCTACTACCAACTGGATGAGTACAGTACTAAAAATATAACTAGCAAGGCCGTTAACCCTAAAGCAAGACGTTTCAAAGTGATCCTTGTGATCCTACTGAATTAATGCTTTGATTTAGATTTAGCTACATTTTATATAGTTAAAGCCGCGTGCGAAAGCTAGTGGGCTATATTTGTGACTGGCTAATTCCAAATTTAAACATTGCTTAAAACTTTATTCAATTATTTAAGTATTTTTTTAGTTTTATCGTGTTTACTTACACTTATAAGAATCACAGATATTTTTTTATAATATCCCGTAATATAAAGTATCACTATAGTCGCGTTAAACTCTCGCTACAAACTCGGTCATAAATCATCTTAACACACGCTTAAACAAACGGATCGTCCGTGCGAGAGAGAGAGAGCAATATTGCTGTCTCGTTCCGATAACGTATGACCGAGCCTGCAGCGAGAGTTTAACGCGACTATAGTTCAAATCCCATTGGATAATATGCAATACTTTTTAAATATTATAAAAAAAAATGGTCAGCTTATTTTAAGCATTGTTTAAATTTTACTACATTTTGGTCAGCTATTGGTTGCTACACAAAATCATTGCGTCTAGTTGTTAGGACTCATGTACGTGATGTCGTCCCACGGATGGCGGTACAGTGGTTGCTTCATGCGCTTCTGGTCCAGATAGTGCCCTACGAGGCCTATAGTGCGGCCAAGGACGAACAACGCGTTGATTGTGCCCATTGAGATGTAATTGTTGCCTTCCTCGCTGTAAAAAACAAAATTACACTTTACAATACGAATAATAAAATACTACTGCAAAATGTGGTTATGTGCCAAATGTAACGTTTGGACGTACCTCTGACTACCCCCCTTAGACGTCCTCAAAGAATCCGAGTTTGGGAAGTTATTACTAAGAGATCTGAGAGGATATCTACCGTGCCTGGGGATTAAAGTCGTGAAGCTGCTTCAGTTTATTTAGGAATGCATCGTGAGGAAACCGGCATGTTGTAGAACCTAAAAAGTTCTATATCATCACTCTAATGAGCTATCGGTCAGCTAGAGTGTGTAACTTACGTCGTAAACAGCTGACAGTGCCGGAAGAGGTCGACGCAGGCGGCGGCGACTATTCCGTCCACGTTGAGGATCAGGTTTGGCTTCTTGCGAGTAGTGATCGCCTCAACATCTAGTGCATATCGCGTGACCGGCCACGCGGGCCAACGTGACGTCACGTATGCCTTCAACTCACGCACGCGCGAGTCTGGGTTGTTTATTGACTTCACTCTGTATAACAAAATGGATATATTTATTTTAAAAATCGCTGACATAACTTTTAAGTAAGAAAAAAATTATAACCAATAATATTGGACATTCCAATCAAAGAATTGTGTGGAAGGTCCACCAATATTTTTGTTAGTAAACTAGGTAATATACAAGGTACTTTGGTTGGTTTGGGGTTAGATAGTAATCTAGCCCCAAACTAAGCAAAGCTTGTACTATGGAAGCCAGATAGCTGACATAATACTTATATGTTTAATGTGTCAGCCATCACAGCTCAGTTGGTAGTAGGTATGACTACTGCGCTGTAGGCCATGGGTTCGATCCCCACACCCGAACATAGATTTTTGTTCTCTGTCTAGGCGTTATAATAGATGAAAGAAATTAAAACTTTTTTATTCATATTTATTTTAATCATAAGTATGTATTGACAAAGATAACCGTATTATCTTTTATAATCTGGTTTTTATAGTTTGGGACTAAATAGAAATTCTTCGAATGATTTTCACCAGTGCATGTCTAAGTCAAAGTCAAAAGGTATTTATTCAGAAAAATCACAAGGATCACTTTGAAACGTCTTAAAGCTAGGTGACTCTAAGTGCCAGTTCCACGCGACCAACTCCTAGAAGAACAGCCAACAAACTTACGGCTTGGTTCCTACCGTTCTTTTGTATGATCATCGTTACAAAATAATATAATAATGAATCTCCATTGTGGTGCCAATCGAACGTAGTGAGTAGGGTTGCCAGATGTCCGGTATTTAAGCGTACAGTCAGGTATTTTCGAGGCCTGTCCGGCAAAAAATAAATGGTCATACCGTACAGAACAATGTCCGGTATTTTGAGGAAAGTCGGTACTACTGGTCACAAGCGCCTACAAAAGTAGGCATATATTTTGTCAAGTAAGTAGTAGATTATAATATTCATACTATTGTTTAATAAATGAATGCATGATTGTAAAAACCCCCCTCAGACCACTTTTTTCGAATTCCTTTTTATGATGGAAAAATGATCCCTATATCAAGACGGATCGATGGAGCTTAAAAACACACCTTGGTCATAGTTCTTTTCCTCAGAGTTAGGGGTACCAAAATTTCGATGACAGTAAAAACCCACCTTATCCTGGATGAAGTGGGTTTTTACAATCAACCTTAGGCCAACACCTGAAAACCGATAGGTTGAGTTGGCTTTGAAAAGCGACCTAAAGTCATTATCAAATACGAATATTATAACAAAGTATTCAGGGATAACTTTTCTCTACGCTTTGGACGACCAGCAGTTGACATGTGCTGCCTGCGCGAGGCTCTAGACTTAAAAATCATTTTAAAAACTCAATAATGTAGCTAAAAGGGTCGCTGTCGCTTGAAATAAAAGACCAACGAGTACCGAGAACGGAGAAGGTAAACTTCAGTATCTCCAAATTCCATCACCTAGCATTTAAAAAGCTTGGAAGAGACGTGCCTGTAAGAACGATGGAATACATTGATGGAATAGTGAAAAATACATTCTTGCTGAAGATGAGGCCACAGATTGTCGTACCACTACCACAAAAACCTGCGTACGGATCAAGGCAGCTCAGCATCAACTCTAAGAAAATGGCAGACCTAAATGTGCGTTGAATTTGTGCCAGAAGAAGAAAAAGTAAAGTTTTGGAACGAAATTGTGGAATGGCCTATATCTGATCACGTAGAAAATGACGAATTAGATTAATATGTGCATATTTGTAAGTAAAAGCTTAGTTTTTTAAGTAAACCAAGCAAATAAAACATATTAAACATACAAAAAAAAAATTACTTTGATTGTAAAAATACACCTCGTACATGATGACTGTAAAAACCCACCTTATCCGAAATTTTCAAAAAATTATAAAAAAAAACTAATAATAATTAATGTTTAATAAAATGTACATGTGGTCTCTTTTGTTTAACTATATTTAAATACACAGAAAAATTAATTCATGTAGAACATTTTTTTTACACCAGATAGTTTTTATTGATTTCCCGAAACTTTTGCATTTGGTCTGAGGGGTGTTTTTACAATCATGCATTCAAATACTCTCTCAAAGTGAGCGTATTGGCGACCACTGCAGTAGATTAATAAATAAAAAATATTATTATAGCTAATAATATAGCTAAGCCCCCCCCCCGCGAAAAAATACCGGACAACCCCAAAGGAGGGGCCTTTGGGGTTGTCCGGTATTTTTTCGCGACTCTAGTAGTGAGGGGTAGGCAAAACAGAACAATTCCTAGACGCAATTAAATTCAAAAGACTGACCGATAACTATAACTATTCAATTTTTTTTACTATGTACCTGTGTCCAATGCCCATGATAAGTTCACCCTTGGCACGCTTCTCGTTGACAAACTCCTGCGGGTGTTGCCCTCTGTCGTACGCTGCGCAGAAATCAGCGGCCGCGCGGTCTAACGCCCCGCCGAATCTGTCGCCCTGGGGACGACATTAAATTGTATAAAAAATATCTAAAATAGCTGACCTATAGGAGAGAGTTAAAGTCGAGTTAATGTATTTAGGGCGAGAGGTATTTTTGAATCCAGAGCGAAGCGAAGGATTCTGGAGCAGAATCCCGAAAGTAGCGAGGAATTCAAAGTACGTCGCTCGAGGCTCAATGATTTTGGTACCGTGTGGCACACTCTGCTTTTCATCCCCCTCTATGAGAAGATAAATAAGAGATGCTTTTAGTAGTGACAATTTTATATTTACATAACCAAATTACAAATTTATATTTGTCTCGATTTATTCGGTTAATATTTATGACACTTTCTGCGTTTAATTTTACACTTTAACAAAGTATATTATAAGTATTATATCAGCTATCTGATTCCCATATTACAAGCTTTGGCTAGTAGTAGATCTGCATTCTGTGCCGTAGGCCGTGGGTTCGATCCCCACACAGAACAAACATTTGTGTGATGAACATAGATGTTTTTTTTTTTTTTTTTTCGCCGTGTGGCAACACTGGCGGTCTGACGTAAAAATCAGCTGCTCTTATTTATTTTAGATTTAAATTAAGTTTTATCGTGAACTATCAATCTATTAGCCAGTGTAACAGTTATATATAGTTTAAATATGTATATATATTAAATATGTATATGTAGTATAAATAGTATAAATAGTTTGTGTAATTGTTTGTGAACTATTTGGACAAGTGAAAATACATAAAAAGCGTTAGAAAGAATCCTGTGTGGCGAATGGCGATTTGAATGTTTACAAAGACTAGCTGTTAGAAGCGGATCTCTGCCTGTGAACTAGATCTACTGCATTTGAAGCTGCAGATAAACCTGGGGAGTATTGTGTTTATTTTATTCACATTCACTAACCATAAACACAACACAAGCGCATCAATTTCAAATTTACTTGCTCACCGGCCGGCACATAACCGTCTGATGAGTCACGTCACAATTCACAACACAGGCACCGTTTAATCTCTCTCAGCTTGACAATTTTAGTGGAAGCTCGAATTGACGACCAAAACATTTGCCTCACACAATTATAAACTACACCTAGGTACACAAAACACAAGGCAAATTAGCCTATTAACAATTCCTTCCAACCTAGTCCCTTACTAATATCTACAGAACAACAGCCAAACTAACAAACTGTAGATAACTACAACAACTACTCATATGTATATTAGAATTACTACTTCCTTGTGCATACTGAAATTAAAAATAATATCTACTTATTGTTTTTTAACTATTCATTTGTTTCTAAAGATTAATATGTACTTACTTGTAAAAATCTAAGTGCCTGCAGTGTTATTTGTGTAAAATTATAGTATTATTCCTTTTTATTTTTATTAAAATTAGTGAGAAAATTAGAATTTTATCTGTTTTGCTCAGCAATAGTAACTTTATTTTAACTTGTATTTCCATTTCCTATCTAATCTAAACACTAATTTGCTACCTACTATCCCACATTCCATTCTCACGTGCTGACCACTGTGTTTCAGACTATAAACCATGACCATGACTCGGAGGGCACGTGACTTTGAGGCAAGGCTAAAGGTTGCTACTGCGGAGCTCAAAGAGTCAAATAAGATTCAAGAGCAACTTCTGCAAGAACGGGATGAGAGTGAGGCTGAAATGCTGGGGATTTTGGGCCAGAATAAAACCCTCAAAAAGCAATTAGCCGAGCTATCCACCCAATATGAAGACAGTCGCGACCAAGTGGAAGGCCTAAAGTCAAGGCTCGAATGTATGAACCAGTGTCATGAGACTTATGAATTGGCGATGCAAAAAATCCAGGACTTAAAACAAGAGTTATATGAGTGTAGATTAAGAAATGAACAGAATGAATCAGTGCACATATCTATTTCAAACGATTACAGTAGTCTGGACTTACAAACGGAACTAATCAACGGTGACCCCAACTACTCATTAGTCAACTTCAATACACCTAAGTGCCAAGGTGTATCTCCATTAATAAAAGGGAGTAACAAAATAAAAAAATATGTAAAATTAAGTAGCTTCTTAAAAAAATCAGAAAAAAAAATAAAAAGACAAAAAAAAGTATTTGTACAGGCAAAGCTTTGCAAGGAAAAATGTAAGTTGAATGAAGAATTGAATTCCTGCTACAAATTACTTGGGCGGAATTCAGTAGAACAGGAAAACATGTCTGCAAAAATTATACAGTTAGAAAAATCACTTCATGATATAACAGAGAAATATAAAAAGGCAGAGCAAAATATGTCAGAATTAATTAGTGATGACAGTACATATGTACAAGTATGTAATAGTAGCTCACAGACAGATCCACCCATGTTTGAACAGACGCTCACTGGCGCAGCATTGGTTACGGAACAGGTGGCATCACTTTCGCCACTTGTGCCGCTGACAGGTGCTGTGACCAATGAGCCCATTAAAGTATGTGTATCACAGTCTCCTGTTAGACTAGACAGTGCTTGTCTAAAGCCCCGGAAGACTGTAATATATTCGGACAGGATAGGAATAGGGATGGGACTGCTACTTAGCGATCAACTAGGTCAGGTAGTAACGAACAACTGCTTCCCGGATGCTCCCATTAGCTACTTTATAAATAGCATAAAAAGTGACAGTTCTCTTGACAAAGACACCACCTTGATAGTGCAATTAGGTGAGAGCAGTGTAATCAAGCATTTAGAATTAATTAAACTGGTGGAAGCTTTGTTAGGAAAGTTAGAATTAGGACTTCGAAAACTCATTTTATGTGCGTTTCCCTATTCTAATTCATTGAGTACTCAAGAAAATAAGAATATCTTTAAACTTAATTTAATGTTTTATAATTTGACATGTCGTCATAGTGACGTTTTGTATTTCGACACTAATAATTTTATTAGTAATTTTATATTGACTAGAGGTACTATGTCTTTATGTAAACATAGTAAAATAACCATTGCTAAATTGTTAGCATTTAATATTTTTGATCCTGTTATAGGTACTATAACACAGTCCGTAGACAAGCCCGTAGTTAGTAGCAGTACTAATGAGGGCTTACAAGCAAAAGGGCCTATTGCCCAACATTTAAACTAGTCTCTTCGACAATGGGAAAGCCTGGCACTTTACATGTTGTACACCAAAATATGCAAGGCCTTCCCAGCAAAGTATTAGAACTAGAATTATTTTTGAATTGTTTCAATGTAGATATCATGTGTATTACAGAACACTGGATATTAGAACTAGAGTTGCTCCCTTTTTATTGATCGAGTGAGCGAAGCGAACGAAGATCTTAGTTTCAACTTGGGCGATTTGGCATTTTATGTATGTATGTATGTATGTATGTATGTATGTATGTATGTATGTATGTTTGTCTGGCGATAACTTTAGAACCGTTGATCCGATCTGCATGAAATTTGATATGTCGATAGCTTGTACTTGAGAAATTTACTGGTAAGTATATGAGTAAAATCGGATGAAGGGTTTTTGAGATATGGGGTTTTTTAAGAGGGCAAAAATAAAAAAAGTTACATAAAAAAATCAAGTTACATGTCATATGAAAGGGCTTTGTTTGGACATTCCAAAACAATTTTTACTTTTTTTTTGGGACGCTCGGTTTTCGAGATAAAATTTAAAAAGTTAAATTAATATAACCAGCGATCCAAGAGCTCCCATCTCTAAGAGTTTCGTTGAAATCAAGGTTTTTCTACTGGTCGGCCAGTTCCTTTGATTTTTCTTAATTTTTTTTCTTGAAATAATTTAAGGAGGTACTCAGTTCTCATAAAATGGTGACGACTACCAGGTCTGATGATGGAGCCAAGGTCTGTTCAACGGAACTCTTCAATAAATAGGCCAATAGAGTTGAAACTTGGTAACCATACCAAGTTAGTAGGCGGTAGTCAGAAAAAAGTCCAAAGATAATGTTTGGACTTGCCTCTGACTACTACGTACTCAAAGTTTTGATGCATTCGTCGGGTCGCATCACGAGATCTCAGTTCGGGGCGAACTACTAGTAATAAATACAGTATTTTGAGCTCTTTTAGACGCAAGAACGCTATACATGGCGGTTCTTTAATTGTTGTAAATAATAACTTGAAATGCAGGGAGCGTAAAGACATTGCAAATCTCAGTATTGAGAGGACTATTGAGCTGTCGTGTGTGGAGCTGGAGCGGCACATCGTTGTGAGTGTATACCGTCCCCCAGACGCGGACTTCACGTTGTATGAATCCACTATGGAAGAAGTATTGCTTAAAACCTTCGATAGTAAAAAAACTTTAATAGTCTGCGGTGATTTTAATATAGATATTCCGGTTCATCCACTCTCTGAGAGATTTTTAAATTTGTTCAAATGTTTTGATCTACACAGCTTGTTTAAAGACCCAACAAGAGTGACATTAACAACAGCCACCTGTCTAGACAACATCTTTTGCAGTCATGAACCAATTTGTAAGTCCAATTATATAAGAAATAAAATTGAAAAATCGACAAATAAAATTAAAGCCACTTGGAAGGTAGTTAATAACGAAACAGGCAAATCAAAGATCGGTAATAAACAGATAAATTTAAAAGTAAACAATAATGTTTTTACTAAAAATATTGAAGTCGCCAACGCGTTTGATAGTTTTTTCTCCAGTATACCTAAACTTGTGACTTCATCCCTAAATTCCTCAGCTGCTGAAGCGACATCACTATTAGAGTCTAGCGTTAAAAAATGTAATGATATCTTCAGTTTTAAATATATTAATGCTGATAATATTGTGAAAACTTTTAAATCCTTAAATATTAAAAATACTGAAGATCTATGGGGAATGTCCACAAAAGTTTTAAGCGCTATTATAACTGATATTGCACCATGTCTAGCATACATTTTTAATAGATGTGTAGATGAGGGCGTTTTCCCTGATTTAATGAAACACAGTAAACTCATTCCCCTGTACAAGTCTGGAAATGAACAAGATCCTGCGAACTACAGGCCTATTTCGGTACTGCCTTCGTTAAGTAAAATTTTTGAAAAAATTGTTCTTACTCAGTTATTATCACATTTCAACGTCAACGGCATACTTCATAGTCATCAATTTGGATTTACTAAAGGTCGATCAACGACAGATGCCGGTTCGACGCTCCTGAAGCACATTTATGATGCTTGGGAACACTCACAAGATGCGATCGGGGTATTCTGCGATCTGTCCAAAGCTTTTGACTGTGTAAGTCATGCCACCTTAATATCTAAACTTAAACATTACGGCATCATAAACCAGGCAATTGGTCTTTTACAGTCATATTTAACCAATAGAGTGCAAAAAGTTGATGTTGGCGGTGAGAGGTCGTCTGGGTCGGTTATTGATATAGGGGTACCTCAAGGTTCCATATTGGGTCCCTTTTTATTTCTAGTATATGTAAATGACCTTCCACCTTTTGTAAAGGATTTATGTGAAATAGTTCTATTTGCTGACGATACCTCTTTAATATTTAAAGTCGACAGATTGAAGACTAACTTCGATGACGTTAATGCATCTCTGTCGCAAGTACTTAACTGGTTTACTGTTAATAATCTTTTGCTCAATGCCGGGAAAACGAAATGCATTAAATTTACTTTGCCAAATGTGGTTCAGCGTCCAACCAATATTGAATTAAATGGAGAATCACTTACCCTTGTCAATTCTACTATTTTTTTAGGACTTAATATTGATGCAAAATTGCAGTGGGGTCCACATATCAAATCACTTGCTGGTAGACTGAGTTCGGCTGCATACGCAGTTCGCACAATAAGATGGCTTACAGATGAAGCCACAGCTAGGCTAGTATATTTTAGCTACTTCCATAGTGTAATGTCTTATGGTATTTTGCTCTGGGGGAAAGCTGCTGATGTACAAAGTATATTTGTACTTCAAAAACGGGCGATACGTGCCATTTATAAAATGAAACCACGCGAATCATTGAGGGAGCGATTTAAAGAAATTAATATTCTCACAGTAATTTCACAGTATATTTATGAAAATCTATTATACACTCATAAACACATAGATAGCTTTAAGAAAAAGAGTGATGCACATAACGTTAACACTAGAAATAAAAACAAATTATGTATTCCTAAATTTCGACTCCAAAAGGTAAATGGCTCGTTTATGGGGAACGGTATACGCTTCTATAATAAACTTCCAGAAAGTGCCACTGGGCTTCCTATTAGAAAATTTAAAGCATACATTAAGAATAATCTAATAAGTAAAGCTTATTATACTTTAGATAGCTATATTGATGATAAAAGTGCGTGGCCCGATGTCCCGGTCGCTCTGCCCATCGGCAGCTAACATGTCTGCAATGTCTGTACTGTACCTACTATTGTGTGTTTTATTTTTCTCTGATTTAATAGATTGTATTTAATTTTATGCATTAGGTATTATTAGTTTGAAGCGTAGCGTGTGCTGTCTTATAAATTTGATTGTTTACCTTTTTCTGTATGCCTACGCCTCACTTAACTTCAATAATATATTATATTACATTGTAAAAGGATCATACAAAAGAACGGTAGGAACCAAGCCGTAAGTTTGTTGCCTGTTCTTCTAGGCTTTGGTCGCGTGGAACTGGCACCTAGAGTCACCTAGCTTTAAGACGTTTCAAAGTGATCCTTGTGATTTTATTGAATAAATACCTATTGACTTTGACTTTGACTTTGTTTGATCTCTGTCTGGGTGTTTTATAACATTGTATGTATTTACGAAAAGAGTATATTATATGTATTATATCAGCTATCTGGTTCCCATATCACAAGCCTTGGCTTAGTTTGGGGCTAGATAGTGCTGGGTGGAAAGTCCACCAAAATTTAATTATTTTATTATTTTATTATTGACATGTTAAAAAGCGGCTGGGACATCGGGCCAAGCACTTTCATCTGTGTATTTGAAGTATATTTTTTTTGCAGAAAATGTATTATAGTCGCGTTAAACACTCGCTGTAAGCACGGTCATAAATTATCGGAACGAGACAGCAATATTGCTCTCTCTCTCGCACTTAGGAGAACGGCACGATTCTTCTGTTTAAGCGCAGAGATGTGCATTGTTGGAGTCGATAAGAACTATCGATACATTCATACCACCGACTACCGATAATGAGCTCTCCGACCGCGCAACCACAGGCCGCTCTCGCTGGGTCATTAAAAAAAAAAAATTGGTGGACATTCCACACAGCACTATCTCGCCCCAAACTAAGCCGAAGCTTGTGATATGGGAACCAGATAGCTGATATACTAATTATATACTTTTTTTTTGTAAATATATACTTATAATATTGTATAACACCCAGACAGAGAACAAACATCTATGTTCATCACACAAATATTTGTTCTCGGTGGGGATCGAACTCACGGCCTACGGCACAGAAGGCAGAGCTACTGAGCTGTGAAGGCTGTCAATCATTCTTTTTATAACGTGCATGCGCCCGCGCCGAGTACTCTCAACACTAGTGTGAAGACGATTTACGACCGAGTTTGCAGCGAGTGTTTAACGCGACTATAGTGTACTTACAATAGTCAGCAATCCACTGACGACAGACGATATAAGATCCTTGCCGGCTCTGGCGGTGACCATCGTATTGTGAGCTCCGGACACCGCCGGCCCGTGGTCCGCGGTCACTATCAGCACCAGCTCAAAGAACTTGGACGCCCATTCTGGCAGCTCGCGTTGGAACCTGGGACAAAGGGTTTTGTTAAAAAATCAGCCAAGTGCGAGTCGGACTCGCGCACGAAGGGTTCCGTACCATTATCTATAAAGTAGGCAAAACAATCACGTTTGTTGTATGGGAGCCCCCTTCAATATTTATTTTATTCCGTTTTTAGTATTTGTTGTTATAGCGGCAACAGAAATACATCATCTGTGAAAATTTCAACTGTCTAACTATAACGGTTCATGAGATACAGCCTGGTGACAGACGGACAGACAAGTTTCTTTCGAAACAGTGTGGTGAAAGGATTTTAAGTGCGCCTCAAGAGGCTCCTTTCGAGCACTTGACACGTGTTATAGAACTTTTTAGGTTCTACAACATGCCGGTTTCCTCACGATGTTTGCCTTCACCGTTCGAGAGTACTGGCATTGTGCACATAATTTTTTGAACAGAAAAACTCATTGGCGCACGACCAATTTCGAACCCACGACCTCAGGGACCGTCCATTAATCACGTGAGGCTTGAAAGGGGGGGTGTTACCAAACATCACGAAATATCACATGGGGGGAGGGGCGTAGTATGATATCACGTGTATTTTTTTTTTCGTCAAACGCGCGATTTCTAAACCGTAAAGCGGCTTTTTGTTATAGTCCTTAATTTCAGAACAAAATTAGATTATACTTTATACCTGTCTTTAGATATTTATAAAATTTTAAGGGGCTGACAACTATCGAACAACTTCTCGCTCGCACGTTTATTTATTTTATTTATTTATTTATTTAAATTCACAAAACAGATTACAATCGAATAAGCAAAAAATAATTAATAATATTCATTCTTAGATCTAGATTCGTAATCAAATATGTGAATATGACAATTATATAGTGTTGCATGCATTAATTTAAAATTTCCCTAAAACTAAAAACAGCAAAGAGTATTAATTATTATTATTGGATTCATAATATTTCGCCAGCAAAACGTAAACGCACCGCTTATACTTGCTAACGTTATCATTAAAAATATCCAAATTATTAAAATTATTTAAATTTGCCAACTCGTTGTATAGACGACACATACGGGGTAGAGGACCGTGGAAAGAAACGTTGTTTCTGTATACTTTTAGGCTAAAGGTAGCTGGATTACGATATCTATAACATATATTTATATTAATAGAGGATAATAAACTAGGACAATCTATAGAAGAATGGAGAATTTTGTGTAGATAAATGAGGTTGACGTAATCTCTTCTATACGTTAAAGAATCGACCTTAAAATAATTACATCTGCTTTTATATCCTGACAGTGAACGGCCCAATTTGTGACGGTATGAAAGAGTCTTAAGGCATCTATTTTGAACGGCTTCGATTCTTTCCGTGTGGTTAGCGAAGTAAGGTGACCAAATTGGACTGCCATACTCAAGAACTGAGCGAATTAAGCTATTAAAGAGGTAAAGCATGCTGTCTGGCTTTTTGAAACCTTTGGTGGTTCTGGATATGAATCCTAGAAGTTTCGAACTCTTTCCCACAATATAGTCAAAGTGACATCTAAAAGACAGGTCCTCATCAAAATAGATGCCCAAATCTCTAGCAATGGATTTGCGTTCCAACGGTATGCCTGCGATGGAATAATCAAATATGGTTTTAATATGTTTCTTGGTAAACGTGGTAACGAAACATTTACCAATATTTAAAAACATACGATTGTGGGAGCACCATTCAAAGATAACATCAAGATCTCGTTGTAATTTGGCGCAATCATCAATGCTGCTTATTTTAGTGAACACTTTCGATATGTTTTTTTTTCGATATGATACGTTTCGATATGTTGAAAGATATAAAATCACTAAACTTATTTTCGAAAAATCGCAATCAACCATTATGTGTGCAATCACATTGCACACAGTTTAGTAAAAAAATCATTTTGATCGATAATAGTTTACCTACTTAAAAGTTTGCTTATGTACGAAAACTAGTAAAGCTAACTTTTGAGTAGGAAAACATGTATCGATCAAAATGATTTTTTTACTAAACTGTGTGCAATGTGATTGCAAACAAAATGGTTGATTGCGATTTTTCGAAAATGAGTTCATTGATTTTATATCTTTCAACATGTCGAAACGTGCGAGCGAGAGTCACATTAGCTCTTGTCTTCGCCTTAAGATTCTTTGTAGGTACTAAAAACTACACGTGATTTTGGGTGGGGGCGGGGGGGTAGTCATAAACATCACAACGTATCACCAAGGGGGAAGGGGGGGGTTAAAAATGCTAAAAAAAACATCACGTGATTGTGACAGCCTTCACAGCTCAGTTGGTAGTAGCTCTGCCTTCTGCGCCGTAGGCCGTGGGTTCGATCCCCACACAGAACAAACATTTGTGTGGTGAACATAGATGTTTGTTCTCTGTCTGGGTGTTAAGTATATAATATAATAAGGAATGAACAACCAGCCGAAACCTATATAAAGCGGCCCGAGCGCTCTAAACGTCTTTTTGCTTCTCAACTCTCAGGCGGTAGACGTGTTCGACGCGACTTGTATTTCTAAAATAGTTAGATTGTCGGTAAAAGTGTATTTAGATCAAGTTGGTTAATATTTGAGTGATTATTGGTGTCTTATTTTTATGTGTGCTTTAGTTATTTTCTATAAAACCAAAGATTAGAGGTATATGTTTTGGTTCTGATATTAAATTGTTTAAGAAGTAAGTAATATTGACATATTTTTATCTAATTCTTCTCCTGGAAGCTAAATATATTATAAGTATATATTTACAAAAAAAAAACAAGTATATATGTATTATATCAGCTATCTGGTTTCCATATTACAAGCTTTGGCTTAGTTTGGGGCTAGATAGTGCTGTGTGGAAAGTCCTCCAAAATTTATTTATTTATTTATTTATTTACCTGACCCTGACACAGGCCTCTACGCCTTTGTTTCCCCGAGGCCTCCAAACCTCTAAATCCGGCCCTGCAGAAGCTCTTGTCTTCGCCTAAAAAGTCTACTCACCACAGTAGACTGATAGTCCCGCCCACGCCCAAGCCTCGCTCCAGCACCGCGCTGATGGGTACTCCGCAGTAGGTGAGCTCCTGGCCTCGCTCGTCGCATATCGTGCTAATGAATGCCGCCGGTTTGCGGATCAATCCCAATTTCTGAAACATTTTAGATATAAGTTAATAATTATATTGGTGTATTCCTTACTTTTTATATGTATATCTTTTTATATATATATAGTCCTGTGTTTTTGGTTTAACTTATTTTTATTTTTGTACAAGATCGGACGCTGTAAAACGCGAAAGTCAAAGTCAAAAGGTATTTATTCAATAAAATCACAAGGATAACTTTGAAACGTCTTAAAGCTAGGTGACTCTAGGTGCCAGTTCCGCGCGACCAAAGCCTAGAAGAACAGCCAACAAACTTACGGCTTGGTTCCTACCGCTCTTTTGTATGATCCTTTTACAATGTAATATATTAATATATTACATAATAATAATAATATATTATTGAAGTTTATTGAGGCGTAGGCGACACAGTTTTTACTACTGCGATTTTAAGTTTTTAGTACAACGTGTAACATAATACCCCTATAAGAAAAAGGCTGATAGAACAAGCCCACCTGATGTTAAGTGGTAAGCATCATCTATAACGAAACAACGCTGCACGGCGCTGCGTCCATCAACTTGAGGCATACAGATGTTAAGCCTCATGTGCCTGTAATTACACCGGAAACCACACTCTTCAAACCGAAACACAGCGTTGCTGCTTGGCGGCAGAAACAGGCGTGGTGGTAGTCAATAACTTCCCCGGAAGAGCCCTTCACAAAGAGCTCTACTACTCTTGAGGCGCACTTAAAATCCTTTCACCCCACTGTTTTAAAAGAAACTTTTGACACGACAAGAAAAATAATATATAATTTTCTATGCCATAAAATACATAAATTAAAATATCTCCAACCAAGTCTCCGTCTAACTTACCCTCGCCCAGTCATAGTCCATGGGAACCTTGGGTGGCTCCACCTCCTCTTTCACGATGATTTTGCCACTCTTCACTAGTTTCTGGTACACCTGCAATAAGGAAAGGTTGAGGTTTAGACTGTTTATTTATTTAATATAAATAACTTTTTCTAAGGAACAAACTTAATATAATTAAGCGACGAACCTTTTTAAATCAACGTGCCATTTTTCTAAGATAAATATGAGGCCCTATATTATTGAATAATAATAATATTAATATACAAGGTGTTCCTTAAGTTGTGTATATAAACTTCAGGGGGCTAAAGTACCCATCAATATGAACAACTTTTTCTAAGGAACCAACACTGTGAACGCGAAAAAAAAAACAGCTGTTTCATACATTTTAGCCTGGTAGGTATTGAACTTTTGTATGAAACAGCTGTTTTTTTTTTCGCGTTCACAGTGTTGGTTCCTTAGAAAAAGTTGTTCATATTGATGGGTACTTTAGCCCCCTGAAGTTTATATACACAACTTATGGAACACCTTGTATAATCAATTATCGACGAAAATTCCAACCGGTGCCCCACGGATCGGGCAAAGTAGCGGATAGTTTGAACTAAAACTGCATTTTTTAATACTTGGCGTGCCCAAAATATTGTGTCACGTGCCATCAATGGCACGCGTGCCATTGGTTCGCCACCCCTGCAGTAGTGTATATCCTGCTGTGTAGTCATACCTGGTGGACCGAGTCTCCCAAGCTGTCAAACGAGTCTGGAACTGTAACATTGCTGGAAGCAAGTCCTTTGTTTTTAGCAGCAGCCTTCTCTACGGCGGAGCCAGCGAGCGAACCCGCGTGACCGAATTGTACCTCCGCGGTGAACATGTCTGGAACGAATAGATAATATAATGAATAAATAAATATAAATATAATATTGGTGGATATTCCACACAGCACTATCTCGCCCCAAACTTAGCCAAAGCTTGTGATATGGGAACCAGATAGCTGATATACTACTTATATACTTTTTTTTGTAAATACATACTTATAATATTATACTTATAATATATAACACCCAGACAGAGAACAAACCATCAAACAAATGTTTGTTCTGTGTGGGGATCGAACCCACGGCCTACGGCGCAGAAGGCAGAGCTACTACCAACTGAGCTGTGAAGCTGTCAAATAATAAATCGGTGGACTTTCCACACACGCTATAAACATTGTACCTCCGCGGTGAACATATCTGGAACGAATGAAACGAGTGTAAGAGTAGCAGAGCTCTTTGTGAAGGTAAAAATATGTGAGTTTTATCAGCTATCTGGTTCCCACAGTAAAAGCTTTGGTTTAGTTTAAGGCTAGATAGTGCTGTGTGGAATGTCCACCAAGCTTATTTCGGTCGAGACACTACTACCTACTACCACCACGCCTTTTTCTGCCGCCAAGCAGCAACGCTGTGTTTCGGTTTGAAGAGTGTGGTTGCCGGTGTAATTACAGGCACATGAGGGTTAACATCTGTATGCCTCAAGTTGATGGACGCAGGGCTACTGCCCTGCATCGTAGGGCACGTTCTTATCGTGCGTAACTTGAGGCAGTGCTTTGTTATAGGTGATGGTTACCACTTAACATCCAGGTGGGCCATCTGCTTGTTCCATCAGCTAGTTGTATAATTTTAAGAGTAGTAGAGCTCTTTGTGAAGGGCTCGTCCGGGGAAGTACTACCACCACGCCTTTTTCTGCCGCCAAGCAGCAACGCTGTGTTTCGGTTTGAAGAGTGTGGTTGCCGGTGTAATTACAGGCACATGAGGCTTAACATCTGTATGCCTCAAGTTGATGGACGCAATGCAGTGCATCGTAGGGCACGTTCCTTTCGTGCGTGACTTGCGAGGCAATGCTTTGTTATAGGTGATGGTTACCGCTTAACATCAGGTGGGCCATCTGCTTGTTCCATCAGCTAGTTACATAAAAAAAAAAAAAAAACAGGGTAGTTCGCCCCATATCCTCACCCGAGCAAGTCCCGATGCACCAGGCCACCATAGGCTTCTTGATGAGTCCGTCTCGGATGGCGCGGCACACGTGATACTCTTCAACCCCTCCCACTTCTCCCAGCAGGACTAGCATCTTCACGTTGGGGTCGGCTTCGAACCTGCGAACGGAGCTCACTTTTTAAACAATACAGACAAGTGCGAGCGAAACCGTGCGAGGCACAGAGCAGCGGTGATTGATTGATTGGAAATACTTTATTGCACACTAGCGGCCTGTCCCAGCTTCGCATGGGTGGTCATAAATGTTTTGAACATTTTAGGATAAACTTAGACCGTGGGTTCGAGCCTCGCGTCTACTTATTTCATACATTTGCATGCGCTTCTCCTTGAGTGAGTGAAATCGCACCCCGAGCGTGACCCGTGGACCCGTTAACATTTTTAATTTCGTCATATCTTTTGTATGGAATGTCCGATTTGAAAAATTTAAGAAGTAATCTATAGGTATTGAAACCGTCTTAATTATGAAATGATTTATTTGGATAAGGATTAATACCAAGGTACAAATAAAGACCCTTTTCTGGCGGCGGCATTTCAATAAATTTTTTATAATAAAAGAACACTTATTGTGACATAACTATAATAGTTAGACATATGCTGTCGCGACATTTTTTGTAGATGATGACGTGTTCTACAAAATCGTAGTACATTATTTTGTTCTATCATCAATAGTTTTCGCAGCGCACGCGATGTAAGGTTTTTGTTTTCCACCTTGGATTACATTATTGAAGTTTTAGTAAGGATCCCTGATTTTTTTGAAAATATAATATAGCCTATGTTACTCAGGGATAATGTAGCATTCTAATGGTGAAAGAATTTTTGAAATCGGACCAGTAGTTTTTGAGCCTATTCGTTACATACAAAAATACAAAGGTTTCCTCTTTATAATATTAGTGTAGATAGTGTAGATTAAAATAACAGCACAAAGGCGAACTTAATGCTATAAAGCATTATCTTCCAGATAACCTTTGTGTATCGTGGACAGATGTGTCAGTAGTGCACTGTAGAGGAAAAAAAGTAGATAGGTAATACATTCAAAAAGTAGTAAAATTACATACAGATGCTAAATATGTATAAAAAATAATACATACTAAATACTACATAAATAACAATATAAACGTGAGTTTTTAATGTGGCATTCTGTAATACATTCACCCATCCAAAATTCCTTTTTTATGAGGCATTCTGTAATACAATCACCCATCCAAAATTCATTTTTTATGTGGCATTCTGTTATACAATCACCCATCCAAAATTCCTTTTTTATGTGGCATTCTGTTATACAATCACCCATCCAAAATTCCTTTTTTATGTGGCATTCTGTTATACAATCACCCATCCAAAATTCCTTTTTTATGTGGCATTCTGTTATACAATCACCCATCCAAAATTCCTTTTTTATGAGGCATTCTGTAATACAATCACCCATCCAAAATTCCTTTTTTGTGGCATCCTGTTATACAATCACTCATCCAAAATTCCTTTTTTATGTGGCATTCTGTTATACAATCACCCATCCAAAAATCATTTTTTATGTGGCATTCTGTAATACAATCACCCATCCAAAATTCCTTTTTTATGTGGCATTCTGTAATACAATCACCTATCCAAAATTCGTTTTTTATGTGGCATTCTGTTATACAATCACCCATCCAAAATTCCTTTTTTATCAGATCGGCAAATTCTTATAATGGCCTGGCTTCCTTGAGTTGGATCTTTTTAACTCAAAACAGTCTTCTTTTAAACGCGTTCTCGTCAGCCATTGGTCGGTATCGGTGCCTCAGCTGCTCGGTTAGGTATGACTATGTGTACCAATTGAGCTCTTTGTGTGTGGCTCGTCCGGGGAAGTACTACCACCACGCCTTTTTCTGCCGCCAAGCAGCAACGCTGTGTTTCCGTTTGAAGAGTGTGGTTGCCGGTGTAATTACAGGCACATGAGGCTTAACATCTGTATGCCTCAAGTTGATGGACGCAGGGAAGTGCATCGTAGGGGACGTTCCTATCGTGACTTACGAGGCAATGCTTTGTTAAAGGTGATGGTTACCACTTAACATCAGATGGGCCATCTGCTTGTTCCATCAACTAATGTATAAAAAAAATAAAAAATGCGGGATCCAGGTATTTCGGAATCCCGGTATCCCGGGATTACTTTCACTTGTCATAAATATCGGTCTAATATAACGGTCTTACCTAAGCAGATGGTCGATAAATGTGGTGCCGGGATAGCGGTCGCCGCCTATTGCGACTCCTTCGCAGACGCCGTCCGCGTTCTTGCAGATTATGTTGTTGAGTTCGTTGGACATGCCTCCGGAACGGGACACGTATGCAACGCTGGAAGGGAGAAAGGATTTTAGCTGAAATAAACCGGCCAAGTGCGAGTCGGACTCGCGCACGAAGGGTACCATTATCTATAAAAACGGCAAAAAAATCACGTTTGTTGAATTGGAGCCCCCTTAAATATTTTTTTTATTCTGTTTTTTAGTATTTTTTGTTATAGCGGCAACAGAAATACATCATCTGTAAAAATATCATCTGTCTCACTATCACGATTCATGAGATATAGCCTGGTGACAGACGGACAGACAGACAGACAGACAGACGGTCGGAGTCTTAGCCTGGAATTGCCTGGAAATGATTCATCTTTTTTCCGTAATTTCATGAATGAAAAACTTCGAAATTTCAAAAGTCTTATAACTAAAGTTGTTCGCCATGAACTATAGAATACCCTGCTTCCGGGGTTATAGGGGTATTATGTTATCAGAATCAGAATCAGAATCAGAATAATCTTTATTGTAAACTGTTGAATGTTATATTATTATTTTATATTACACTAGCGGCCTGTCCCAGCTTCGCATGGGTGGTCATAAATTTTTTGAACATTTTAGGATAAACTTAGAGAGTGGGTTCGAGCCTCGTGTCTACTAATTTCATACATTTGCACGTCCTTCTCCTTGAGTGAGTGAAATCGCACCCCGAGCGTGACCCGTGGACCCGTTAACATTTTCAATTTCGTCATATCTTTTGAATGGAATGTCCGATTTGAAAAATTTAAGAAGTAATCTATAGGTATTGAAACCGTCTTAATTATGAAATGATTTATTTGGATAAGGATTAAATACCAAGGTACAAATAAAGAGCCTTTTCTAGAGGCGGCATTTCAATTATTTTTTTATAATAAAAGCACACTTATTGTGACATAACTATAATAGTTAGATATATGCTGTCGCGACATTTTTTGTAGATGATGACGTGTTCTACAAAATCGTAGTACATTGTTTTGTTCTATCATCAATAGTTTTCGCAGCGCACGCGATGTAAGATTTTTGTTTTCCACCTTGGGTTACACTATTGGAGTTTTAGTAAGGATCCCTGATTTTTTTGAAAATATAATATAGCCTATGTTACTCAAGGATAATGTAGCATTCTAATAGTGAAAGAATTTTTGAAATCGGACCAGTAGTTTTTGAGCCTATTCGTTACATACAAAAATACAAATGTTTCCTCTTTATAATATTAGTGTAGATTATTTTTCATACATTTTAGCCTGGTAGGTATTGAACTTTTGTGTGAAACAGCTGTTTTTTTTTCGCGTTCACAGTGTTGGTTCCTTAAAAAAAGTTGTTCATATTGATGGGTACTTTAGCCCCCTGAAGTTTATATACACAACTTATGGAACACCTTGTATAAAAGTACAAACAGTCTGCCCTATTCGGACGTACAATTAAATGTTACAAACATTTTGCTTAAATTCTATGAATTTAAATGTAGGTTTAACATACCTAAACTTTTTAATATATATTTGATCTCTATCTAATAAAACTTCTTAATTATAAATCTAACTTAATTTTAAAGGAACTATAGTTTACTTTGGTTGGTACTTATTTATGACTGACACTTATTTATCTAAATATTCTTGCAAGCTATAAAATTCTTGTGATATTAGCCATTTTTTCAAAATGTTACTAAAAGCATTTCCTGTAAGTAATTTGAATTGTAATGGTAAGTTGTTATATATTTTTATTGCAGAGTAGTAAGAGCTTTTTTGAAATACAGTAAAAGCTCTTTATTCGCGGGGTATATGTTCCATAAATATTCCGCGAATACAGAAACCGTGAATACGGAATGGTAATTTATATGGGATTATAAGGGAAACGTTCTTTTAGTTGACATTATAAACTTTTAGTTGACATTATAAACTTTTAGTTGACATTATAAACTAGGAAGAGCGCAGTAGACGTGTTACTCGATCACAATTTTTGTAACGAATGTGAATTGTGAAAGACGAAACAATAAAAGACACAAAGCGGCTTTTACTATAAACGGAACAACAACATTTAAAAATATACTTTATTTATTGAGTTATAAGGTTGCTTTCATTCTGTTTGTTTACATTCTCAAAAACACCGATCGCGGCGAAGGCGGCTTGTGTCAAAGGCCTCGGCGATATCATTTAACAACATACTTTAGGCCAACTTGTAATAAGATCTATTTTACTTTTTTATTAGTCCATTTGACAAGGATATTGGGTTGGATACCTATTGGAATAATTTTATTATTATGTAGATCCGCGAATATTTTTTTTTTGTCGCGAATTTAGAAATTGGGTCGCATTTTTTTAATCCGCGATTAGTGAAAACGCGAATAAAGGAAGCGCGAATAAGGAGCTTTTACTGTATAGTTACATAAAAATATAGTTACACTAGCGGCTTGTCCCAGCTTCGCAAGGGTGGTCATAAATTTTTAGGATAAACTTTAGACCGTGGGTTCGAACCTCGCGTCTACTAATTTCATACATTTGCACGTCCTTCTCCTTGAGTGAGTGAAATCGCACCCCGAGCGTGACCCGTGGACCCGTTAACATTTTTAATTTCGTCATATCTTTTGAATGGAATGTCCGATATGAAAAATTTAAGAAGTAATCGATAGGTATTGAAACCATCTTAATTATGAAATGATTTATTTGGATAAGGATTAATACCAAGGTATAAATAAACACCCTTTTCTAGCGGCGGCATTTCAATTAATTTTTTATAATAAAAGAACACTTATTGTGACATAACTATAATAGTTAGACATATGCTGTCGCGACATTTTTTGTAGATGATGACGTGTTCTACAAAATCGTAGTACATTATTTTGTTCTATCTTCAATAGTTTTCGCAGCGCACGCGATGTAAGGTTTTTGTTTTCCACCTTGGGTTACATTATTGAAGTTTTAGTAAGGATCCCTGATTTTTTTGAAAATATAATATAGCCTATGTTACTCAGGGATAATGTAGCATTCTAATGGTGAAAGAATTTTTGAAATTGGACCAGTAGTTTTTGAGCCTATTCGTTACATACAAAAATACAAATGTTTCCTCTTTATAATATTAGTGTAGATAAAAATGTAGTTACACGTTGTATATAAAATTACCTTCCTGGACGATACAATTTGCTGTCAATAATGTTGTCAATCATGCCCGCCGTGTTGCCGATCTTGAAGCAGCCGGGACGGATGCCGCCCACCGTGGCCGGGCCTATGATGTTCACCTGAAAGCGTTCTCAACGTTAGCTGGATGCAAACCGTGCCTTGGGAGGTTCTGGGACTCTCTAGAGCAGTATTTAGGTGGGCGATAACGCCCGCAACCCGGACCAGGACTTTTGTGAATGAATGAATGAAAATTCTTTATTGCTCATCTTACAAACTAACAAAATAGGACAAATTATAATAATTAAAGAAAAACAAATGAACAATGGGCGGTCTTATCGCTAAAAAGCGATCTCTTCCAGACAAACATTTGGATGCAGAGTAGCCTAGAATAAGACGGTTGGTTATGTGCTTTGTGATTCCAGGACTGTAATATAACTGTGCCCGCACTTAGATAGGATTATGACTAGATATCGGATAATCGGATGCATAATTACTTATAGTAAATTTTTGGCTAACAAATTATGGAAGCTGCTTCCTAGGATACTTTTATTAAAAATAAAATCCCGGGATTGCATAAATAATTGGATGCATACAGGGTGCCACGTTACATGTGTACTAAGCCGAAAGGGGGTGATTCTGGGCCCCGAGGGGCATATTACGTTGAAACAGGGCAATTGTCATTCGTGACACTTAAATTTGAATTTTCTGGGATCCCGGGATTTTTGGACAAAAGCAAAATTTTTATTTCTCAGATCTCGAGATTTTTCTATAAAAAGTGCTTTCCATAATAGCCAACATCTCAACTTTAGGTAAATATGCATCCGAAAATCCGATCTCTGATTATGATGACTAGCTGGTGCCCGCGACTTCGTCTGCGCAGGATTAGTACTTCGAGTAGCTTACATTAGCGTGGCGTAGTACATATGTGTAACTCTAGCGGTTTTGGCAGCGCACGCCGGAATAGCTCGCAGATGGTAGATTTTTTCCTACTTACTTGACACTTATCATCACTCATCATATTTTGGACAATTCACACAATATCTTTATAAATTGTAGCCTATGTGTTATTCTGATGTATAAGCTATATTATTGTAAAGTTTCATTAAAATCCATTCAGTAGTTTTTGCGTGAAAGAGTAACAAACATCCATCCATCCATACTTACAAACTTTCGCGTTTATAATATTAGTGGGATTACTTACTCCTCTAGCGTCCGCTAATTTGATGATCTTCCTCGTCATATTCTCAGGGATGCCTTCCGCGATTATGACTATTGTGTTTATTTGAGGGTGTTGCATGGCCTGGAACAAATACACTCAATTATTATAATAATATTATAAGTATGTATTAACAAAAAAAAATTAAAAGTATATATTATTTATTATATCAGCTATCTGGTTCCCATATTACAAGCTTTAGCTTAGTTTGGGGCTAGATAGTGATGTGTGGATAGTCCACCAATATTTATAATTTATATTTATATTGCTTCCATTTGATTTAGTTTACATAGCATCGGTAGGGTCTAGCTCGAGTTAATGAACCAAAAACGGGTTCGAATTCGGTAGTGTTCGCCTTAAGGTTTTTTTTTAATTATAATAAAATTACATGAGGACCATTTAGAAACATGTCCTTTCATAGAATGTTCTTCAAAATCGGTTCTGTAGTTTGGCTTTTAAATCAAATTAACAGAAAAAAGTTATATCATCCAAGTTATTCATATAGATGGGCGCTGTAGCCCCCCGAAGTTTTAAGTACAAGTATTGGAACACCATATTAGAGAAATACTGTAGCTTTAGGGATAATTCAATGGTATATCTAATTTTATGTTTATTATTTGTATTATTTTTCTCATGTTTTTTCTGATGTTATACAAGGTGTTCCATAAGTTGTGTATATAAACTTCAGGGGGCTAAAGTACCCATCAATATGAACAACTTTTTCTAAGGAACGAACACTGTGAACGCGAAAAAAAAAACAGCTGTTTCATACAAAAGTTCAATACCTACCAGGCTAAAATGTATCATAATCATAATCATATGATTATGATACATTAAAATGTATGAAACAGCTGTTTTTTTTTTCGCGTTCACAGTTTTTTTTTTTTTTTTTTTTTTATACAACTAGTTGATGAAACAAGCAGATGGCCCACCTGATGTTAAGTGGTAACCATCACCTATAACAAAGTATTGCCTCGTAAGTCACGCACGATAGGAACGTGCCCTACGATGCACTACCCCGCGTCCATCAACTTGAGGCATACAGATATTAAGCCTCATGTGCCTGTAATTACAGTGTTGGTTCCTTAGAAAAAGTTGTTCATATTGATGGGTACTTTATCCCCCTGAAGTTTATATACACAACTTAAGGAACACCTTGTATAGGTAAATTTATATTTGTGTAGGACTTGACATTTTTTTTTAATTTTATTTTAATTCTTTAATGTTTTGTTTAATTTATTTTGAATTAAATAATTATTTTGCATGTCGGTCATCGACGAAGTATATGAGACCAATTAGACATAAGACCTTTTTTTACCATATCAGGCAAATAAATACATTTCATTTCATTCCATTTCACCTTGTATCTTTTTAGTAACCTATGTATGTACCTAGATGTAAGGAAATATACTGCTGTTTTATTTAACTACTAGCGGCCTGTCCCAGCTTCGCATGGGTGGTCATAAATTTTTTGAACATTTTATGATAAACTTAGACCGTGGGTTCGAGCCTCGCGTCTACTTCATATTCTTCTATTTCATATATTTGCACGCGCTTCTCCTTGAGTGAGTGAAATCGCACCCCGCGCGTGACCCGTGGACCCGTTAACATTTTTAATTTCGTCATATCTTTTGAATGGAATGTCCGATTTGAAAAATTTAAGAAGTAATCTATAGGTATTGAAACCGTCTTAATTATGAAATGATTTATTTGGATAAGGATTAATACCAAGATATATAAAGACCCTTTTCTAGCGGAGGCATTTCAATTAATTTTTTATAATAAAAGAACACTTATTGTGACATAACTATAATAGTTTAGACATATGCTGTCGCGACATTTTTTGTAGATGATGACGTGTTCTACAAAATCGTAGTACATTATTTTGTTCTATCTTTAATAGTTTTCGCAGCGCACGCGATGTAAGGTTTTTGTTTTCCACCTTGGGTTACATTATTGAAGTTTTAGTAAGGATCCCTGATTTTTTTGTAAATATAATATAGCCTATGTTACTCAGGGATAATGTAGCATTCTAATGGTGAAAGAATTTTTGAAATCGGACCAGTAGTTTTTGAGCCTATTCGTTACATACAAAAATACAAATGTTTCCTCTTTATAATATTAGTGTAGATAACTAGTGGAGCCCTCGAGCAGTAGAGAGATATCGTACCTGCATAGAGCTGTCGTAAGCCGACCTCAGCGATGCGAAGTTGACAAGCACGGTCGCCTCTTGATGCTTGCGCATAGCCACATCCATGTCGGAGAATACTGTAACGAAACATTATTTTAAGAAGCTATATACATACATACATACATACATAAAATCACGCCTGTTTCCCATAGGGGTAGGCAGAGACCACGGATTTCCACTTGCTACGGTCCTTACATACCTCTTTCGCCTCATTCACTCTCATAACATTCTTTATACATGCTCGTCGGTTTGGGGTACTCTAGACCTGGCCCTTCTCTAGAACGTCTGCTATCTGATCGAGATACGTTCGCCTAGGTCTTCCCCTCCCAACAGTCCCATTCACGCTCGCCTGATGCACCTGTTTCGTTAATCTCCCTTCATCCATCCTCTCCACATGCCCAAACCATCTTAACATACCTTTCTCTACCCTCATCACTACGTCTTCTTTCACTCCACATTTCACAGCTTTATACAACGTGTAATATTACCCCTATAATAACAAAGACCAAGTGACCAGTACCCCAAGTATGAGTTTTGTTAACCATTTTTCGTTTTTGTTCCGTGTTCATTGCGGGTTTTGTATCAAGACGCGATAGAGATACCGATACGGAACTTTATGTTGCAAGTATGATGATAATTAGTAGTAGAACATAAAGTTCCGTATCGGTATCTCTATCGCGTCTTCATACAAAACCCGCAATGAACACGGAACAAAAACGAAAAACCAAATATGGTAAACAAAAATCATACTTGGGGTACAGATCTGGCTGGTCACGTAACTTTGTTGCAATCAGTTTCTGTTTGTAATCTCTTCTCTTCTCTTGTCGTGTCACTAATTTCTTTTGAAACAGTGTGGTGAAAGGATTTTAAGTGCGCCTCAAGAGGCTCCTTTCTAGAACTTTTTAACACATGTTATAGAACTTTTTAGGTTTTACAACATGCCGGTTTCCTCACGATGTTTTCCTTCACCGTTTAAAAGCACATAAAGTTTTCGATTGAAAAATCCATTGGTGCACGACTGGATTCGAACCTACGACCTTACGATAGGAAATCGGGGTCACTCTCACTAGAACACCGGTGCTCTCAAATAGAAGAAATTCAGTCATCAAATTAACTTTTGACCAATCTCAGTTTGATGGTGTCAAATTGGCTAATATGTGGATACACTCACCAGGTATGAACACCTCCTTGTTCCCGAAGTAGTATTTCTGCTTATGGTCCGCCGTGAAGGGATATACTATAGCCACCACCGACGGCTCCGGTCGCCGGCTTATGTAGTCAAAGTCGAGCATTCCCTGGAAAATTGTATGATTTAGTGAAATATATCTTTAGTGCCACTGCACATGAAGAAAATAATAAACAAACACAGTAAAGGCGATGACAAGAGCTAATGTGACTCTCGCTCGCACGTTTCGACATGTTGAAAGATATAAAATGACTAAATTCATTTTCGAAAAATCGCAATCAACCATTTTGTGTGCAATCACATTGCACACAGCTTAGTAAAAAATTCATTTTGATCGATACAAGTTTTCCAACTTAAAAGTTTGCTTATGTACGAAAATTTGTAAAGCAAACTTTTGAGTAGGAAAATATGTATCGATCAAAATGAAATTTTTACTAAGTTTTTTTTCTTAATACTACTAGCTCATGGAACAAGCAGATGGCCCACCTGATGTTAAGTGGTAACCATCACTTATAATAAAGCATTGCCTAAGTCACGCACGATATGAACCTGCCACGATGAACTGCCCTGCGTCCATCAACCTGAGGCATACAGATGTTAAGCCAGGCACGTGTAATTACAGGCACATGAGTGCCTGTAATTACACCGGCAACCACACTCTTCAAACCGAAACACAGCGTTGCTGCTTGGCGGCAGAAAAAGGCGTAAGAAATAGTTACCTGGATGGCACGGTTCTGCATTCCCCAGATGATAGCTTTGGTCTTCTCGCTGAAGAGCGGCACCGCTGTGGAGACACCCTGGCCGAGATCCAGCCGGGTTGGCGCTTGTGAGCAGACCAGGTCCAGGAGCTTCGGAGTCAGCTCTGGCAGGTCCAGTATCGGTTTGGGCTGGAAATTGAAATTCAAATCAAATCAAATATTTTATTTTGTCAGAATGTTAGGTTCAAACATGGTAATAAAGGTCTTCATAAAAATATTAGTCTCACTAAAATCCTACCAATACAGGCGTACAAAATAATTTTGGTACCTAACTACTTGCCTAGGACGAGTCCGTAACAAAATAGCACGGTGCAGTGCTAACGACAACAACACACTGGTAACATCATAAATATGTAGCTTTGAGAACAGTTTATATATATATATTATTTAGAATTCAGTATATTTATTGCATTATTATGTATGTATGTAGATTTAATATTGTCAGGCCTTATTACTAAGTATTTTGTGTACATAATGTACCCAGTAATCACGCAATTTTTAAAAGTTAAAGAACTGAACTGAACCTCCAAATGGGGCTTGTGGGTGACTAATTAGCGCTCTAGGGTAATAATGTAGCTAGAAAAGCCCTAGGGCGGTAAGTAATTAAAAAAAAACACTTTTTTCTTTCAAAAAGTTCGCGTACATCTAACCATCATACTGGCAATAGACATCATGCATTCAGCCCAATGACCAAAGAGGTCGCTTTGCTATTCAGCCTTGTCTTCGTGTGAGTATAATAGTCATCAATTTTAAATATCGAACGTCGAAGCTCAATTTCGATCTTGAAAAAAAATAAAGTTCTTTACTTGATTCTATTTAATGAAAAAAGGCGGGAATAGAAAACGTTTACTTTAAATATTGTTTATTCTTGTAATGTAAGCATCTCCTTTAGTTTGTTTTCAAATTTGTTATATTTTACTTAATTTTTTCTGGGATCTTATTATAGATTTTTAGAGCCATTTAAATATGATTAAGTTTAAGAACCTCATAGTAATTAAACATTTTCTTCCGACTCCATTTATGGTAGGGTACCGGTCGATCGACAGAATTGCCAGTGTAAAAGTATACCCTCATTAATATTGATCGCTGAGCGCTACATTAAAGTCAAAGTCAAAGTCAATAGGTATTTATTCAATAAAATCACAAGGATCACTTTGAAACGTCTTAAAGCTAGGTGACTCTAGGTGCCAGTTCCACGCGACCAAAGCCTAGAAGAACAGCCAACAAACTTACGGCTTGGTTCCTACCGTTCTTTTGTATGATCCTTTTACAATGTAATATAATATATTATTGAAGTTAAGTGAGGCGTAGGCATACAGAAAAAGGTAAACATAATCAAATTTATAAGACAGCACACGCTACGCTTCAAACTAATAATACCTAATGCATAAAATTAAATACAATCTATTAAATCAGAGAAAAATAAAACACACAATAGTAGGTACAGTACAGACATTGCAGACATGTTAGCTGCCGATGGGCAGAGCGACCGGGACATCGGGCCACGCACTTTTATCATCAATATAGCTATCTAAAGTATAATAAGCTTTCCTTATTAGATTATTCTTAATGTATGCTTTAAATTTTCTAATAGGAAGCCCAGTGGCACTTTCTGGAAGTTTATTATAGAAGCGTATACCGTTAGATAGATAGATAGATAACTCTTTATTGATTACCACATCAAATTAATATACATATTTTAACTTAAAAGCTAACAATTGTAGTAATACAATGGGCGGCCTTATCGCTAACAGTGATCTCTTCCAGGCAACCTTGGGATGGACAGGACTGAACATAAAAAAGAGAGGGGGGAGAGTCTTGTGTGGGCTTAATTAATATAGATACCGTTCCCCATAAACGAGCCATTTAACTTTTGGAGTCGAAATTTAGGTATACATAATTTGTTTTTATTTCTAGTGTTAACGTTATGTGCATCACTCTTTTTCTTAAAGCTATCTATGTGTTTATGAGTGTATAATAGATTTTCATAAATTTACTGTGAAAAATTAGCTTATCAGACCGATAAGTATGTTGCTGTCTCTTTAAGTTGGCATGAATGTGACTGTGACAAGAATACTCTATAGAGCCGCTTTAAAATAGAAGGGAATGTGAATTACGGTCCTTATAAAAATACTTTTTTCATCCCATTTATTCTAAAAGAGAATTACACCGGCTGTTGGCTTATTATGACAGCCTTCACAGTTCAGTTGGTAGTAGCTCTGCCTTCTGCGCCGTAGGCCGTGGGTTCGATCCCCACCGAGAACAAACATTTGTGTGATGAGCATAGATGTTTGTTCTCTGTCTGTGTTATATACCTAATATTTGATCGAGTGAGCGAAGCGAACGAAGATCTTAGTTTCAACTTGGGCGATTTGGCATTTTATGTATGTATGTATGTATGTATGTATGTATGTATGTATGTATATATGTATGTATGTATGTATGTTTGTCTGGCGATAACTTTAGAACCGTTGATCCGATCTGCATGAAATTTGATATATCGATAGCTTGTACTTGAGAAATTTACTGGTAAGTATATGAGTAAAATCGGATGAAGGGTTTTTGAGATATGGGGTTTTTTAAGGGGGCAAAAATAAAAAAAGTTACAGAAAAAAATCAAGTTACATGTCATATGAAAGGGCTTTGTTTGGACATCCCAAAACAATTTTTACTTTTTTTTTGGGACGCCCGGTTTTTGAGATAAAATAATAAAAGTTAAATTAAGATAACCAGCGATCCAAGAGCTCCCATCTCTAAGTGTTTCGTTGACATCAAAGTTTTTCTACTGGTCGGTCAGTTCCTTTGCTTTTTCTTAATTTTTTTTCTTGAAATAAATTATGGAGGTACTCAGTTCTCATAAAATGGTAACGACGACCAGGTCTGATGATGGAGCCAAGGTCTGTTCAACGGAACTCTTCAATAAATAGGCCAATAGAGTTGAAACTTGGTAACCATACCAAGTTAGTAGGCGGTGGTCAGAAAAAAGTCCAAAGATAATGTTTGGACTTGCCTCTGACTACTACGTACTCAAAGTTTTGATGGGTTCGTCGGGTCGCATCACGAGATCTCAGTTCGGGGCGAACTACTAGTATAAGTATGTATTTACAAAAAAAAGTATATATGTATTATACCAGCTATCTGGTTCCCATATTACAAGCTTTGGCTTAGTTTGGGGCTAGATAGTGCTGCATGAAAAGTCCACCAATATTTATTTATTTAGATTATGAAGTACCAGGCGATCATAAAGCCGTAGGAGTTACTTACACCGGCTTTTGGTTTGGGCAGCTGATGCGGCGCGTAGTCCAATCTGTGTTCAGAGGGTATTGGCTTTTGGCCCAAAGCTAGACCGACGATAGACGTCATGTTGGCTTCCGGGCCGAAGACGTAAAGTGGGATACGGAGACGTTGACCAACTTCACGCATTTGTCTGCAAAAATAAAAAATATATTAATAAATAAAATAATTATTGGTGGACTTTCCGCACAGCACTATCTAGCCCCAAACTAAGCCAAAGCTTGTAATATGGGAACCAGATAGCTGATATAAAACATACTTATATACTTACTTTTTTATGTAAATACATACTTATATTATTATATATCACCCAGACAGGGAACACACATCAATGCTCATCACAAAAATGTTAGGGTGGGGATCGAACCCACGGCCTACTGATCAGAAGACAGAACTACTACCAACAAAGCTGTGAGAGCTGTCTAGGAGATGACCTACTTGATTTAAGTGGTAACCATCACCTATAACAAAGCCTCATGTGCCTGTAATTACACCGGCAACCACACTCTTCAAACCAAAACACAGCAACGCTGCTTGGCGGCAGAAAAAGGCGTGGTTAGAGTTCGTCTGGGTTCGTACTGGCTCGATACTCTATCTGTGTGTGAACTTGAAGACGTACCTCTGACTTAAAGAGTAGTAGAGCTCTTTGTGAAGGGTTCGTCCGGGGAAGTACTACCACCACGCCTTTTTCTGCCGCCAAGCAGCAACGCTGTGTTTCGGTTTGAAGAGTGTGGTTGCCGGTGTAATTACAGGCACACGAGGCTTAACATCTATATGCCTCAAGTTGATGGACGCAGGGCAGTGCATCGTAGGGCACGTTCCTATCGTGCGTGACTTAGGAGGCAATGCTTTGTTATAGGTGATGGTTACCACTTAACATCAGGTGGGCCATCTGCTTGTTCCATCCAGTTGTATAAAAAAAAAAAAAACCCCTTTAGGCATCCTCAAAGAATCTGGTGCAAAAAGATATCTACCGCTCCTGAGGACGAAAGTCGTGAAGCTGGTTTTTTTATAATACAATTAGCTGTTGGAACAAGCAGATGGCCCACCTGATGTTAAGTGGTAACCATCACCTATAACAAAGCATTGCCTCGTAAGTCACGCACGGAACGTGCAGTACGATACACTGCCCTGCTTGCATCAACTTGAGGCATATAGTTTTTTTTTTTTAAATAAATAAATAAATATTGGTGGACATTCCACACAGCACTATCTCGCCCCAAACTAAGCCAAAGCTTGTGATATGGGAACCAGATAGCTGATATACTACTTATATACTTTTTTTTGTAAATATATACTTATAATATTATATAACACCCAGACAGAGAACAAACATCTATGTTCATCACACAAATGTTTGTTCTCGGTGAGGATCGAACCCACGTCTTACGGCACAGAAGGCAGAGCTACTACCAACTGAGCCGTGAAGGCTGTCATAATGTTAAGCCTCATGTGCCTGTAATTACACCGGCAACCACACTCTTCAAACGGAAACACAGCGTTGCTGCTTGGCGGCAGAAAAGGCGTGGTGGTAGTACTTCCCCGGACGAGACACACACAAAGAGCTTGATTCGTACCTGAGTCCCTCCTGATAGTTAGGGCCGCCTCGCCTCACAAAGATGGTGATGTTGTATTGAATCAGAGCGTCTTTGTACGTCTCAATCGCTGTGATGATACCGCGGAAGGTATCCGCAACGTTGGTGAAGTTTGCAATACCGCCACCTATTATCAGGACCTGGAAACAAAATAATATTTTAAAAATAATCTATAAATGTATGTGCGCTCTTAAACGGCGAAGGAAAACATTCTGAGGAAACCAGTTAGTATACTAACAGCGGCGATTGGCTTGAAATCTGTCACATATGGAATACTATCACTGGATGTATGATATTACACTAGCTGGTGCCCGCGACTTCGTCTGCGCAGGATTAGTATTTCGAGTAGCTTATATTAGCGTGGCGTAGTACATATGTGTACCTCTAGCGGTTTTGGCAGCGCACGCCAGAATAGCTCGCAGATGGTAGATTTTTTTCTACTTACTTGACACTTATCGTCATATTTTGGATAATTCACACAATATCTTTATAAATTGTAGCCTATGTGTTATTCTGATGTATAAGTTATATTATTGTAAAGTTTCATTAAAATCCATTCAGTAGTTTTTACATGAAAGAGTAATAAACAAACATCCATCCATCCATCCATACTTACAAACTTTCGCGTTTATAATATTAGTAGGACTATCACTGGATGAACAATATCTCTTATATTGACTACATAGTCAACAATATCTCTTATATTGACTACAAAACTCACAATAGTGACATTTAAACATACCTTCCCTGTTGATGCTTCTCCCTACACATGAGACTGAAGATAGTCTTCGCGTAGTCAATAATGTCTCTTATATTGACTACGTGGTCAATAATGTCCCTTATATTGACTACATAGTCAATAATGTATCTTATATTAACTACATAGTCAACAATATATCTTATATTGACTACAATGTCACCAATATCACTTATTTTGAGTGCATAGTCAACAATATCTCTTATATTGACTACATAGTCAACAATATCTCTTATATTAACTACATAGTCAACAATATATCTTATATTGACTACAAAGTTCACAATAGTGACATTTAAACATACCTTCCCCTGTGGATGCTTTTCCCTGCACATAAGACTGAAGATAGTCTTCGCGTAGTCGGCGGTTTGGCTCTCAGTGGGCGCTCCGCTGTACTCGCCGTAGTTGGCAAGCTCAGAGGCGCCGCCCAGCTCGCAGATAGTGTCCGTGTACACGACGGAAGCGCCGCCGCCGGCGACCATTGTCCAGATGCGACCGGAGTTGTTTAGAATCGTCAACTGTGGAACACATTAATTGTACTTTTATTATAATGTGTATTTTTATAATATGAGATAGTTTGTTAGGCCTATAACATAGGTAACACATTTATTTGCCTAACTAATACACAGACATAAAAAAAAACAGCATAAAAAAACAACAGAATAAAACAAATAAAACAAACATCATAATTTTCCTGCCCTTATCCCACTTCATGTGGGGTCGGTACACCAGGTTTTTTCCCTCCACTCTCCTCTATCAGCCGTCATCTCAGCAGTCACTCCTTTCTTACTCATGTCATCTCTCACACAGTCCATCCATCTTTTCTTTGGCCTACCTCTACTCCTATATCCATCCACATTCATCCCTAGCATTCTTCTCGTTACATGACATTCTTCCCTTCGCATAATATGCCCATACCACGCTAACCTATTACTCCTCATCTTTTCAGTCACTGGCGCCACTTTCAAACTGCCCCTAATAAACTCATTCCTTATCTTATCCATTCTCGTCACACCACACATCCATCTCAACATTCTCATCTCCGCTACATGCACTCTCCTTTCATCCGTCCCTTTGGTGGCCCAGCACTCAGATCCATACAAATAAAACAAACAGTTTAAATAATAAGCATTTTGGTCCATGTGTGTGTTGCAGTTAGACAAAAAGGTAATAGCTCAGCGCATAAAATTGCTCAAGAGCAAAGCACTGATTTTCAGCTATTACCTTCCGAGACAGCAAGTTGAATGAGATGCCTAATAATAAATACCTAGCTCTTCTTAAAAACATAATAATAATAAATAAGTGTACCTATGTATATTTCTGAGAGTTTCTGATAGTGTGTGTGAAAATTTTGTGTATTCTATATGTTCCTATAAGGGCGTGAGAGTGTGATCAACATCTACATCCGTGGGGCACCGGTTGGAATTTTCGTCGATAATTGATTATACAAGGTGTTCCATAAGTTGTGTATATAAACTTCAGAGGGCTAAAGTACCCATCAATATGAACAACTTTTTCTAAGGAACCAACACTGTGAACGCGAAAAAAAAACAGCTGTTTCATACAAAAATTCAATACCTACCAGGCTAAAATGTATTGAAACAGCTGTTTTTTTTTTCGCGTTCACAGTGTTGGTTCCTTAGAAAAAGTTGTTCATATTGATGGGTACTTTAGCCCCCTGAAGTTTATATACACAACTTATGGAACACCTTGTATAAGATGATTTAAACAGCGTCCAAGGCCAAGATATATGTGATAAATACCCATGTAATCAATATGTATCATGTTTAATAAAAAAAATCTAATCGATCATTACGAAGGTTTTTTGAAACTTGTTAAATGGAAGAAGAAAATGGCCCACCTGATGTTAAGTGCCAAGTCACGCTCGATAGGAACGTGCCCTACGATGCACTGCCCTGCGTTCATCAACAGGCATACAGATGTTAAGCCTCGTGTGCCTGTAATTACACCGGCAACCACAATCTTCAAACCGAAACACAGCGTTGCTGCTTGGCGGCAGAAAAAGGCGTGGTGGTAGTACTTCCCAGGACAAACCCTTCACAAAGAGTGTGCTTCTACTATTATATAACAATTATATTCAAAGCAGGACTTACCTTCAGACTAGCACCACTCTTAGCATCCAAGTCGGCGATATGGGCTTCCTCAGGGTACGCATCCCTTCCAAAAGGGGGGGGAAACTGTATATCCCCCCAGTTCTTAGCGCAAATGAACTCTGCCGTCTGGTCAAGCTTGGCGGCCAAGTCGAGAAGGTATATACGCTCGTTGGTGACCACTATTGGGTTGATTTCCATGTATGTGAAATATAGGTCGACGTACACCCGGTATAGAGAGATGATGAACGTGGTAAGTATTCTGTGGACGAGATAATGTTTTATTTAAAAAAATTATATAATATATATAAATATTGGTGGACTTTCCACACAGCACTATCTATCCCCAAACTAAACCACAGCTTAGTTTGTAATATGGGAAACAGATACATACATAGCTGATTTAATGAATATAAACTTTTTTTTAAATCCATACTTATAAAATTATATAATACTAGCGGCCTGTCCCAGCTTCGCATGGGTGGTCATAATTTTTTTGAACATTTTAGGATAAACTTAGACCGTGGGTTCGAGCCTCGCGTCTACTTTTTTCATACGTTTGCACGCCCTTCTCACTGAGTGAGTGAAATCGCACCCCGTGCGTGACCCGTGGACCCGGTAACATTTTTAATTTCGTCATATCTTTTGATGGAATGTCCGA
The DNA here is from genome assembly GCA_932294275.1 of Chloroclysta siterata. Lineage (NCBI taxonomy): Eukaryota > Metazoa > Arthropoda > Insecta > Lepidoptera > Geometridae > Chloroclysta > Chloroclysta siterata. The sequence goes on along the minus strand of OW028595.1, from coordinate 3,684,690 downwards.
TTTGAAAAATTCTAGAAGTAATCTATAGGTATTGAAACCATCTTGAATATGAAATGATTTATTTGGATAAGGATTAATACCAAGGTACAAATAAAGACCCTTTTCTAGCGGCGGCATTTCAATATTTTTTTTATAATAAAAGAACACTTATTGTGACATAACTATAATAGTTAGACATACGCGACGCGACATTTTTTGTAGATAATAACGTGTTCTGCAAAATCGTAGTACATTATTTTTTCTATCATCAATAGTTTTCGCAGCGCACGCGATGCAAGGATTATTTTTTCCACCTTGGGTTACATTATTGGAGTTTTAGTAAGGATCCCTGACTTTTTTGAAAATATTATATGCCTATGTTACTCAGGGATAATAGCATTCTAATGGTGAAAGAATTTTTGAAATCGGACCAGTAGTTTTTGAGCCTATTTGTTACATACGAAACAACAAAAATACAAATCTTTCCTCTTTATAATATTAGTAGTAGTAGTAGTTTATAGTATTAGTAGATGTTTAATCTATCGTACTAAAATTATAAACGCGAAAGTTTGTAAGTATGGAAACTTTACAATACACATAGGCTACAATTCATAAAGATATTGTGTGACTAATCCTGCGCAGACGAAGTCGCGGGCACCAGCTTTTAGGCTATTGAACAGCCTTCAGCTCAGTTGGTAATAGCTCTGCCTTCTGCGCCGTAGGCCGTGGGTTCGATCCCCACACAGAACAAACATTTGTGTGGTGAACATAGATGTTTGTTCTCTGTCTGGGTGTTATTTATTATTCTAAGTATGTATTTACAAAAAAAAAGTATATATGTATTATATCAGCTATCTGGTTCCCATATTACAAGCTTTGGCTTAGTTTGAGGCTAGATAGTGCTGTGTGGAAAGTCCACCAATTTTATTTATATTTATTATATTTAATTGCAAAAAAATATGTCCGTGCGAAGCCGGGACGAGTCATAGTATGAAACAGTCACAAAGTTTCAACTAATCCAAGTATGAGGATCTATCGTGTAAGTAAATGATATAATATTTAATTTAAATAAAGCATAATAACACAAACATACCTTTTAATGGAAGGAGATTTGATATTCTTCATCAAAGTGCTGGCAATATCTTCACCAGTCGGGAAGGTGTCTACGGGGATCTGAAATCAATGATTGAACATTTTTTTTTTATCCAACTAGCTGATGGAACAAGCTTATGAACCTGATGTTAAGTGGTAACCATCACCTATAACAAAGCATTGCCTCGTAAGTCACGCACGATAGAAACGCACCCTACGATGCACTGCCCTGCGTCCATCAGCTTGAGGCATACAGATGTTAAGCCTCATGTGCCTGTAATTACACCGGCAACCACACTCTTCCAACCGAAACACAGCGTTGCTGCTTGGCGGCAGAAAAAGGCGTGGTGGTAGTACTTCCCTACTTATAATATTGTATATCTAAGTATTACAACACTTAATTTTATTACAACTTTTTTGTTAAGAGTCGCGTATACAAGGTGTTCCAATACTTGTGTATATAAACTTCAGGGGGCTAAAGTACCCATCAATATGAATAACTTTTTCCAAGGAACCAAAACTGTAAACGCGAAAAAAAAACACCTGTTTCATACATTTTAGCCAGGTAGGTATTGAACTTTTGTATGAAACCGCTGTTATTTTTTTCGCGTCCACAGTGTTGGTTCCTTAGAAAAAGTTATTCATATTGATGGGTACTTTAGCCCCCTGAAGTTTATATACACAAGTATTGGAACAATTTGTATAAGTTGAAAGAGATACTCACTTCGAGCCGAACTGCTAATGCGTCAACGTCGCCTACGTCGACGCCGCCTTGATGATGGAATAGAATGGTGTCTGAGCGACGCCCTGATTGGATACACAGGTACATTTCCTCAGTCTGAAACAATGAAATGAAATGAAATGAAATATTTATTTAAACCAAACGTCTGTTACAAACAAGCGCCTTGCTTAAAATTATATTATGTTATAAGTAGGTAGGTTCTTATCAAGTAGGTAGGCACTCGTTAGCTATATGGTTAATAAAGGTAATATACATCTAATTGAAATTTATTACAGAGAGGTAGTACGTAGGTCCCTAATATTACATGTACTATTTGACTATGAGTCGTTTTTAGAATTATGGGTAACATTGCTAAGGTTGAATCAAAAAGCCACACTAGGTTAAAAAACTTGTGTTTTGGATTCTGATCCTTCCTTCGATTTGTGAAGGTACTTATGTTGTGACGTTCTGTCAGTGGGTAGATATATACTTATAGGTAGGTACATTATTTCAATCTATAAATAGGTAAAGTAGGCTTATCCTAATCAACAATACATATTTAATTTAAAAAATTATCACACCTATAGGTATATAAATATTTATTTATTCTTAGATGCACAGTTTTTCTTATTGTCTATTTTAGAGCTAATTTCTCCATGCTCTGTTAGATTAACAAAGGATTAAAGGGCCGTTAAATATGTCAAAATGTACGCGTTTGACATCTAAGGTTAGATTTAACGGCCTGTTAATCCTTGATTAGTAACTAACAGAGCATGGTGAAATCAGCTCTAATCTATTAGATGTACACTGTGCACTAACCAAATTGAATCTACATTTTATAAGCAAAGTAAGTAGGTAGGTAGATGATACTGAGTAAACAAATAAAACAAAAAAACAAAGTTGAAGTTACAGTTAATCGCAAAAAAAACAAGTGTTAGTGTGTAAAACGTGATTAGTAATTAGTGAAAAGTAGAATGAAGTCGCTTATTTGCAAAAAGGTGAGGGAGCCAATAATGTACGGCCAAATAATGTACAGCATGTTATTGCACAGCATGATAATGTACACCCAGTTAATCCGTGTCCACTGGTTTGAATTATCGGGGTGTACATTATCATCCCGTACAATAACATGCCGTGCAATATTGTCACGTGTTGTTAATGTACACCCAGTTAGTGTACAGCATGATAATTGGAAGCCACTTAAGTACCGTCGAGTCGGATTGGTTAGGTTATGAAACATATACAGTCGTGGTCAACTAATTAGGGACACTCTCTAGTTAAACCAAATTGTGAATTTATTTTTTATTTTCCAACGAGTCTAAACAATATTCCATATCTCTTACATGTAAGTATACTTAGTCATTTATGTGCCCGATTATACAAACAATAAAAACTTCTTAAACATTAAACCTCTTTACAGTAATAGCTGATAGATATCACAGTGCTACTTGTGCAAAGAATGCTGGCTGGCCATTTAATTAGGGACACTGAGATATTGCGTTTTATTTTCAAAATCTGAATCTCAATATTTTTTTATTCCTTCTTATATTGTTTTGTGGTAGTTTTGGCGGCTATCTAGATTTTAAATTTTAAGTTTTGAGAATTATTTTGAAGAAAAATTGGCAAAAATTAAAGTTGCGATGTAACACTACGAAAAAATATCATGAAGTTTGTCGAGCGTGGTTGGTCATACCGAATGATAGCAGAATATTTAAATTGTTCAAAAACTATGGTATGCAATGCAGTGCAACATTTCAGGCGCAACAAAACAGCTTTAAATGTGCCCTGAAAAAAAAAGATCAAGAAAAAAAACTCCGCAAGAAGATAGAATGATAACCAGGTTAGCTAAGAAAGATCCGTTTCTAGGCTCTGTTTTAATTAAACACGAAGGGTTTGGGGCAGACGAAAGAGCCGGTGTATTAGCGAGGACCTTTCGACGACGTCTGGTAGAAGCAGGGTTGTTCGGAAGAGTGGCTCGCAAAGTACCGTTGTTGAAGAAAGAACATAGAAATGCACGTTTGCCTTTTGGTTGTAAATATGGACATCAGACCTACGCCCAATGGCAACATGTATTATTGTCTGACGAGACCTAGGTTAATTTGATTTCTTCAGATGGAAGGCAATACGTAAGGCGTCCTGTAAAAGTGGAAATGAATCCAAGATTCACAAAAAAGCAGGTGAAATATGGCGGTGGAAACATTAAAATGTGGGGTTCATTTTCTGGACTTGGAGTGGGACCTGTGAGGAAAGTTCAGGGTAACTTAGACCAACATCAGTACAAGGCAATATTAGAGGAAACTAAGCTTCCCTATGCTGAGGAACATCTCCCTAGTATATGGACGTTTCAGCATGATAACGACCCGAAAAATACCGCCCGTTCAGTCGAGTTGTTTCTTAACAGTCAGTCGGTATCAGTGCTAGATTCGCCAACAATAGCCCGGACCTCAACCCAATCGAGCACCTTTGGCACGAAATCAAGAAAAAAGTTGCCACTTATCGTACCACAACTTTAGATGAACTTAATGAAGCTTTTCGTGAGGCATGGGCAAAAATTCCCGTCAAAACATGTCAGAAACTGATAATGTCTATGCCACATCGGTGTCAAGCGGTAATTACTAACCAAGGTTTTGCAACTGGGTACTGATTTTACCCGTAATAAAATGGAGTTGTTAAAGAAATTAAAATACTGCAGATTATTAGTTTTGTTTAACTTTATTTTTCATTTTACTTTACTGTCCTTAATTAAATGTCCAGCCACAGAATTATACCTTAAATTGAATGCATGGTTAACCTTTGATATTAAACACTTTTTTCTATTTATTTAATCTTTTATTTACAGGGATTTATAGCATAATAATTGTACCAAAATATGCAAATAATAGTTACTGAGAAATCAATAGAGTTTTATATTTATATGTACATAACCGGTTATTGCTCTTCACTATCTTGAGTGTCCCTAATTAGTTGACCACGACTGTATATTACGCACGAGGCGAGCGAGCAATGCGAGCGGGCCGCCGCGCCGAAGTGCCAGAAATTATTTTTTACGGTACCAAAGTGGCTTCCAATTATCATGCTGTACATTAACGTGCTGTACATTATCATGCTGTGTATTAACGGGCTGCACATTAACTACACGTGACAATTATTGCACATCCATTTATGGCTCACCCCGATAATGTACACCCAGTTAAAACGAATCCAAAAAGGTACCAAAGTGGATTCCAAATATAAATAAATAAATATTGGTGGACATTCCACACAGCACTATCCCGCCCCAAACTAAGCCAAAGCTTGTGATATGGGAACCAGATAGCTGATATACTACTTATATGTTTATCTTTTTTTTTGTAAATACATACTTATACTAGTAGTTCGCCCCGAACTGAGATCTCGTGATGCGACCCGACGAACGCATCAAAACTTTGAGTCGGTAGTAGTCAGAGGCAAGTCCAAACATTATCTTTGGACTTTTTTCTGACTACCGCCTACTAACTTGGTATGGTTACCAAGTTTCAACTCTATTGGCCTATTTATTGAAGAGTTCCGTTGAACAGACCTTGGCTCCATCATCAGACATGGTTGTCGTCACCATTTTATGAGAACTGAGTACCTCCTTAATTTATTTCAAGAAAAAAAAATAAGAAAAATCAAAGGAACTGACCGACCAGTAGAAAAACCTTGATGTCAACGAAACTCTTAGAGATGGGAGCTCTTGGATCGCTGGTTATCTTAATTTAACTTTTTAAATTTTATCTCGAAAACCGAGCGTCCCAAAAAAAAAGTAAAAATAGTTTTGGAATGTCCAAACAAAGCCCTTTCATATGACATGTAACTTGATTTTTTTATGTAACTTTTTATATTTTTGCCCTCTTAAAAAACCCCATATCTCAAAAACCCTTCATCCGATTTTACTCATATACTTACCAGTAAATTTCTCAAGTACAAGCTATCGACATATCAAATTTCATGCAGATCGGATCAACGGTTCTAAAGTTATCGCCAGACAAACATACATACATACATACATACATACATACATACATACATACATACATAAAATGCCAAATCGCTCAAGTTGAAACTAAGATCTTCGTTCGCTTCGCTCACTCGATCAAATATTATATAACACCCAGACAGAGAACAAACATCTATGTTCATCACACAAATGTTTGTTCTATGTGGGGATCGAACCCACGGCCTAGGGCGCAGAAGGCAGAGCTACTACCAACTGAGCTGTGAAAGCTGTCAATATCATGCGGTACATTATCGTGCTGTACATTATCATGTCGTACATTAACCGGACTCAAAGGTTATTGCAAATCTACATCTACACTAATATTATAAAGAGGAAAGATTTGTATTTTTGTTGTTTTGTATGTAACGAATAGGATCAAAAACTACTGGTCCGATTTCAAAAATTCTTTCACCATTAGAATGCTACATTGTCCCTGAGTAACATAGGCTATATTATATTTTCAAAAAATCAGGGATCCTTACTAAACCTCCAATAATGTAACCCAAGGTGGAAAAAGAAAACCTTACATCGCGTGCGCTGCGAAAACTATTGATGATAGAACAAAATAATGTACTACGACTTTGCAGGACACGTATTATCTACAAAAATGTCGCGACAGCATATGTCTAACTATTATAGTTATATCACAATAAGTGTTCTTTTATTATAAATATTTAATTGAAATGTCGCCGCTAGAAAAGGCTCTTTATTTGTACCTTGGTATTAATCCTTATCCAAATAAATCTTTTCATATTCATGACTGGTTCAATACCTATACATTACTTCTTGAATTTTTCAAATCGGACATTCCTAAAAAAAGATTTTAAAAATTAAGCGACGCGCGGATCACGGGGCGCCTTTTCACTCAGCGCGGGCCCGAACAAGGTGCGAGGCGTGCAAATGACTCGAACCCACCACGGTCTAAGTTTATACTAAAACGTTGAAAAAAATTATGTCCACCCATGTGAAGCTGGGACAGGCCGCTAGTGTTATAATATAAAACTTACCGCTTCATGTTTGACAAAAGGTTCTACGACGAAGTGCCTTAATTTGCCGGACGCCGCGCCAACCTTAAAAAACAAAGTTTATAAATAAATCAGAGACACAAAAATGGCTGTTTCATATCCTATTTATTTTTATTAGTTTTTTTTTTGTACTAAGAGATCTGAGGGGATATCTAACGTGCCTGGGTATCAAAGTCGTGGAACTGTTTCAGTTTATAAGTTTGCACGTTTAATACAAACCTGTTGTTCCTTGTTCATGTGATCTGAGAGCCATCTTCTGACGTCGGCAGCTGTTTTGTTGACGCCCACCAACCCGAGCTTCCCTCGCCGCTTGATCAGCTGATCGGGTTTCACCACTAATTGCTGTCAAAATATACAAACATTATCAATACAATCTAAAAATCTTTATAAAAAAAAAAACACTCGAGTTATTTATAGCCAGAACGAAAAGGATAGAAACAAGATAGTGTTTTAAATTACATATTGATAGTAAAATCCTGTTTCTGTCCGTCTATCAGTCTGTCACCAGGCATCTCATGAACCGTGATAGTTAGACTGTTGAATTTTTCGCAGATGGCGTATTTCTGTTGCCGCTATAACAATAAATACTAAAAAACAGAATAAAATAAATATTTAAGGGGTTCCCATACAACAAAAGTGATTTTTTTGCCGTTTTTATAGATAATGGTACGGAACCCTTCGTGCGCGAGTCCGACTCGCACTTGGCCGGTTATATTAATTATATCTAGTGTGTAAATCAGATAAGTATAATCTCTTTCCCTTGCCGTCTTGCCATCGTTAAAATATATAGTTTTTTTATAGTAAAAAAAATGTAAATACTTATATTCATTGTAATTTTCTTTGTAAATAAATATTTCATTAAATAAATGAAATGGATAAAACAAATTATATTATATGTTACACATATGTAACAGATATATCCAGCAGCAGATAATATATTGACAGCCTTCACAGCTCAGTTGGTAGTAGCTCTGCCTTCTGCGCCGTAGGCCGTGGGTTCGATCCCCACACAGAACAAACATTTGTGTGATGAACAACAGATGTTTGTTCTCTGTCTGGGTGTTATTATTTATTATAGTTATGTATTTACAAAAAAATAAGTATTTAAGAATTATATCAGCTATCTGGTTCCCATATTACAAGCTTTACTTAGTTTGGGGCTAAATAGTGCTGTGTGGAAAGTCCCGGAATATTTATTTATATATTGTGTTTGTGTGCTGCAGCAGCAACAGGAACTTACCTCCTTAGTCAGCCATGGATTCTTGCCTATTTCATCCTCCCAAACAGTTCCCTTCTCGAAGGTGGCCACCCGACAAGGCACGAGCGCTGTTCCTGACGCTATGTGCCTGGAATCATGACAAAAAAACAGCTTTAGAATAGAACGAGTAGAACAGCTTTTAAGAGTAGTAGAGCTCTTTGTGAAGGGCTCGTCCGGGGAAGTACTATCACCATGCCTTTTTTTGCCGACAAGCAGCAACGCTGTGTTTCGGTTTGAAGAGTGTGGTTGCCGGTGTAATTACAGGCACATGAGGCTTAACATATGTATGCCTCAAGTTGATAGACGCAGGGCAGTGCATCGTAGGGCAAGTTCCTATCGTGCGTGACCTGGTAATGCTTTGTTATAGGTGATGGTTACCACTTAACATCAGATGGGCTATCTGATTATTCCATCAGCTAGTTCTATAAAAACAAAAAGGAAGGAACCAAGCCGTAAGTTTGTTGGCTGTTCTTCTAGGCTTTGGTCGCGTGGAACTGGCACCTAGAGTCACCTAGCTTTAAGACGTTTCAAAGTGATCCTTGCGATTTTATTTAATACCTTTTGACTTTTAGTTTGAAGAGAAGTACAGCTATATGTGAAGTGGTCGTCCAGGAAAGTATGGTATAAAAGAACCATACCTATTTTAGCAGCAACGCTGTGTTTCGGTTAATAGGCTGTGGTATCCGATGATATTACAGGCTCATGAGGCTAACATCTATGCCTAAGGCTGTTTAAGGCTGTGGTAGCCGAAGATATTACAGGCTCATGAGGCTAACATCTATGCCTAAGGCTGTTTAAGGCTGTGGTAGCCGAAGATATTACAGGCTCATGAGGCTAACATCTATGCCTAAGGCTGTTTAAGGCTGTGGTAGCCGAAGATATTACAGGCTCATGAGGCTAACATCTATGCCTAAGGCTGTTTAAGGCTGTGGTAGCCGAAGATATTACAGGCTCATGAGGCTAACATCTATGCCTAAGGCTGTTTTTTTTATACAACCTGATATTAAGTGGTAACCATCACCTATAACAAAACATTGCCTCGTAAGCCACGCACGATATGAACACCGCTCTATGATGCACTGCCCTGCGTCCATCAACTTGAGGCATACAGATGTTAAGCCTCATGTGCCTGTAATTACACCGGCAACCACACTCTTCAATCCGAAACACAGCGTTGCTGCTTAGCGGCAGAAATAGGCATGGTGGTAGTACTTGCCCGGACGAGCCCTTCACAGAGAACTACTCTTGCTTGACAGTAAATAAATAATAAAATCAATATTGGTGGACTTTTCACACAGCACTATCTAGCCCCAAACAAAGCCAAAGCTTGTAATATGGGAACCAGATAGCTGATATAATACATATATACTTTTTTTTTGTAAATAAATACTTTTAATATATAATAACACCGAGACAGAGAACAAACATCTATATTTATCACACAAATGTTTGTTCTCGGTGGGGCGAACCCACGGCCTACAGCGTTAGGCAGAGCTACTACCAACTGAGCTGTGAAGGCTGTCCAAATCCGCGTTAAAATGCAAACGAAGTGGAATTCACTGGTTCCTGATTAATCAAGTAGCCAGTTAGTAACACACACATACGTCATTCATAGTTCTTTACATAAAAATGTAAGTAAACGAAGGTCGTACATTATAATAGTTCTGAACTTTGATCTTAACTCAGACTTTGATATTCTCAAGGATGGAGCACTAAGAGATTTGTCTACCGTGCCTACAAGCGTGACAATCACATCCGTGCTTCGGAGGGCACGTTAAGGCGAAGACAAGAGCTAATGTGACTCTCGCTCGCATGTTTCGACATGTTGAAAGATATATAAAATCAATAAACTAATTTTCGAAATATCGCAATCAACCATTTTGAGTGCAATCACATTGCACACAGTTTAGTAAAAAATATATTTTGATCGGTACATGTTTTCCTACTCAAAAGTTTGCTTTACTAGTTTTCGTACATAACCAAAGTTTAAGTAGGCAGTACTCTCAAAAGGCGAAAGAAAACATCGTGAGGAAACCGGCATGTCGTAGAACCTAAAGTTCTATAACATGTGTCAAGTGCTTGAAAGGAGCCTCTTGAGGCGCACTTAAAATCCTTTCTGTTGTTTCAAAAGAAACTAGTGACACGACAAGAGAGAAATCCAAACTAATCTTCCTACCAAAACAATCGTTTTGCTAGTTATCGTACTAAAGTTTTTTGGTGTATGTGTGTGTGAGGGGGAGAGGGGTGAAGTGCTGTGGGGGGGGTGTTTCTGAGAGTTATACTGATTACCAGTGATCGGAATTAGGTGGACTAAAATATATAATGTTCGTAAAATAACAGAGACCAAGTGGAGACGCCTTAGGACTAAATATTTTTTTCGGGCCAATTGTCTCGGTTATCGGGACTTTACTAAAGTACATGTAAAATTAATTCAGTAAAACAACTATCAAATTAATTTCCGATTTTAATATGTTTTCGAAAAAACAGTTCGCACGATTTGTATTATTAAAAAAAACAATATTAATTAATTTTTAATTCTGTGAATTAGTTTTTTAACTGAGATAATAATTAAAACGTGGAGACAATTAAAACTTAAATGTAAGTTATAAAATAAAAAAACTTATTGCAGTCAGTTAAGGAGAAAAATTATTTGAATTAGTTCACAATATTATTAACATTATTATTAAATGTCTTACTTACTGCGACCATTGTTCAAATTTTCGGCCGAATTGGGCCGAATAAAATTGATGTAGTAAAGAAGTCTCCACTTTTTTGGCCTGATTACACAAGACTCTTCAGAGCCAGGATTTAACAGAAGAATTATTATAAGTTTAATCACCTGTTTATAAGATCCTTGCCGGCCGCTTCGTATATTGCTTTGGAGGACATTGTGGCGTGCTTGTATCTCTACTTACGTCATATGGATGACGATTTTGTCTGGAAATAAAGATACATATAGACTTTAGACATAGATAGATATAAAACTCTTAATTTTTTTTTTTAATATTGGTAGACATTCCACACAGCAGTATCTCGCCCCAAACTAAGCCAAAGCTTGTGATATGGGAACCAGATAGCTGATATACTACTTATATACTTTTTTGTTGTAAATATATACTTATAATATTATATAACACCCAGACAGAGAACAAACATCTATGTTCATCACACAAATGTTTGTTCTCGGTGGGGATCGAACCCACGGCCTTCGGCGCAGAAGGCAGAGCTACTACTAACTGAGCTGTGAAGGCTGTCAATGAAGTTTGGGGCTAGATAGCGCTGTGTGGAATATCTATCATAATTTATTTAATTTATACAGGCTGAGCGCTTTCCAGCTTCGTTCATTAAGGTTTTAGTATAAAGACGTCACGAAACTATCAAAACAAAAAAAACCGCTTTTAAAATGTTTCCAATTTTTTTCCGCGCGCAAAAACCGGCTTAAACCAACAGCTGATTCAAGAGTTGTAATTGGTGGGTTAGGTCAACGGCGAGCTGGGATTGGTCGATAGCACATGACACGGCATCGCGTGATGATGTAGCGTGTTAAACAGATAGCTTGTACCGTAAGGTTTCACATACAGGGACAGACCCGGGCTTCGGCCGTGACGTCAATTGAATTTGAACCCTATTTGTTTAAGCAATGAGTTGAATTCTTACGCGTCAGTCTCCGTGCTTAGATGCCGGATACGATTTTCGAAGCGAATATTCAACTTTACCGTGGTATAAATAAAGTTCAGATTCAACGGACTGCGCGAAAGTAGAAGGGTTACCTAAAAAGAAGCAGTCGTTGCTTATTGCTTTTTTTCTTCTATACAACTTGTTGGAACAAGATGGCCCACCTGATGTTAAGTGGTAACCATCACCTATTACAAAGCATTGCCTCGCAAGTCACGCATGATTGTAACGTGCCCCACGATGCACTGCCCTGCGTCTATCAACTTGAGGCATACAGATGTTAAGCCTCATGTGCATGTAATTTCACCGGCAACCACACTCTTTAAACCGAAACACAGCGTTGCTGCTTGGCGGCAGAAAAAGGCGTGGTGGTAGTACTTCCCTGGACGAGCCACACACATAGAGCTCTACTACACTTAAAAAAACAAGTACTAACGAATCCTAAAATTTATGTTCTGAAAATGAAGCTTCATGTACCCCAAGTCTGAGTTTTGAATTTCGTGCATAATTTTTCGTAAACCAGTTATTCCCAGTTTTCGTACAAATTCCCAGTAGTTTAACCAGACCACAATCGCTGGCATCTGAAGTAAAAAAAAAAATGATTTTTTTGCGAGTATTTTAATAAGATTTTAGACGCTTAAACTTTAAGAAGACTTTACTACGCTAGTTTCTTAGTCGCTAGCAGTTGTAGGGTAGGAAAACTTATATTTTTTTATTTCGTATGGTCAAAAATTGCTGGTATAATCGTGTAAGTCAGAAAATATATAATCTCTTCATATATAAATATATGTATATAATCTCTTGTCTTTCCTTGATAAAATAAAAAACAACTTAATCATGTAAAAAATGGTATCATCATGATGCGTTTTTTTTTAACGCAAATGCACTTAGGTACGAGCCTCGGTTTGGGCTGTTGCCGGGTAAGAGAGATGTACAAGAGATTCATCGCCCAGAAGGGGCGTTAACAGGGAATGCGTCTTCGACTCTTCCGGAGGGGCCTGTGTAGGTGTGGAGTAACCCGTTATACTGCGTTTACATTTAGACATTCGCGCTGCCATTCGCGTGGACGGAAATGTTGCCGTCCATATGTCTGCGGCAGCGTCGCCGGCAATGTGTGTTCACGCAACACGGGCAACGCGAGCGGACATGGAAGTGGCTTACATTCTCGCATCGCCCAAGTCCCTGCACATGTCTCTGCACATTTCCACGGACATGAGCTGAATGTAAACGGGGAATATAGATTCCACAGGGGGGTATATACTTTCTGACGCATGCATGACGTCAATGGTCACACGAGTATGACGAACTATGGTCCACGACACGATATAGTAACCTTGATCTTGCCGTGCCTCCAACATTTTCCTTCTACATATAAATCCTACTTCCTACTAATATTATAAACGCGAAAGTTTGTAAGTATGGATGGATGGATGGATGTTTGTTACTCCTTCACGTAAAAACTACTGAATGGATTTTAATAAAACTTAACAATAATATAGCTTATACATCAGAATAACACATAGGCTACAATTTATAAATATATTGTGCGAATTGTCCAAAATATGACGATAAGTGTCAAGTAAGTAGGAAAAAATCTACCATCTGCGAGCAATTTGGGTGTGCGCTGCCAAAACCGCTAGAGTTACACATATGTACTACGCCACGCTATTATGCTACTCGAAATACTAATCCTGCGCAGACGAAGTCGCGGGCAGCAGCTAGTAAAATAATAATAGTAAGTAGTAAGTAAGTTTTGGTTTTATAGTTGTAGTACTACATGTCATGTTTGGGAAAGGTGCTACTTCCTGTAACACAGCGAAAGCTAAAACAGGAAGGCGCGTTGATCCTAGTCTTGTCTGTAACTTTTTTGTAAATAAATATTATTATTATAAACTATATGATGATAAACTATATATAAAGGAAAATGAAATTGTGTTTTTACTATCATCCGCTCATTTTCTCCATATTTTCTCACCGGTTAAACCTTCCCTGGACTACGGCAAACTTATCAATACCAAAATCAGCTAAATCGGCCCAGCCGTTCTTGAGTTTTAGCGAGACAAACGAACAGCAATTGATTTTTATACAAGGTGTTCCAATAATTGTGTATGTAAACTTCAGGGGGCTAAAGGACCCATCAATATGAATAACTTTTTCTAAGGAACCAACACTGAACGCGGAAAAAAACAGCTGTTTCATACAAAAGTTCAATACCTAGCTGGCTAAAATGTATGAAAGAGCTGTTTTTTTTTTTCGCGTTCACAGTGTTGGTTCCTTAGAAAAAGTTATTCATATTGATGGGTACTTTAGCCTCCTGAAGTTTTAAGCCCAATTATTGGAACACCATGTATAGAGATAAATATTGGTGGACATTCCACACAGCACTATCTAGCTCCAAACTAAGCAAAACTTGTACTAGGAGTATGGAAACCAGTACCCAAAGACTTTGTTTTATTTTTCGTTTTCCGTATCGTCAGGCCGTTTTTGTAATGAGACTCAATAAGCGCCTCTATATTTCTATTTTAAAATAATAATTATACAATTGTACTTAAGTTCCCACGTATCTCAAAGAAATCCTAGATAATTACAGTTTGAAGCGAGTGACAGCAATTGTCTTTTAAACTTAATTAATAGGTAAGTTTTTTAGAGATAGATACGATAGATAGATTACAGCTTTATTGTCATAATCAAAAGGTTATTCAGTTGAATCACTTTGAAACGTCTCAAAGTTAGGTGAATCTAGGTGCCAGTTCCACGCGACCAACTATGTAGATCCTTGTTTTACAATATAACTAGCGGCCTGTCCCAGCTTCGCATGGGTGGATATAAATTTTTTGAACATTTTAGGATAAACTTAGACTCAACTTAGTTCGAGTCTCACGTCTACTTATTTCATACATTTGCACGCCCTTCTCCCCGAGTGAGTGAGAACGCGCCCCGTAACCCGCTACCGCGTTCGCTAATATTTTTTAAGCAAACTAAATTTTTTAATTTCGTAATATCTTTTGAATGGAAAGTCCGATTTGAAAAATTTAAGAAGTAATCTATAGGTATTGAAACAGTCTTGAATATGAAATAATTTATTTGGATAAGGATTAATATAAAGGTATGGATAACATGGTCTGATTTCGGTCGGCATTTCTATCAACTTTAAATATGTAAAAAAGAAGTTATAGTAACATAACTACGATAGATAGACACATGGTATCGCTGAGTTTTTTGTAGATATTGATGTGTTCTTTAATATTGTACAACATTTTTGTGTACTATCGTCAATAGTTTTCGCAGCGCATGCGATGAAAGACATTTGATGGCCAATTTTTTTACACCTTGGGTTACATTATTGAAGTTTTAGAAGAGATCCCTTATTTTTTCTTGTAATAAATGTAGCCTATGTTACTCAGGGATAATGTAGCATTCTAATGGTAAAAGAATTTATGAAATCGGAACAGTAGTTTTTGAGCCTATTCGTTACATACAAAAATACAAATCTTTCCTCTTTATAATATTAGTGTAGATGTAGATAATGAAACTCCAGTGTGGTGCCAATCGAATTTAGTGCGGCCATACAGTGATTGTACACCATAATAAAAATTCATAATTCGACAAAAACAAGATGGGTGGAGATAGAGATCCTAACATAATGGATAACTAGTAGTTCACCCCGAACTGTGATCTCGTCATGCGAACCGACGAACGCATCAAAACTTTGAGTAGGTAGTAGTTAGAGGCAAGTCCAAACATTATCTTTGGACTTTTTTCTGACTACCGCCTACTAACTTGATATGGTAACCAAGTTTCAACTCCATTGGCCTATTTATTGAAGAGTTCCGATGAACAGACCTTGGCTCCATCATCAGACCAGGTCGCTATCAGTCGCTATCACCATTTAATGAGAACTGAGTACCTTCTTAATTTATTTCAAGACAAAAAAATAAGAAAAAGCAAAGGAACTGGGCGACCAGTAGAAAAACCTTGATGTCAACGAAATTCCTAGAGATGGGATGGCTCTTGGATCGCTGGTTATCTTAATTTATCTTTTTTGTTGTAATTCAATAACCGAGCGTCCCAAAAAAAAATAACGTTTAGGAATGTCCAAACAAAGCCCTTTCATATGTCATGTAACTTGATTTTTTTAAGTAACTTTTTTTATTTTTGCCTCCTAAAAAAACCCCATAACTTAATAACCCTTCATCCAATTTCACTCATATACTTACCAGTAAATTTCTCAAGTACAAGCTATCGACCTATCAAATTTCATGCAGATCGGATCAACGGTTCGAAAGTTATGGCCAGATAAACATACATACATACATAAAATGTCAAATCGCCCAAGTTGAAACTAAGATCTTCGTTCGCTTCGCTCACTCGATCAATTACAATTTGAAGTGATTTAGCAATTTGACAATTATTATTATTTTTTACGCTATAATTAATCGGCATTAAGTAAATACTTCAGAGATACTAATGACTTTTATCGGATATATACTTAAAATGATAAGAAGAATGCCAGATTTGTTTGTTTTCCAAAAATACTACACTGATAGTGAATTGGTTGATTGCTCATTTTCGATTGTGAATATAGAGGTAAAATAAGTATTTGTGTTGCGAATAACTTTTTTTATGTATTTTTTTTAACTATTTCGCCAATCTAATCCTCGTCTAATATTTTAGTTTTTATAACATTTATTTTGAGGCTAAATAGAACGTTATAATATAACGTTAAATCCTATCCTACTAATATTATAAACGCGAAAGTTTTTAAGTATGGATGGATGGATGTTTGTTACTCTTACACGTAAAAACTACTGAATGGATTATAATGAAACTTTACAATAATATAGGTTATACATCAGAATAACACATAGGCTACAATTTGCAAAGATCCTGCGCAGACGAAGTCGCGGGCACCAGCTAGTATGCAATAATGCGAAAGTGAATTTATACGATTGTATTTAGTGTGAAGTGAATAAACAAAAAATTTTTTGGTCATGCTTTTTAGGCTTCCGTACCCAAAGGGTAAAACGGGACCCTATTACTAAGACTCCGCTGTCCGTCCGTCTGTCCGTCTGTCACCAGGCTGTATCTCATGAACCGTGATAGTTAGACAGTTGAAATTTTCACAGATCATGTATTTCTGTTACCGCTATAACAACAAATACCAAAAAACAGAATAAAATAAATATTTAAGGGGGCTCCCATACGACAAACGTGATTTTTTTGCCGTTTTTATAGATAATGGTACGGAACCCTTCGTGTGCGAGTCCGACTCGCACTTGGCCGATTTTTTTTCTTAAATAGACAGACAAACAGACAACGGCCCACCTGATGGTACTTTCTGATGGAACAAGTTACTTGAGGAGAGCTTGTAAGATGGGAACCAATTGAAATTTTAATAAAACAATATCAGAAGCGATCGTTTGTTTAAATACAGCCAGGACAGTCTTCACAGCTCAGTTGGTAGTAGCTCTGCCTTCTGCGCCGTAGGCCGTGGGTTCAATCCCCACACAGAACAAACATTTGTTTGTTCTCTTTCTAGGTGTTATCATATATTGAAGAGTAGTAAAGCTCTTTGTGAAGGGCTCGTCTGGGGAACCACCACGCCTTTTTCTGCCGCAAGCCGCCGCAAGCAGCAACGCTGTGTTTCGGTTTGAAGATTGTGGTTGTCGGTGTAATAACAGGCACATGAGGCTTAAAATCTGTATGCCTCAAGCTGATGGACGCAGGACAGTGCATCGCAGGGCACGTTCCTATCGTGCGTGACTTACGAGGCAATTTGTTATAGGTGATGGTCACCTATAACAAATCATTGCCTCGTAAGTCACGCACGATAGGAACGTAACATCAGCTTCCACATAACATCAGCTAGTTGTATAAAAAAATAAAAAATAAGTTTGTATTTACAAAAAAACGTATTATATCATCTATCTGACTACTACGTGACTTACGAGGCAATGCTTTGTTATAGGTGATGGTCACCTATAACAAATCATTGCCTCGTAAGTCACGCACGATAGGAACGTAACATCAGCTTCCACATAACATCAGCTAGTTGTATAAAAAAAATAAAAAATAAGTTTGTATTTACAAAAAAACGTATTATATCATCTATCTGGTTTCCATATTGCAAGCAATGGCATCGTTTGGGGCTAGATAGCGCTGTGTGGAAAGTCCACCAATATAAATACAAAATAAAGTAGCAAACCATCAGATAGTGTCACATCAAATTAATCTAGTCCTGATAATATGAAACTTTATTAATTCATCGAAATTAGAATTACTAAGATAAAGAAAAATATTAGATAAAATACGCGAAATTTTAGCGGGTTCTATTATGATCACGAGGCTATCAAGCGGTAATCAAGCTAAGCTGTGATGAACTGTCATTTTTAAGGTTCCGTACCCAAAGGGTAAAACGGGACCCTATTATTAAGACTCCGCTGTCCGTCTGTCGTCAGACTGTATCTCATGAACCGTGATAGTTAGACAGTTGAAATTTTCACAGATGATGTATTTCTGTTGCCATAACAACAAATACTAAAAAAATAGAAAAAATAAATATTTAAGGTGATATTTAAGGTCATACAACAAAAGTGATTTTTTGCCGTTTTTATTTTTTTATTTATTTTATAGATCAAAGTCAAAGCTAAATATTTATCAAAATGTTGAGAGCGAACGAGAGGTACAATAGCAGTTGTCTTCGCCTTAAATAAATATAAATAAATAAATATTGGTGGACTTTCCACACAACACGTTCTAGCCCCAAACTAAGCCAAAGCTTGTGATATGGGAACGGGATAGCTGATATAGTACTTATCTACTTTTTTTTGTAAATACATACTTATAATAAATAATGACACCCAGACTGAGAACAAACATCTACGTTCATCACACAAATGTTTTTTCTCGGTGGGGATTTGAACCCACGGCCTACAGCGCAGGTGGCAGAGCTACTACCAACTTGTTTACCAGATTGTTTAGCCCAGTGACCTCATCTAAAATACTTTTCAAAGGCAAATCAAAACTAAATACATGATAGTATTGATGATTTATGAATTTAGCCAAGTAATTTAGTTTTTTTTAATAATGCTTACGTTTCCTATCCTTCTAATATTATAAACGCGAAAGTTTGTAAGTATGGATGGATGGATGTTTGTTACTCTTTCACGTAAAAACTACTGAATAGATTTAAATGAAACTTTACAATAACATAGCTTATAGGTACATCAGAATAACACATAGGCTACAATTTATAAAGATATTGTGTGACTAATCCTGCGCAGACGAAGCCGCGGCCACCAGCTTGTTAAACAATAAACGCGAAAGTTTGTAAGTATGGATGGATGGATGGATGGATGGATGGATGGATGGATGTTTGTTACTTTTTCACGTAAAAACTACTGAATGTATTTTAATGAAACTTTACAATAATATAGCTTATACATCAGAATAACACATAGGCTACAATTTATAAAGATATTGTGTGAATTGTCCTAAATATGACGATAAGTGTCAAGTAGGAAAAAAATCTACCATCTGCGAGCTATTCTGGCGAGCGCTGCCAAAACCGCTAGAATTACACATATGTACTACGCCGAAATACTAATCCTGCGCAGACGAAGTCGCGGGCATCAGCTAGTTTAAAAATACGCTTACGTTTCTTTTAGTACTAAAGATACTTAATATATAAATATTGAAGGGTAGTCAGAACGAAGATATATTAAAACGTACATTTATCATAATGTCTACATTTGAAAATACCTGTATTCGTTTTAAATTCATTTGCAAATATAAAAAGTACGAGTACTACTACGTCAAGATATTTTCATTCAATGTTCGAAAACACGACTAAATAATTACCAATAATTAAATAATTAACCACAATAAATACCTACAATAACAACTTTTACTTTATTTTTAATACAATTTTGATTTTTCAATATATCTCAGCTACTATTAAATTGCAACACACTTACTGATGGTAAGCGGTCACCGTCGCCCATAGACCAACAACACCAGGGGCGTTGTCGTTGCGTTGCCTACCCTGAAGGATTTTTTTAACATCTCGATGCTGTTAATGTTGTATATTGGCGGAAAAACCTCTGATGGTAGCTCATTCCACAGTTTATGGGTATGGGGAAGAAATGATCTTGAAAAACGGACAGTGCGTGAAACCCAAGGATCTAGTACACGAATGGCGAACCAATGGCACGCGTGCCAATGATGGCACGCCACACAATATTTTGGGCACGCCACGGATCAGTTTGCATTTTTAGTTCAAACTATCCGCTACTTAGCTTGCCCCTGCCCGATCAGATCAGAAACTTCTTGGCTAAATCGCCCTCCGAGCTGCAGCGTCTCTTGGAACACCGATTTAAATTTTCGTTGAAATTATAATAATTAATATTATTACATTTTGGTTGAAATTATTTGAGGGCACGTCTATGGCCTCATATATTATCTTAGAATAAATGGCACGTTGATTTCATAAGGTTCGCCACCTCTGATCTAGTATGTGTGGATGAGCTCGATCCCGGTGCCGAGAGGAGCGGTGGTAAAGTCTTGACGCCGGGATAAGGTCAAATAGCTCTTCAGAGCATTCCCCGTTGTACACCTAGATAGACAGATAGAAAATACTTAATTGAACAGCGTTGTTGTGTTTCGGTTGAAGGGTATATGGGCAATTCGGCCCTCGCATTTTTGAAGTATGTCATCCTTTGGTTGCATTTCGGCCGTGACGTCAGCAAACTAAAATTCTTGGTAGCATTTCGTCCCTCCGTTTAATTTCAATAGACAAGCAAAACTTTTAGTCACGGCAAACGGCAACCACTGATTGCCATTAATAGCAATCTTTATACAGCTGTTTCATCCAAAAGTTCAATACCTACCTGGCTAAAATGTATGAAACAGCTTTTTTGGCGTTTGTTGGTTCATTAGAATTTTTTATCATATTTATGGGTACTTTAGCCCCTTGATGTTTTCGGGAGTGGTATTTTAACAGTAGATATTACCTAGCTATAGCATTCCCCATTTGGGGGCTTCCATTAATAACGTGAGACGTTTAGGGGGGGAGAGAGTCGAGCAGAACTTCACCACGTCATCTCACGTGAGTGAGGGAAATGGTGTAATATTTCGCGAAAACAGGTATTTTTTTATAAATATTTTTTTTAATAAATCCTACGCAATCAAGCACACATTAATTTAATAGCATGAAAAAAAGCACGTGAGATTGGGGTCGGGGAGGGGTCGTGTTAAATCTCACATCTCACCAAGGGGGGCGAAAACTGGTATTTTTTATTTAATAATAATTTATTTAGCAAAAAAAGCAAATAGAAATAGGTACAGACAATTAGATGCAGACGAACATAAGGAAATCGAAATTACATGGCTTGTAGATAAAATTAGAGATTCAAAACCCTACACTAAGTCCTTGCAGACTTGTGTTGCAGGTTAAAAAAAAAGTTTTTTTTATTAATCGAACGCAATCAAGCACATATTAATTTAATAACGTGAAAAAACTCACGTGAGATTAGAGGTCGGGGAGGGGTCGTGATAAATCTCACGACATCTCACCTAGGGGAGAGGGAGGG
Organism: Chloroclysta siterata; assembly: GCA_932294275.1. Classification (NCBI taxonomy): domain Eukaryota; kingdom Metazoa; phylum Arthropoda; class Insecta; order Lepidoptera; family Geometridae; genus Chloroclysta; species Chloroclysta siterata. The sequence continues at coordinate 3,663,332 of OW028595.1, read as the reverse complement.
TCGAAAAATCGCAAAAATCGCCTCAATGGATGCCCCCATTTAGTTTTTTTTAATAGAATGTTCTTTTCCATGCTTTTCGATGTAAAATAGTAACACTGCTTAAAATGAATGCGGTCGGTTCGCCTAGTTATAAACAAAGCAGAACAAACGAGTGGTTAGAGTGACCATTTTAATTTATTCGTCGAGTTGGGATCATGCTAGGTGTACTGGTAGGGTTGCCAACCATACATTAGAAAGTATTATACTTATTTTTTGAAGTTAAATTGAGAATCATAGTTAAAAGTCAAAAAGTCAAAAAGGTATTTGTTGAATTGAATAAATACCTTGACTTTTGAAGGATCATTTTGCAATGACTTAATGTTAGGTGAATCTAGGTGCCAGTTCCACGCGACCAAGTATAGAAGAACAGGCAACAAACTTACGGCTTGGTTCCTACCGCTCTTTTTTATGATGCTTGTTATAAAAAGCTTCAGTGTGCTGCCTTCGGGTTAAAAAATAGCCTTTACCAACCTATGCTAATGAAGGTTACGATTTCTAAGTTTATTGCCGATTATGCCTGATTCCCCATTTATGCCCCAATTACTGAACCGTCAGGGCGTAAGTGCGCCAGAAACCCTACGATGTGCCCTACGATGCACTGCCCTGCGTCCATCAACTTGAGGCATACAGATGTTAAGCCTCATGTGCCCGTAATTACACCGGTACTTGAAACCGAAACACAGAAACGATGCTTGGTGGCAGAAAAAGGCGTGGTGGTAGTACTTCCCGGACGAACCTTCACAAAGCATTGCCTCGCAAGTCACACACGATAGGAACGTGTCGTACGATGCACTGCCCTGCGTCCATCAAGTTGAGGCATACAGATGTTAAGCCTCATGTGCATGTAATTTCACCGGCAACCACACTCTTCAAACCGAAACACAGCGTTGCTGCTTGGCGGCAGAAAAAGGCGTGGTGGTAGTACTTCCTCGAACGAGCCCTTCACAAAGAGCTCTACTGCTCTTTTCGTCCCTATACAAACTTTTTAGCAGGAAAACTTATTTGGTTTTAGTTGAAACGAACGAGAGGTACAGTTGCAGTTGTCTTCGTCTTAAAAATCACTACTATACGCGGGCGAAGGCGCGGGCGGCAGCTAGATACAATAAAGTAGAATAAAAATAGTTGTCAGCCCTATGTACCTGTACAAGCTACGTCACTAATGTCAAAGGTTACAAACGTAATTTTACTTAGTGCCATGCGTTGGCAATTGAAATGTATTGTACACGTGGTTAGTGGCTAGTAAGGCACTTATGAGTTGCTAGCTTCCACCTTTTTAGGGTTCCGTACCCAAAGGGTAAAACGGGAGCCTATTACTAAGACTGTCGGTCCGTCTGTCACCAGGCTGTATCTCATGAACCGTGATAGTTAGACAGTTGAAATTTTCACAGATGATGTATTTCTGTTGCCGCTATAACAACAAATACTAAAAAACTGAATAAAATAAATATTGAAGGGGGCTCCCATACAACAAACGTGATTTTATTGCCGTTTTTACAGATAATGGTACGGAACCCTTCGTGCGCGAGGCCGACTCGCACTTGGCCGGTTTTTTATAACAGACTTCAAAATAGGAGGTGTAGAATACGACTACGGTCTTCAAAATTTATCAAAATTTATTCAGCGCTTTTTGAAAAAATCAACAGAAACATAAAATATTTACACAGATGACGTTTTGATGTCCCTTCTCCAAAAGTTTTGTTTGTTATTGTATATGAAGTCAGTTTTTTTGCAAAGATGTTTTTTTTTTATTCGAAATGCTGGTTTAATCGTATAAAGATTGCCGACAGCGTTACCAGGCGTCGAGCGCATAAACTCCATCGACAGATACACTAGAATAAATATGTAAGTGTATGTATGCGATGCCTCAAGAGGATGTATTAGTCCAAAGTTCAGTTGCATACTTATTTACTCAAATAAATATCTTTCATTTGATGACAGTCCTCACAGCTCAGATGGCAGTAGCTCTGCCTTCTGCGATATATGTGGGTTCGATCCGATCGAACAAACATTTGTGTGATGAATATACCTCTAGATGTTTGTTCTCTGCCTAGAACTAACAGTTGATGTTAGGGATTATAAAATTTAGAATAACTCCGTAGCGAGCAGTATATCACTGAAGAAGACAGCCTTCACAGCTCAGTTGGTAGTAGCTCTGCCTTCTGCGCCGTAGGCCGTGGGTCCGATCCCCACCGAGAACAAACATATGTGTGGTGAACATAGATGTTTGTTCTCTGTCTGGGTGTTATATAATATTATACTAGTATAATATTATATAATACATTATATATACTAGTATAATATTATAAGTATGTATTTACAAAAAAAGTATATATGTATTATCAGCTATCTGGTTCCCATATTACAAGCTTTGGCTTAGATAGTGATGTGTGGAAAGTAAAAAAAAACAAGACATTTAAATTGTAGTTTTTTAATGAGCTTTAAGATTCAAAGCGATCGTTCTGATTCAATTGAGTAAACTGAGCACTGAGAGAGCACTCGAAAAAATATTGATTTATATGCCAAAAAGAGCGACCATCATAATGTTAACAGTAGAAATAAAGATAAGCTCGCTGTGTCGCTGTTCCCACTACTAGGCTCACTAAAGTAAGCAAATCGTTTGCAGGACAATGTGTCCGCTTCTATAACAAAGTCCCACGCGAGATTCATCAGTAGTCGATTAGCAAATTTAAAAACATAATAAAAAGAAAACTTTTTACAAAAGCTTACTATAAAATATCTGAAAATAGATGACAAAAAAGCTTGGGACTGAACTATGCTTAAACTCATTACAAAAAATAAACAATTAAATACCATAATTGTAAAAATGATCATACAAAAAATGCTAGGAACCAAGCCGTAAGTTTCTTGCCTGGGGCATTATTCTCTGTTGTCAATACAATCGCATTACACAGATACGACTAGACAGCGGCGGGAAATCGGACAAAACCGTATTCCTTATAACTTAGTTGTCATTCTTAGTTCATTTTTTGGTCTAAGAATCGTGTTTGCGTTTAGACCACGCTGTGACGTCACACGGTTATGGCACGGAATCTCCAATTCACATAGAGAATAATGCCCCTGTTCTTCTAGGCTTTGGTCGCGAGGAACTGGCGGTAGATTCACCTAGTATATAAGACGTTTCAAAGTGATCTTTGTGATTGAATAAAGACCATTTGATTTTGACTGGTGGCCTAATCGTAGCAGCCCCGCCTTCCAATCCTAAGGCCGTGGGTTGGAAACCAGTCGTGCCAATGAGTAATTCTGTTCAAAATTCTATGTGCAAAGTGCCAGTACTCTCAAAAGAATTGATTAAATACCTTCTGACTTAATAAATAATTAATAATAAATATTGGTGGACTTTACACACAGCACTATCCAGCCCCAAACTAAGCCGAAGCTTGTAATATGGGAACCAGATAGCTGATATAATACATATATACTTTTTTTTTGTAAATACATACTTATAATATTATATATATAACACCCAGACAGAGAACAAACATCAATGTTCATCACACAAATGTTTGTTCTGTGTGGGGATCGAACCCACGGCCTACGGCGCAGAAGGCAGAGCTACTACCAACTGAGCTGTGAAGGCTGTCAACTTGATAGAATCCTGTAATTCTTACTTCACTTCTGTGGGTACTGTCACAAATGGAATCTATTCGATGCTAATCACACCGTATAGTTTAGCAACAGCATACAATGGGTCAAAGTTTTTGAGATCAAGATGGACCTTAAGGCGAAGACAAGAGCTAATGTGACTCTCGCTCGCACGTTTGGACATGTTGAAAGATATAAAATCACTTAACTCATTTTCGAAAAATCGCAATCAACCATCTTGGGTGCAATCACATTCCACACAGTTAAGGAAAAAATTCATTTTGATCGATACATGTTTTCCTACTCAAAAGTTTGCTTTACTAGTTTTCGTACATAGGCAAACTTTTAAGGAGGAAAACTTGTATCGATCAAAATGATTTTTTTACTAAACTGTGTGCAATGTGATTGCACACAAAATGGTAGATTGCGATTTTTCGAAAATGAGTTTAGTGATTTTATATCTTTCAACATGTCGAAACGTGCGAGCGAGAAGTTGTTTGATAGTTGTCAGCCCCTTAACAGACTTGATTGAATAGAAATCGCGAAGGCCAGGTCGCTCTCTTGGCATTGTTCGTCTCTTGTTATGTCATTGAGGACACTTCGTTGAGGTTTGACCTCTTATAGAGCACTTGTCAGTCGTCTGAGACCACATGCTATCGAAGTATGTGCCGAATGATTGGACGTACCTCTGACTACCCCTCTAAGACGTCCTCAAGAAATCTGGAGTTCCTGCTTGGTACTAAGAGATCCGAGGGGATATCTACCGTGCCTGGGGATCAAAGTCGTGGAGCTCTTTCAGTTTTCACTGCGAGCTCGGGTGGTTTAGTGGTAGCAGCTCCGCCTTCCGATCGTGGTTTTAAAACCGGTCATGCACTAATGAGTTTTTCTGTTCAAATATTCTGTTCAGTGCCAGTACTCTCAAAGAGTGAAGGAAAACATCGTGAGGAAACCGTCGTAGAACCTAAAAAAGAGCATGCTCGAAAAGACGCTCTTCGAGGTACACTTAAATTCCTATCACCACACTGTTCAAAAATCAGAAATAGTTTATTGAATCTATAACTTTAAGCAAAACCTTTATTTTGATAATTGTTTGACATTGGTAATTACTTATAGGTCTTGTCGGCATTCTGTCGGTTTTTATGATGATACCAACTTTTTGAAAGCAAAATATTTTATTTTATTATGTTTCTAGTGTTTTTTTAAGCTGTGTACAGTTTCTGTAGTATTTTAATCTACTTTTTAACCAACATTACCTTTGTCTTTATCCCGAATTTAACGAAAATGTCTTACATAGATTTTGAAGTAAACTAACTTGTTCCTTGAAAACAAATGTCTTTTTTTTACACAACTACCTGATGGAACAAGCAGATGGCCCACCAGATGTTAAGCGATAACCGACACCAAGCATTACCTCGACTGCCGACGAAGAAGAAATATCGATATATCTACTGGAGAAGCCGTTTTCTATATTTGTCTTTCCAAAATAAGGCGTAACTTCTAATTGATTGCGTAAGTATTGTTAGGTTAAACAAAGCATAGGTCAAACAAGGCAAAGATGGTAAGTAGGTACTTAAATAAGTAGGTAAGGTACTAGTCATTATTATACCAACAAATTGTGAGGTAGGAACTAGCGAATCACTGACCACAAACCGGTCCGTTTCACATTCCGTCTTAATATAATTATACTTTGCTTTTACCAATATCTCAAGTTTGTTTTCAAAGAACCTGTTTGTCATAGCAACACACTTTCACTCAGCAGCAACCTAAAAGTGCCTAGAAGTTTCTACAATAACATCATGCAAAAAACAACTCACTTGAAAAATAGCTTGCGTCGCAAGTCAGTAAAATCCAAATTGATATCTCACAGAAAAAATCCACGCAACACTCGCGAATATTAAAGTGAGGAGCGCACGTCCTCTCTCTGCGGCGTTACGAGAGAGACTGATTAATAATTTAATCAAGGTCGTTCGATACGGACGGCGAACTTGAATCGCGAATTGAAATGTACAGAACGGAAGCGGCTGCTCTCCTCGTCATCCGCCAAGCAACTGATATGACACAGCTACGAAAGTATAGGTGAAACAAACGGGACCGCGACACGACCAACTTGCAAGGAGTCCTGTTCGTGACTGATAAAAGCAAGCCAATAGGTGAACCATGGACACGCGCGGGCGCATAAATTTAGTATAATACACGCTGCGGTCCCTTCCCTCGTGCACTAGCATGTTGAGTACATGGACCGTTATCGGGTTTCGGTCGACATATTTCGATGATCCCAAATAATCACGCGAATAACACTTTCAGTTTGTAAACAATGAATGTTTTTTTTTAACTTTAACTCTGTGATTCATTACCTAAGCTTCAATTTAACTATAGTGAAATTCCCGCGACTTCTATCGAATATTTTACCACAGTCGGCATCGTGCTTTCATAAGTATAATAGTGGGCAAAGTACTCAAGAGTACTAAGAGTAGTAGAGCTCTTTGTGTGTGGCTCGTCCGGGGAAGTACTACCACCACGCCTTTTTCTGCCGCCAAGCAGCAACGCTGTGTTTCCGTTTGAAGAGTGTGCTTGCCGGTGTAATTACAGGCACATGAGGCTTATCATCTGTATGCCTCAAGTTGATGGACGCGTGGCAGTGCATCGTAGGCCATGTTCCTATCGTGCGTGACTTACGAGGCAATGCTTTGTTATAGGTGATGGTTACCACTTAACATCAGGTGGGCCATCTGCTTGTTCCATCAGCTAGTAGTATAAAAAAAAAACTCATAAAATACGAAAATCAATAAAAAGTCGTCGATAAGCGATTAATTGCATAGAAATTTCCTAAAGTCGGTATTCCGCTATTACCTGTATTGAATTCTGCAAAAGTTGGTAAAGTGCGAGTCGGGAAGTCGGCACTAAGCTCCGAAATCGAATTTTCTCCCTAATTTCACCTTTGAAACCCACCATTTGGATTCCATATGGAGTAATAATCAATAAAAAAATATTTTATCTGTGATTCTGATGATTCAAGAGTTAATCAGTAATCTTCCATCATGCAAGAGCACTGGTGGTCTAGTGGTAGCGGCTCCGCCTTCCGATCCTAAGGTCGTGGGTTCCAAACCGGTCGTGCACCAATGAGTTTTTCTGTTCAAAAATTTAGAGTACTGGTATTGTGCATATAAAGCACAATGCCAGTACTCTCAAACAGTGAAGGAAAACTGCGTGAGGTAACCGGCAAGTCGTAGAACCTAAAAAAACAAGAAGAAGAAGAAGAATGCAGGAGCCGGTAGAACTTGCCCATGCCTTGAAGGGGCTGAAAGCAGACCAATTTTATTTTTCTTACCGATAGAACAAGCAGGTGGCCCACCTGGATTAAGTGGTCATCGCCTAACAAAGCATTGCCTCGCAAGTCACGCGCAATATGAACGTGCCCTACGATGCACAAAATTAATTACAATAAGCAACAGGATATATTGCAATATCCCTATAAGTAATAGAAACACAATTACGTAAATGTTTTAAGCAGGTTGTTGCCAAACTCTGTTAGCAAATAGCCATACCATTAGGTATATTTGAATTATGACTATTATATCTCTATCTAGAGGTATGGTCACCTATGATCCTCAGGGGTCGGAATAGGTAGAGTTTATAAGTACCAAATGACGTCAAATACGCTACTACGAAATCTAAATATGGATATGCCTTTTTTAATCCCTGCGTCGGAAACGATTCGGGTTCGAAATCAAACGTGATAGAAACTACTCCTATTTCCTATTCCGAATGTTTTAAAATAAAAAATGTGTTGTACGTGTAACGATACTTAGTTTATGTTTAACATAGGAACAAAAGAGTTTTGAAGACAATAATATAAATCTTAACATCAGGTGAGTCATCTGCTTGTTCCATCAGCTAGTTTTATATAAAAAAAAACATAAGTTTTAGAAAACAATTTTTATTAATCCCCAATTTCGGGTTTAAAAGGCATATCCATGTTGGGATTGCGTATGTAAGTTTACGTCATTTGGTACTCAAAAACTTTACCTATTCCGACCTCTGATGATCATCTATCACATCTATGTATGATCCGCTGACGGAGGTCCCATTTTACCCTTTGGGTACGGAACCCTAAAAATTAAGTTCGTAACCTGAATTAGAATACTTTTATACCGAAAAAAATTCGAGAACGTGTCAGCAAACATTTAGGAATCCGAAATAGGAAAAACGCCATAAATATGAATGGCAGCTATTCATAAAAATCGAACCATCCTAATCTAATTACGAATAAACATTCGCAGGTGGCCTAATTCAAATTCGTTTTATAAAACAATGCAAGGACGTATTTTTTCAAAAACAATAGCTGCGCTCTTTCGTTCTGATTTTATGTAGAAACTTAGCAATGTTACTTATTATCTACACTAATCTACACTTCTACACTAATATTATAAAGAGGAAAGATTTGTATTTTTGGTGTTTTGTATGTAACGAATAGGCTCAAAAACTACTGGTTCGAATTCAAAAATTATTTCATCATTAGAATGCTACATTATCCCTGAGTAACATAGGCTATACAATATTTTCAAAAAGTCAGGGATCCTTACTAAAACTCCAATAATGTAACCCAAGGTGGAAAAAATAATCATTACATCGCGTGAGCTGCGAAAACTATTGATGATAGAACAAAATAATGTACTACGACTTTGCAGAACACGTCATCATCTACAAAAAATGTCGCGACAGCATATGTCTAACTATTATAGTTATGTCACAATAAGTTTTCTTTTATTATAAAAATTTAATTGAAATGCCGCCGTAGAAGAGGCTTTTTATTTGGTACCTTGGTATTAATCGAATATATTCAAGATTGTTTCAATACCTATAGATTACTTCTTGAATTTTTCAAATCGGACATTCCATTCAAAAGATATTACGAAATTAAAAATTTTAGTTATCTTTAAAAATATTATGGAAGGCCCGGAGCCACGGGGCGCGTTCTCACTCACTCAGGGAGAAGGGCGTGCAAATATATGAAATAAGTAGACACGAGACTCGAACCTACGGTCTAAGTTTATCCCACCCACTAGCGGCCTGTCCCAGCTACAGGCCGCTAGTGTTACATAAAACTATCCACAGAAGAATTTTTGCTTGCCGACGTCATGCCCGAAATGAAACCAATAAATGAGATACTTCATAAATGCGAGGGACGAATCGCCCATATACCGTTATTATTGTCACTGGAAAGAAATCCTCGAAAAATATTTATTTCATTCTTTATTGCACCAAAACACAGTTTGTACAAAAGAAAAGCTTAATGCTAGACAGCATTTTCTACCAGCCAACAGGAGCCAATTTGGTATTACATTTTTACACATTATGGCCTCCAGATACAATGAGCAATGAAAGTCGTTGAACAAATTGATTTTAATAATACCCAAACGATGGTGATGGGTACCACTTAACATCAGGTGGGCCATCTGCTTGTTCTATAAGCTAGTTGTATAAAAAGGTGAATCAAGCGCCATTTCCTCACGATCAAAGACTGGAAGAATAACAGGCAAACTTAGTTTTATCAGGGGCGGTAGATAAGTAAAGGAATTAAGCCCAGCTGTGGGACAGAACAGGCTGAATAATAAAATAGTGATCAAGATCGTATACTGCGTCAATGAAATGTCATTTACATAAGACAATGATAACATGCTAGATCGTGACTTTGGAGGAGGTCGTATGAAAGCTCTAGAGTCACACTACACCCACAAGAGCTGATCAATAATGCATTATTATTTATCCTTACAATATTTTATTGAATACCAAGTACGAAAATTTGTTTTAAACTAGTTTTAGTCTACATCTACACTTATATTATAAAGAGGAAATATTTGTATTTTTGTATGTAACGAATAGGCTCAAAAACTACTGGTCCGATTTCAAAAATTCTTGTCAAATGTCGCGACAGCATATGTCTAACTATTATAGTTATGTCACGATAAGTGTTCTTTTATTATAAAAAATTGTAATGCTGCCGCTAGAAAAGGCTCTTTATTTGTACCTTGGTATTAATCCTTATCCAAATAAATCTTTTCATATTCAAGACTGGTTCAATACCTATACATTACTTCTTGAATTTTTCAAATCGGACATTCCATTTAAATGATTTTAAAAATATAAGTTACGGGGCGCGCGTTCTCACTAAGCGCGGGCCCGGGCAAGGTGCGTGTTAGAAGGGCGTGCAAATGACTCGAACCCATCACGGTTAAAGTTTATCCTAAAAAGTTAAAAAAAATCCACCCATGCGAAGCTGGGACAAGCCGCTAGTAGTTAATATGAAGACAACTCAATCGAATCAAAGACAAATCAAATGACAAAGTTTTTTGTGAAGAATTACGGTAGGTACCTACTACAAAAGTTCAGAAAAATATCCTCGAAAAACTTATTTTACTAGTTTTCGTTAATCCAACTTTTTGGTGAGAAAACTAGTCTGATTCAAAATTATATTTTTGCTGAAACTTTGTTTGTTATTCTCCGTTTTTTTGCGATATTTCATAACTACATTCAGTATTCTAAGTACGGCAATGGGCTTGCAAACTGTCACGTATGGAAAACCGGAATATTTTTTTATAATAATCTGGTCAATGTCAATTTGGACGTACCTCTGACTACATTATATCAAAGACATTCTCAAAGAATCTTAAGGCGAAGACAAGAGTCACATTGCACACAGTTTATTAAAAAATGATTTTGATCGATACATGTTTTCCTACTCAAAAGTTTGCATAAGTACGAAAACTAGTAAAGCAAACTTTTGAGTAGGAAAACATCGATCGAAATGAATATTTTACAGAAGTGTGCAATGTGATTGCACACAAAATGATTGATTGCAATTTTTCGAAAAATAGTTTAGTGATTTTATATCTTTCAACATGTCGAAACGTGCGAGCGAGAGTCACATTAGCTCTTGTCTTCACCTTAAGTTGGTACATGGGTACTGTACTCATAGACAGTGGCGTAGCTTGGTGGACAAGGGCCCCGGTGCAAAGAGAAATAATTGGGCATAGAGAAATATTTTTATGAACAGGCTCAAGGTTTTCTAGCTGGCTGACCCTCTTTCCAAAGCTTAGGTTAGAGGGCCCCCTGAGCTCCGGGCCCTGGTGCACTGCACTACCTGGCCCTACGATAGCTGTGCCACTGCTGATAGATCTGAGGGGATATCTACCGTGCCTGGAGATCTAAGCCGTGAATCGGTTTTCTGCTTTATCTGAACACTTCGTTATAATGTACTTAAAAAGCGTATCACGCGTTTGGTAGTGGGGTAGGCATAGGCATGTCACCCTGAAGCTATTTATAGACTGGCCTAACTTTTAGTAAAAGTTGTTTATAACTTAGTACCAATCTCTAATACTATAAGAATCAAAGTCCTGACTGACTGACTGACTGACTGACTGACTGACTGACATATAGACAACGTACAGCCTAAACCGCTGGTCCTAGAGACTTGAAATTTGAGGAGTACATAGGTCTTATGGCGTAGAGGTGTACTAAGAAGGGATTTTTGGAAATTCAACCCCTAAGGGTGTAAAAAGGGATGAAAACGTTTGTATGAAAAATTGTATTCCTTGAACCTACAAATTTGAAACTTGGAGTACATATACTTCAAGGCAAATTAAAAAGAAATGCATTTTTAGTTTTTTAAAACTACCCTTAATAAGTGTGCAAAGGGGTGTAAAAGTTTGTATGGGAGTTTTTTGACCGTTGGTCCTAGAGACTTGAAATTTGAAGAGTACATACGTTTTACAGCGTAGAAGTGTACTAAGAAGAGATTTTTGGAAAATCAACCCCTAAGGGTGTTAAAAGGGATGAAAACGTTTGTATGAAAAATAGTATTCCTTGAATCTACAAACTTGAAACTTGGAGTACATATACTTAAAGACAAAAAAATAGTAAAGGCATTTTTAGTTTTTTAAAACTACCCTTAATAAGTGTGCAAAGGGATGTAAAAGTTTGTATGGGAGTTTTTTGACCGCTGGTCCTAGAGACTTGAAATTTGAAGAGTACGTAGGTCTTATAGCGCAGAGGTGTACTAAGAAGGGATTTTTGGAATTTCAACCCCTAAGAGAGTAAAAAGGGATGAAAACGTTTGTATGAAAAATAGTATTCCTTGAACCTACAAACTTGAAACTTGGAGTACATATACTTCAAGGCAAATAAAAAAAGAAATGCATTTTTAGTTTTTTAAAACTACCTTTAATAAGTGTGCAAAGGGATGTCAAAGATTGTATGGGAGTTTTTTGACCGCTGGTCCTAGAGACTTGAAATTTGATGAGTATATAGGTCTTATGGCGTAGAGGTGTACTAAGAAGGGATTTTTGGAAAATCAAACCCTAAGGGTGTAAAAAGAGTTGAAAACGCTGGTATGAAAAAAAATATTCTTTTAATCTACAAACTTGAAACTTGAAGTAGATGTACTCCAAGGCTAAAAATTAGGAAAGGCATTTTAAGTATTTTAAAACTACCCTTAATAAGTGTGCAAAGGGATGTCAAAGTTTGTATGGGAGTTTTTTGACCGCTGGTCCTAGAGACTTGAAATTTGCAGAGTATATAGGTCTTATGGCGTAGAGGTGTACTAAGAAGGGATTTTTGGAAATTCAAACCCTAAGGGTGTAAAAAGGGTTGAAAACGTTGGTATGACAAATTGTATTCCTTGAACCTACAAACTTGAAACTTGAAGTAGATGTACTCCAAAGCTAAAAAATAGGAAAGCAATTCTTAGTTTTTTAAAACTACCTTAATAAGTGTGTAAAGGGATGTCAAAGTTTGTATAGGAGTTTTTTAACGCGTAGTGCGATTGACTTAAAACTTGAGGTAATTATACTAAGGAACAAATAATTAAGAATGACGCTTTTGATAATTACCTCTGCAAAGGGTGCAAATGACTGTAAAAGTTTCAAGTTTTATATGGAAGATTTTTAACGTGTAGTGTAATTAACTTCAAACTAAAAGAAAATATGTTCTATGTATAAATAACAAAAATACAGTTTGATTTTCGAAAACAACTCCTAAAAGGTTACCCTCCTTCGTTGCGCTCGAGTAAAAAGGATACAACGAGGCGTCAATGTTTGTAAGGGACATTCTGAAAACGGGAAACTTGAGTTGGCACGCAGAGATCTGAGGGTAGGTATCTACCGTGCCTGGGGATCAAAGTCGTGAAGCTGTTTCGTTTCGTTTGTTTTTGGGGTAGAAACTAGGAACAAATAAGTACATACTTTCCGTGTAAGGTTGTCTTTGTTGTATTTGTCATGTTTGTGCTTAACTCAGTACCTATACCTACCTACCTAATATAGGTAATGTACGCCTATAGGTGTTTAAAATCCTACCCTAATAATATACAAATCAATGCGAAAGTTACGATGTTGGGATGTTTGTGGCTCAATCACGGCTCACCACTTCAACGCGTGCGAAGCCGCGGGAAGCCACTAGTAATATATATACTTTCGAACGCCCGCAAATTCGTTCACGCGGATATCGACCTTGGGGCTGATAGACCGTGAATTTATATTCCTATGCTTCAGCAAGGCTACGGAGAGCACTGGTGGTCTAGTGGTAGCGACCCCGCCTTCCGATCCTAAGGTCGTGGGTTCGAAACTGGTATGACCAATGAGTTTTTCTGTTCAAAAATGTATGTGCACAATGCCAGTACTCTCAAACTGTGATGGAAAATATCGTGAGGAAACCGGCATGTATGTCATAGAACCTAAAAAGTTCTATAACATGTGTCAAGTGCTCGAAAGGAGCCTCTTGAGGCGCACTTAACATCCTTTCACCACACTGTTTCGAAAGAAACAGTGACACGACAAAGAGAGCAAGGCTATATTAAAACAATCAAACGTCACTTTCAAAAATGAGGTTCTAGATTCGACTGATGTTTTTTTTTTCTTATGTTGCATTTAATTTTGATGTTTTTTTTTTACCCAAGTGCCGAAGGCGACTGGTTTATGTGTTTGGCGTGTATCTATGTATCTATCCATCGATATTTTCTTTATTACCACGTAGCACCTAAATAGCTGGGTGGATTTTGATGATTGTGGTATCAAAAGATTCGTCGCAACTTCCCAAGTGTCTTTAGATACAAAAAAAAACAAAAAGTATAAATATAATAATCGCAGGCAGTCGGAGGCGTCAGTAAACTGCTAGGACAAACACGAGCCTCCGATTGCCTGTGATTATTAAATGTTATCATTATTATTATTATCTCTAATACTATAAGAATCAAAGTCCTGACTGACTGACTGACTGACATATAGACAACGCACAGCCTAAACGGCTGGTCCTAGAGACTTGAAATTTGAGGAGTACATAGGTCTTATGGCGTAGAGGTGTACTAAAAAGGGATTTTTGGAAATTCAACCCCTAAGGGTGTAAAAAGGGTTGAAAACGTTGGTATGAAAAATTGTATTCCTTGAATCTACAAACTTGAAACTTGGAGTACACATACTTCAAGGCAAAAAAATAGGAAAAGCATTTTTAGTTTTTGAAAACTACCCTTAATAAGTGTGCAAAGGGATGTAAAAGTTTATATGGGAGTTTTTTGACCGCTCCGACTTGAAATTTGAAGAGTACGTAGGTCTTATGGCGTAGAGGTTTACTAAGAAAGGATTTTTGGAAATTCAACCTCTAAGGGTGTAAAACGGGTTGAAAGCGTTGGTATGAAAAATTGTATTCTTTGAATCTACAAACTTGAAACTTGAAGTACATGTACTCCAAGGCTAAAAAAATTGAAAAGGTACTTTTAGTTTTTTTTAAGTAGGTATCACATGTCTGAATCTAATGAGCGGGAGAGACGACTGGCGACGCTACATACAAACCCTTCGCGTCAGCCCGATTGCAAGTACCTGTGTGTGGCTAGCCGCCACAACAGTTTGATTTTCGAAAACAACCTCTTAAACGTTAACCTTCTTCGTTGCGCTCGAGTAAAAAGGATACAACGAGGCGTCAATGTTTGTAAAGGGTATTCTAAAAACGGGAATCTTGAGTTGGTACAAAGAGATCTGAGGGTATCTACCGTGCCTGCATGGGGATCAAAGTCGTGAAGCTGTTTCGTTTCGTTTGTTTTTGGGGTAGAAACTAGGAACAAATAAGTACATATTTTCCGTGTAAGGTTGTCTTTGTTGTATTTATCATGTTTGTGCTAAACTCAGTACCTATACCTACCTACCTAATATAGGTAATGTACGCCTATAGGTATCTCTTATACCTCTTATCCGTAGGTATTTAAAATCCTACCCTAATAGTATACAAATCAATGCGAAAGTTACGATGTTTGGATGTTTGCGGCTAAATCACCGCTCACCACTTCAACGCGTGCGAAGCCGCGGGAAGCCACTAGTATTATATATTATTATATATAGTATTATTATTATTATATATATTTTATTTTATTTAGTATTATAGTTTTGTTTTAGTAATGTAATACCAAATTGTCTTTTTTAGTTTTAAGCACGCCAACCTCATTTTCTTTACCTGTCAAGGTTGGCTGATAAAAAATGCTTTCTAGTATTAAGCTCTCCTTTTGTACAAACTTTGTTTGGTGAAATAAGGAATTAAATAAATAAATAAATCATTCGTCAAGACTGAACAACAAGATTTTACTATCAATAAGTAATTTAAAACACTATCTTGTTTCTATCCTTTATTTATGGCACTCGGGTTTTTTTATTTTTTACCTTGGGTTGGTATGTCTACTCCTGAGGTGGGCCCATGTGCATTTTATCGAATTGATCCAGCGCTTTAAAAAAACAAGAAAAACAATGTATACAAATGACGTTTTCATTTGCGGTTTCCTTCAGCAAGAGTTTTGTTTTATGCGGTTTTTCCAAGTTTCGTTCAAATCGGTCCAATGGCTGGTGCTAATATCTTACAGTTAACTTGGGCGATTTAGCATTTTATGTATGTATGTATGTATGTTTGTCTGGCCGTAATGGGCGACAAACATCATCACTTTCATTTACTTAATAATTTAATAATTTATTTATTAATTCAGGCAATCGTAAGATTTTTAAGAGTAGTAGAGCTCTTTGTGAAGAGCTCGTCCGGGGAAGTACTACCACCACACCTTTTTCTGCCGCCAAGCAGCAACGCTGTGTTTCGGTTTGAAGAGTGTGGTTGCCGGTGTAATTACAGGCACGTGAGGCTTAACATCTGTATGCCTCAAGCTGATGGACGCAGGGCAGTGCATCGTAGGGCACGTTCCTATCGTGCGTGACTTACGAGGCAATGCTTTGTTATAGATGATGGTTACCACTTAACATCAGGTGGGCCATCTGCTTGTTCCATCAGCTGGTTGTATTAAAAAAAAAAAAAAAATCGTAGTCCATATTTTTATTTTTTATTTATTTGTATTTATAAAAAAAATATGTAGTAGAATGGATGCAAGAAGAAAGCAGGCATTCTTTGAGGTGTGTAGGCGCTCACAAAGAAACGATTTTTGAAAAGGACATATGTTATTCCGGGTTTGGTCTATGTATACCACATAGAAAGATTTGAAAAAAATGGAAGATTACCACACAAATGCAATTTCATTTATTTATAGGCTAATAAAGTTGCGATAGCTAAATGTTTTAGCTAAATGTCATGTGCCCCGCCATGACAAACGTATTTACGTTTACAATGCAATGCATGGTATTGCATTTTTTCATTTTTTGACAGTTTCGTTACTTTTTTGACGGTAATAAGTTTCACTCTCAAGCTTAGACTAAGTATCATATAGACGTAGTGTTACGGTTTTTCGGCGTGTCCGTTTTTTGTTAGTTTGTATGTATTCGCGTGAGTGACTAGAGAAGGGACAACATTGACTAACCTATCGATAGAAAAAGAAATGTATGAAAAAGGCGTTTTAATTGGAATCCAACTTTTTAATTTTAACTGGTTGCTGACTTTTATTGCGAAAGCCCAAAACCATTATAGACACTGGAACACTATCATCGTCAATAATGTTTCCCACATTGCCCTAACCGTGAGAGCGATGTCCATCCCACTCGATACAATTTCTTATGGCCATTTCGTCCATGCATAAGAACATTTTGTAGGCTATCAGTTTTCACGACTAACAGCTTTTATCCACTCCCGTCTTCATTCTGGGCATTTAAGAACCTAAAAAAATAATGTAAAATTTAACAAAAATTGATCCCTCGCGAGACGCCTATAGGTGTGAAAAATTGAAACTACAACAGAACAGCCGGTCTGACCCACCGCATTAGATATTTCATATCAAAAACGGAAACTTAAATATTATCGATAAAGCTAAATTGGTCGGTGGAAGTACATCTCTAGAACAGAAGACTAAAACAATGCATTTTATTTTGCAATAATTAATGGGTTTACATCATTTTCACATAGGAAAATATGACTAGTACTAATAAAATGTAATTCCTACAGTCTTTATGGGAGAAAAAACGTATTTTTTTAGCATGAAAATAGAAAAAGAATATTACGTATCAAATGACAATTCCGGGTCTTTAACTCCTCTTTTTGTTGTTTTTGATACTCAAAACACAGCTTCACAAGACATACTTACACCTTTTCAAATATATTTTGCCTAGACAATAATAATTCTTTAGAATTTTCACAATTTCTTCCGCTTCACGGCAATGTTGCTACCGACTTTTTCTAGAACGTCAAAACAAGATCAAAACATTGCATCAACTGACGGCCACGATTTACGCAGACAGTGAGTGAGTGAGATGGAGTGAGTGAAGTTACATCTTCTTTTCTTTTACTCGTAGCTAGGCTACATGGGATGAACAAAGATAGATGATCACTGTTTGATACACAGTTGTAAAAGGTTGTAAGTCTTATGGCTCTCTCCAGTATGATTAATACCTCCATGCTCTCAAGCCTATTACATAATATAAAAACAGTTGTCAAAGTGACATTTCACGCATGTCAGACCTTCATATTTTTAGTAAATTGTGTTGCTCTCTTTTATCAAGAAAATCTTGGAGCGCAAGAAAACGATGTAAAAATGAAGAAATAAGCAATCAAAACTTAATAATTGTTTATTTCGTAAGCATTTATTCTTGAAGTTAACTGTTTATTTTTATGATAGCACGCCAACATCATTATCTACCTTTAAGGTTGGCAGGTAGAAAATGCTCATAGCTTTAAGCCCACCTTTTGCACACTTTTGCTTTTGTTTTTTGCTAAATTTTATTAAAGTTAATATTTTTAGTTGAATTGCACAATAAAGCGTTAAATAAATAATTTAAGGTTGGCAGGTCGAAAATGCTCATAGCATTAAGCCCACCTTTTGTATTTTTTTGTGCAATAAACTGTTATATAAAGATTCGTCCAGCCAGAAGCAGACGATTATGCAATGCTTCCTTATAAATAGCGGTGGGCTGATAACGTGGTCAGATCTCGTCGGGTTATCGATCGACCTCTCAATGTCACGTGAAAGACGAGGCGTCCTATGCAACCTCGGGACTCAGGGTCCGCGTGTTCATCTGTCGATAGTTCGATAAAACTTTCGATGTGAAATCTAGCCGCATAGAATACTATGTTTCAACAATAGTATGTTTTGTTAATGCAACTAGCTGATGGAACAAGCAAGCCCACCTGTTCAATAGTAACCATCACCTATCAATGCATTGCCCCGTAATTCACGCACGATAATACCGTGCCCTACGATGCACTGGCCTGCAGATGTTAAGCCTCATGTGCCTGTAATTTCACCGGCAACCAAACTTTTCAAACCGAAACACAGCAACGCTGCTTGGCGGCACTTTTCCGATATAAAAGCCAGCCGCAAAGAGAATTTACGAAATAAATATAAACGCAACGGGTAAGTAAGTAAGGTATTACTATATACAGCTTGGGCCCAAATGTTATGGCCGTTAAAATTTACTATAAGATCCCGGAAAAAATAAAGCACTAAGAAAATTTAAGCGATAATCTGAATAAAATGTGGGTATGTGCCATTTGTAAATCTACCTACGTACCTACCTCTGACAAACTCCCTAAGACATAGGTATACTTACCATATAGGAAAAAAAAATTAAGCTCCAAGAAAATTTAAGCGATAATAATTGAATAAAATGTGGGTATGTGCCATTTGTAAATCTACCTACGTACCTACCTCTGACAAACTCCTTAAGACATAGGTATACTTAACATACCTATAGGTAAAAAAAATTAAGCTCCAAGAAAATTTAAGCGATATTAACTGAATAAAATGTGGGTATGTGCCATTTGTAAATCTACCTACGTACCTCTGACTAACTCCTAAAGACATAGGTATACTTAACATGTAGGTAATCTTAAGTTAGTAATATGTAAGTATTTAATTTTGAAAATAAACTAAAGGAGATCCTATGACAAAAACTTGATGAATACTTTAATAAAATAAAATGAATAAATTAACTATGTGACTACTTACACCTAATGATGTCTTTAACTTTTATAAAATTTGCGTGATATTTAATATTGTCTTCTACTCTATTGCAACACCCTTAAGAGGCCATCCATAAATTACGTCACACGTTATGGGGGAGGGAGGGGGTCGACAAAGTGTGACAAGGGGTGGGGAGGGGTCCCAAATTTTGTGACATCACATTTTTTCAAAATATAAGTAATATTTTCTATCTAAGTATTACAACACAAAATTTTATTGAAATAGAATTTAAATGGAAATAAAAATAGTTTCGGAACACTGCTGTTTTAATTTAATAAGTTTCAAAATGTAAAATTGCAAAATATGTACTAGGTAGGTGGGGGGGGTCTCAAAAATGTGACCAGCTGTGACAAGGACGGGGGAGGGGTCAAAAATTATGAAATTCGTGTGTGTAATTTATGGAGGGCCCCTAATGTACCCAACATTATGTGCCTATTGAATCTCAAAATACTATGTCCTACGACCTTCGGACAGTCACGATCGTAACTTAAGGTCCTCAGACACTCTCTGCCTATCAACTCCCAGACATCCTTCTGGCTATCGAGGAAATTTCGGTTGAGGCTGCGGGTTAGTGGTATGCACTTCCCCTAAGTATTAAAAAGACATCTTCAAAACCGGCTTCAAACGCCTTGTCCATGATTTTGTAGTTTGTATTGTATTTTTATTTATTATATTTAGTAATATAGTTTTGTTTTAGTAAATGTATGTTGTACGTTTTGTACTTTGTTTGATGCAATAAAGAATTAAATAAATAAAAATAAGACCTACCTGATGGAGTTTCGTTTTTTGTTTTCTGTATTGTCAGTCCGGATTTTGTATGGAGACTCCATAAGCACTATTGGGTGTGCTGAGAATGCTCATGGCTCTTTACAAAACCCAAGCTCGCAATAAAAATAAAATAAAAATAGCCTTCAAAATAAAATTCACAATAATTCAATTCTTAATAACTTAATATTTTAAAATAATGTATTAATAAAATTCATAGTTCATATATAAAAATAAATTTGTAGCAAAATAAATGTTAGGTTAGGTTATTAATTGTAAAAGTCGCCTTTTGGGTGTAGGCCTCCCCCATCTCTCGCCATAGCTCTCTATCTCTAGCCTGCCTCATCCAGTCTAGTCTGCTGTCTTATAGAATATGATGAAGCTCGCAAAACGGAAACCCAAATACCAAAAACTAAAAAAACTTAAGCTTGAGGTATGGACAATGTTAGACCTACATACATAATAAGTCAATTAACATAGTGAATACTAGTACAACCTCAGTGACACTGTCGGTTCTTCAAGCTATATGACTTGGCATATGGGCAATTCACTCATGTGTTTTCACCATATGAATATGAGTGTTTTAAGAGTAGTAGACCTCTTTGAGAAGGTTCGTCCGGGAAGTACTACCACCACGCCTTTTTCTGCCGCCAAGCATCGTTTCTGTGTTTCGGTTTCAAGTGCGGGTGTAATTACAGGCACATGAGGCTTAACATCTGTATGCCTCAAGTTGATGGGCACAGGGCAGTGCATCATAGGGCACATTCCTATCATAAGCGACTTGCTTTGTTATAGGTGTAGGCTATCTACCTACTAAGGTAGATACATTTGGGCAGCAAGTGTATGCTGACATTTCGTATGTTTTTTTTAATCATTCTTTTTTTAAATTAACTTTTCATCATCTAAAATCTATGTCATGTCCATTGTACCTTCGTTTAAGTCTTAAAGCTTACTAACAAACTTGTAAATAGAATGTAATACATAAATCCTAGTTACTGAATGATTTCTATTTAACCGTTTACAAGCGAAAGTACGAGTCTTTATATGAACTAGAATAATTAAAATGTATATCTACGGAGTTATGTATGACTACTGAAGCAAAATCACATCCAATTTGAGTAAAAATAGAAAGTAGGCTAGGTATCGAAAGTGATCGAAAGAAACTGTACATAACGTAACACATTGTTTTTACATAAAAACACTATACTAATGCTATTTTATATCATATTCTGTGAATAAAACGCAATCACTGTCTAGTAGAAGTGCGGCATCAGTCCGCTAATCAAATCAATTCGTATAAAATGGTATAAATCTACATTTATTTAGGCCCGATACGGCGGCGATATCAAAATTATCTATTTCTACTAATCTTAGCTACTATTTATCACACATACTCACAGATATCTTCGGCGTGGGGTCTTGTGTAGTTGTAACGTCACCAAATATCACTGCAATACTATGATTTGATATAATCAACTGAATAAATAAATCCGAATAGCCAATTTACGCTATGCCGATCCGAGATTCGAGATGTCACCACCAGACAGAATCAAAATGACATGACAGAAAGAAAGAATGACGTCTGTCTTACGAAGCGGCCATAGTGATGTCAACTAAGCCGAGACACTTTGGACACAAACTGAAAAAAACTGAAACAGCTTCACAACCATGGAGGTACTTAGTCTAAGTTCACAACTTTGATCCCCAGGCACGGTAGATATCCCCTCAAATCGTTTAGTATTAAGTACTCTTGATTCTTTGAGTGCGTCTAAGGGGGGGTGGACACAAACTTGACCAAAATAATATTTGAATTTGACTATCAACTACTTAAGTAGATATATAAAAAATTTAGTTAGTGGTATCTCCTTATTATTTATTTACACGAATATTTTGAGAGAGCTCGATTCACCAAAACGCTACTGACAATCGTCATCCGTCGCGGGTTGGTGGTGGAACGAGCTTTTTAATAAGTGCCAAAACGTTTAAATTGGAGCTAGTTCTCGCCATAAAATAATTAAGCTGGCAACACTTCTTAAAAAAAGTGACATCTATGGGAATAGAAAAAAAACTTTAATACTAATTTTACCATTACCTCCAGAGATGGCGCTATTATCGGATTTATTTAATCTCTAGACAGCTTTTCTACTTTTTACTGAGTACCTAAGCTTACATGAGCGGTAAGTAGGTAATAAAAATAAAAAAAGTTAGTATTTTTTTTACACTTCTTAAAAAAGTGACATCTATAGGAATAGAAAAAAAA
Source organism: Chloroclysta siterata (assembly GCA_932294275.1). Lineage (NCBI taxonomy): Eukaryota > Metazoa > Arthropoda > Insecta > Lepidoptera > Geometridae > Chloroclysta > Chloroclysta siterata. The sequence continues at coordinate 3,641,244 of OW028595.1, read as the reverse complement.
CTTTAATACTAATTTTACCATTACCTCCAGAGATGGCGCTATTATCGGATTTAATTAATCCCTAGACAGCTTTTCTACTTTTTACTGAGTACAAGTTTACATGAGCGGTAAGTAGGTAATAAAAATAAAAGAAGTTACTATTTTTTATAATCAACTTTGTTTGAAAATAAGTACATTAAAATTGCATTAGTTCCTAATTATTACCTAATACCTATTTAGAAATAACAAATATTAAAACGTATTTCATTTTCCTAGGGCATATTATGGTAACCTAGAGCACTAGTACCAGCTCGAAAAGCTTGTAAATACCAATCCCACATTTCACAATAACGAAAATCAGTTGAACCACCACCGTCACATCCCTAAAACATCACAATCACCATCAGCTAGTAAAGAATCATCATCATCAGGCATCATTGCAAAACTCCTTCCCTTCTTCTTTTTATCTTTTGCATGTCGTTTGGAATGTTGCGTGAGCTTACTATTTGTTATAAATCTCTTATTACATACAACACATTCAAATCTTTTATCACCTATATGCATTTTTACATGCATTACCATATTATTTTTCTGGACAAAGCTTTTTGAGCAAATTTCGCAGGAATAGTTCTTTTCACCCGTGTGAATTTTCGTGTGCCTGTCCAGGTCTGCTTTTCTATAGAATGCGGACTCACATTCTGTGCAGTTAAATTTCTTCACTCCTGTAAGAAAACACTGAGTTTAGAAATAAGATTATGTTGGTAATGGACAGCCTTCACAGCTCAGTTGGTAGTAGCTCTGCCTTCTGCGCTGTAGGCCGTCGGTTCGATCCCCACCGAGAACAAACATTTGTGTGATGAATATAGATGTTTGTTCTCTGTCTGGTTGTTATTATGTATTGCTAGCTGGTGCCCGCGACTTCGTCTGTGTAGGATTAGTATTTCGAGTAGCTTATATTGGCGTGGCGTAGTACATAATGTGTAACTCTAGCGGTTTTGGCAGCGCACGCCAGAATAGCTCGCAGATGGTAGATTTTATATCTATCCTGCTAATATTATAAACGCGTTTGTTGTAAGTATGGATGGATGGATGGACTGTTGTTACTCTTTCACGTATAAACTACTGAATGGATTTTAATGAAACTTTACAATAATATAGCTTATACATCAGAATAACACATAGGCTACAATTTATAAAGATATTGTGTGAGGAAACACTCACATCCATCCATCCATCCATCCATACTTACAAACTTTCGCGTTTATAATATTGTGTGAGTGGTGGCCTTTTTTGTCATCAATTTGTAAAAGCAAATTAACTTAAGAGACTAAATAAAGATTTTTATATTCTATTCTAAATTGCTATCACACCCCTTAGATCAGATGATAATTAATGAGCTAATAGACAACCAACTTACACTTTTTGACTGACATTTTTATGTTTTTATTATTATTTATTTATTTTTTATTTATACAATCAGCTGATGGAACAAGCAGAAAGATAGCAATACGGAATTATATCTAATTCTAATTCGTGCTGGGGGAATGAGATCTGCACGGACGTCCCTCAATGGGGTGTATTGTGCATTGTTTTATTGTGCATGGAATTATATGTTCTACTACTAATTTTCATCATACTTGCAACATAATAGTTCCGTATCGGTATCTCTATCGCGTCTTCATACAAAACCCGCAACGAACACGGAACAAGAACGAAAAACGAAAAACCAAATATGGTAAACACAACTCATACTTGGGGTACAGAACATACACTTTACCATTATGTTTCAACTCGTGTATGCTAAGGTGTCCAAGCTGTGTGTATGTCTTGCCGCACTCCATGCACATGTATGGTCGCTCGCCAGCGTGTGAGCGCAGGTGCCGCTTTAACAGTGTGTTGTTGTCAAATGACTTCGAGCACTGATCGCAGTGAACCCTCTTTGACGGGTCTGGCTTTTTCTTTATTCTTCTGTAAAGTGATAAAAGAGAGCATCAATAATAGTAATATCTAGATCAGTTGAGCTACATTATCTGAATAAAAAGATAGAATGATAAGACAATCCTGATGTTCTTTAATTTTTCTTGCCTGTATTATCTTATCTGTATTCTAAAAGTTATTATCTTTTTAGAATATATAGATATATTGAGGGCATACCGCCAGAGAAAGATTATTTTCCAGGATGTTATATTTATTTCATAACGGACATCCAGCACCGAACTCACTTGACATCTCTTATTTCTTCACAATACTAAATCTGCAATAGATTGAATAGCCATCCATTGACAAAATACAGACTTAACATATCTAAGTCTTCTTATTAGAGAACAGGACCATAGGGGGTTCCCTATGGTAAACCCTATAATGATGGCTGAAGAGCTTCCAGGTTTCGTTTGACGTCTGATAAAGTCAAGTCTCTACAATAAACAAAAACTCACTTTTGTCTTCTCTTCTTGGGGCCAAGATTAACCTCTTCATCAGATATTTCAATGATTTCACATTTTACCTCAACATCTCCGACAGTTTCGCCTTCCATAGTCGCTCACAATATCTAAAATCAAATAAAAAACGTACAATTACATTACAAACACTAGCGAAACGAATTCGGTAATTAATTTCATTAGCCCACAGTTTTACCCACCGGTAGTATCAGGGTGCTTAAATTGTTACTATTTAACTGTAAAATATATTTGGAATGTCATTCGTAGTTTCACGATTGATTTATTTACATGATTTGGTTTCACAAAATATCCCCATAGCACGTCACATCACATCACAACTCCGACCGACCGATTTCAATGTCCACTGTCCACTCCACGGCGGCAAACGAGTATACGGAACAAAAAAGTTTGTACCAGAGGGAGATACAAGATAACATTCTAATAAAGTGGGAAAGAAAAGGCGAAATAAAATGCGTTGTTTGATAAAAAATAATCATTGACTTGACAGGCAAATGCTTGGAGATATTTCGTTTCGTCTGACTTGACTTGACTTCTTGATTTATGGCTTTTGTGGCTTGTTGTCACAATTCTGCCAGTGTCCGTTTCATGCTAGTTTCATAAAATAGTAGAGGAGTGCGGGTAGAATATGATCAGTTTTCAGAGGGAGATTCGACCAAAATTTTCCAACGTATGATTTGATTGATCTAAAAAAAGGACAGCACAATGTTAGTAATATTGAAGGTAGTTGGGATATTTTGTATTAAATAAATTATTTGTGTATGAGTTAGGTATATAAATTTATAGCTTAATCTTATTTACATGAATAAACTTACAAAGAATATAATTAATCATAGGAGTAAATGTAAGAGATAGAAGACAGTTGAGGGATAGAGGACGGGGAATTTCAGGAGGGATAATATCGTAAAGAGAACGGCGAAGTTTCGGACAGCTAAAAAATATGTGATTCACGTTTCCCTCGTCCAGACCACATTCACACAGTGAATGGTCCTTAATCCGTAGTTTAGCCAAGAAAACAGGTGTACAACAGTGTCCCAATCGGAGACGACAGATAGTAGAGGTAGTGATTTTATTGGCATTGCGAAATTTGAAAAACCAAGGGGTAGAGGGGATTTCTGGCTGAATGTCACCATAATTCTTGCCTTTAAATTTTTTGGAGATGTTCCAGACTTTGGTCCATTCCTCCTGAAGGTGGGCTTTAGGTAGTAGACACAAGTCGTGAGAAAAGGATTTAAAGTGTTCAAGAGATCCCGTATTTGAAGCATTTTTAGCACAAGCATCTGCTGCTTCATTGCCAGGAATGCCTGAGTGACCAGGGATCCAGGCGAGGACGACATTTATACCTAGTTGATGACATTGGAATAAAGCATCTCTAATTTTTAGAATAGACGGGAAACGGGCTGAGGAACGAAATGGGTTGGACAAAATAGCTTGAAGACAACTTTTTGAATCAGAAAAGATAATAGAATTATTTATGTTATGAGCTTTAATAAAAAGTGTAGCTTCTAAAACAGCGATAGATTCACCAGTAAATACTGAAGTATAGGAAGGGCACCTAAAACTTAGGGTAATACTAGTAAAGGGTAACCACACTGCAGCTCCAACATCGCTATTTGGAGTCAGCTTAGACGCATCTGTAAAAATTGCACACCATCCATTAAATTTGGAAGACATACTCTCGTTAAAGACTTCTCGAGCGTTTGCAGAGTCTTTTTCTATACCGAAATGTAGAATAATGTTTGGCTGAAAAGTTAAAGATTCAAAAGGAGTGAGATATAATGGGTTAATTGGGAATTGATAAACAGGGTTCGGAAGTTGAGAGTATTTAATATAGCTACGAAGAAGACAGGGGAGTTTTTCAAGATTATTCGTATCATATAGGTCAAGAAGAACGCTTAATTTTGGGAGAAGGGGATGATCGGAGTTTTGAACCAATTTAAAAATGAATCTATCAGATAGGAATTGTCTTCGTAAGTTAAGGGGGGGATCACTACACTCAACCTGCATGGCATTGATTGGGGAAGATTTCATCGCTCCTAAAATAATGCGTAAGCACTTAGACTGAGCTTTGTTTAGTTTTTCTAATCCGGCTTTATTGAAAAGATTAAAAAGGAAGGAACCATAATCAAAGTGACTTCTAATCAGAGCATTATATACGAGTTTCTGCGTATAGGGGTGAGAGCCCCACCAAACGCCTGAAAGCATACGGATAACGTTAATATTTTTTTCGCATTTTTCCGCAGTGTAATTAAGGTGAGGGATACCAGTCATTCTGGAATCCAAAGTTATGCCGAGGAATTTAACACTATTTGATTGGGGAATGACATCTGAATTGACAATCAGCTCTAGTGAAGGGATTGATCGTTTTCTAGTAAAGATAACGGAAGAACTCTTAGCTGCAGATAAAGCTAGGCCGTGATTGTATAGCCAATCATCGAGATATTGAAGTGCAGAGTTGAGTCGGTCTTTAGCTATTTCTATGGACTGAAATCTTACATACAGTGCCAGATCATCAGCATACTGAAGTACCTCACAAAAAGAGGTCACAGTCCTTTCTAAGTCGTAAGTGTATATACTGTAGAGAAGAGGGCTTAGTACAGATCCCTGAGGTAAACCTTTCCACACAGTCTTAGAGGGAAGAAGTCCAGTAGGAGTTTTGATCGCAACCGATCTTTCCATCAATAGATTGCATGTGAAACGAGATAACTTCTCCGGAATGCTCAGCTGAATAAGTTTATTCCTGAGCACCGGGAGTATAACATTGTCGTACGCTGATGCGATGTCAAGAAAGACTCCAACCAGGTATTTTTTTTCTTTAAAGGCAGTATAGATATCTGTGATCAAAAGACTAAGGCTGTCCATGGTACTCATTCCACGTCTAAAACCAAATTGAGATCTGGCCAGGATAGATTTATTGTGGACGAACCACTCAAGGCGATGTTTTATTAAGTGTTCCATGATCTTTGCTAAAACAGATGACAGAGCTATAGGTCTCCGACTATTAGGGTCAGAAGGATCCTTGCCAGGCTTCAAAATGGGAATTATAATCTGGGTTTTCCATTGTTCAGGAACAATGCCGTAGTCAAAAAAGTAATTCAGAAAATCTAAATAAGTTTGTTTTGCTCTATCTGAAGATTTAATTATGAACGAGTATGGAATACCATCTATGCCAGGGGAGGAATCTTTAAGACCATCAAGGGCAAGACTAAGTTCACTAAAAGAAAATGGTTGGTCAAAACAGTCATGAGAAGTGAGGTACGATGATGGAGAAGGGAAGCAATCAAAAGGAGGAACTGACGGAGGAGCGAGTTTATCTGTAAATGCCTCTATCCAGGAAGAATCGTCATTGGATGTAATATCTTGTGAATTATAGGAGCCTCTAAATCTCTTAATCTGTTTCCAAACCAAAGATGATGGAGTTTTTGGAGAGAGATCCTCACAGAAGCCAATCCACCCCAGCCTCTTTTTTTTAGAGACCAATTTTTTTAGTTTAGCTGCAGCTTCCTGGTATAACAAAAAGTTACGTTGGGACATATCATAATAATAATTTTTCTCAGCTTCTTTGCGTTTTGATACTGCCGAAGTACATTCTGAGTCCCACCATGGGGTTGATATTTTAGAGTGTTTGGTGAGTTTCTTGAGAGGAATGTGGGAATCGGCACTGTCAATTATACTTTTCACGAAGGAGTTATAAGTTTGAAGAGGAGAAATAATTATATCTAAAGGAGAAATAGAGGCAGATTCAAGTTTTAAATCCAGAGTAGACGAGTATGATGCCCAATCAGCACCAGAGAGTCTATACTTTAGTGAAGGGCAAGGATTACAGAAAGGAGAAGAACAGTTAGAGATAGAAATAAGAATAGGGAAGTGATCACTACCATATGAAAGAGGAAGAATTTGCCATGATATACGAGATGACAAAGAAGGAGAGCAAACAGAGAGGTCTACGGCACTTTTAAAGTTTTGAGTAGGATAAACTCTACGGGTAGGTGAGCCATCATTGAGTAGGCAGAGATTTAATTCGTCAAATACTTCCAAGAGTGAATAACCAAAATAATTTGAGGAATGGTGACCCCAAACTGTATGGTGAGCGTTAAAATCGCCCATAATTACTACGGGGGATGGAATGGATGAAAAAAGAAGAAGCAAATCAGGAATAAGAGTGGAATCAGGATGAGGAATATAAACAGAAATGAAGGAAATATTAGAAGTCCTGACACCAACAGCGTTGATGCCAGGAGGGAGGGAAGGAAGAGCGATTTGGGTAAAGCTAAGGGAGCGCCTTATTAATAAGGCGCTCCCAGCGTGCCCGTCAGTCCTGTCCTCCCGGATACAGGAGAAACCTGAGATCCGAAAATGGATTCCAGGCCTCAACCATGTCTCCGAGAGGGCCAAGACTGACGGGCGGAATTTAGAAATCAAATGGAGAAGTTCATGTTTTTTTGATCTGACGCTCTGGCAGTTCCACTGCAGAACGACTACTGGATCCATTGTGACCAGAAAGAGTGACTAATTGAGTAAGTTTAGAGGCAACGTTGGACGGTAGGGGATGAGGATTCATTAAAATAATATTAATAATTAACGTTAATAACGTTTCAAGCATATTTTCGTTTTGTGGGGCTGTTTCTAGGGATTGGCCTAGAGCACAACCATTAGGCATGGTATATGAAGGGTTTTCAACTATGTCTCTATGGGCAGCCTTATCATAAGACTTACCTAATGGAGCTTTTGGACGCGGAGATGCATATACATTTTTAACATATGAACGATTGGATTGGGACTGGGATGAACCTGCAGGGAAACTATTTTGTGGAGATTGGAAGGGAGAAGGATTAGAAAACATCTCTTTAGCAACCTCTGAGTATGAGCGGGATACTTTGGGAAACTGACAAGCAGCTTCTTCATATGAGATGTTATTTTGGGCCATGACTGATTTGATAGATTTCTGTCTCTCCAGCTCTGGACAGCATTTGCTAGTGGCAAAGTGCTTGCCTGAGCAATTTAAGCAAGATGCGTTGGCTTCAGAAATTTCACACTCTTCTCCAGAGTGCTCCTTGCAACAGCGGAAACATCTAGGCTTAGACCGGCATTGGGCTTTAGTATGTCCATACCTACAGCAGGTATGGCACTGAATGGTGGGATATTGATAGAGTTCCACTCGGAGGGACGTGTAAAACAAGAACACTTTTGTAGGTAGTGATTGTCCTTGGAAGGTGACAACAATGGTCTGGGTTGGAACCCATGTGACCTTTCCTTCGTCTACAGTTTTCCTACTCAGGCGACGAGCTTTAAGAATATTTCCACAGGTTGGGGGAACTACAACAGATTCGGCGAATTCATCCATAGACAAATCTGTGGGAACATCTCTCACTAGACCCATTCTGGTGACGTTGAAAGTAGGGACCGATGCAACATACTTGCACATTGTAAGAATGGGGGATTCAATAAATTTGTTGGCATCTTCTGCAGTGAAAAATTCAACGGAAATTTTATTGCGACCAACACGTTTTACTCCTTCCGTAACAATGTTACGGAACTTGTGGACAGACAAGAATTGGCCAAACTTAATGGGTCTAATGGATGTTCCAGCAGCTAAATCCGGTTCCGAACGTGAAACGTGAACCACATAAGGTCCCTTATCTAGACTTGTATAAGCTTGGATAGCACCTACAATAATTGATGGGTGGGTGTACACCGTTTGAATTGAAGCCTGCTCGAGAGACGAGATGGTCTTCTTTGGTGGAGCAGATGTTATATTTTCTGGATCTGAACGACGCTTAGTTCCCGGAGAAGGGTCAGGATCGGGGGGATCCGGGGGCTTCGGCGGGTCCATTTCCATGTTTGAGGCTAACTAACCTCAAACACAAATTCGAACCCGTAAAAAGATAGTAGTTAAAAACCTACCACCTTACCAGCACCACAATAAGACAACACAACACTTAGATTAATCAAATAACAGTATGGTTTAGAAAGATAGCCAAAATAAACAAAATTAGAGCACAAATCACTCCGAACCGTTTAATCGCTATCACTTCCGAACGCAGAATCCTCGTTTCGTCTGAGGGCAAATAAATCTATGGCAAAATGGCATGGCAGGTGACAGCAGTGTTTCCACTTAAGATTTTGGTTTTGCCCTAAATTTTTTAGAAATTTACCCTAAAAATCCCTATTTATTTTTCGAAATACCCTAATTTAGGGCGAATGTTAATTTTATATAAAAAAGTCTGCACATTTTTATTATTACCTGCTTGGAGTGCTTAGCACTTCTGTTGTGTCGCCGTAATTCGGACATTCCACACAAAATATCACAATCACATACTTCACAGTAAGCTTTTGTCTCCCCTTTGTCAGATCTCTTTAGCCAAGACTTGAAATCTGGATGCTCTAAACAAGACGTTTTAATTTTTGCGCATATTTCTTACTCTCCGTACTTGCAGCTGACTTTCCTCCTTTATCTTTAGATGAGGAAGGCACTTGCTCACTATCATCACCTGTGTCTTCCATTTTCAAATATAAAAACAGACAATTATGATAATACAATTACATAGTTACTTTTGTTTCGCGACCGATAGAAAAATAGCAATCAAAAATAATCCATAAATCATGTTACTAATTTCTGATGTCCTTTACAAAATAGGTAAATAGAATTATCCAAAAGGTAATCTAACATATTTTGTCGGATTATAATACGAAACTAATTTGGGGAATCCCTTCAGAGAGGTAGAGCCATAGAGCATAGAATAAATAGGGTTACCACATCAACTAATTTTTGCCCTAAAATTCCCTAAATCCCTGTCGCAATAAAAACAGCCCTAAGCTGTACATGAAATAAGTAGTTTCGCCCTAAAAAAGGGCGAAATCCCTAAAAGTGGAAACACTGGGTGACAGCCATAAATCAAGAAGAAGAAGAAAGTGGGTGTCACTTTTTTTTTCATGCGCTGATTATTAGTATTTTTGCCAAAGACTTTGATTTTGTTGACATTGACACTAAGATGATGGTAACTGCATGGAGGATAATAATATGATACTTAGATATGGGTATTCTAACTGCTTTTATTCTCTATTACATTTAATTAATATTTATTTCTGAATTTCAACTGAGAAAAGCGTTTCGCTAGTGCTCAAAACATTGTGAAATTAGGAATTGATGATATGTGTAGCAAAAGCCAACAATCGTATTAAATAAAGAGGTACTTAATGTACTAATGAGATGACGGCGTAATGTCAGAAAGAAGGCCTAGGTGTTACGGTTTGAAGCATTGAAGAGTGTGGTTGCCGGTGAAATTACAGGCACATGAGGCTTAACATCTGTATGCCGCAAGTTGATGGACGCAGGGCAGTGCATCGTAGGGCACGTTCCTATCGTGCGTGACTTACGAGGGAATGCTTTGTTATAGGTGATGGTTAACAATATTATCATCAGGTGGGCCATCTGCTTGTTCCATAAGAAAATTTTATATAAAAAAAAGTGCCAAAAAACTTTTACTAGGCCCTCTACATACCTACTATTGATTATTCTGTACCTACTACGTACCTACATGAACATCTACTAAAACAACTGAATTATTATTCTATCGAGACTTATTCTTTTTAGAAAAAAACTAAAAAACCTCGATAGTCGATAACTCAGTGACACGCATCGGTAGATAAGTTAGTTAGTATTATTTTACCCACCTAATAATTTTATATAAGCTTTGTGAAAAGGAAGATTTGCTATTCATACCTATTATTTACCTACAATGTAATTTGGGTAGGTTATTAAAGATAATAATACGACCTTCTTTTTATACCCAGTCAATTTCGGAATACATTTATTTCAATCATGATGACTGAATGTTTTGGTATATCGTAATCAGTCGGGTTGCAGTTAATCGGGTCAAAACCATAGAATGATGTCATAAGGTAGAATGCTATAATTTTAAAAGTGACGTCGCATGCCTACCGTCTGACGCGATTTCAACATTATTTAGATAGGGATGGGAAAAGGTTTTGAGTTCAGAACTAAAATGTCTCCTTTTAGTAGTAACTACTACTCTTCTCCTGTTTGTGTATCTTCTACCGCTTATATAATGGGGTATGTTCTGAAGAGTTGTTTGACATGATGCCTACATCCTCTTTTTACCATCGCACAGCTCGCCATCGGCAGAGAGTTTATCCTCACACATTAGAGCCAGGGTGGTCGCGTACCGTTCGGTTCCAGAAGAACTTCCTCCCGCGAACACTTGGGCTGTGGAATGATCTCCCTGCTGAGGTTTTCCCTATAAGCTATAGTATGGGGCTCCTCAAAAAGGGCGTTTTAAATTTTTTAAAAGGTCGGCAACGCGCTAGTGATTCCTCTGGTATTACAGGCGTTCATAGGCTACGGTAACCGCTTCCCATCAGGCGGGCCGTAAGCTTGTTTGTCTACTTTGTTGTATAAAAAAAAACTAACCTAACCTACCAGTAAGAGCAAGCCAGTAGGTAGGTACTATCAAACGGTGAAGGAAAACATCGTTAGGAAACCGGCATGTCCTAGAACCTAGAATGTTCTAAAACTCAATTCGGTCCGTATCAGAAGGACAATCTAGCCTAACGCTTTTGTGGGATGTTGGGAGCACTTAAAATCCTTTCACCACACTAACCTAACTAAAGACACGCCAAGAAGGACAAATTTTATCAGAAATATTAGGTACCTAACTTAGAGTATACATAATTATGCATCCCGTTTCTTATTTATTACAACCAACGGTACATAAATTCATATTATTTCATACCTAGTAAACAAGAGTGGCTTATCGACTTTGAAAAATAAAATTAAATTATTTAGGTACGCACTTACCTACTTACCTACCTATCCGAATTCGTACTGACCTAAATAAAAACCTTTAGGATTGTGCTGATGATGATTTTCTTGCCGTCTCTCGAACGATAGTTATTTACTGACAAATTTTGAACAATGTTTAAATTTTAAGTAACGTTTAAGAATGTGCTATAATTTCAACGTTGTCCAACACTAGTCACAGTCAGTCATTAGTCGCCATTCCCGCATTCGCCGGTATCAACGAAATAGTGAACTTGGTTCAAACGCGGATTGGACTTATTTATATAAAAATATGACGTTTTACCAACAAAGAAATGCTGGTGAGTATTTTTTTATAATCTACTATTTATAGTTCTACTGTTCAGTAATCAAATCAGTAGGTAACTATGATAAATTTAATCAATGAAAAATACTAATATGAAAACTATAATTTGTTTAGCATAACTGCAATAAATCTGTGAGAAATTAAAAATAAGCAAGTAAATTAGGTTACCTACCTAAATCTGTGGCATTTTCAATTCAAGAACAGCTGTTTACAAAATATGACATCATGGTATTGACCGAAGCGCGACGTTTCGTTATTGCTGAGTTTTGACCTCGTTTCGTGTAAATAAAATTGTAAATGTCGGTTAATTTTTATTGCTATCTTTTCTTCAACTATTGTATGTTACAATTACAGCTAGATAGGGAGGTATGTGACAAAACTGACAAAGTTGGTGCGTACTGACTAATTTCAACCTGTTAAAAATGTATGGTAGGTATTTAACAGAATTTTATTCAAAAATATGTATAAGGTAGGTACGATAGCTGTCTGGTGTTCTTTTCCGCGGTTTCGTATAGTTGCATTTAAGTGCCATTCAATTTAAAACAATGGATGGAGTTTGTACAGCTGGTTTCATTTATACTGCATTATCAAGGTTATATTCTGTCTGCTAGGTAGGTACTAGGTACATCTAGGTACCTACTATTAGTGTGATGTAAAATAAAAATAAAGTATGTATGTACCTCAGGTATCTACATACATGCAACATCCTATCCTACCTCAATGTAGGTTGGTAAGCTTGTGAAAAAAGTTTAAACAAAGTTAGTTTGATGTGAGAATTAATACCCAGGTTTTGGGGTAATTAAAAAAAGAAAGCCCTCATTCAAAACTCCATACATACATACAAACATACATAAAATCACGACTGTTTCCCATAGTGGTAGGCAGAGACCACGGATTTCCACTTGCTACGGTCCTTAAATGCCTCTTTCGCTTCATTCACTCTCATAACATGCCTCATACATTCTCGTCGGTTTAGGGTACTCTTGCTGGCCCTTCTCTAGAACGTCTGCTATCTGATCGAGATACGTTTGCCTAGGTTCTCTCCTCCCAACAGTCCCATTTACGCTACGAATAAAACCATACAAAAAAGAAATACCACAAGAACTAAGGAAACAATACAAAATAAAATGCAATTTTTTAAATTAAAGATTATCTTAGGCTAATTAACTGGCAACTCTGGTTAGATATTTTACGAAAACGACCACAAAGAGTACAAATATTGTTTAAAATACATCCACACACAAGTACCTGCATACACTATTCGTTTATTTTATGATGAAGAGTTGCTAAATAAATGATCCTTGACCTGGATACGAGTGTGGTGCGTCGCGCCTGTGTTTGATCGATATGCATTTAGTAGGTACTATAAAAGTAGTTGCGTAGTACCTACCTATGGTTTACCTAATGTTACCAATTTTTTATCCGACCGGGACATCTGCGGGATTATTTAAAAAACTTGTTAAAGTTTTATAAGCTCTTATTAAACAAAACGGGATATTCCACTCAGCACTATTTAGCCCCAAACTAAATCAGAGAAGCGAGTCGAGACAACTCGTGCGGAATTATGTAAAAAACTTTTTGATGCTATAAAATCTCAAATTAAAAAAAAATTGCACTATCTAGCCCCAAATGAAGTTACTAAGCTATTGGAACATTGTTTCAAATAGCTCAATACCTGAATTGTTTCAGTGCCATTCAGAACATTCGGACGCTGCTGGTTGCATAGTCACGCTGAATGGAAATTAAAAAATAATTAAAGTAAAAAAACTCAGATCTTGTAAGGATAGGCTTACCAACTCAATATTATTCAATATATTAATATCATATCTGTCTGTTTACCACTTTTAATATCAAATTCAAATTAGGTACACACTACACATGTCATCATGTCAAGGTCTTTACGATTATGTCAACTCCTATTGAGCCTTTTACGACTGTTTCTATGTTTCATTGCAGTCGGACACTCCTAATAAGACGACAAATAGAAGGTTATCGGCCTATCAATATTGTTTTATCGCTGTAGCTATTTATCCCTGTTCCTATATTGTTTAACTAGAACAATCATAATCAACTTATTCATTGATCAGTCCGCCGATTGCTGGACAAACCCACTTTACTTTTACTGTTTGTACTACTAATACAGGCCTCAATAAAGTTCTTTTTTATTATTTCTTTCAGAGTAGGTAGGTATTCTGTATTTTCCAAGAGTCAAGTACAGTGTGATCGGCGGATCTAGGCAAATGTGAAGTAAGCTGTGCTTGTGGGGCCGCAAGTTTTGCGTCATTGCTTAGAGCTGATTTCACCATGCTCAGTTAGTTACTGATCAAGGAAATCTAACCTTAGATGCCAAACGCGTACATTTGGCATATTTAACGGGCTTTTAATCCTTTGTTAATCTAACAGAGCATGGTTAAATCAGCTCGTATGGTCGTAAATTGGCGGCCGCTCAGCCAACTTCACGTTGCCTAACTTATTTAAAACTTATTTGTTATATATAACTTATTTAAACTTATTTACTTTTAACTTCATGACTGGCGCTTAGATTCACCTTATGACGTTTGAAAGTCAGTATAAACAGTCAGTATAATGTAGTATAAACTGGCAGAGGTCAACGCTAGTAACACAGGCCTCTATCAAATAGTATAAAATGTATGCAATTTTTTTTCATAAGCTCACATAATTATGATCTCAGCATAGTTATGTAAAAAAAAAATTACGTAGGTATATAAAGCCACCTAGCGGTTGATTGTCGTTCCCATGGCTCATGTTGAACTTTTATTTTAAATTAAGATCTGACATTATTAACGCAATAAATATATGTAATTTGATTTGAATTACGTAGTAAGTTAGGTTTGACTATTGACATTTGACACATAATACCACAAAGCATTTGCTTAAAAATAAAATCGCCATTTTTATATGAATAATGTTTCCTTACTAAAAAGTATAAAAGTATTAGGTATATTATCAATCACCTATCAGGTTCCCATAGTACAATCTTTGGCTTAGTTTGTGGCGAGATAGTGCTTTGTGAAATCTCCACCTAAGTATATTTATTTATTTACTCCAGGAGCAGTGGCCCCTCCTCCATTGCATGACAAAATGCGTCTGTACCACGTGGAGATGAACCCCTACGGTCACAGGGTTCTCTTGGTCCTCGAGGCGAAGAAGGCGAAGTACGAGGTGTACAAACTGGACCCGTTGAGACTGCCGGAGTGGTTCCGAGCTAAAAATCCAAGACGTAAGCACATTACATTGGTCTAGAGTAGACTACCTATGTTGGTTTATCCGATCTATTCCTTTCTGATACCAAAAACGAATACCAATGGTAGGTATTTGTTTTTGGTATTAGAAATCATATAGACAATTTTCTATTCCATACGAATACGTATACAGGGTGTCCCAGAAATCAACGTCAAGCCGAAAACGGGCGATGGGCCAAGTCATGACAGTTATGAGAAAAATATAAAAAAAATATTTGTCATGTACTTTTCGAATTATGAGTATTACAAAAAATACAGAAAAACTGACACCCTGTGATGATCTTTTAAGTCCTGTGACTACAAATATTAACAATTCGTGAAACTTTTTTCTGTAATGTAACCATGAATAACCCTTCTGTAAAATACAATTCAAAATTAAATCATAACTGCCTCAGTTTTAAATAAAATGTTGATTTTTGGCCAACATTTAATTTAAAATAATTACATCACCCAACTTTAACAGACTGTACCGTAAAAAAAATGTACTACACTATTTTGGCAAGTAACTTTAAAAGATGGCGCATTTAGTCAGGATTCCAAAATAGTATAACACTTGCTAGAGTACTCTTAAATTTTGAAAAAAAAACTGGTTTTCTTAACTAAGCCGGATTTCATGACAATTTTATTTAAAAAGATAAAATGTTTGTAACCTTTAAATTATGGACTTAAAAATGCCTATGCTACGTTTTTAAGTCGCTCACAATTCTCAGGTACAAGTACATACCATTTCGACAATGTAAGTGAAACAGATAGAGCAACCATCTTGTCGAAAGAGTAATAACCATGGGTTATCAAGTAATTTGTTAGTTGATTGATTTTAATTTTATTACATCAAGGATTTACAGCAAATGTTCAAACTGTTTGCCTTCAACTTTACTGCAAGCTCTAAATTAACTCGAGAAGATACGCCCGTCTTATTACACGGTCATTTTTAAGGAGATGTAGAGCTTGCATTACAGCTAAAGACAAACAGGTTGAACATTTGCTGTAAATCCTTGATGTAATTAAATTAAAATCATGACTGAAGAAATCCAATGACTGAATTTTATTTCAAACTTGCTCCTAAAACTAACAAATGGTTATTACTCTTTCGACAAGGTGGCGGCTCTATCTGTTTCACTTACATTGTCGAAATGGTATGTACTTGTACCTGTGAATTGTGAGCGACTTAAAAACGCAGCGTAGGCATTTTTAAGTCCATAATTTAAAGGTTACAAACATTTTATCTAATTAAATAAAATTGTCAAGAAATCGGGTTTAGTTAAGATAACAATTTTTTTTACCCAAAATTATGGAGTACTCTAGCAAGTATCATACCATTTTGGAATCCTGACTAAATGCGCCATCTTTTAAAGTTACTTGCCAAAGTAGTGTAGTGCATTTTTTTTACGGTACAGTCGGTTAAAGTTAGGTGATGTTATTATTTTAAATTAAATGTTGACCAAAAATCAACATTTTATTGAAAACTGAGGCAGTTATGATTTAATTTTGAATTGTATTTTACAGAAGGGTTACATTACAGAAAAAAGTTTCACGAATAGTTAACATTTGTAGTCACAGGACTTAAAAGATCATCACAGGGTGTCAGTTTTTCTGTATTTTTTGTAATACCTATAATTCAAAAAGTACATGACAAATATTTTTTTTTATATTTTTCTCATAACTGTCATGACTTGGCCCATCGCCCGTTTTCGGCTTGACTTTGATTTCTGGGACACCCTGTATATAGCGCAATCTTATCATAATAGGTTATGTTTTGGTATACGTTGGGAATAGTTTTTGTAGGTACTCCATTTCAATAATTTGAAATTTGGTATTCGTCAGGAACAGAAAATTTATAACTGAAATTTATTAAGTATTTCTGAATTATTATCTGATTTATTTCTGATTGCTCGATCAAATCTAATCGGATGTCATGTCACTCGACATTTCAATTATCATCAAAATATTATTTGGATCCAAATAAGTTTGCCAATCAAAAAGCTTGCTTTACTTTTATGCAAACTTTTGAGATTTTATCTACTCCGAAGAATTTATTTGTGTAATGCCTATTTTCTTAAACGGTGCGTAGGAAAACATCGTGAGGAAACCAGTGACTATTCTAGCACTGCGTGATACGTATGGAATACCATTTCAGACTAAACTTAGACATTCCCAAAGAATCTTGAGTCGGTAATCGGTACCATATCTGAGGGGATATCATACCATAGTTGGGGATTAAAATTGTGAGACAATTTTATTTATTTAGTAGGTACGCTTATTTAGCCACATTTTTTTTGTGGCTGACATTTCACACACTCTTTTATTTCAACGTGCATGATACCTTTCGTATCTAACGGCGTAGTTTGAAATCTCAAGAGGCGTGAATTATAACTCGAGCATGCAATGAATCAGGTTAAATATAAAGCGATCGTTGACCCAAAAACTGAAGCATTTACTTCAATAGCTTGCGAAATTTGGGGGCATTCTATTTTGGGAGATTTCATATTGCATGCGGAGGATTATACAGCTAAACATTATGCTACAACATCAGGGTGTAGGAAGTGATACATTGTGAGGATCGCGGGAAATCGATGATGGAGAGGGCTCAGAATCGTTCTTCCTGGAAATGTATAGGGGGGCCTATAAACCAGCAGTGGTCTTCCAGGCTGAAGACGATAGATAAGAAGATAAGATAAGCCATTTATTCCAAACTTTGGGTACATGTTTTTTAAAATTGAACATGTTTTTTGGTAATAAATAAAGAAACGGTCTTTATGCACAGGGTTGATAAAATTAGGCTGGAACCCTAGAAATATATAGAAATAATAGTTAGGTACCGGCCAAAATAGTTTGCTTTTTCTAACGTATCGAATCAAACAAAGTTAAGGGTTTTAGAAGTCATGATATCACCACTACCAGACTGGTTTAGGAAATAGTTGGCAGAGAACGAAGTCTCTGGTAACAGTTAGTTTAGATATATTAAGATTACTTATTACATAAAGTTTGAATTTTATTTATTAGACTATTGATAGATTTTAGAACATAATGGAACAATGTAAACTTCGACGCTATGAATATTGTATTCGGTTAAGGAGTATTAGCAAATAACATTTCAAATAAATTTTAACGTTTAAAGTGAAATGTGTAGGACTATATTTAATGAAATAATCCCACACTTCGCTAGAAAAACCTAGCATGCAAATATAATAATTATAAATATAGTTGTATTATTAATTTATTATGTATGTATGTAATGTAATTTAGTGTAGGTACAGGTTATTTTTAAATTATTATTTATGTAATGTAACTTTCCTCGTGCACCTGCGATCAATCTTCCATACCGTAACAATCCTCTCCATCCAAAGGTTGTCAACAGATCGCTTTCAAATAAGACCGCCCATTGTAGGCACTATTTTAGAAGTATTTTTATACTATATATTTAGAAGTATTTTTTTTATGCAGTTTGGTGTAAAATAAAGTATTTTTCATTCATTTAATTGAATGAAGAAAAAATATAAATCAATTGAATAAATATACCTATAGACTTTGACTTTAATATAGACTTTCTTTTCAGTGAAAATCCCAGTGCTTGAAATACCTACCGACCACGGCGACAAATATCTGTTTGAGAGTGTTGTCATATGCGATTATTTGGACGAGCAGTATACGCGGAACCCGCTACATTCCAGAGATCCGTTCGTGAAGGCACAGGATCGACTGCTTATCGAGAGGTTCAATGAGGTGAGTTTATGTTTTTATAATACTTTAAATATTTTAAAACATAAAAAAAAATTGGAAGGCCTATAGTGGTGTCGATTCTGTTGTTGCATTATTCTAAACTAACCTAATCTGACAGCTCTAAAATTATAGCCGTCCTTGTTGTTTCGGTCTTTTGGAAAGGGACGGCAATATTTTTAGTGCTGTCAAATTAGGGAAAATTATGAAAATTAAACAACAGAATTGGGGCCAATCACGTTTCTTCGTAAAATATTTTTTTTACTTATGGGTATGTATCTATTTACTGGTTATTCTAGGCTTCTCTCCATCCAAAGGATGCCGCTTTTGAACGATAAGACCGCCCATTGTACATTTTGTTTTTCTTTAAGTTTGTAAGGTGTGCAATGAATAATTTTCATTCATTCATACTGGTACATGAGACTCGTAATTTGTAGGCCTCAAGTTGATAGACGCAAGGCACGTTCCTATCGTGTGTGACGTCCAAGGCAATTGGTTATAAGTGATGGTTACCACATAACACCAGGTGGGCCATCTGCCTGTTCTATCAGCAAGTTGTTAAAAAGTTCTATTACATGTGTCAGGAGCCTCTTGAGGCGCACTTAAAATCCTTTCACCACACTGTTTCGAAAGAAACTAGTGACACGACAAGAGAGAGTCAGCAAGATGTATATAAAAAAAGGCTTAAACCAATCGCCCCTCTTAGAGATTTACAATGTTGAAGAGTGGTTTCGTTTTTAATTTGGATAAATTATTGTTTCAGTTGATAAAAGGGAGCTTAGAATGTTTCGACACAAACTTTGCATTTGGCAGCGAGCAAATTCTTCAGACCTTGGATATCTTGGAGAAGGAGCTATCATCCAGAGGTAAAATTGTCCCTGCTTCAAAAAAATATCCAAGCTAAGCAGCAACGCTGTGTTTCGGTTTGAAGAGTGTGGTTGCCGGTGTAATTACAGGCACATGAGGCTTAATATCTGTATGCCTCAAGTTGATGGACGTAGGGCAGTGCATCGTAGCGCACGTTCCTATCAGGCGTGACTTTCTTGCGAGGCTCTGCTTTGTTATAACTTATAAGTGATGGTTACTATTACCATACCAGTCGGTACCATAAGACATTACCCTGCTGATCACGTAACTTGGTTGCAATCAGTTTCAATCAGTTTCTGTTTGTAATAAGTAAATATGCTATGCGGTTACATTTTAGCTGCAGTTGCTAACAAAGTTAGATTACAACTGGTGTTTCTATTGATGTATAATTGCAAAACTTTCACATTGTTTTATATACTTATTGGTTTCATATAGAAACTGATTGCAACAAAGTTACGTAATCACCCTGCAGGTATTTAATTTTGTTGCCTGTTCTTCTAAGGCTGGTCGCGTGGAACTGGCACCTGATACACCTTGCTTTGACAACCTTCACAGCTCAGTTGGTAGTAGCTCTGCCTTCTGCGCCATAAGCCGTGGGTTCGATCCCCACCGAGAACAAACATTTGTGTGATGAATTGTTTATTCTCTATCTGGGTGTTATATAATATTATAAGTATGTATTTACAAAATATATATATACAAGGTGTTCCATAAGTTGTGTATATAAACTTCAGGGGGCTAAAGTACCCATCAATATGAACAACTTTTTCTAAGGAACCAACACTGTGAACGCGAAAAAAAACAGCTGTTTCATACAAAAGTTCAATACCTACCAGGCTAAAATGTATGAAACAGCTGTTTTTTTTCGCGTTCACAGTGTCGGTTCCTTAGAAAAAGTTGTTCATATTGATGGGTACTTTAGCCCCCTGAAGTTTATATACACAACTTATGGAACACCTTGTATATGTAATCAGCTATCTGGTTCCCATATTACAAGCTTTGGCTTAGTTTGGGGCTAGATAGTGCTGTGTGCATAGTCCTCCAATGTTTTATTTTTATTTTGAGACATTTAAAAGTTATCCTTGTAATTCAATTGAAGAAATACCTTTTGACTTTGTTCATCTGCTTGTTTAATGCACTAAGTGGTATTTTATTGATTGTTTATTGCAGGGACGAACTATTTTGGTGGAAACCGCCCCGGTATGCTGGACTACATGATCTGGCCGTGGGTGGAGCGTCTGTACTTGCTGCGCTGTGTCAACGAGAAGAAGTTCGACCACAAGCGATCACTCTTCCCCAATTTCGTAAGTTCTAAAGTTGGCTGTGGCCACGTGGTTTCAATACAAAGTGTTCCAATAGTTGTACTTAAATCTTCAGGGGACTAAAGTACCCATCAATATGAATAATTTTTTTTCGCGTTCACAGTGTTGGTTCCTTAGAAAAAGTTATTCATATTGATGGGTACTTTAGCCCCCTGAAGATTCAAGTACAAGTATTGGAACACCTTGTATAAAGCCGCTGTAAAATGACAGGGAATATAAATAGCGCCTTTGGTTTTACTCAGTCTTTTGACAGCCTTCACAGCTCAGTTGGTAGTAGCTTTACCTTCTGTGCCGTAGGCCTTGGGTTCGATCCCCACGCGAGAACAAACATTTGTGTGATGAACATAGATGTTTGCTCTGTGTCTGTGTGTTATATAATATTATAAGCATGTATTTACAAAACAAAGTATATAAGTAGTATATCGGCTATCTGGTTCCCATATTACAAGCTTTGGCTTAGTTTGGGCCGAGATAGTGCTGTGTGTGTCTACTTATTATATTAAAAAAAATTCTTTAACTCAGTAATTATTGTTTTCAGTCCGACTGGGGTGATCAAATGCAGCTTGATGACGTAGTGAAGAAACACTCAACTTCTCCTCTTGAATACTTCGATTATTACAAAAACGCCAGAGCACATTCTATGGGATATTATTTATAATCTGTTTTATACCTTCGTACAGCTTGGCAGAGACGAAAATTATAGAGGCGCCACTTTCCATACATTTTCGATGTTCGCTCACATGCTGTCTCGCTCGCACCTATGCGAAACACCCGCATGTGTAATTATAGTCGCGTTAAACACTCGCTGCAAACTCGGTCATAAATTATCGGAACGAGACAGCAACATTGCTCTCTATCTCGCGCTTAGGAGAACGGCACGATCCTTTTGTTTAAGCGCAGAGATGTGCATTATTGGAGTCGATAAGAACTATCAATAATGAGCTCTCCGACCGCGCAACCACCGGCCGCTCTCGCTGAGTCATTCTTTATCGATAACGTGCATGCGCCCGCACCGAGTACTCTCAACACTAGTGTTATGATGATTATGACCGAGTTTGCAGCGAGTGTTTAATGCGACTATAGTTCCGTTTTTAAAGTTTTCTGCCAAGCTTGTACATCGATACTAGTTATATGTCGTTCGTTCAATTTTATCGATACACGTTCGTTACGATAAGCTATGTCAAGCTTGCACAGAGATGGAAAGCATTTTAATTAGACTTGAATGTTAATACATGATTTTCTTGCTGAGCCCATTTAAATGTATCAGTTTAATCAAAGTCAAAATGCATTTACCTATTTACTTAAAACGCAAGGATCATGTTGAAATTCTTGTGAGAGCTAGGTGAATCATATTATCTGGGTGATATTTTAATACATTCAGCTAAATTTAGGTTTGTTTAAGTCAAGTTTCGTCTCTGTAAGCAAGTGTCAAGTTAGCTAAATGTAAGTTAAAAGTTTACGACCAAAATTTGGGTCCGAATAGAACCACTGTACCTTCATAAGTCTAGATGAACTTTTAAATATTTAATTTGATGATTTATATAAATTATCATCATATGAACTGTTTCAATACTATAGACAAATATTTTTTTGGCATATTATGATCATCATAATTATATTTTATAAGTTTTATAAGCCATTCACGCGTTCTCAGTGCCTTAGCGTATCTAGCGTATCTATTAAAAAAAAGGTTTTTTTCATATTTCCTATATTTATGGTGGTGCAATGTAGTTACAATTGACAACCTACCCTTTTTAATTACGTTTTTAGACAAGGAATTCTTCATCGCATAAATTAATACATAACAATTGGTCTTATTTAAAAATTGATAACCTTATTTACTGTATATTTTTGTTCTTTTATCCTCTGAAACATTTCAAACTTTTTGGCATTTATTTAGTGAGGTGTTTGTACTTAAGTACTTAACTTTTTTAGTTTATGTTTGCTTGTGTGCGTGATCAGGGTGATTACGTTACTTTGTTGCAATCAGTTTCTATACAACTTTTTTAGTTTATGTTTGCTTGTGTGCGTGATCAGCAGGGATTACGTTACTTTGTTGCAATCAGTTTCTATACGAAACCAATAAGTACCTATATAAAACAATTTGAAAGATCTTCTGTATGATCTATGAATCCATCAATAGAAACACCAGTTGTAATATAACTTTGTTAGCAACTGCAGCTAAAATGTAACAGCATAGCCGTCATATTTACTTATTACAAACAGAAACTGATTGAATCTGATTGCAACAAAGTTACGTAATCAGCCAGCTTCGTAAGATCTGGAAAATTTATGAATACTCTCAAATGTATCACAAAATTCTAAGTTAAGCATTTATTTGGCCGTGTCTGTTTGTAATAGTTTTTTTAGTTTATTTTGTTAGCACTAGGTGCCTACAGCTAGCGTGATCTTTTTCTGATCAACTGTCACTGAAAACCATGTAAAACATGATTTTTTTTTATTTTTGAGAAAGCACGGGTTTTGCGGTGTTCTTTAGATATTTTTATTTATAAGGAAATTTTATAACTACATTTATGTATGTGTATATCAGTTACCATATTATTTGTAAAAGTCAATAAAATAAAAATTATACAAACTTGAAACGGGTAATTTATTCGTCACTTTTTAAAATGAAGCATAGTCGTACACACTCCTACATTCGAATGCGATAGTTGTTCAGAATAGGTACCTACAGGTCGATGAGTACTTGACGGGCTAATAGCCATTGGCCATTTATCTACGCACGAACGCCTAACTTCTGGCGCGCCACTTTTAAAAATGATAATAACGGACACGTTAACTTCCGTTAATATGCAGAAGTCCGTTAATCGTTAATCCAAATGCCTAATAGTTACGGCACGGCGGCACCGACAAGTGCCAGGCGGCGCGGCGCGGCGCGTGGCAGCGAGTGAAACAAAAATAAAACTAGATATATTTAGCCGGCGCGTGCGAGTGAGAAAGAAAACTTATATGCACCTTATGCCCGACGATTAACATCTAAATTATACAAGTATTTTGTTTTGTTCCTAACCTGTTAACTTCCAGAACCTAAACCAACAGGTTTTATAAGTTCACTAACGCAACGATACATAATAAAGATGCAATTTTACACATATTAACGGATTAACGTTAATTTGCGTGAATTCTTCCGAACTGTAACGCTTTAACGTTTAACGAAGCTAACTTTTTTTGTAGCGGATTAACGATTAACGAAGTTAACTATTTGATTAAACGGTGCGCGGCTATGATTATAGGTGCCTTAGGTATCTAGTTAATAGTAATAAGTTAACATGAAATTTAAAGAGTACGGTAATGCGAGCGAAAGAGCTATTTCTCATGGGAGAACTTCATTCAATATTATGGTAGCACTGATTGTTTTTCTTTACGTATGAGTTGAGCATTAACGAAACGCAAGATTCGTTCAAAAACAGTGCTCCAGTATTTTGACGTACACAACGCACTCAATAAACATGAAAGTTTCGAACGAAATTCGCTACGTCATCCATCATCATCACCTTCGAAATCCTTCGTGGGTCGCGGAAAACTATAATAATAAATTGTATTGTGAAAACTAAGTAAAATTGTAACAAAAATGCCACTAATTCGTTCGGCAAGCTTTAATCTATTTATTGAACTTCTTGTTCGCATTCTGTTATTCTCAGCTTTTTGGTAAGTTCGCTTCATATGTTCAGATTACAACGTATTCATGTTTCCTGTATTTTATCTATTAAATATTGCATTAACTAGACACTAATGAATAAGACCAGCCTCTACACAATATATTTAAGGAGTTTTGGTCATTGTTATACAAATATTGTACCATCTCTCACTGAAATAAGCATTTTAATACACCACCTAATTCCTGATTACAAATTAATATTTTCAAGCAAATAACAAGGTCGAAACTGAAAACAAACATTGGAAAACAATTGCTTATCAATATTAGTCCTTATGCTGTCATATTTAAGTTCCAAATGTGATATTGAATCATTAAACCTAATCATAAAACCAGAAGGTGTACTTATTTAAACAATACCTTTATTGTTTCAAAGTTATCTATGAAAAATCAATTATTTGATCATTAATATTTGTGTTACTATTACTTAAGGTACTGGTTTGTTGGATAATATTCCTCTGCACTAGATTTGTAAGAAAATAAACATAGTTTGTGTGTGTACTATTCTTAAATGAAATAAATTTAAAGAGTAGTAAAGCTGTTTGTGTGGCATGTCTGGGGATGAACTTACACTATGTCTATATCTGCCTCCAAGCAGTGTTGCTGTGTGTTGGTTTAAACGGAGTGGTTGGCGTTGGAATCACACATGCATGAGGAGTACATCATAGGGCATGTTCCTATTGTGCGTGCCTTGTGAGGCAGTCCTTTGTTATAGGTGATGGTTACCACTTAACATCAGGTGAGCCATCTGCTTGTTCCATCAGCTAGTAGTCTAAAAAAAATATACACACCAGCTACAGCTGCTCATCTATAAATAAATAATGAATCATGTTTAAACCTCAACAGCTACTTGGAGACCATGTCACCATTCGTGAGAGTGATTCACCAACAGGACCTGCAGTCAGAGTACAAATACCCACGCAAGGAGTCATATGTGCCCGGAGGCATGCTGTGGGCTATTGTGCTGTCTGTTCCATGTGCCTTATCGCTCCTGGCTTGGGCTGTCTGCAATGACTGCAATGATGCACTTGAGGTACAAATTACAAGATAGGTGTATTATCACAGTTTTTTTAAATAAAACTAGCTGATGGAAGTTCCTGTAATATAGGGTTGCCATCTTTAAAATTTAGCAACCAGTACAAGACGCGTGAAAGTCCCGGATTTTTGACCCTCAAACGTGGACATGTCAACAGGTTTTTTTTAAACTTTGTCAGTATAATAAAAAACAGTTCAAAATGTCATAAATCAACTCTTTATTTATTTTCAAAGCGTCATCTGACGTATGACTTTTAAAATGATGATAAACGATGTTATGTTATGTTTTATTCCTGATTTGACCGAAAATGTTTCAAATGTTTTGAAGAAAACCGCCACCATTTTCTTCGATACAAATGACGGCCGACTTGACTATGGACTGACTTGACTAAAAAGTATTCAATACAAATCACTTGACACTGGCAAGATTGTCTGTCGAATGACGGGCAGGAGCCATAAATGGAGAGAAGAAGAAGAATTTTCGTCGGCGGTACAAGACTTGAAATTTTTAAACCCCGGACTACAAATAAAACCCCGTCCGGACGCTCTCCGGACGCCCTCTAAACTGGGACAAATTCGAGGAAACCCGGACGGATGGCAACCCTACTGTAATATCACCGGCAATAACATATAATTGGTATTTAGTTTATTTAAGTTGTTATATCATAGTTTAAATACTGTTTGTTTTCCGAATAAAATAAAATAAAAATCACACCCTTCAAACCGAAACACAACAAAGCTGCTTGGCGGGAAAGAAATGGAATGGAATGAATAATTATTGATTCATAATTATGAATTTAATTGACAGCCTTCACAGCTCAGTTTGTAGTAGCTCTGCCTTCTGCGCCGTAGGCCGTGGGTTCGATTCCCAACGAGACCAAACATTTGTGTGATGAACATAGATGTTTGCTCTCTGTCTGAGTGTTATATAATATTATAAGTATGTATTTACAAAAAAAGCATGTATAATAATATCCTACTAATATTATAAACGCGCATGTTTGTAAGTATGAATGTTTGTTACAATAATATAGCTAAGACATCAGAATAACACATAGGCTACAATTTATAAAGATATTGTGTGACTAATCCTGCCCAGACGAAGTCGCGGGCACCAGCTTGTGTATAATATTAATCAGCTATCTGGTTCCCATATTACAAGCTTTGGCTTAGTTTGGGGCGAGATAGTGCTGTGTGGAAAGTCCACCAATATTTATTTACTTAATTCTAAATTCATTTTCAGATCTTGCTGGCATGGTCACTTGCTTTGGGCATAAACGGTATCTTGACAGACACAATAAAACTTATAGCAGGTAAGCTTATCAGCGCTTCGATAGCGGGTCCTGGGAACTCACGAGTACAATTAATAAATAAAATACAACAAATAGAGCACTAAACAAATAAAATACAAAAGAGGCCTGAAAACTGAAACAGCTTCACGACTTTAATCCCCAGGCACGATAGATATCCCCTCAGATCTCTTAGTACCAAGTACTAACTCCAGATTATTTTGAGGATGTCTAAGGGGGATAGTCAGAGGTACGACCTAAAATTAAATTTGGCACATATCCACATTTTGCAGTAGTTGGTATTCCATACGTGACTGGTTACAAGCCCATCGCCGCTATTTGGGTTACTAACAGGTTTCCACACGTTGTTTTCCTTCATCGTTTAAGAGCACTAGCATTGCGCACATAAATTTTTCGATAGGAAAAATCCATTGGTACCCGACCGGATTTGAGCCTGTGACCTTACGATCGGAAGGCGGGGTCACTCCCACTAGACCACCGGTGCTCTAGTGTTAATTAAAAGGCCTGATGTTACGAAAAACTAAATATAGTAATAAAAACTTAGACTTGGGTACAGTTATGTTGTCTAGCTAGGTAGTAGATAATCTTCGTTGTATAGGAAACAAAACACTCAATATCAATACCTATATTAGATGCATTTTTTTTTTTTTTCGAATGGACTAAAATGCTGGTATAATCGTATGACGATTGCCGACAGCGTTACCGGGCTACTGGCGAGCGCAGAAGGCGCTCTGCCATACAAAAAGGGTTTATTGGCAACAAACGCAAGGGCACCACTTAGGTACGGACCTCGGCTTGGGCTGTTGCCGGGGAAGAAAGATATGTCGGAGAGATACTTCGCCCAGAAGGGGCGTTAACGGGGACTATATTATATGCAACCACGTTGATGTCCATTAAATACTAAAACGCAAAGATAGCGCGTGCTAATTTTTCCTGTGGCGCCATCTTGTTCTGTTTCGAGAAGCTTAAAACAATGTATGGTCAAATCGATATTATAACATGAAATCAAACCATATGTGGTTTGCAATAATGTTTTTTCTATTTTTCGATCAGGTCGTCCAAGGCCAGATTTCTTCTACCGTTGCTTCCCTGATGGAGTGGAGACATCAGATCTGGTGTGCACTGGAGACGCCCTGGATATCATGGAGGGGAGGAAGTCTTTTCCGAGTGGGCATAGCAGCTGTAAGTTTATTATACCCCGTTTACACTCAGCTCATGTCCGTGGAAATGTGCAGAGACATGGACAGGGACTTGGGCGATGCGAGAATGTAAACAGGCCACTTCCATGTCCACTCGCGTTGCCCGTGTTGCGTGAACACACATTTCCGTCCACGCGAATGGCAGCGCGAATGTCTAAATGTAAACGCAGTTATAAGAGTGCCCGTAGTAGAGCTCTTTGTGTTAAGGCGATGATAAGAGTTAATGTACTCTCGCTCGCACGTTTCGACATGATATATTTATACAAAGATATATTTTCCTACTCAAAAATTAGCTTATGTACAAAAAAAAACTAGTAAAGCAAACTTTTGAGTAGGAAAACCCGTGTCGATTAAAATGTTTTTTTTTTTACAAACTGTATGCAATGTGATTTCACACAAAATGGTTGATTTAGATTTTTCGAAAATTGTGTGATTTTATATCTATCAACTTGTCGAAACGTGCGAGCGAGAGGTACATTAGCATAATATATAACATAATAAATAGCATAATATTCGCATAATGTGGTAACCATCACCTATAACAAAGCATTGCCTCGCAAGTCACGCGCGATAGGAACGTGCCTTACGATGCACTATCAACTTCAACTTGAGGCATACAGATGTTAAGCCTCATGTGCCTGTAATTACACCGGCAACCACACTCTTCAAACCGAAACACAGCGTTGCTGCTTGGCGGCAGAAAATGGCGTGGTGGTAGTACTTCCCCGGACGAGACACACACAAAGAGCTATACTCTTGTGTGTGGCTCGTCCGGGGAAGTAATACCACCACGCCTTTTTCTGCCGCCAAGCAGCGTTGCTGGTTTTTAGAATAGATTAGAAGATTTTTTATTTGACACACGAACACGGGTACAGTATGACATAACAAGTAAATCAACAAGAAGAAAAAAATGGGTTTGTCTGATGTTTTTGGTAGGACTCCTTTGAGACAGTAGTGATGTGGTTATTGAATGTTAATTTTTGATCGATTGTGACCCCCAAGTCTTTATGGCAGACTTTCTAAAGATCAGATAGAGCAGTAACAGAACAGAGATATTGTGAACCATTAAGGGGCTGACAACTATCAAACAACTTCTCGCTCGCACATTTTGACATGTTGAAAGATATAAAATCACTTAACTCATTTTCGAAAAATCGCAATCAACCATTTTGTGTGCAATCACATTGCACATAGTTTAGTAAAAATTTCATTTTGATCGATACAAGTTTTCCTACTTAAAAGTTTGCCTATGTACGAAAACTAGTAAAGCAAACTTTTGAGAAAACATGTATTGATCAAAATGATTTTTTTACTAAACTGTGTGCAATGTGATTGCACACAAAATGGTTGATTGCGATTTTTCGAAAATGAGTTTAGTGATTTTATATCTTTCAACATGTCGAAACGTGCGAGCGAGAGTCACATTAGCTCTTGTCTTCGCCTTAATAAAATTATTTAGGCTTTTAACGACGCGACTAAAGTATATTTAGTCGCGTAACCCTAGCTGCAGGCTCGGTCATTAGTTATCGGAACGAGACAGCAATATTGCTCTCTCTCTCTCTCTCTCTCTCGCACTTAGGAGAACGGACGGTCCTTTTGTTTAAGCGTGTGTTAAGATGATTTATGACCGAGTTTGCAGCGGGAGTTTAACGCGACTATAATTATAAATTACTAGCGGCCTGTCCCAGCTTCGCATGGGTGGACATAAATTTTTTCAACGTTTTAGGATAAACTTAGACCGTGGTGGGTTCGAGTCACTTCTAACTCGCGCCTTGCCAGGGCCCGCGCTGGGTGAGAACGCGCCCCGTGACCTTATATTTTTTAAATCTGTTGAATGGAATGTCCGATTTGAAAAATTCAAGAAGTAATGTATAGGTATTGAACCAGTCTTGAATATGAAAAGATTTATTTGGATAAGGATTAATACCAAGGTACAAATAAAGACCCTTTTGTAGTGGCGGCATTTCCATTAATTTTTTATAATAAAAGAACACTTATTGTGACATAACTATAATAGTTAGACATATGCTGTCGCGACATTTTTTGTAGATGATGACGTGTTCTACAAAATCGTAGTACATTATTTTGTTCTATCATCAATAGTTTTCGCAGCGCACGCGATGTAAGGTTTTCTTTTTCCACCTTGGGTTACATTATTAGAGTTTTAGTAAGGATCCCTGATTTTTTTGAAAATTTAATATAGCCTATATTACTCAGGGATAATGTAGCATTCTAAAGGTGAAAGAATTTTTGAAATCGGACCGGTAGTTTTTGAGCCTATTCGTTACATACAAAACAACAAAACAACAAAAATACAAATCTTTTCTCTTTATAATATTAGTGTAGATATGAAACAAATATGTGGTACTAATCCGCAAATCTATCTGTTTAAGTCAAAAAGTATTTATTCAATAAAATCACAAGGATCACTTTGAAACGTTTTAAAGCTAGGTGACTCTAGGTGCCAGTTCCACGCGACCAAAGCCTAGAAGAACTGCCAACAAACTTACGGCTTAGTTCCTACCGTTCTTTTGTATGATCCTTGTTACAATGTAATATAATACAATATTGAAGCTCCAGTGTGGTGACAATCGAATTTAGTGAACTTTAAGCTTAAACAAATGTAGACTTGTGTGTGTGCAACCCTACACAGCATCTGCAAACCCTACAAAGTGTAATTAGGTGTATTAGAGACAACAAAAATACAAGGTGTTCCAATAATTGGTTTTAAAACTTCAGGGGGCTAAAGTACCCATCAATATGAATAACTTTTTCTAAGGAACCAAAACTATGAACGCGAAAAAAAAACGCTTTCATACAAAAGTTCAATACCTACCTGGCTAAAATGTATAAAACAGCTTTTTTTTTATTTTAGCCCCCTGATGTTTTAAGTACAAGTATTAGAACACCTTATATATCTATCCTACTAATATTATAAACGCGAAAGTTTGTAAGTATGGATGGATGGATGTTTGTTACTCTTTCACGTAAAATCTACTGAATGGATTTTAATGAAATTTTACAATAATATAGCTTATACATCATAATAACACATAGACTACAATTTATAGAGATATTGTGTGACTAATCCTGCGCAGACGAAGTCGCGGGCACCAGCTTGTGTATTATATTTATATGAAACAGCTGTTTTTTTTTCGCGTTGACAGTGTTGGTTCCTTAGAAAAAGTTATTCATATTAATGGGTACTTTAGCCCCCTGAAGTTTTAAAACCAATTATTGGAACACCTTGTATATCTATCTATTATACTACACCTGCTCTTTGTACCATTTCTAGTTTATCAAGCGGTTTGAATTCCAATAAAAAAATAATATTGTTTCAGTATCATTCTGCTCGCTCGGCATAGGCGCGGCGTGGCTCTGCGGTAGACTACGCGTGGTGTCACGCCGGCGAGGGCACGCCGCAAGTGTGGTCACAGCGCTGGCGCCGCTAGTGCTGGCCGCCTGCGTGGCTCTCTCGCGCTCCGCTGACTACCACCATCACTGGCAAGGTAGGGCACGCCATACCCAAAGACCTAACTGGGCCCATACAGTCTTTTGATCCCTACATAAAATAGGATCGACAGGCATCAAAAAAATATTTTAGCATTTTTTTCGCTTAATGTCATTTTTTTTATACAACTAGCTGATGGAACAAGCCTGATGTTAAGTGGTAACCATAGATATATATATGGAGCCCTGCGTCCATCAACTTGAGGCATACAGATGTTAAGCCTCATCTGCCTGTAAATTCATCGGCAACCACACTCTTCAAATCGAAACAGCGTTGCTGCTTGGTGGCATAAAAAGGCTTGGTGGTAGTACTTCCCCGGCCGAGCCACACAAAGAGCTAAATTTACCCTAAATCAGTGAATGCAGCGAATATCTCAAAAAGTTATAGATGATCCACTCTGTATTAAAAAAAATAACCTTGTAAGCCTACTACTATCATTCTAATAAATCAAAGTCAAAAGGTATATAATCAAAAAAATCGCAAGGATCACTTTGAAACGTCTTAAAGCTAGGTGACTCTAGGTGCCAGTTCCAAAGCCTAAAAGAACAGCTAACAAACTTACGGCTTGGTTCCTACCGTTCTTTTGTAAGAAATAATAAATAAATAAATATTGGTGGACATTCCACACAGCACTATCTAGCCCCAAACTAAGCCAAAGCTTGTGATATGAGAACCAGATAGCTGATAAACTACTTATATACTTTTTTTTTGTAAATACATACTTATAATATTATATAACACCCAGACAGAGAACATCTATGTTCATCACACAAATGTTTGTTCACGGTGGGGATCGAACCCACGGCCTACGGCACAGAAGGCAGAGCCAACCAACTGAGCTATAAAGGCTGTCAAAATACCTACCTAATTATTGTTTCAAATTCTATTTCAGATATCCTAGTGGGTTCTTTAATAGGCTACTCGACAGCTATATTCTGCTACCGCCAATATTACCATCCGCTGTCTTCAGAGCTCGCGGGCACACCATACATAATAACACGCCATGCCAAAATCAGCAACGGCAAGCCAGACAGCCCGCAGCGCGAAGCGGAATCCACGCCTTTACTTACAGGCGGCGTTAAGAAAGACGATAAGTGGATATAGTTATCTCTTTCTGGCATATTGGAAAAGAAAAGGTACGCCTATAGGATACCTGTTTCTGAAATATTTTCCTCAAAAACGGTAAAAGGTACTTAAAATGTATACCAAACTGTTTTAAGCAAAACAAAAGGTACTTAAAATACAACGTGTAAACAGTACTTAAAATACAACGTGTAATATAAAAGTGTATATAACGGACCCTTTTAAGGCCAAAGACCAAGTGATTCGATCAAGCATTGGAATACTTAGACGTGTGCAAAGGTTATTCAACCTTTGCACACGTCAAAGGTTGAATAACTGTGTGTAAGGGTGAGTCGACTCTTAGTCGACTAGTTTAAAAATCGGCAATCTGACTTTTGCTTAAATCACAAAGATTTAATATAGTCCCAAAAGTTATTACCCGAGAGAGACCTTCCGGTCGTGGGTTCAAATCCCACTCGGGTAGCGCGGTAGTCGATAGTCTCTCGGGTAGTCGGTAATCCCACTCGGGTAGCGCGGCCCCTTCAATTATGACAGATCGCCGGATAATGATTTCATTCAGCATTTTCAATGACAAATTACAGGATTTCATAGTCAAAGTCAAACTAAGACGGTTTTATTCAAAATTATCTGTGCTGTCATATCAAGAAGTCATTTTGGACCAAAAGCACAGATTGCCGCATTTGAAACTAGACGACTCATCGTTTTCGAAATTCCCATACAAAATTAGTGAGGTCCCCCTCACTAATTTAGTAGTCAGAGGTACGTCCAATTACATTTGGTGCTTACCCAGTAACCCCACTCTGCAATACATGCAGCTCTGAAATACAGAATGCTAAGGAGCCTATGGCAAAAAATTTTTTTTTTTTTGGATGAGAATTTATTTAAATAGTTTTTTATACTACTTGCTGTATCCAGCAGATGGCCCACTTGATGTTATATGGCCATCATCTATATCAACAGCATTGCCTCGCAAGTAACGCTCGAGAACGTGCCCTACGATGCACTGCGTCCCTGAACTATCAGTATCTCTAAAGGGCTTCCAATGATTTCTGAGTTATTTACGGATTGTTTAAGGGTTTTTGCCTGGAAAATACATATTTAGCTGAGTGAGAGGTCCTCACTTCACGCTCGCACCTTTAACATTTTTGAAAGATATTAAATTACTGAACTTATTTATAGGAGGCCATCCATAAATTACATCACACGTTAAGGGGGTGAGAGGGGGTCGACGAACTGTGACAAGGGGTGGGGAGGGGTCCCAAATTTTGAGACATCACATTCTTTCAAAATATAATATTTTATATCTAAGTATTACAACACTAAATTTAAACTACATAGGTACCTGCTGTTTTAATTTTATAAACTGAGGGCCGGTTTCACCATGCTCTGTTAGTTACTAATCAAGGATTAACAGACCGTTAAATCTAACCTTAGCTGTCAAACGCGTACATTTTGTCATATTTAACGGCCCTTTAATCCTTTGTTAATCTAACAGAGCATGGTGAAACCGGCCCTAAATGTAGAATTGCTAAATATGTGACATCACACTAGGGGGGTCTCACAAATGTGACAAAGAGGGTTCAAAAAATCATGAAATTCGTGTGACGTAATTTATGAATGGTCCCTAGTTCAGCAAAAATAATATTTTGATCCTATTAATTTTTCCTACCAAAACGTTTGTTTGTATTAAGTAAAGTACCTACCCCAAGTCTGAGTTTTGTTTATCGTATTTCGGAACGTTAGCTTCACCTTTTTTTTTATGAACATTAAGGCGAAGACAAGTGCTAATGTTTACAAGTTTTCCTACTTAAAAGTTTGCTTATGTACGAAAACTAGTAAAGCAAACTTTTGAGTAGGAAACATGTATCGATCAAAACGAAATTTTTACTAAACTGTGTGCAATGTCATTGCACACAAGATTGCGATTTTTCGAAAATTAATTTAGTGATTTTATATCTTTCAACATGTTGAAACGTGCGAGCGAGAGTCACATTAAGTCTTGTTTTCGCCTTAAGTAGTATTAAAAAAAAGTTAGGGTTTTTTTGTATTGAGACTCGTGACTCAGCACGCCAAGTAAAGGCGCCTATCGAATCTCCATGCTAATAATATCTTTTCTGCAAAAAAAAACTACTGAACCGATTTCGATAAAAATATGAATACGATAAATGTGATTATAGCAAACAAAAAAAGAACATCAATATCGATTCATAACTTTTTTATTACTTATTTATTCCTAACAACCGCTGTTACAACAATAATCACAACAATAATTGGCGGAATGATCTCGTAACATACAACTCCTCCTTTTTTGAAGTCGGTGGAAAAGGCCTGTACCCCAAGTATGGGTATGGGATAACCCCAAGTATGGGATAACCAAATATGGTAAACACAACTCATACTTTGGGTACTGATAACGTTACGAAAAACGAAAAAAACTCAGACTTCTGGTACTTACAGTACTTTAACGTATGCCATAGATTTAAGACAAATTAGCTTCAACTCTTAGGTACCTTTAGTTTCGAAATTGGTCATTTTATACCCTATATCCATCCACGTTTAAATATAATAAAATACGTAATTGTTCTCTTTTGAATAACATAATCCTATATTTATTATATAATAATAATTGTTAATGCTGTGACATAATTTTTGTGATTGAATAAAATTAGTTTTAACAGCTCAAAATGGGCTTAGTCAAATTGTTGAATGTTACCATGATTTTATAAAATTGTTTCTTTTTTTTTTTTTTAAGTGTTTACGTACCTACACCTAAGGAAATTACTTTCAAAGATTATTGTATTGTAAGTACCTACTTATATTTGACAGCCTTCATAGCTCAGTTGGTAGTAGCTCTGCCTTCTGTGCCGTAGGCCGTGGGTTCGATCCCCACCGAGAACAAACATTTGTGTAATGAACATAGATATTTGTTCTCTGTCTGGGTGTTATATAATATTTGATCGAGTGAGCGAAGCGAACGAAGATTCTAGTTTCAACTTGGGCGATTTGGCATTTTATGTATGTATGTATGTTTGTCTGGCCATAACTTTCGAACCGTTGATCCGATCTGCATGAAATTTGATAAGACGACAGCTTGTACTTGAGAAATTTACTGGTAAGTATATGAGTAAAATCGGATGAAGGGTTTTAGAGATATGGGGTTTTTTAAGGGGGCAAAAATAAAAAAAGTGACTTAAAAAAATCAAGTTACATGTCATACGAAAGGACTTTGTTTGGACATTCCAAAACAATTTTTACTTTTTTTCTGAGACGCTCGGTTTTTGAGATACAACAAAAAAGTTAAATTAAGATAACCAGCGACCCAAGAGCTCTCATCTCTAAGAGTTTCGTTGGCATCAAGGTTTTTCTACTGGTCGTCCAGTTCCTTTGATTTTTCTTATTTTTTTTTCATGAAATAAATTGAGGAAGTACTCAGTTCTCATAAAATGGTGACAACGACCAGGTCTGATGATGGAGCCAAGGTCTGTTCAACGGAACTCTTCAATAAATAGGTCAATAGAGTTGAAACTTGGTTACCGTACCAAGTTAGTAGGCGGTAGTCAGAAAAAAGTCCAAACATAATGTTTGGACTTGCCTTTGTCTACCACCTTCTCAAAGTTTTGGTGCGTTCGTCGGGTCGCATCACGAGATATCAGTTCGGGGCGAACTACTAGTATAAGTATGTATTTACAAAAGAAAAAGTATATAAGTAGTATATCAGCTATCTGGTTCCCATATCACAAGCTTTAGCTTAGTTTGGGGCGAGATAGTGCTGTGTGGAAAGTCCACCAATATTCAATATTCATGAACTGCGCGGGATTTGAACCCTTCTTTCTTGTCGTGTCCCTAGTTTCTTTCGAAACAGTGTGGTGAAAGGATTTTAAATGCGCCTCAAGAGGCTCCAAACGGCCCCCTTGATAATGGGATGAGCTTTTACACAAGGAATGGTGTTCAATTCCTAGTAGGTTCATAACTTTCGGATATTCTAAAAACATTTAAACAATTCTAGTTTTTTATTTAGCTATAGTTTTAGTAAAATTAAGATAGTAGGTACTGCATAATTTTATTTACTTTACAAAATCTTTGCTAAGACTAAAATTAAGATAATTTAATTTATTTTACAAGAACTTTGCTAGATTTTATTTAATTTTGGGAATCTATTTACCTATTTCTTAGGTTTAGTTATTGATATTTTGTAGGGTTTTTTTTTTAATTTTCTCCGTGTCGGATCGAACGAAATAAACACAAACAATAGCACAAGACAAAATCAAAAATAAGTAAACAATACAAATTTCAGAAATATGTCTACAATTTGTTAATTTTCATTTATAGTGGATACTTAATTTTGATTTGTCTTGTGCTTACATTATTCTGATGAAAATGTACACCTCATTTTGACCCTATTTGATGTATACATAATTTTGAATGTAGATTCAGTGTAGCGTCTTTTGAGGAATCTTATGTTTACATTATCAAGGAAAGTTGAAACTGTTTACTTATTAATGCTCGTGACTGTACCATTAGTTTCTGTTACGAACAAAGCCATCTAGAAATCGATTAGTACAATTTATATAAACAATCACAGACATCCAAGTAGCTTTCAAAAGTAGAACGTGGTCCATTTAAGACATTTGGTTATACGATGCTATTCCTACCCTCACTTTTTTTAAACTTATAACCCCCTTATTATTGCGTTGGGTATAAAAATACATTCCACGATACTATCTGTAGGTACTATAATTTATTGTTAATAACGTAATAGTAATTTATTAGAAGTGAATTCATGAAACGTAATTTTTTAATTAGCTATGTACAGACTCAGACAAAATAAAAAAGTAAAGACGGAACTCTGTGAACAGCAAAGTGAGGCCGGCCAAGCTACGCCTTGACGTGTACATACACAATTACACACACACACGTACAACGTAACTACGCCTTACCTTGTCAGTCTAGCTATCGCGGCTCGTGGGGAGCAACGTTTTGAGAAATTATAAATTTACCAGTAAAAATGCCGAATTGTGTTGTGAACGGGTGTAAGAATCAATCTTCAAAATATAAAAAAGCGGGATGGAATCGCATTTCACACGTAAGTAATTTGGAAACCAATAATTTTCAATAAATCAAAATAAAAGTTTGAGGTTATTGCTTGGAACACAAGTGTTGCCAGTATGAAGTGTTTTTGTTTACCCTATTATTTGGTAATAATGTGATACGCAACGAAACGTTACTCGTTTCCTATGATGGTTATCAGTATATTTTAAGCCCGTCGAGTGCTTAGAGAACACACGGGTGTTCGCTAAGTTCGTGGGCCCCACGTGTCCGGCGAACACACGGATGTATACAAGATTTCGAGCCCATTGGTTGCTCACTTCTACGAGGTCAAATTACCTTAACGCCCATTGGCTGCACTCATTGTGAAGCTAGGTTCAATACAGAACGAAATACAGACAATACGGAGACCAGAAATTCGTACTCACCGAACGAAATTGTCAAACATCGCGTTGATGGCTGGTCTGTCGGTCATCTTGACCCACGGCAACGCGATATCTTCCCCGTTTGTGAACTGATTTTTACTATTATTATTTCTTAAAATAGGTGACATCCGTAAAATTGTGAAAACCGTTAGATTATAATCTATCTCGCGAGATTGTAATCTGTCAAAAAATTGTAAGCTCGTAGATTTCGTATGTCTGATAACCGATCCCATAATCAGATAGTTAGAAGTTGTGTTAGATTATATCATGATAGCAGTTTTATTTAGTAATGTTATTTTTGTAATTTTGGGGTAATTTGAATTGTCATGGCAACACCGGCCTCCGCACACATGTTTAGAAAACTGGCCTCACTTTTCTGTTCGTAGAGCTCCGTCTTTACTTTTTTATTTTGTCTGAGTGTACAGATTATTGTAATTTTTTAAGTCTTTAGATATTTTTATTTTATTTTTAATAAAAATAATAGTTATGTATGTATTTGGTTCAAATAAAAATATGTTATTTATAAAAACATGACTTTTGTTTGTCTTTTTCCGTGTCGTCAGGCATTTTTTATACGGAGACTAGTGAGTTTTAAGCAAGCCCGATTAGAGGCGCTCATCAAGTACCTATCCGTACATAAACGGCCTGACTTAGAGTACAGCGCTGGGGCTCGCGTCATATGGGTTACCTACTTTATCCTTGAAATTAATTTTCTCTGGCCTCTAAAGCA